>CM051522.1:80031862-80734362 GCA_028017165.1 Herpetospermum pedunculosum
CTTTGGTAGAATCTCCGTACCCCTTGATTGAGGTTTTTTGTGCTATGTGCATCTTTCTCCTTTCCTTCCATCTCCCTGTTTCATCGCTTGTGAGATTGTAGGTTTATTAGGGGTTTTACCGTACAATAGTTTCAGATCAGTGTACATTAAATGATTTCAATGATGATTATATTTTGACTAGACATGAGATATTTAAACTTTAGTTATGTAGTTAGAGCTTTGTTCCTATCCTGAACGGCGTTTTTGCTAGAATATGTAGAATGGTTTATAGAAATGAAAATTTTATTTATACGTCATGCAAGTGACCAACTAGTGGTATATTTGGAATGGTTATAGGAGTATCATAGTTGAATGATTTCAATGATGATTATATTTTGACTAGACATGATATATTTAAACTTTAGTCATGTAGTTAGAGCTTTGTTCCTACCCTGAACGGCGTTTTTACTTTTTGCTAGAATATGTAGAATGGTTTATAGAAATGAAAATTTTATTTATACGTCATGCAAGTGACCAACTAGTGGTTGGAATGGTTATAGGAGTATCATAGTTGAATGATTTCAATGATGATTATATTTTGACTAGACATGATATATTTAAACTTTAGTCATGTAGTTAGAGCTTTGTTCCTATCCTGAACGGCGTTTTTACTTTTTGCTAGAATATGTAGAATGGTTTATAGAAATGAAAATTTTATTTATACGTCATGCAAGTGACCAACTAGTGGTATATTTGGAATGGTTATAGGAGTATCATAGTTATATGGTTCTAAGGAAAATCTTACATTTCAGATTATAGGAGCAGCAATAAGCTGGAAGCAGTGACTTATTGTTTGGTTAGAAAGCATTAAAAATGGTCAAAGCTGCTATACTCGGCATCCTTTACTGTTTTTTTTTTTTTTTTTTTTTACTCTTTTGGAAATTTGTAGTGTGAATTTCAAATGCAGTTTCTGCATTGTTTTGTCTCTTTGGTTGTAGTCATTAGAGATATTTGAAGCAGCTATTTCTATGACCCTTTTGTCGAAAGGCTAATGCTGTTTAATGAATTTAATATTTTTCCCCACATATTATGCAGTCATCTGCAATATTTTGACCCCTGTTATGAATGTTCTAGGAAAAGCTATTGCCTGTAGGTTTGTGTTTATTGTGTGCCTTAAATACCGATGGGGAGCTTTGTATTGAAATTAGCTTATAGCTCATTGCTTATACTTATGCAGTCCTCTGCAATATTTTGACCCCTGTTATGAATGTTCTAGGAAAAGATAACCATCATGGGTAGGGTCATTAAGGGCCTTGGGAACTTAGAGGGAATGAATTCAATCCATGGTGGCCCACCTACCTAGGAATTAATTTCCTACGGTTTCCTTGACAACCAAATGTTGTAGGGTCAGACCGTTGTCCCATGAGAGTTTTTTTTTCTAGGAAAAGATATTGCCTGTAGGTTTGTGTTTATTGTGCCTAAAATACTGATGGGGAGCTTTGTATTGAAATTAGCTTATAGCTTATTGCTTATAATTATGCAGTCCTCTGCAATATTTTGACCCTTGTTATGAATGTTCTAGGAAAATATATTGCCTGTAGGTTTGTGTTTATTGTGCCTATATACTGATGGGGAGCTTTGTATTGAAATTAGCTTACAGCTCATTACTTATGCTTATGTAAGTTTCCTAGCTTTTAGGCTTTTATGGGATATGCAATCCTCCCTGCCGCCACTTTTCCATCGTTTTCCCATCAAGACAAATGGTATTATCTGAAAAAGAAAACTAGTAGCTTTTAACTTATTGGAGAAGCAGTCTCAACGAACAGTGAATTATCAGCTTTCATTTTCTCATCTAAGTATATAATTATGTTTCAGTGCTTCGGTGATTTTATGTTCAATTTTCTTGGAAGCTCTGTAAAATTCTGGTATGCTTTGCATCTGTCTGTTTCTTCTAATGTAAATTTGCACTTGCACGTTTCATTTGCAGGTTGTGGGCCCTCGGACATCTGCTTCATTTATGGCTATGAACCGATTTCAGATTGTCCTATCCTAAGGTGGGTGCATCTATTTAAGCTTTCTTCGATTGTTTCTGATCTGGTTCTAATTACATCTACATTTTGATATCACTGTTTCTTTCTAAATATATATTTTTTTTATATGAAATACCAAGAAAAATGCAACATGATCGCTGTTACTTTCTAAGATCAAGTTGTTGTTATTAATATTATTACCTCTGATGAGAAGCCAACTTTCATTTGAGAAGAATGAAATAATTCAAAAAGTTTCCCTAAAAAGGCCAAACCAAAAATGGGGAGCACAAAGACTTCCAGCAAAGAGCCCCCAGTTTTTGTTTTCAAAAGCTGTTCCGTTTTAGCCCAACAAACTATAGAATGGCAACGAAGCTAGCCTACCATAGAGCATGACCTTTCCTGCTTAGGAAGGATCTTGAACAACTTCTGCAGGCCTTTAAACAACCCATAATTCAATATTCTACCATGAACGGCTCCAAACTTTAGAAGAGAGAGGGCACAACCACGAAACATGATTAAGATCCTTTGCCTCACACCGCAGCCATACAAAGTACGCCGGTTTGGGAGTTGTTTGGGATTAGAACTTGAGTGGATAAAACTTCTGTAGTGTCAATCCTTCCCTAGACTCTAAGCCAAGCGAAGAATCAAATCTTCTTTTGGATTTTGGACTTCCACGTAGAAGAGAAAAAAAGTGGTGCAGGGAGGAGACAGAAGGCATAGTCAATCAAATATACTAAGACTTGTAGGAGAGAAATCAATAGACTAGGAACTTTGACCTGGAGAAAGAGCAACCAACTGAAGTAAAGGTTGAAAGGGGGGCTAACTCTTCGATCTCTCGATCCAGGGGGCCTACAAAATTCAAAATTGAAAGTCAGGGGATGCAGCTCCTTCCTGCGAGCCAAAAACATCTTAGTTTGTGAGGTTTCAAGATAAGGCCAAATAATAAAGAAGTGGAAACTGCAAGCAAAAAGGGGGCCCAAACAAAGCCAAGAATCCTTCAAAATTTCATGTTTGTTACTTTCACCTACCGTAGAGAGAGGGCTCATAAGGCAGAGAGCTCCTCCCAAGGATTTCTAAGGGTGATTTTTAGAAACTTATCAGCCTTTCATTAGGAGGAACAAAAAATTACAAAAAGTGTTTGAGAAATCAACCAAAGAAGCTTGAGACTGTATTGGAAATATGCTGCCACCGTTATTATTATTCTTATTATTTTTTTTAATAAAGAACCGGGCTTTCATTGAGAAAAAATGAAAGAATATGCTACCACCATTTTCCACCCCCACAGGTTGTTGAACTCAAAATGAAAAAGAAAAAGAAAAAGAACTCGTGTATGAGAACCATAAAGGAGTTTTTTTTTTTTTTTTTTTTTTTTTTTGGGAGTTCAACAACCTGTTTCGGTGGGGACTCGAACTTCTGAACGTTTTGTCGATGATGCTTTAATCAGTTGAGCTATGCTCAAGTTAACTTATACACTAGTGAAACGAATTGCATAATTTTAAGTATAGGAAGACAGATGAAAAGTGAAAGTGGCCGTGGCTTAGAGAGGCTGTCGTTGGTTGTAGTTGGTTTATTTGTTGGCAGAGATCATGAAAGAATAATCAGGATTGTAGAAAGAGGTTGCTTCTGCCTTGTGGTGTTTG
Organism: Herpetospermum pedunculosum; assembly: GCA_028017165.1. NCBI lineage: Eukaryota > Viridiplantae > Streptophyta > Magnoliopsida > Cucurbitales > Cucurbitaceae > Herpetospermum > Herpetospermum pedunculosum. Next base: position 80,035,512 of record CM051522.1, read on the forward strand.
TGACGAAGCTCCCGTGTAGTGGAGTGGCTTAGTTAGGAAATGGTATGGTAGGAGTTACTTCATTGCTGGGTAAAGGCTCTTTAGGAGAAGAAGGTTGTCTAGTCTTCTCTCCAACCTTCTGCTAATGTCGTTGAACAAGAGGGAAAAGGTTTCCCATTTTTGTATTGGCTTGGCTGGAAGGAATGGAGAAAGGGTGGGATACATTTAAGTTGAAATTGGAAAATTTCTTCCAAAATGGATTGTTTATGCGATGAAAGTTTGTGACAAGTTCAAAAAGGAGAACCTTCTCTTATTAAGGACATTGGGTCTGGTGGTTTTATGGGAACCTGAGAGTGAAGTTCAGGATTGAGGAAAAAGTAGATTTATTATGTTCTTGTTGTGAAGCTGATTGCATGGATTCTTGGAGTTGGACAAAACATGGAGATAACGACCCTTATCACAAAAGGGAATAAAGAGAAGAACACCATAGAGATACACTCTCTGGATCAAGCGAAGCAGACACCAAACGTCTAAAAAAGAAACCATTCCAAACTGTAGAAGTGAACTAGCACCTCCAAAGAAGTTAGATACCCTGTAGAGGATACAACACTGTGATCCTGTTACTTTCTCATAATACGATTCAAAGTATTAATTCTATCATGAAGGACTTGCCATGTAAAAAACTTGATCTTTTTGGGAAGTTTAACCTTCCAGAACAAGGAAAACACAGAAACAGAGCAATTGGAGGAGTCCATAGACAGTGGAAAAAGGATTTGCAATAAAAACCTGCTGAAAGATCGGGACCCCAAAGGTGAGTATCCCTTCTCTCCGGGCGAACAAAAAAATCCCAAGCAAAGGCAGAAGTCCACACTTGGGTAGATGGATGTTTGGAACTTTGGATGACTATATTCAGTAATTTTCTTTTCATCAATTCAGGCAAATTGGATTTTAGAAACATTAATTTGGGATTACTCTTTTCATTCTATCAGCCACGACCCTACCTTTTGTCGATGCTGTTATCCAAGCTTATGATAGGACCAAATGACCTCTGAATGCACACGTTCTAACAATCCTAATACAAAATGAAGCCAATCTACAACACTTATTAATGTCCCTGTAACATATTATTTTCTGCTACTTTTCAGTTATCCATCTTGTAAAACCTTATTTTGGAAAGTATATTCCAAATGGGATATTTTTCGGGCAGAACAATCTCTTTTTATTTTTAAAATTAGGACGATTGTTATTCGTTCTAGCTTTTGCGGCTTAAACCTGTGTCATTATGATTTAATTCCAAGGCAACCATTTGTTTAAGTAATCGTTTTGAATACTTATTTATTATTTTACTTTTCAATAGTGCAAAACTTGACTTCCTCATGAAACATTCGTCTGAAGCAAGTCTTGTTAGATAGCTTACTGGGTATTTACAAAAGAATTTTGTATGTAAAGAAATCTACCAAATGCCGTATTTTGTACAATATTACAAAAGACAATAAAACATAAGACTTATCTTCCAAAGGTTCCTCTACCCCGCCGTTGGGCTGTTCTTGTCATTTTTGGAATATGTTCCTAAATACTAACTTCCTCTTAATGTTTCTTATAAAATAAAAACTTACTGGGTATTTACTATGTGGAAATTTTATAATCCACTAAAAGCGCCTTGAGGCTTGTGCCTAGGCACACATCTGACTCCTCACCTTTTGCACTTAATAAGGTGAGCGTTAAGCACACGCCTTCCTATGAAGCCCTAAGGTGCAAACTCAGCACCTTAGGGCTTCTTTATTAATTAAAAAGAGTTCTACTAACCCTAAATGCAAAAATTCTCGGGTTTAGGTTTTTGCCTCTTTATCAATTAAAAAAAAAAATATTACTAACCCTAAATGCAAAAACCCTTGCATTGAGGTTTTTTTTTCTTTTTTCTTTTTTTCATATTCCCAGACTGCTATATTTCTTCACCATTCTTCTTCTCCCCGAAACTTTCTATCAAGTATAGAAAGATTGAACCTTGTTTACCTTTAAAGTTTCATATGTTATATCATTCTTTATTTTCTATGGATGTTCAATTTTATGTATATATACATCTACATCTACATGTATTTTCTATATATGTAGTGTGCCTCGCAAAAAAAGAAAAACACAATGTTTTTCTTTTTTGGCGCCTTGAGCTTTAAAAAAAATACTGGACGCTCTTTGTTGTTGCAGTTTTACAATCTTTTCCTTTTGCCTTCATTTCATTTTGTATCTAACTTCGTTGATTTCTGTTCTTAGGTGGTAATATTTAAATGGCAGTGGAAGCTGAATTCCAGAATCTTCCATCTGTAATTGTAGCTGCAGCTCGTAACTTAAACAACCAACAATCGATTCCATCTTATGAAGCAAACTATCAAATGCTCTTCCTGGCATAAAGTTTACTACATCCTTTAGGTGCTGGTTGACTTGCATCCTCCGCCCTGGTGTAAGAAAATGGAACTGTCTCTCTGCCATTGGTGCGCGGGTTCTTTCTCATCGACTGTTTCAAAGAACAGAGAATGAATCGATACGGCTTTCCTGCAGTTCTCCAGCGATTCACTCACCTATGTCCGTATGTTAATGGCCACTCCTTTCATCGCAATGAAAAGATGATATAGATTCGGCACATTACGCATATATAGAATGAAGGCAGGCGTCGACGGTGTTGCTTTCGGTAAAAGCAGGTTTGGCAAAGTTCAATTCAACTAAATGCTCTTGCAGTTTCATTTGTTAAAAGGAGGGTAGGCTTGAAGTTGGTTGAAGTCTCGTTTGAACTTGTGAATTTACTTTTTCAAATTAGATTTTATTGTCATCTGTAAAACACTCCTAAAGTTACCATCTCTTTTTCAAATTCCAAATAAAGGCTTTCAGGCATCTCGTCCTAATATATTTTAATACCGTTCCCATTTTTTTCTTTTCTTGTGTTGGTTTTTATTTTAAAATGTTACAGGTTTATAGGATTTAGGTATGAAGAAACACAAAATTATTATTTAAAAAAAAAAAAATTAAAGTTTTGAAATGGTTGCCACTTCTACACGTTCTTTTATTTTATTATATTATTATTTTTTATTTCCAATCTATGTAATAAATTTGTGATTTCTCTGGCACTTTTATAAATAAGTTCAACTGATTAATGTAATTTTCCCCATAGGTATGTGTTTTTTTTTAGAGAATATAGTAATACAACTCCACGTGATTTTTTTTAAAGAGTTATGTGCTAGGATTTAGTGTGTTTAGAATTGGTTTGACTTTTTAAGTATTTAATTTTAAAAAAAAATTATTTTAACAAAAGTTGTAGTTGTTGACAGTGATTGTAAGTGATTTTTTAAAGAATGAGTTTTATAAATAAATCATTTTGAGTGAAACAATTGATATTAATTTTTAGATTTATTATTATTTTTTATTTTTTTTTAATCCTCCCTAATTTTCTTGCTAAAACTCTTGTCGACCACCACCACTGGCGACACTTTTGACCGACAATCACTTTCGATCAATCACTGACAACCCTTTTGACTGGCCACTAGTGGCGACCTTCGAACTACCGACGATCGTCACCACTCTTATCCCGTCATCGACTATTAGAAAATAGTCAATGTAGGTCATAATTTGACATTCACTTTTAATGTAGAATAAACCAAGCAAATTTGTGGATAAAAATAATTTTGAGAAAATGTAACCAAATATATCAGTGTTTTAATTAGAAATATTTCTATAGAAAAATGTATTCTTGAATTTTTTTTTTTAGTAGTTAATCCAAACTTCTTTAAACTTTCAATTTAAGTTACTATTCCAATATAGTTTAAATTTAAGTTACTAATTCAATATGCGGAAATAATATTTGCTTCGGGCAATAGAAAAGGACAATAAAATGGAGTTTTAACGTATGCAATTATTTTGTGTGGAAAATGTCATTGATGATGGATTAAACGAATTTATCGCACTTGGTCATATTCATGTGGAATCTAACTGTTTGCAGGCGAGAAAACTCATCAAATGTGAAGAGAAAGACTGAAGTGAATCTTTTTTTGTTACTAATACTTCAACAGTTGTCTTTGATAAAACATTTCTTTTGATCATATTCCTACGATTCCTCTGGCTTTTGACTTATCTATCTATTACATTCGATAAAAAAAAAAGGTGATTTTTTTATTATTATGAATTTCACACATTTGTTTGTTTATTTTTTTTTTAAATAGAAGTTGATAAGTGATGTGATTTGTTTTCTAGTACAATGATTTGAACCTCTTATCTAAACACCTATTGGTGATGAACTATACTCACAGGGGTTATGATTAAATCAAAGGCATGTTGCACTTGTATTATATGGTTAACATCATCGTCATTTATTGGTGAAAATTAATTATTGTTTGAACTCTTTATATGAACTCGATTCAAACTTGTATTACAGTAGAGGTGATATATATTGAGTTTAACAATATGTGAAGTGAATATTCGAATATCTACTCTTTAAGTCAATGATATAATGTCAAAATGATCTAAGTTATGTAAATAAATAAATAAAACTAAGCTATGCTTAGATTGGTGGGAGTAAAAGTGATTTAACCTTATATTCATGTGCTTAATAATGTAGTTTTTTAAAAAACATTAATAAAAAGAAAAAGGTTTGGGAACTACACCCTATCTTTTTTCTTTCTTCTTGTTTTAAATATTTTTTGTTTGTGTGGTTGGAACGAGCGGTAAAAAGGTGGATATAGCCGGGCTACACTCAAGTCCCTTTCCTAATGCAACACCCTAGTGACCATAAAGTCCTAGGTTCAATCCCCACCCAAAATATTGTAACTAAGAATAAAAATAATAATAATAATAAAAATAAAAAAAATCCCTTTATTAATATATATTTTTTTTAAAAGAATATTATAAATAGATTAATTTACAGAATATTAATTCTCTATCACGTGAGACTGGACTGCACTATCCACCACTCCACTTAAAATAATATTAACCAGCTGTCAAATGTTTTGGCGGGATCCAAGATCGCCGGTCACCGGAGCTCAGCCGTTGCCGGAAATACAGAACCGGAGCTTGAAAAGCACTCATCCATTTAAATTCCTTTCTTCTTCTCCGATTGTCCGTCACTGAGAGAGATAGAGAGAATGCGGTCTCTTCCATCAGATACTTGTGCTCTTCGTTCCCATATTCAACTTCATCCATATTCCCTTTCAAGCTCTAGGCCGCGCATTTCACTCGTCGCTTCTTCAACTTTCAACAATCCTCTCCCGTCGTCTTTGTCCTCTTCTTCTCCGGCTGGATTCCGTCGCGAATCTTCGCTACGGTTATTCAACGAACGAATTTTGAATCGGAACTCTTTTGTCTGCTCCAAAACGAAACGGATTGATGTTGGATTGCCGGTTCCATCTCTTCTTCGATGTGGAGCTTCATCGAATGGAGATGGCGTCGAGGGAGAGCGGAGTTTGATGCAGTGGATTGAATTGCTCGGCGACGCTTTATCGACTGCGTTTCCTGTTTGGGTGGCGTTAGGTTGCCTTTTGGGGCTGCTCAGGCCGGCTTCCTACGATTGGGTTCAACCGAGATGGACTGTTCTTGGTCTTATCCTTACAATGCTTGGTATGGGCATGACATTGACCCTCGACGATCTTCGTGGAGCCCTGGCTATGCCTAAGGAATTGATTTCTGGGTTCTTGCTCCAGTATTCGGTTAGTTCGTTTGTTTTCTGCGATCATACTGTTGGTTGAACTAATCTGGAACTTATTGATTTTGTTAATCTCGATGAACATCTCGTGTATGCTGCATATGATTCTGAATCTGTATGACTAGGGAAAAGAAACAACAGAAATGTTCAAACTGAAGTCAATGCTCTCACCTGTGGTATAAACTAAATCCTATCGTTTCCAAATTTGGAAATGCCTTTTGATATTAAATTATAACGAGATGAAGATTTACTATTGCAAGATAAATGGATGAATGATTAGCTATCTCTTATATGCCATTCATTTCGTTGAATTGACTGTCAACTGTGTGAGCTGAAAAGCATTTCATTTGAATGAAATCCTTCTATTGTTCGAACATATGCCTTCACCACTTGATCTACGTTGGTTGACTTGTAGTTATGCACTTCAATTGTAGGAGGTGAGAAATTGAACTTCTGGCCTCTTGGTCGATGATATATGCCTTAGCTAGTTGAGCTAGGCTAGTTTACTTGTAATTATGCACTTCAATTTTCCTTATCGAAGGAGACATGGTAAGAATAGTGAGGCCAGGAGGGTCCGATTTCAGTTTCTTTAGTAGTTCTAGGAACTTCAATCTTTGGATGAAATTATACGAGACAGATTTTCATGGTTCCTGTTGTTGCAGGTGATGCCAATATCAGGCTTTCTTGTCAGCAAGCTTTTAAATCTACCATCTCACTATGCAGCTGGTTTAATATTGGTTGGTTGCTGTCCTGGTGGTATGCATCTGTTGGTTGTGTCAATAATCTTTCTCATTCTCCTTATTTTAATAGTTTGATTTATCTTTGGTTTCAGGAACAGCAAGCAATATCGTCACTTACATTGCACGGTATTCTAATTTTCTAAATGTCATCGTTTAAATTCTTTCTTGTTATATTATCTAAGGAAAAATTATTCGAGGAGGTCGCAATAATGTGACTGACAATTTTGCACTGTTGGACGTATGAGAAAGAAACTGTAGAAGTCCTCAAATTTGTATCCAATAATTGTTAAGAACATGCAAATTTTCGATTCCACATCCAACGGTAGCCACATTGAATTATTTTTCTTATCTAAGAGGTTGAGAAAATTTTGATGGCTAAAAATTTGATGGTTTTCCAGGGGAAATGTAGCTCTTTCCGTGCTGATGACAGCAGCAAGCACTATGGCAGCCGTGGTTAGCAAACCTACATGATGCTTTTTCTTTCTTCGTTTGTGCGTTTAGTTTCTAAATTCAAGCAAGAACTGTTTATATAGTTCTTTTGTAATTAAAACAGAACCTAATATCTCTGTTTGTAGAAATGAAAGCAAAAAAGCAACCATAGTTTACTGCTAATTTCACATGTACAAGAACATAGGAAAAGCATTAACCGAACCCAACAATAAATTTTTGATCTAGCATATGATATTTTCCTAGTACTCTTCAACCTTTGAGGAATTTAGGCAGAAGTTTCATGGATATTGAAACTAAGTTGTCGTTTCATTTCAATGTTACAGATCATGACCCCATTTCTCACTGCTAAACTTGCTGGTCAATTTGTTGCTGTGGATGCAGCTGGGTTATTACTGTCCACACTGCAGGTGACATTTCTAGCAATCGACCGGGATACCGATATTTTTTTTTCTTTGACCATCTAATTACAGCATTAGTAACTTCCTTTTCCATCACAGATTGTGCTTCTTCCTGTACTGGCTGGTGCATTTTTAAACCAGTATTTCCATGGCTTGGTTAGACTTGTGTCTCCGTTGATGCCCCCTCTTGCTGTTGGTACTGTAGCTGTTTTATGTGGAAATGCAATTGCTCAGAACTCTTCTGCTATTCTTATGTCTGGTCGGCAAGTTCTTCTGGCTGCATCTCTTCTTCACGCTTCGGGATTCTTCTTTGGTTATGTGCTCGCAAGAATGCTCGGTATCGACGTTTCATCTTCTCGGACGATCTCCATTGAAGTTGGAATGCAGGTAAAGCATTTCATTTACCTATGGCATATCTTACCTGTACTCTTTGGCAAGTCTACTCCTGAGTATTTTACCACATAACTCATCAGTTTCACCATTGATGGCTCGACCTGGTTATAATGAATCGATTTATGTTACAGAACTCGGTGCTAGGCGTTGTTCTTGCTAGCCAGCACTTTGGAAATCCTCTGACGGCAGTGCCCTGTGCAGTTTCCAGTGTTTGTCACTCAATCCTTGGCAGCATTCTTGCTGGGATTTGGAGACAAAGCAAAGGTTAGATGAAAATGATGTCTACATTTTGTATGCGCCATGTATTTGAACTTTATGATTCAGTAGATTTCACATTTCAGACATGGGAAGAGCTCATGGGCCATTTCCAATTGGTGCCAGTTCTTGAGAGGGCGTTTGCAATCATTCCATGTTTGAACTTTATCAAGTTTATGTTTGTTGTAGAATGAAGCCCTTGGATGTTATATAAAATCTTTACTTTTTTTTTAGTGTTACCCGTTTCCAATTATAAATAAAAAAAGTTTCTTCTGATTAAGTAAAAATTTATGTATTTTCTTTTTGGGTTTCTGAATTTTTTTTAGAGAAAATTACTTTTTTTTTTTAATAAATTTTGCCCAATTCGTTTAGTCCCAATCCTAATAATTTTGTAATTTTTTTTTAGTTTGTTCAACTACATGTGACAGGAATTTTGAACTTGGTCGAAAATATATACTTTAACCAATTTGTGTTGAGCTATACTCATGTTGGTTTGTGGATCCGGTCACGATTTGGAGAACTAACTTTTGCTTGAAGGACTCAAGGTAATTTGTCGGTTTCCTATTAGTGATGCTCGTGTGCGACGTTATCTTATTCGTGGACTGCGAAAAGAGTTTATGTCATTTATTTCTTTAATACAAGGTTGGGTAAATCAATCTTTTATCATTGAGTTGAAAAATTTGCTCTAAAAATATTGATAAAACAAATGATTGGCAACAACAACGAACTCACTCTGGAGGAGAAGTTGTTCTTTATTCAAAAGATAAAGGAAGAGTTAGTTATTCTCCAAAATTTTATTCAAATGAACTCAAGAATTTCAAAGTTGAAGGATGTTTTATCATTATCAATATCTTGAATCAACCAATTCTCACTTTGATTGAGTCACATCCTTAATTAGTAAAAGTTGGAACTTGAAATTTTATAAAAACGTAAGGGGTAAAATGGAATTTTTAAATTATTTTAGGGACATTTAAGCAAGGATAATTTTTAGGGATGAAAACTATCTTTCAACCAAAAGTTAACGTTAACTTGACTTTGTACCTAAAATCTAAAAAGTCAAAAGTTTAGGGTTCACATTCAAACGTCCTAATCCATGACTTATAGTTTTCATTAAAAGGCAAAACTAAAGGGAGAAGGTTAAATTAGAAATTTTATCCATAAGATTTAAATATACTCTATTGTCTTAAGAGTTTCAATTTAATTTCAAATCTAACCCATCTCACATACCAAAAAAAAAAAATAATAATAATAATTAATTAATTAAAATGATCAACAAAAATGTGGGTATGAGAATATGAACCTTTGACTTGAAGGAAAGAAGTACGTGTAAATGACCGTAGACCTATGTTCATATTGTCATTTAAACTTCACAAATTATCTCTTTCACTAAAAAAAATTAGAAAAAAAATCCTACCTAATTTTTTTTTTATTTATATCTAATTTTACCTATTTCTAGACCTTAAAACAACTACTAACCAATTAGTCAATGAGAAAACCTAATTAGCAAATAGAAAACATTAACTCATAGACACATAAAAAATTGTCAAAATATCATAACAACAAGTCAACGAGAACAATTAATGAGATTGAAAAAATTGGGGGTAACAAGAAGAATGCCTAAAACTTGAGAAGCCGAAAAATGTTCTCACATTTTTTTTTTTAATAATGTCTAAACTCTATATTTAGTAATTCAATCTACACTGACAAAACTACCCCTACAATTTAGAAATTGAATAAAATGATCCTCCAAAATTGAAAATTGTTGGGAGGGGAGTGAGGGAAGTAAGGGAGGAGAAGTTAACAGAGACTAGGGAAAAAAAATTGACAACTAACCCGTCACAGTTACATGGTTATACAGTTAACATACGAAAATGAATTCGTCTTTGTATACCTAAGGAAATGTTGTTGCTACAAATGGTTCTCCCAAAGGTGTATACAAGGCCGTATACCCATCCCAGCGTTTGGGTACTCGCCAAATGCTGAATCTAGCTCAAAATTCAATGCGGGACAGTAAGCAAATACGCCAAAATCTCACAAATTTAGCGTTGGACGGAAAAAGTTGAATAGAACGCTTGCCAATTAACAAAAATTGAAATCGAAAGGATTGCGGGTTAAAATCGATGCTCAACCAATCAAAATGAGAGATCGTCGGGGGATGAGAAGACTTACCCACTGCGTCACGCCCTCGTCGGAGATGCAACCGAAAGAAGTCGTCGCTGGACATGGGTGCGTTGTCGAAGATGAGATCAGAGAGGAAGGGAGACGTGAAGTAGTGGCGATTGGAGAAGGAGTCATGAGTTGTGAGAGATAGCGGCTGAATGAAGAAAAAATGTGAGAAAGAGAGAGAACAAGAATAATGTTTGTTTTGAGTATTTAATTTTTAAAACAATTTCCCTTTTTGTTTTTTTGTTTTCTCTTTTTTTTTTTTTGGTTTTTGTTTTTGTTTTACCAATTTCTTTTCTAAATGTTGAAATTTGAAAACAAATTGAGTACCTTCTTACGAAGTTCGATGAAAAATCCAATGAAAGATTTAAATTTTTAAATATCGACTTTTAAATTTTCACCATATTTAATTAATTAAATGTTATGATGAGGGGAGGGTTAAGATATTCATATTTAAAAATTTTATTTTAGATTTCGAAAACAACAATATTATGATTCCGGAAGGGTTAAAGATTCAAATTTAAAGATTTTATTTTAGATTTTAGATTCAAGTTTAAATATTTTATTGTGGGTAGGGAATGATTAGAGATTCAGATCTAAGGATTTTATTTTATTAAGGAAAACTTTATATGGCAAATTTATATGGCAAATCTAGAACCAAATTAGAGTTTAATAGAGTATATATGATATATACAACAAACTATTTAAAACTAGACATTTCTCTTCATTTTCCAAAGTTCAACTAGTGCTTTAATGTAGGGGCCGGTAGATTAAGGGACAATACGTTAATGTAGGGTTTGTTGGAGGTTAACGATGAAATGTTCATTGAGACCTTGACTGATCGAACCTGGTGGATAGAGGAATGATTTGTTTACTTTATTTAGGTTTAGCACATTCATAATACACTAGTCATAATCAATGTCATGGAGTATGTCCCTATATATACCAATAGAGGCCGCGTGTGGATGCACCATTATTAAGATATATCTACAGGTACACACCAGCCACACCTAACTAAAAATAGAAATCCCAGCTGCAATTAACAGTAACCAAACACCTCTTCCAAAAATATTTTGGTTTGTCATTATTTTATTTTAAAATTCTGAATTGTAAATTAAGAAAGAGATAATAACTAATAAGGTTATAATGGAAAAAAAAAAATTAAACCCTTCTCCTACCATCACTCTAGACATAAAGTGCAAGACATTCCCACTTTTTAGACATTTTTCATTTCTACAATTTAAAACTAGACATTCCTCTTCATTTTCCGCAAAAATATATGCTAAGACCCAAATTTATTGCCCTCCTTTACTTGGGTCGACTCCATTCTAGGCACCCTAACAAGTTTAGAAATTAGCTAAAATTAGACAAAAATAGGTAGACAGATGAACCTAAAATATTTAAAATTACAGAGACTAAATTAAAATTAAATTTAAATTATAGAGATAAATTTGAACCTAAACTAAACTCATAGGGACAAGTTGAAACTAAATTAATTTTTTTAAAGTAGAAATTATGCTGAAATATAGGGCTTGTTTGGTAACGTTCCCGTTTCCTGTTTCTTGTTCCTGTTTCTCATTTTTTAAGAAACGGACTTGTTTGATAACTATTCCCGTTTCTTGTTTCTAAATTTTGAGAAACGTTTCTAAAAAAAAGACAAAATTTGAGAAACTTCAAAAAGGTGTTTCTCCCAGTTCTGTTTCTCTTTATATTAATCTGTTCCCAAAATAATGATAAATTAGGGCTTGTTTGGTAACGTTCCCGTTTCCTGTTTCTTGTTCCTGTTTCTCATTTTTTAAGAAACGGACTTGTTTGATAACTATTCCCGTTTCTTGTTTCTAAATTTTGAGAAACGTTTCTAAAAAAAAGACAAAATTTGAGAAACTTCAAAAAGGTGTTTCTCCCAGTTCTGTTTCTCTTTATATTAATCTGTTCCCAAAATAATGATAAATTAGTGTTGGTTCATTGGCAAGAGAAGCACCCAAAACTACTCACCTATGAGGTCCTGGCTTCAAATCCTCATTATAACACTTTTTTTTTCTTTTTTTTTTTCTTTCTTAATTATGCAATGTTTTTTTTTTATATATATATTATTTTAATTTTAAATTTTGCTATTTTTTTTTAGGATACATTACTAATTACTTTTTATTTTATTTAAATACATAAAAATATTTATTATATTTATTTATTAAATTTGTTATATCTTTTTTTTAAATACATTAAAATATTTATTTATTAATTGTAAAAAAAAAAATTATTATTATTTTTTATGTTTTTTTAATAAGTATCCATTCACATCGATATTTTCATATTTTCATCGAGGACGACACTTTAAACTTTGCAAATTAGCATTTCAATATTTTTTAAATCAGTTTAAATTTCCCACTATTAAATATTAGATTCACAAATAGTGATATTTTAGTTATATAAGATAAATTTATCTATAATATAATTGAAATGTCGATTCACCTCTCATGTCGATATCGAGCTCATTGACACGTAGAAATGTCTACACGTCAACGAAAATTTAAAACATGACCCATAACAAACAATGACGAATGACAACGACTTCGAGATTTTAGAGCAAGGAAGGCATCATCCTCGAGGTAGGGAAAAATGTTTAACTATCGAAATTTTTTCACTGCAAAATGTTATTGAACGTTGTTTTGGCGTGTTGGAGACTCGCTTCCCTATTCTTAAATAAACGTCTCCTTATCAACACACAAAAACATATACCAAATCAAATCAAATTGCAATTTATTTTTTATTTATTATTATTTTTTTTAATGCATGTTATATCTTTTTTATATTATGTATACTAAATTTTATTTAAACTATAAAAAATAAAAAAGAAAACATAAAGAGAAAAAAGAAAAAAGAAACAATTAACAAAAAAAAATTATCAAACATGACGATATTTTTTTTTTTTTCAAGAAACAAGAAACAAGAAACGTTATCAAACAAGTATGTGTTTCTGTTTCCTTTTTTTCAAGAAACAAGAAACATGAGTAGTTATCAAACATGTTTCTGTTTCTGGTTCTAAAAAAACAGGGAACAAGAAACAGGGAACGAGAAACGGGAAACAGGGAACAAGAAACAGGAACGTTACCAAACGGGCCCATAATAACCAAATTCACGTGGGAAAATATATGGGCCTGGAATTCTGAATTCTCTTACCGAAAACCCGACCCGGTAATTCGAAAAAAGGGCGGGACGTTGGCGCCTTTTTCTCTTAACCAAAACAAAAACAAAAACAAAAATTAAAAACAACAAACATTTTTGATTTTTCGCAGTTCCCCGCCGGATTCAATCTCCAATCTCCAATCCCAAAATCCAAATTTACGAATCTTCCATTTTTGTTTTCAGTTCGCGGGAACTCGAGAATTCGAAAACCCTAAATCCAATTCTTATACTAAAATGAGAATCCTACCCAAATTCCCAACCCCAATCGCCTTCTTCTTCTTCCTCGTTCGATTGTCGAAACCTTCACTCCAACTTGCAGACCAAAAATGGATTCCCTCCATGGCTTACCTCCCCTCAAAAGGCTCAGAATCCTTCAAGAACAAGAACGAATTCGCCAAAAGGAGGATCAATCTCTCGATTCATGTTCCCTCCCAGCCAAGAAGCGAAAGGAGTCTCGTGATTCATCCTTCCGACCCGCCATGTCCGCTTCTCCTTACTCCTTGCCGACCAAGAAAAGAGTCTGGGCACTTCATCCTGATTTCGCCCCTGAATCGCTAGATCTCAATGTTGAATACAAGCCCTCTCTAGAGGAAGATTCGATTTCTAAAACCGAACCAGAGAGAGAGGAAAAGGAGATTTCTGATGTTGAGATTGAGATTCCAGCGTTTGAATCTATCCAAGATGAAGATGAAGATGAAGACGATGGGATTCTCTGTGCGATTTGTCAAAGCACGGATGGGGATCCTACGGATCCAATCGTGTTCTGCGATGGATGCGATTTGATGGTACACGCTTCCTGTTATGGTAATCCTCTGGTGAAGAGCGTACCGGAAGGCGATTGGTTCTGTACCCAATGCTTAGCTTCTTCTTCGTCTTCCAAGACGGAGAAGAACGTTTCAGAAACTCCATTTTCATGCTGCCTTTGTCCTCTCAAAGGAGGGGCTATGAAGCCGACGAACGATGGCCGATGGGCTCATATTGTTTGTGGGCTATTAGTTCCTGAGGTGTTCTTTGAGGACCCAGATGGCAGAGAAGGGATCGATTGCTCGAAGATTCCGAAGAGGAGATGGAAATCCAAATGTTATATCTGCAAAGCTTCTAGAGGTTGTGCTATTGACTGCTCAGAGCCTAAGTGTAGTTTGGCTTTTCATGTTACTTGTGGGTTGGAGGAGGATCTTTGTATTGAGTACAAAGAAGGAAGGAGATCTGGTGCTATTGTAGCTGGCTTCTGCAGAAACCATACTGACTTGTGGAAAAAGGTAAATTCTATGTTCTTTCTCCTTTGAGCTGAACATTTTATGTTAATTATTACTGTACAGGAGAAACAAGTTTTCAGCCATGAAAGGCTTGGCTAGAATTGTTAGGTCTCTTCTTCCCTAACATTAGGAGATTAGGGATTGTGATAGATATTTTTGTTTGAAAGATGATACTTGAGTTGATTGTTTATTTAACATGTTATTAGATAACGAGTTCATATGTTTGAACTAATGTCATTGACACTTGTTGGAACTTCAACAAATTTCCAAGCTCACAAGTGAAAGAGTGTTAAATGTTGAAATAATTAAATTTATTGTAACCCATCGAACTTAAGCTTATGAGTTATAACTCAATTGATATAAATATGTGTTCTCGACCATTAGGGTTGAGGTTGAAATCCTCTACCCCAAGTTGAACTAAAGTTAGTAGGAGCAATTATTGGTTGGTGTGAGTTAAATATCGTTCTTTTTATAAACTTGTAAAGTATGTTGGTTCTAATACTCTAGGGGGGCAAAGGAGAGATTTTTCTTTAATCTAGTAAAAATTAAAATGGGCAATTGTACTTGTCCTTTCTTCTTTGCTGATTCCCCAATAGGAAATGACTTCTCCTTTGGAGAAGATGATCAAAACATTTGACATATCCTTATAAAAAAATTGGGTCATTAACTTATTGCAATTTGGTTTGAGGGTTTGAATGTTGTTTACCTCTTCTGCTTGCAGCAACAACTAACAGGAAAGTTCAAGATTGTGGCCAGAGATGAAGCTAAGTTGTAGTTTATGCACATATCTGCTGGGAAATCTGCAAATCAGCTTTGGGATCTAAATTTAGGATCAATGTTTAGATATTTATTTCAGTTCTATGTTTTAGTGTTTGTAATTTTGATGTTAGCAGTAATAAACTAGTCTTGTAATTCCTTTTATCATAGGATCCCTATCCAAATATAAGAAGGGTATTGAGAGGAATACTTCAAATAGTATGGAGATTGTATGAGAACTAGTGAATTATTGAATAGTTGAGCAAAATTGATATGATTGTTACTAATGGTCTGATATTTTGAGTAAATGAGTTGAAGTACATTTTCTTTTAATATTAGTTTAATTCTACTTGTCATAGTTCTTAAGACTTTTATTTGTTAAAAAAAAAAAATAATAATGATAATTTTTATTCCCTACTTTGAGGTTGAGGATTTAAAAATTTGTTTTCAAAGCCTCAAGTTATAATTCATACCATGACTTCTAAAGTTAAAATGAGGTTAATATAACATTTACATGCTTGCTTAACTTTAAGTTTTATAATTTAATTTCTTAAGATATTATGTTTTTGTTCTATGTTTGGATTTTACACATTGTTGAACTCAACACAAAGTCCTTAGTTTATATTTTTAAATTTAGTTAGTGTACTTAAGTTGCAAATTAATTAATATCCAATTAAAAAAAACACTGAGAATATATTTTCAAAAGAAATTTGACAGAAACTAAATATTTTTTTGAAAAATTAACCATATCATTAAAAACTAATTTTAAAATTTATTGAAATTATAAAACATACCACGATTAAAATATAAAAATGTCAAAGTACATTTATCAAAGGGCTGGTTGCACAAATAGCAATCCGGCCCAAACTAATTGCAAATTTAGCAAACTTTAAAATGTTTTGCAAATATGGCAAAAAAATTCGTTTTTATCACTGATAGATTTTATTATATCACTGATAGACTTCTATCAGTGCTATCAGTGATAGACTATTATCTCTGATAGACTATTATCACTGACAAAAATCTATAAAAAGTTGAGGTGATCAGCGATAGACTTCTATCAGTCATAAGATATCAACGATAAAAATTGCTATATCCGCAAAATTTTTAAAAACATGCTATATTTGCAAACAATAAGTCTTAAATTGTCATTTACTACCATTTTCCTTTATCAAAAATGATATTTAAACTTGATATTTATGAGTGGGTAGGTTTGGTGGGTGAAGATAATCTATTTTAAAGTTATGGTTTTTGAAAGTTACTTTTGAAAATAAAACAAGAAGTGACATTGATGCACTTGATTGTTTTAGGATTATTAAAATTAAATTTTCCATGTTTGGTTATAAATTATATGTTAAAATAATATGAAAATAAATATATAAAAATACAAAAACGTAATTTTTCTTTGAGTTTTGAAAGTTCAAACTTCTAACCCTTTTCACTCTTTCTGTTATACCGAGTTTAACTCAATTAACGTGATGTTGTGTTCTTAATTAAAAAGTCATAAGTTTAATCTTCGTATTAATTAAATGTACTAACATATATATATTTATAAATATATAAAATCATTGAGTCACGTAATGATCTAAATTCAAACTTGATTTTGACATCAAATTCATGGAGAGGGAGATAGAGAGAGAAAACTTTAAATATATGTAAGAATCCAAAATATCCATAAATATATTAGCAACACCACGTTCAAAATCAAAATCAGTTTGGTCTTCAAATCAATCGGAAAATTCAAAACACATGGCGGAGGAGATCAACACATCAAGATTTGGAAGCTCGATTTTGGTACCTTGTGTTCAAGAGTTATCCAAGCAGCCGATCATCGAAATTCCACCTCGGTACGTCCGTCCCGATCTCCACCACTTCCCGATCGTCTCCTCCGCCGCTTCCGAAATCCCCGTTATCGACATGTCGAACTTGCTAGTTTCCGACAACTCCGAATTGGATCGGCTTCATTCCGCCTGCAAAAATTGGGGATTCTTCCAGGTCATGATCTCTCTGTTTCTCTTCTGTGTTTATGAATCTGAATTCATTGCTGAAATTATTATTGGGCGATGCAGTTGGTGAACCATGGAGTGAGCGATTCGTTGATCGAGAAATTGAAGGTCGAAACGCAGAAATTGTTCAATCTGTCGATTGAAGAGAAGAAAAAGCTATGGCAGAGGGAAGGAGATGTAGAAGGATTTGGACAAGTTTTCGTTGTATCTGAAGAACAAAAATTGGATTGGTGTGACATGTTCTTCATCGCCACCGCGCCTTCCCATCTCAAGAAGCCGCGCTTATTTCAAAACCTCCCTCTCCCTTTCCGGTTCTCCCTCTCAATTTTTTATCGCTTTCCAAATTCAATTTATTTTGGATTATTATTATTATTATTATTTCTTGGTAAAAAAGGTCGGTTGAATTTTTCTAATGAACATATTGGATTTCAAGAAAATATGTGACATGACCACTTGTCCAAATTGTTAAAAAAAGATGATTCATCCACTTATTTTTAACAAAAATTATATAATATGATTTGTTGATTTTTTTTAATACATTAAGAATAAAACTATTGCAAACTTTCAAAGATTAAATATTGAATATTCAACTTTATCTTTTTATTTCAACATTACTCCTATTGTTTTGAAAGTTGCAATATTATCTTTCACCTTTAATGAAATAAAAAAATTATTAGAATTTAGATGAAAAATAATTTTTAAATATTACTTTCACCTATGATTTTCTTTATTTTATTATCTACCTCCTAACACTGTTTTCAAAATTCAATCCAAATTTTGAAAACTAAAACTAAATCTAAATCTAAAATCGAAATTGTTATTCAAAGATATAAAACTTAAAATTAAAACTGAAATCGTTATCTTAATACAACTTTTCTATGCCAACATGAGCATAACTCAATCTATTGATCAAGATGTCAAAGATTTTCCAAACCGAGCATAACTCAATTGACATGAGGTTGTGCCTTTGATTAAGAAGTCATGGGTTCAATCCTCGCATTAATTAAAATACCCTTGACATAAAATTGTGTCGGTGACTAAGAAGTTATGGATTCAATCCTCGCATTTAATTAAAATACGGACACCTTATCCAATATAATTTTTCAAATGAGCATAATCTAAATTGGTCAAATAAGTATAAAGACATTTTGATTTTTGAACCATGAATAAATTTAGAATTTAACCGTCAAAACTTAGAAGCGGGAATCAATCCAATTTAGTGATTGAATTTGAATTTTTCGATACCGATGCAGAAACACATTGGAGGAGTATTCCGCCGCGGTGAAAGATCTAGCGGCGGCAATTTTGGGGCAATTTGAGAGAGCATTGGAGATAAAAGATGGGGAGTTGACGAAGATGTTCAAAGACGGAAATCAATCGATGAGGATGAACTATTACCCGCCGTGCCCGGAGCCGGAGAAGGTGATCGGATTGACGCCTCATTCCGACTCCGTGGGGCTCACAATCCTGGTGCAGATCAATGAAGTAGAAGGTCTAAAGATTAAGAAAGATGGGAATTGGGTTGGTGTAACGCCTCTCCCAAATGCATTAATCGTCAACATTGGAGATGTTATGGAGGTAATTAAGTTTAATTTTTACATTATTTGTTGATGATTTGAAGCTACATCTCACCAAAATATTAAGAAAGAAAACAACTTGCCACCTAAATCATACAAACCACTTTTGGTTTAAATCACCATTAAGAGTTCAAATTTTGTTTTACGTTAAATTGCAAAATTTTGAAAGTTTTTTATTTTTATTTTTTTTAGTTCTTGAACTTTAATGTTTGTGTAAACTTTTCGTATCTTAGAGATTTGACATATTCAACATTTTTTTAAAAAAATAATGAATTATTAGACACATAAAATTGATTTTTTTTTTTAATTTTATGTTTATTAGATTTTTTTTTTTTTTTTTTTTTGGTAAATAAATAGGGCCATGGAATATTAGTCACAAAATTGGAAAAAAAAACTAAGACTTAATTAGACAATTTTTTTTTTTTTTTTTAAGTTCATAAACCTATTAAACATTTTTTATTTTCTAAATTTTAGGTAGATTTGATAAAGTTTATTTATTTTGTTTTATTTATTATTATTTTTTTAAAAATTTATTTATTTATGTTCACAAGTTTGGTTTGTGAGCTTAATTCTAACCATAATTCTATGTTCTATAAGTTTTGATTTAAAAAAAAAGTGTAATAGATGTGATTTAATCATGATTTAATTATATATATGTGATGACATTCATCGGTGAATTAGATATTAAGTAAAATAGACACTTGAATATTTTTCGCTCTACATTTAATATCCGCTTCAAATTAATCCGCTTTAACATAAAATGTTATAACAAAAATAAAATGTTTTATTTATTTTGACAACATGTGTGGGATGAAAGATTCAAACATTTGACTTCGAAGGTACATCACAATTGAAATATACATATGTTAGCAAAATTGTTTTACTTTATTGGACTAATAATATTGATAGAATTTGCGCATAATTTGTGGGGTGCTTTCTCTTTTAGGCGAGGCAAATTTTGTGACTTGTTTTAGAATGTTGAATTTGATGCATATTTATAAATGTGGCAGATGATAACAAATGGGAAATACAAAAGTATAGAGCATTGTGCAACGGTGAACTCAGAGAGTGAAAGGTTGTCCATAGCAACTTTCAACAATCCAAGTTTTGAGAAAGAAATAAGGCCGACACCATCCCTTATCACACCTCATTCCCCTCCTTTGTTTAGAACTTTGCCATACCAAGAGTATGTGAGGGGCCTCTTCACTCGGGAACTAGACGGAAAATCTTACCTCGACGCCATGCGAATCCACCATTCTTCGACCTAATCGTTTTTTAACAAAAGTTTTGGATTGAATAAGACGTTTATGTGTGCTTGCACCTTAAAGTTCCTAAAGTTTGTGTTACACATTGCATTCACATGTATGTTGTTTGCCTAAATTCATAAACTATATTGTAGAAACGTTGTAGGTCCTATTTTAATCTCTAAGGCCTGTTTGACAACCATTTCGTTTTTTAGTTTTTCATTTTTGAAATTTATGTTTGTTTTTTCTTAATTTCTTTACTATGAATTTCCCTTTTCTTAGAGAAACATTTGGATTATTAGTCAAGTTCTAAAAAAAAAACTATTTTTTGAAACTATTTTTTTTTTTAATTGACTTTATTTTTAAAAATATTGATAGAAAATAGATAAAAAAAAATAGTTTTTTTGACAACATGTGGGGGAGGGGATTCGAACTTGAGATCTCATGCTCATAGTTCATACATTATGCCGGTTGAGCTATGCTCATGTTGGCTAAAAAAAAAAAAAAAAAAAAAAAAAAAAAATAAATAATTATGAGTAGAAATAGTGTTTAATATGCTTAATTTTCAAAAACTAAAAACTAAAAATCAAATATCAAATGGGGTTAAAATTTTCAAATCCTATGTAATCATTTTAATCTCCCTTTGCTCTTACTTTTTTTTTTTTTTAAGCTCATTTAACACACATAAACATTACATTTAATATAAATGTCTAGTTTATTCTATCATGTTCTCTTTTTAAAATAAGTTTTTTTTTCTTGTCGTTAAACTATGCTCTTGTTGACAGAATGTTTCTTGTTACATTTGTGGTGCAAATGTCAAAAATTGATAAAAAGCTTAAAATACCAATTTGGTCTCAAAATGTTCAAGGACTTATTCTATTTTAGCTTCATGATGTGATACTAATAATACTAATAATAATAAAACTAATAATTCTACTACTACTAATAATAATAATAAAACTAATAATAATAATAATAATATAATAATAATGCTTAGAGGTTCACGACTATAAATTTATTGTTGATAAATTATAAAAATGGTCTATAATTGAATAACTATCGTTGTAGGCTATAGAAATAATCTATTAGTGATATAATCTTTAGACCAAAAAAAAATTAAAAAATTATCGTATTTACAAATATGACGATGAATTATCCTTCATTTATTCTCTGGGTTGTTATGTTATTTAATATACTAATTAATTAACTGAAGAAAAAAAAACTTTGTGGATCTTTTTAATGTGTTCATATAAGTGGGTTGATGGCATATGCTGAGCCCAAATACTCCAACAGCGTTTGAAGAACTGATAATTAAATCAATCGGAAAATTAAAAAAAAACGCCATGGCTACTGAAATTGATCAGAAGATGAAGAACACACCAAAATCATTGGGAAGCTCGATTGGAGTTCCTTGTGTTCAAGAGATGGTCAAGAAGGGGATGATCGAAATTCCACCACGATACGTCCGCTCCGATGATCTCCACCACCACCACTTGCCGATCATCGTCTCCGACTCCGAAATCCCGGTGATCGACATGTCGAATTTGGAGATTGATCGGCTCCATTCGGCCTGCAAAGATTGGGGGTTCTTTCAGTTGGTGAACCATGGAGTGAGCGGTTCATTGATGGAGAAAATGAAGATGGAAACACGAAAATTGTTCGATCTACCAATTGATGAGAAGAAAAAGCTATGGCAGATTGAAGAAGATTTAGAAGGATTTGGACAAGCTTTCGTTTTATCTGAACAACAGAAACTTGATTGGTCCGACACGTTCTTCCTTTCTACTGCGCCTCCACATCTCACAAAACCGCGCTTATTCCAAAATCTCCCTCTTCATTTCCGGTTCGCTCTCTCCCCTATTCTAATATTTGAATTTTTAGCTAAATTAAAAAAATAATAATAAAGGTTTTTGAAAACTATAAATTAATAAGATAAGAATTTCCTTTTTAGTTTTTTAATTTTTAAAAATTGAGCATATAAACATCACTTGGTTTTTAATTTGCTATCTTTTAAAAAATCAAACCAATTTTGAAAACTAATAAAGATTAGTTTTTAAAAATTTGTCTTTAAAAATTAAAAATTATTTAAATTTTTAGCTAAATTAAAATAAATAAATAAAGATTTTTGAAAACTAGAGCTTGCTAAAATAAAGATTTCGTTTTTAGTTTTTGAAATTGAGTAAAACTTACTTGCAGGCTGGGCTACAACTATCTTTTGCAGTCCAGCCACGTGGCAGATTTTGATTGACCAAGTATTATGTTATTATTTTTAATTAAAAAATCATATTTAATGGGTCACGTCACTTCAACTTTTTTTTTCCCTTCTTTTTTTCCTCTTCTTCATGGCTTTTAATTTCCGATTTTGCCCTTCCCTATTCAATCCTCTCCAATATCTTTTTTTTTTTATTAATGATTTAAATTTTTTTACTAAGATTTGAAAATAGCAAATAATCGATAAAAAAAAATAGATCCTATGACAATTTTTAATAATAATAATAATAATATCTAAAATCTCACATTTGAAAATGTTTACTAAGATTTGACAGTAGCAAATCATCGATAAAAAAAAATTCTGCGACAATTTTTAATAATAATAATAATATCTAAAACCTCACCATTGTCTAACATCCTATGACATTTTTTAATAAAATTTCTCTTTCCTCTTCTATCTAATTTCTTTGTTCATTTCAAGTTTTCAACTCAATTTTACTTCATTTATCATAAAATAAATTATTAACTATTACCTTTCTAAAATTCTAAAATTTTGCAATAAAATTCATATTTCCTCTTCTATCTAATTTCTTTGTTAATTTCAAGTTTTCAACTCAATTTCACTTCATTTATCATAGAATAAATAATTAACTATTACCTTTCTAAAATTGTGTCAATTTTCGCTATGCTGTTATGCATATGAAGAGATTAAGAAATGTTTACTAAGATTTGACAGTAGCATTCATCCATAAAAAGAGATATTTGAGAGAATTGAGGAGAGAAGGGCAAAATTGGAAATTGAAAGTTATGGGGAAGTGGAAAAAATGAAAGAAAAAAAAACATTGAAGCGACCTGAGACATTAAATATGATTTTTTAATTAAAAAAATTAACATAAAACTTGGTCAATCAAATTCTGACATGTTGTTGGGCTGCAAAAGATAGTTGTAGCCCAGCCTGCAACTAAGTTTTACTCTTTGAAAATTGTAGTTATTTCCTTAATATTTCTTAAATATTTGAATTCTTGGCCACATCTGAAAAAGATAAGTAACTTGAGAGTTAGATTTTGAAAACATTTTTAGAAGATAGTTAACGAAACAAAGATACTCTTAGATGGAAGTAATTTTTTTTTTAAGAACAAAAAACTAAAAATCAAGGCTCACTTGATATCCATTTGAGGTTTTGAAAATTAAGCATATAAACTGCTTCTTTCACCTAAAGTTTCTTTATTTTGTTATCTACTTTCTACGCCGTGCTAGAGCCTATAAATTTGACTAATAAAACATAAAACTACAAAATTTGACTAATAGTTTTCATTTACATCTTAACCTACAAAATTTATTCAATGAATCCGCATAATAATGATGAATTTAAAAATTTACATGCTCTCTAATAATCATTTGATACAAATTGAAGTAGTGTGGTGGTTTATTAAATATATTTTTTCACAATTTTAAAGAAAAATGGGAAAAGATTAAAAAAAAAAAAAAAAAAAAAAACTGCAGGTATCTTGGTTTTTGTTTTTTAATAAAAAAAGTTAAAAATATCAATATTAAAAAAAAAAACTTAAATACTGAATTTACAAAAACAAATCCGGTGGTTCCGATGCAGAGTGACATTGGAGGAGTACTCGGCGGCGATGAAGGATCTTGCGGCGGCGATTTTCGAGCAATCTGAGAAAGCTTTGGGGATTAAAGATGGGGAAATAACAGAGATGTTCAAAGACGGGATTCAAGTGATGAGAATGAACTATTACCCGCCGTGCCCGGAGCCGGAGAAGGTGATCGGAGTGACGCCTCATTCCGACGCCGTCGGGCTTACAATTCTGCTGCAGATCAATGAAGTGGAAGGTCTGAAGATTAAGAAAGACGGGAATTGGGTTGCTGTTACGCCGCTCCCAAATGCATTCATTGTCAACATTGGCGACATCATGGAGGTAATTATTCTTTTTTTTAAATATTGGAGCTAATTTTAAACTCACACAAAATTGTTAATTTTGGATATTTAGGAAATTATTCAACAAGACTGTCACGCCAAACCGAGCATAGTTCAACTGGCATAAGGTTGCACCTATGACTAAGAGGTTATGGGTTCAATTAATTATAAATATACTTTTAAAAAATAAAAATGCACATCTTTTTTACATTTTTAAGTAATTTTATTTGTACGCTCATATATGATGGATAGACTTCTATCACTCATTTGCTATTAAGTTTATTGTGGATTTACTATATCAATAGATTAAATGGTAAATTGTGGTGTTTCAAAATATAAGAATTGCCTTATTCGACTTTTGTCCTTTTTGATGCATATTTTGTAAGTGTTGCAGATGATAACGAATGGAAAATACAGAAGCATAGAGCATTGTGTAACGGTGAACTCAGAGAGTGAAAGATTGTCCGTAGCAACCTTTAGTAGTCCAAGCTTTGAGAAAGAAATAAGACCAGCATCTTCCCTCGTCACTCCTCATTCTCCTCCTTTGTTTAGAACGTTGACACATGAAGAGTACGCAAGGGGCATCTTCACTCGTAAACTAGACGGAAAATCTTATCTCGACACCATGCGAATTTACCATTCTCCTACCTAAGCATTTCTCGAACAAGGGTTTTAGATTGAATAAGGTGTTTTCGTACTTGGATGTCGAAGTCGTTCCTAAAGTCCCAATATAATGTTTTATTTAAAAAATACATAATATCGATAAGTATATGTGAAATATATAACCATATATATATATATATATATATATATATTTTTTTGAAGATAAATATATAACCATATATACCATATATGAAGTATATATCAATATATATGATGGATATATATAAAAATTACATATATTAAAAAACATCATATTATCTATAAATATATATATACAATATATATGGGTATATACTGTATATATTGAAATATATATGTATTATATATATATACATATGTTATAACTTATAAGTATATATGAAGTATATACTCATATATAAAGTATGTATGGTGGTTATATATATAAAAAAAATGAGGATGATGAATGAAAATGGAGAGGAAAGAAAGAAATCAAAACAATGTCGGAAGAACTCCAAAAAAAAAAAATGCATAAAATATTCTTACATAAATGGTGAGAGAAGATTGAGAGAGAAAATTATAATTTATTATAAATTGAAATTTAATACACAAAATGGGAGAGAAATTGAATAATATAACGGAGATCGGCACATTAATGATGGGCATAATAGTAATCAAAATTAATAAAAAATTTAAATGAAAAATTTTAAATCTTAAGACATATTTGAAAATATACTCTTTAAAGTGAACATTTAGAAGAATTTCTCACTTAGATTTTTTAAAAAATTTAAATTGCGTTGACTAAATTTAAACATTTGAAAGTATAAAACTAAAATAGAATAAAATTTCAAAATACAGAGTGACCGACGAATTTTTATGCTGCATCCAATATTGAACAATCATAATCATACGAGTTCGTCAATATAAGCATAACTTAACTGTATAAAGTATGTAATATAAGTCCGTCAATATAAACATAACTCAAGTGTATTTGAATCTCTAACCCCGCGCTACCCCCACACATGTTGTGAATAAAATAAAAATACAACTCCAAGTAAACAAACGTGGCCGATACACAACCACTTGAGGTAAAGCAGGGGCAATTTCTCATCCAACCACTCGAATGCTCCCCAGCTCACAACACCAGATTGCAGATTCTTCATTTCTTAATCTGTCTTGAATGAAAAGTGAAAGCCCAAGTTCATATTCATTCTAATGTCAACAATGGCTTCCAGAAGTTTGAATTTATCGATTCCAACTGGGTTAATCAATTCTTCCAAAGCCCAACAAAATTTCAAGTTTGTTTCTTTATCTTCTCCTCCAAGTTTCAGAGCACTCAAAAAGCTTTCAAATTCATCATCTTCTATTCGTGCAATGGGCTCCTCCTCCTCTTCCCAACGACCAGATGGCATCCAAGGTTCCTCCTTTTCCTTTCTACTTATGTTTTACCATAAATTTCATCAAGCTTTTGAGTATGTTTTGTTTTTATGTGAGTCCGGGTCAACTTGCATACACCCACGAGACAACCGCTAATTCTTAATTCTTAAGATATTGAATTCTAGATAGGTAGCTGTTTGAATTTTCCCTATAATTCTTCGGTCAGATTGACCAATAAGCCATAGATAACTTTTATCAGGATCGTTGCTTAACTTCCATTCTGAAACTTGAGGATTTCAAGTTGGAATTGAACTCTATATGATAAAATGAATTCAAGTAATGATTATCAATGGCATAGCACGAGAAAATTTACACTAAGAGAGAGAGAGAGATTCTCTTACCAATTTGATGCTGTGAGTATGTCTCTGATATATTGAACATTGAAGAAGTTCAGTTGCCTGTTGGGTGCAGAGGCTGGCGCAGTGGATTACAGATCTCTAAGCGGCGATGAATGGAAAAAGCGGCTCACAGGCGAGCAGTTTTATGTTACTCGTCAGAAGGGAACTGAGAGAGCTTTTACCGGGTATACTTCAATAAATATCTTCAATTCTGGTCTATTTTATCACAATTCTGATCTTATGGTGAACTTTTTCCTTCAATTTCAGTGAGTATTGGAACACCAAAACGCCAGGGATATACCACTGTATATGTTGCGACACGCCTCTGTTTGAGTAAATATTTTGGCTCTTTTCGTAACTTCTCTCTGCAACTGATTTGTCATAGAACATTCCAATAACATGCAATATTCTATCTTCAGATCATCTACTAAATTTGATAGTGGAACTGGTTGGCCATCGTATTACCAGCCTGTTGGTGATAATGTCAAATCCAAGCTAGATCTGTCCATTATTTTCATGCCTCGAGAGGAAGTTCTTTGTTCTGTTTGTGATGCTCATCTGGGCCATGTATTTGATGATGGACCGCCGCCGACCGGGAAGCGTTTCTGCATCAATAGGTAAGTTGATGTTGCTGGCTCATTCTGCTTGTGTGTCTACTGATTTTCAGAACTGACTTGTGTATGAAACTCTCTGCAGCGCTTCGCTGAAATTGAAGCCGAAGTAAGCGATGGTGAAGATATTACAACCATGCCTGCCTGCTAATATGTAATCCATACTCATTACATGTTTGTGCGCATAAACTGAGGATTATTGCGAGATGTATAAGTTTACTGTGCTGAATGGAAATAATTGTACCTCTCGTGTATTTGTTCAACATGCTAGACTCTCGTCTTGAAGAAATTATTCGAGGAGGCCGTCACAATGTGATTGGTAGTTTTGCGCGGTTGGATGTTTGAGAGAGAAACTACAAAAGTACTTGAATTTACATCATTGATTATTAGGAAGCATGCAGATTTTCGAATCTACATCCAACAGTTATTAAAGTTATTAGGAGGCAGCCACATGTGGCGGCCAATCATTTTTTTCCATCTCGAGTAATTATTCTAGATATACTGCAGCTAGTCAGGACACGAGCTGAAGCAAGTATCTGTGGAAAAATTGGTTCCGAGCTTGATAGAATAGGACCCTTCATAGCTCCTTTCCCTTGTTCTTATATCCTTGAGAAATAGGACCATTGCAGAGAGTCATTTGACTATTGTCAATCCGATCGAAGAGATCCTAATCCAAATAGATGTCTTTTTAGGGGATAAAACCCTCTCTCATTTACCAACTATAAACTAGAAGATCTGCTCAGAGTATGGAGCTATAGTCGGTCAAATATAGCATGGATAGAGAACTAGGATCCTCTAGGGGGCCATCACTCTTCTTTTTTTTTTTCCCTTTTTGATAAGAAACATACGTATGTAGTTCTTCATGCAGAACATGGACAGTGAGTTTGTTCTGACCCATTCAAAACCAACTTTATGAGCGTGCTGTAAATCGACATAATCTTGTCTTTGAGATGTCCAAACTATAATCTTGTCTTTGAGATGTCCAAACTAGGGAGATGAAAGTTGAGTTTCTCACCCTAAAAAGGACAAGAAGTCAAAACTGGTAGATAGGACTAACAAGAATATAAACATGGATATTACAAGATCGTCCCCTGTTGACGCTGCGAACTCGTTAACTAATCAATGAATCAATAAACTTGCAGTCTTCCGCTAGCTTCTCCTTGCAAACAAAAGCAACAACTCTAGCCCATATATCCACATTCATGACATTTCCTCTTCCTAGACTGTTTAAAACCATCCACAACAGCTCCAAATTACATTCTTGGCACAACCTATCAACGAGTTTGTTTATGCCTTCCAAACGAGGCACATAACCCTTGAAGATCATCTCGTCCAGTATGGAAGTTGCTTCCTGTAACTGCATCATTTCACACAGCCCATCAAAAAGTGTCCTGTATGCTACCACATCAGGAGGGCAACCTCGTCTTGGCATATCTTCAAGCAAATCCATAGCTTCATTCCATTTCCCCTGCTTGCACAACCCTCTAATGATTGTAGTGAAACTGATCACATCTGGCTTACACCCCTTCTCCACCATTTCATCCAAAACTCTATACGCAGATTCGAGATCGTTTTCTTTACAGTGCCCATTGATCATGGCATTGTAGGTGACCGTATCGGGTTTGCACCCATTCTCCCCCATTTCTCCTAAAATGTCAGAAACTTCTTCTTTCCTACCATGTTTGAAGAGAGCACTCACTAAAGTAGAATAAATTGCCGAGTCCAATTTCACCTTGTTAGTCACCATCTCCTCCTTTAGCTTGAAAGCCAAATCCAATTCTCCAATCCCACTAAACCCTTTGATCAAAGTAGCATATATTGACGCATTGGGTGAAATCCTATACACACTCACCATATCCTCTTTCAATTTCAATGCTTCTTTCAACTTAGAATTCAGAGAAAGCCCATAAATCAAAGTCCCAAAAGTAACCACATTCGGGTTCACACCTCTCTTCCGCATTTCATCGAACACGTTCCATATATCATCAAAATCCCCACACAAACAAGCAGCATGAATCAAAATGTTAAAAGTACAAGCATCAGGGGAGCCATAATTACCAATACCCACAAAAACTTCCGCCATTTTCTCAAACTCCCTGCACTTCAACAATGCATCCAACAACGAATTTGCAGATTTCACCGTCCGCTTGCAACGGAAGGATGGAATTTCATCGAACACTTGGAAGGCACGGTCAGGGAGGCGGGCTCGGCCGTAGAATGAAATGGCATTGCAGAAAATGATCTCGTGAGGAGCAAAACGAGTCTCTTGCTTGAGCTGGTGGAGGATTTCTTCCATTTCATCGAACATTTTGGCACACCCGAGCTTGGCGATGATGAGATCGTAGGAAAGTAAAGAGTAACGGAAGGGTTTGGGGGGTTTTGAAGAACTGGGGTTGGGATTCAGGAAGAGTTGAAGAGCGTGTTTTGGGTCCTTTTGAAGACGAAGAAGCGAACACAGTCGAAAGGGAGAAATTGGTTTGTGGGTCTTCATCTGGATGATGTTGGTCATCTTTGAGCACTGTACTGTGCCTCGATTTATCGATCATCGACTGAGAACGAAGAGATTTTGTGTATGTAGCCAAACCAAACGAACAAGGCTTGGCTCCAAGTTTCTTCTTCCGATGGTTTTTGGCGGTTTTCTTTCAATTCCAGTTCGCAATATATATAGCGATTAAAAATCAAAATATTAGGGCTTTTTTTTTCATTCATATTCGGCTAATATGGTCTTCGACAAATGTAAAAAATTCTTTTATTTAAATAGTGAAAATTAAAATAACATTTTTTTTAGATTATGAATTTTGAATTTTAAAAATGTAAGATTATATTAAAAATAGTAATAAAATAAAAAATAGTAATAAGGTATCTGATGTTATAATTTATAAATTCAGTTCATTTTTTATGCTCTAATAAGATAGATAGGTTTTTTTTTTTTTTTTTTTTTTTTTTTTTTTTTTTTTTTTTTTTTTGACATTTATAACATAACATTGATTAAAAAGCACACGCTCACGATAGTATACCCATGTGAGAGTCGATAAGACTTATGCATAGCAAATATAGAAAACAAAATAATCAAATTTAAAAAAGAGAAGAAAAATAGGCTGTTTTTTAATAATATTGTTTTTTTTTTTTAACTTTTTATAAAAATATTGTAGATTTGAAACTATTTTTAAAAATATTGTTGTTTTAAATGGAAGTCGTCTTTGAAAAGACGACCTCACAATCTTGCTCCACGTGTATGAAGGCCGTCTTTTGAAAATACGATATTGGTTCCACATGGATGGAGGTCGTCTTTTGAACACACGACCTTCATTGACAGATACGTTCATTTTATTAAAAAATTGGAAAGCTTACAAAGAGCTTCAATTTGATACCTGGTTTCACTATTTTTGGAGTTGTGTATCTAAAGATAAATATCGTCAAAGTTATGAAAACTTCACTAAACCCAGAACTGAAGATATGACTAGAAACTTCTAGCTAAACTTCGACGATCTGTATCTTTAGATACACAGCTCTACAAATAGTGAAACGAGATATCAAATTGAAGCTCTCTGGGTTAGATTTTCAACCGTACATTTTTCGAAATTTTTTAATATCTGGTTAAGAAGATGTCAATTTTTGAATGCACTTCTCAAAACAATATTCACTTCTGAAATTTGTAGAACTATATAGTCCAACTTCGATGGTCTTTATCTTTTGATACACAACTCAAAAAATAGTGAAACCAGGTATCAAATTGAATCTCTCTCTCTGTTAGTTTCCAACCATACATTTTTTGAAAATTTTGAATATCTCATTAAAAAAATATTAATTTTTTAATAAAATGAACGTACATGTGTCAGCTGAGTCATGCTCGCTTTGGCATAATCAAATTTTGTTAAAATACTATTTTAGTTCATGTACTTTGAAATTAATTTCATTTTAATATTTGTATTTTCAAATATCTAAATTTAGGTGATGTACTTTCATTAAATCTTAAAATTAATTATTTTTGTTAGTAAGAATTTCATTTTTATCAAACTTGATAAAATAATAATATTTATCCTTGAAGAAAAAGACATTCTATAGGTAAAGCCAAATGTACTGGCAGGGACACGAATTTTGAGACTCACACAACTCAATTGCCCGAAGAAACAACTTCAACCTAGGTAACAAAGTTGTCGGTCCGACTACTCAATGGGAAAACATATCGGTCGACCTGCCTGACAACTACCCGTCTGACACACGCCAAAATAGGCGTACGACATGGACACCATTGCCAACGAAGTTTACACTATAAATACAGGGAGTCACTACTCATAAGCGGTATGCAATCCAACCTTATCTACTCTCGTGTTTGGTTAAACTACACTTAAATCTCTTTACTAACTCAAGCATCGGAGTGTGTGTGGCCGAGCACACGTCAATGCAAGATCTATTCTCTGCAGATCAACTCGGGTCAGACCACTCATCAGACTTCGACTGAGCAATGCGGAAATCTGAAGACTACTATTTAAAACAAAGTTAACCATAAACTAAGATTAATTTTAAGATTTGAATTTCAACATTACTAAAATATAACCAATCCAAAAGTAAGAGAACGAAATAATATTTTTAACCATAAAATTTCCCTACATACAAACCTCTTTATTCCCTACATAAAATTTCAAACCAAAATGGTAAAGAGGGAAGCCGCGGGAGGGATTTACAAGATTAATAATTTCTCCAACAAAAAAAAAAAATCAAATTTCATTGAATATAATATACAAAGGGAAAAAACGCAGTGTCCAAATTAACAGCACTACCATCATACACAAACCCCACAGTCTATTCCTTCTTCCAATCATCTTCTTCCACGCCACAAGATCAAAATCCTCAATCAATCCCAACCGGTCAATTCGAGTCGCATACCGTACAAATCAAACCACCCGATCAAAACCCATTTCCTAGCGCCATCGGAACACTGCACCAACCGTTAACAGCCGTCAGAAGGAAGCTGCGTTTCTCTTTTCCGAACCTGAGAGAAGGAGAGACCCTTCTCTGTACGAGTGGAAAAAAGGGTCGAAGAGAAGGAATGGACTTTTGCCTTTGATGGGTTGTTTCTGGTGAAAGAAAGAATCCCTTTTGAGCTTTTGGGTTAAAACTTAAAAGGGCCAGAATCATGAGTATCGAGGAATACTCGCTGCTCGAGAATCTGAGGCTGGAAATTGATGGTGATGATGACTGTTTTACTGTCTGCTTTTGGGTTTATCTCATGAATTCTACTACATTCCCTGTTTCAATCCTTCAACAGGTTTAACTTTGCCTATCTTCTACTTGTGTTTTTGTTTCAGCCGTTTTTTTATGTTCTTTTTTACCTTGATCTTGTATCCATTATCATTTGTTTTCTTTGTCTAAGATTTTGTGGGTGTTTTGGACCACCCCTGAGTATTGATATAATTAAACTTACAGTCCCCCATTAGAGCTTTTGGGTTCAGTGCTTGTTTAACATGGTATCAGGTGACTGCTTAAGCTTTTGGGTCAGTAGTTATTTAACCGATTGGCTGCTCTGTGCTTGTAGCTCATCTCAACAAATCTTTGATACCCATATGTTTCTGACTATTCTGAACATCAGGATCGTATTTTTTAGGCATCTTATTGTATGTGTATGCTCAGTTTTCCTCCTAGTGTTTCTAATGTTTTTGGAATTTATGTCATCTTTTGAAACAAGCACATCAGTTCTTTACTCTGATTATGTAATACTTTGCTGCTTTTAAGTGTCAAGTGCTTCTATGAAGACTATTAGTCGAACATTGAAAAATTTGCTCAGCCATTATAAAGGAATCTGTATGGATGTTGAACTCTTCTCCTAATTCAAATGCAGTGGTCACTATTGTTTAGTGATTTCGTAGTGAAATCCGATTATGTCACTCTAGGAAAGAATTCTCTTATTATGTGCAATGTATTCGATATAGGATGCATTGCATTGAGCATATATCCAGATAAGCTAACTTGCTTGGTTTTCATATGTCAATAGTTTGAATTCATAGCCTGTTGAGCCGATTGAAATGACGTTCTGATCAATCTAGAGATCATTTCGATTAATACTGTTTTACCTTTCCTACTTTGTTTTGGATGAGTTGTTTCAGATGCAGTTAGATTCCTCAGGCACGACTCCTTTTCTCGTTCTAAATAAAAGGAATAGAATGAAGATTATGCCTTTGACCGCCTTACACAAAGCTGATGAAGGTTCCAGCCCTGGTAGTTCTTCTTCCAGGAATGAAGTAGTTCCACATGAATATCTAAACATTGATTTTCCTATGGAAAAATGGGTTCACATTGGATGTGAGGTATGTTGCAGTATTATTGGCTCAATGACTTGACCAGTTCCGCTTAACATTTTTTTCAAACTGCGTTATTTGATTAAATTGGTCTTTACTCTTACTATATTCTCATATTTCTAGATTGAAATATGTTGCAAATTGTTTTAGGGAAAGCAATTCATTATAAAGGATTTGTTGTCAATGAAATTGCAGATTGGTGAACCAATTGCTATAGTTATTTTACAGCTAAATGTAGGATGAGAGTTCCAAATATGTTGTGCCATTATCTTGGAAATGAAGAATTGGAACTCAGTAAACATTAAGGAATCAACAATTTTAAACTTAACAAAGAATATGATTATGAAAGATTATAAAACATTCATCTGGATATAAAATTAAAGAGGGAAATAGAAGTGATGCAATGCTGAAAAGATATATGTAACCTAATGTGCTCTATTCTGTGAATGGCAGATGGTGGAAGTGGTAAAGAGATAGAAACAAGAATCAGTCATCCAAGACTATTTATGCATTTCTTTTCAGCTTGTATGTAGTTGCGTGTATAAATCAGGAAAGAACTATGTGAAGATAGTTCACATCATAGGTTTCCGTTTATTAATAGGATGGTATTATCTCATGAGATGATGGTTCCTTCAAGTTAGAACAACCTGTCTTTTACACGGGGAGGTAAAAGAGTGGAACATGTGGTTTGACATTAATTTGACATAAGCTATGAGTATATGGAAATTGAAGCTTCATAAACGAATACTTAACGACACTGCGCATGGTTATGGTTGGTTGCCTTTCTCCCCATTAGCAAATATGCAAGCTATATAGAGGTACTTATTTTCTGAGTTTTCATTTTCAGGTCTCCACCGACTTTGTCAGGCTGCATATTGATGGGAAAAGGGTTGGAGAAAAGCCTATGTCATCTTCATTCAGTGAAGATGCCATTCCATGCGGTTCGGGGATGATTGTTTTAGGCAACAATGGTGAAGACAACAGCTTGCAGGGCTATGTTCATAATGCAAAAGTTTTTCCTTCGGTTTCATCGATCAGGGCTCATTATGCTGAGGTGCAGTGGGACTATCTTTCCTGATGTTGATTTTAAGATGAACTTAAAAAAAAATTAAGATGAACTAACTGAATTTCTTGGCAAAACCAAGAAAAAATGTTCGCTACTTATTTATGCTGCTGTTATACCAGGACCTACCTGTTAAATTATTTATCGACAACTCTTCCACCATGGAGATCGAAGAGGGTAGTGATGGCGTCTGGAATATAGTTGGTGGCAAGGTTAGGGAGCTTTCTGTTACCCTGCTTCTGGCTGCCATATTGACATTTTTAGATCTCTTTTGATGAACATTGTTTGTTTCTTCCTTGCAAACCACAGCCATCTTGTCGTAGAAATTTTTCATTGGATGTTATGCTGTTAGATTTCTTTGGCCAGCCTGTTCTGAAGGAACTCGAGGTTTGTGCCAATAATTTTCATTTTAGTACCATCGATCTAGTGGTCAACTGGGATTGGTTAACATCATGACACTCACTTCGGAAGCCATCACTCGCTATTTGACAGGTTGTTGCCTCCCTCATCTATGCTGAAAGTGGGGAAGCTGTGGAGAAGTCAGGTGATGAAGAAGCTCCCCTTTTGGCAAGCTATGATGGTGTTGAATTTTCTTCCAGTGATAGACCAAGTAAACTATTGCATGGGCGTGCCTCCTTTAAGCTGAAAATATCTCAGGTAGATACGCAGGATAAATTTGCACATAAATTGTCTGTAAAATTTCAAAATTCTTGAACAACCAATTTTCATTTGCAGCAAAACTATATAATAACTATTGAGATTTTTTTTATTGAGTTCTTCAGGAGAACATGAAGATTATGGTTCTCAGTACATGGTTATTCTATCATTTGTCTTTAAAATGTTTGAAAGTTTTGCTAATTAGGGATCATGTACATCTTCGTATTTGGAATTTCCTTGACTGGGAACTCTATAGAGCAATACAGTTACTTCTTTTTCTTTCTTTCTTTATTTATTTATTATTGATTTATACACTTCCCCTCTTGTTGCCATGAGCAATCATTTTTTTGAAAATAAATTAATGTTATATAATGATGGATACAATGAGAAACAGAAAGTTCCTCCTTATATCTAAACTAGATTTCCTCCGCCTTGTTCTTTTCAGCTTCTGTTATAGCCGTTCTATGACTTTCTCTTTTACGATTTCAGCTATCTTCTAAATGTGATAACAAGCTCTTCCGCATTAGATTTTGTATACCTAAAGTTGAGGAGTATCCCTTCTTTGAGGCTCTCTCTTCTCCAATTCGCTGTATCTCAAGGAGTCGAAATACTCGTACGTCAACCTTGATGTGGAAAAGATCTACCCTCCATCCACAGGATGGATCTCGGTCATCTGGTTTGGACAATGGAACCTCAGAACATGAGCATGTTTCAGTAGATGAAGAAAAACCAAGTCCACTATTGAAGAGGATTAAATTGGGACAAGATAGAGTTAAACCAACCCCTAATGATGATTCTGCATCAGGGCAACCAGATGAGGAATGCAATTCTCATTCTTTTACTGCTAATGAGGTATTTGTCATTTACTTCTTCACTTTGAACCAAACTAACATGCACTCCATTAATGGATAATTGATCATTAAAAGTAGACTTAGTAAAGACAAGGATGGTTAGATTGCATTGTGAATGGAATGCTTATGCTTTTGATAGTCTATTTACTTGCGTTAGTCATATTGTTAACAAGTGTTGTTGATCTAGGCTGAAAATGGATTTGGCACAAGTTTAACAGAAAGACCCAAAAATAATGGATCAACAAGAGTCTCCCCATCGGACTCCGCTAGCACCGAAGCCAGACATTTGGCTCCAAATAGAACTGCAACCAGTGGAAATCCGATATCAGACGTGAACATTTTCAAATACTGCCTAGCAGGTTTATCTGAGAGGTCACTTCTGCTCAAGGAGATTGCAACCTCTGTATCGCCGGAAGAAGTTTCGAAATTTGCCGACCATGTTTCCCTATATTCTGGATGTTTACACCACAGGTAATCTTTAATCATTAATGCCTGGTGATTGTACTTTCTTTGGGATATCTGTGACATATACCTCATACCT
Organism: Herpetospermum pedunculosum; assembly: GCA_028017165.1. Lineage (NCBI taxonomy): Eukaryota > Viridiplantae > Streptophyta > Magnoliopsida > Cucurbitales > Cucurbitaceae > Herpetospermum > Herpetospermum pedunculosum. Next base: position 80,072,151 of record CM051522.1, read on the forward strand.
GCAAGGTTCGTCAAAATAGTTTCAGTGAAAGAATTTTATGTTTCCCTACATTCGAAATTTTGTGGGTTGCATCGTACAGTTTCGTTGTGAGTTTTAAATTGCAATAGAATTTTTTTCCCTTGTAATGATATAGTTATGCATGCTAATTTTGATGTCCCTCGACCCCCTTGCCATGTTGTACCTTCATCTGATGAAACTTTGAGTTTGTTACCTTATATACCATTCTAATTCTCTTCCAGTAAGAATTATTTTACATTTTCTTTTCCTCTCAGGCATCAAATATTAATGTCAAGAAAATTAATAGAGGAAGGAACACAAGCTTGGAACTCAATCTCACAAAACAAGCATCATGTTAATTGGGAGAGTGTTGTTTTTGAGATTGAAGAGCAATTCATGAGAATTGCTGGCTGCAGCTCTAGATCTCTCACTCAGCAGGTATTCCCCTCTTCTCTTCTCTTGAAAGAATTTACCCTTTGTGATTATTTCAACTTCGAAATGATTTATTTTGTTTCTGGAGTGGAGTTTGTCTCTGCACTCATAAAATAAAAAAAGTGTTTTTGCACTTAATTCATAGGGGACTTTGAATAAACTTTCATTAGATTCTAATCCTAGACATATTTCCCTTGAAATCACCTCTGAATTGAAGAGATTTTCTTTGTTTAATGATGATAAAACATCAGGACTTTGAGTTGCTGAGGAGAATTTCTGGTTGTCAAGAGTATCTGGGCCAAGAGAACTTCGAGAGAATGTGGTGTTGGTTATATCCTGTAGCTTTTACTTTATCCAGACAATGGATAAATGCAATGTGGAGTTCTTTATCACCTAAGTGGATTGAAGGATTCATTACCAAGGAAGAAGCCGAATTATCACTTCAAAGTCCGACGGGTCTTCAAGAGCCCGGGACGTTTATTCTTCGATTTCCCACTTCAAGAAGCTGGCCCCATCCTGATGCCGGTAGCTTGGTAGTTACCTATGTTGGCAATGATTACGCTCTTCATCACAGACTTCTTACACTTGATCGCATTTTCAGGTAATAAGGTCATTTTGTTTATCCTTGTTATGAATTGCATTGCAACTTGTATCATGTCATATTTGCTGGATAACCCTTTCTTAATTAAGTTCCTATCAAATGCTACATTTAAAGTAAAGTTTAGAAGAACCCTGAGGGGAGCCTGGTGGTAAAGTTCAAGTCTTCGAGTTGATAACTTAATAATTAAAATCTTCTGTAAGGAGTAGGACCCCTGAACTCCAGTTATAAAACAAAAAGTGAAGTTTAGGAAGACATATATGTTCTTATATATGTACTAGTGGAGGAAACAATGAGTTCTCCGTGTCGGATATAACCTATTAACCATTGATGTTCTCTGAAATACATTGAAAGGGAAAGAGGAAATATAAAAATGGTTTTCTGGGAAGGTTACTATAGTCCCTTGCATTTTGTCTGCAATATTTTTAAGTGACATCGTAACAGATTAATTGTTATTAATCAATGATTATGCTACTTAATGAAAAACAAACTAATGGAAGATATATATCACATGAATGCAATGGATTAATCCATTAAAATAGAAAAGGTGCCTTGCTCAAACATATTTCTACTCAAGTTATCGATTACGCCTGTGTGGTTGCAAGTTTAGTGATAATATACCCTCTAATTGGAAGCAGAATTGACCTTGTACATGCCTAAACCAAAAAGGTCTTTTCTTTATAGTTCTGCTGAAGGAGAGAAGAATATGAGAAGTCTTCAGGACATGCTTCTAGCAGAACCCGAGCTCTCTCGGTTGGGAAGGTACAATCTGAAACCTTACTTTATGAATTTTTCTGTCTCTTCATTCGACTCTCATTTCATCCTTTTTTCCTGTGCTTGTGGAGATGAGTGCCTTGCTAATGTTTGTAAATCCATAACATACAGGACAATACGAAGTCACTGAATCATTAGAAAATGGCAGTACCCATTCACAGCATTTGTTTAGTTTGATTTAGTTACATACAGATATCTCCCACCAGTTAAGTTGTACATATTGCGAATACAGGAGTAGTTTGCGAACGAATATTTATAGGCATGTCAGAGCCATTCCAGGACCAAAATTTAAAAGGTGAACCATTCATATAGTCTTCCTCTCTTCAGAACATTACTCATCAAAAACTACGAGTTATAGGTGAAACTTCGTCGGTGGTGATGCTCGTACGTCAACTTGCACATCAGAGACGATCACATCAGATTACCGTCTTCTGTCGGGACATCTCATCCCTCAGCAGTTTTGGTTGTAGTTTAACAAAACCTTGAATTAGCAGAGACGATACTTGTGAGATTTTTTTTCTTTTTTTTTTCTTTTAGTCCCAAAGTGGTATTTATTGTATAAGTTAAACTGGTTCTACCAACAATGATTCAAAACCAATTTTTTAGGTGACATCTCTATCTTCTTCCCTTGAAAAAAACATTTAAAGTAGCAGATGTTGAGATCTCATTTCAGGTCACAGATTGCCAAAACATGTGATGTGAATAAATATTAAAGTATAGTCTAGAAAATATGGTTTTCTCAGCTGTATTACTGCCAAATTTTGCCATTAAAAATATGTTTGGTTTGTGAGTTTTCCAACTCCTTGAGGGAAAGCCAAAGGACAGATGGTACAGAATCTATGGATGACAGCACAACCTTTCACATGATGAATGCTTTGCCAATTTCTTTTTCATCCTTCTCTTTTGGGTCTCTACATTTTTTTACCAACTCATCAATGGTTGCTTTATCAAACTTTTGTGGATATGTTTTAATTTACAGTTAAATTATCCGTTTAGTCCTTGAACTTTTAAATTTATCTAAAAAGTCTCTAAATTTTAAAAAATATCATTTTGGTCCTTCAATTTTCAAAAAGTCTAGCCCCTCCAACTTTTAAAAATAACCATTTTTGTCTTTTTATTTTACAACTTAATTCTCGCTCACCCAATATTAACTTATGTGGCTCTAACACATGCTGACTTGATATACATGCTTGAAGCTACATTGTCAATTTATCAAAAGCAAAATAGATGAGGATAAAAGAAGATCATTTTTAAAATAAACTAGGGACTGAATTAGACATTTAGAAGGTCTATGGACCAGAATGAAATAAAGCCAGAAGTTTAGAAATCAAAATGATAATGAAAGTTCAAGGATCAAAATGAAAAATCTCCAAAGTTTTGAAGTCAAAATGAGATTTTAACCTAAATTAAGCATAGAGAGTAAATTGGTAGAAATATATGGATGAAAAGTGTAATTTTAGCACATTTGGTCCACTGAAGACGTCTTTGTGAATTGTGATGAATCAAAATGGCTTAAGCTTTCCTTTATACCGACAAAGAGTGAGTCAGGTTCCCATGCAATAATTTTCAACTGAGGAAAAGGTTGACTTTTCCTACAAAAAATAATTGCTGAAAGTCATAAGTTTGAATTGCAGCAAAATGAAAAGGCAAGGTGCTTAAAATGTTTGAAACCAGGATCTATGTAAATGAACACTTGAGTTTTTGTCAAAATGAGAGGCTGTGAATAGTTAACAGTAAGCCCTAATCTAACCATGAAACCGTTCTCAATTTTTCTGACTTCATCAACATGTGGAAGTGGGGAGATTCAAATCTCTGATCTTTTAGTCAAGGTCGCAGACTGCAGTTAAGCTATGCTCAAGTTGACAAACCGTTCTCAATTTTGTAACACACGAGATTTTATTTTGTAAAGAAATTTGATAATAAAATAGAATATCTAAAAATGATGGGACAAACTAACTACTTCTTTTTACTTCTTTGTCATCATGCTAAGGAGAGGATCTTAGCAAATCAAAATAAAACAATCATTTTCCACTTGATTTGAGGAGTCATTGCGTAAGTGAAATGCCTAAGTTTGAGAAGATTATGCTAATCTCATGAGGTTCTCTAAACTAATATACAAGAAATATCAAGGTACTGTTTGTAAGGCATTTTCTAAGCACGTGTCTGATTGTGATTGGTGGTGAGTCACTTCTCTTTTAACAGACTTTGCATTGAAATTGGAGGCCTGTCAATCAGAAAAAGTACAGACAAACACAAACACACATGAGCAAATAATAAAGCTTTCATTTTTGTCAAATAAGCCAATCATCATATGAAAGCCTTCCTTCTCCTTCCTTTCCCATTTACAGTCTCTCAAGAAAAGCTGTTATCTTCTTCCAAATTTGCAGTTCCTCTCTCTCTCTCTCTCTACTGCTCGTTTTTCTTCTGATTTCCACTCAACTACTGAAAATCAGGTAAGTTTATATAGAACTCTCTCTTTTTGCTTTGGTTTTGGTATGTTTCTCTGTTGAAATCTTGATTGCTTTCTCTAGCTGGACCAAGTATTTTGCTTCTTTGTTTTAAGTTCCATTCTTGAAGTTCCTTTTTGTCAAGAAAATTTCATGAAGAAACGTCATTCGTTCTCACGAAAAAGCGGCGCAACCGAAGATTTTGTATCTCGGGGTTGACAATTTCATCTCTATATTTTGTAGTTTGTCTTTTGGACTGTATACAGGCAAATGATGCTATGAAGTTTTTCTGTTTCTTCAGTTGTAGCTGAGAAAAACCTTCAGCTACTTCAGCTCACTGACACTGAGAAACATGTTGAAAGACAGCCAACTTGCTGCTCTCATGTAGAGTTAAACAGAGGAAATGTTACAAGTTTGAGACTCTTAAATGTAAACTGTTCTGAACATTTTCATGGTCTTTAGAATCAAATGGATAAAGGTCAGGCTATAGCACTCTACGTCACAATCAGTTGCGTCGCTTTCGTCGTGTCGAAGATCTTCATAGCGTTGCTCCTTTACAAGCGCTGGAGAAGACGACACATGGTTTATGAAGATGGGATATCAGGTATGATCGTTTCCAAACTTGAAAAGCAGAAACTTTTTTTTTTTTTTGGATAATATGTTGAGTTAGTTAAATTAAACACCGGTACCGAGTAACGGGTGTAATAAAAATGAATATAAATAGGTGGGAAGATGGTCATGTTCAAGTCTCCAGCAACAAAGTCCCTAAAATCAGATGCATTTCTGAAGAAAACACTAAAACTGAACAACAAGGACATCATTGGCTCTGGAGGCCATGGGACTGTTTACAAACTTGCACTAAGTGACTCCATGACATTTGCTGTGAAAAGACTGAACAGAGGAAGTTCTGAAAGAGATCAAGGATTCGAAAGAGAATTGGAAACGATGGGAGACATAAAGCATCGGAATATCGTAACGCTTCATGGATACTACACTGCTCCTCACTATAATCTCCTTATATATGAGCTAATGCCTAATGGAAGTTTGTATGCACATCTACATGGTATGTATATATACCAAAGCCTTCAGTTTTCCCAAAGCTTCTCAGTGATGATATAGCACATTGATTCTGTCCTAAATCCAATGATACTGCAGGAAGATCAAATGGGAGGGTTTTGGATTGGCCATCACGATATAAAATAGCGGTAGGTGCAGCGAGAGGCATATCGTACCTTCATCACGACTGCATCCCGCACATCATACATAGAGATATCAAGTCAAGCAACATATTGTTGGATCAAAACATGGACGCCCAAGTTTCTGACTTTGGATTGGCGACGCTGATGGAACCTGACAAGACTCATGTATCGACAATTGTGGCAGGCACATTCGGATACTTGGCTCCAGGTATAATCTCACAAGTCATTCTACTTTACCCCTCCCTTCCTTGGCATGGAAAGTACTAACTACATTTTGGCAGAATACTTTGATACCGGGCGAGCAACGGTGAAAGGAGATGTCTACAGCTTTGGTGTAGTGCTACTCGAGCTCTTAACAGGGAAAAAACCAACTGATGAGGCATTTTTGGAAGAGGGAACTAAACTTGTGACGTGGGTAAGTGAAGCAGGAACCATTTTTAGTAGCCTAAGAAAGTCCTAGAGCCTTTAGGTTGGTTGATTGCTCATATTGATTCTATAAATGGATAGTTTTTAATAGCCGTGTTCGAGTAAACTGTTTCCTAATGACCCATTCATTTCACCAACAACCCAGATGTTACTGTGACATCTTTGACCAAGAGGCAATAGATTGAGTACTCAAGTGCTATAAATTGGAAACATCATTCATAAAAAAAGAATAGATAGTTGAACAACAAGCTATTCATTTTCTAACTTTCAAGGTGTCATGTAAATGACAGGTGAAAACAGTTGTTCAGGAGAAAAGGGAAGAGTATGTACTTGACAGTAGTTTGGATTGTTGTCCGGTTGAGGAAGTTAATGGCGTATTCAGCATTGCATTGAAGTGTCTTGAACCAGAACCCGCTCAGCGACCGACAATGGCAGAGGTTGTCAAAATGCTCGAGCACATAAAGTCGAATAGAATTGTAACAGAAACTTGAGTTAGTCCATTCTCCTACATGTATTATACGCTTATTGTGATCTCTCTTTTGTTACTTGTTTGGTGGAACCATATCCAAATGTTCATTCAAACTAATAGAAGTACAAGAAAAATGTGGCTCTATTTCAAAACTGCAGCCAATCCAGTTGCAACAGAAGCCTTCAAAGTACGAGAAACAGGGGAGTCTCCGAAAAAAACATTGAAAAGAGCCGAAGTCACGGTATTTGATTCAATTGTAGCTTCTATTCCTGTTGGTGGGCCATCTACTGAGATGCTCACCTGCAATTCACAATTTCTCCCGCATCAGAATATCCAGAACGAAACCGAGTCAACGATGAAACTAAGAATGTCTATGCAATAACATTACTGCAGGAAGAAAAAGAAAAGAGAAAATGTTCAGTCAGTTAAAAGTTAAACATACAAGCATCTTTGGAGGTTCCAGCCATGTCAAGAATATGAAAGTTCCTTTCTTTAGAGATCGCCCCTCGAAGATGCTACGAAAGGTAGATAATGCAGATTCATCAACTGGTGTTGGTGCTTTGATTCTTGGAGAAATGGCGCCATCCAAGGCATCCCAGAAAGTTTTACCATCGACATCTCGGACGAGAACAATCTGTAAAGATTTTTCTGAAGGAGCTGCCATTAAAGGACAAGAAACTTATAGTTACATAATTAAGCTTCAAAGTAATGGGAAAAATGAAAAAGGAGAAATTCTACCATTCTCACTTTCCACAACGTCTATTCATCATATAGTTATGTATAATTTATATGTACGGTTATTACACTGAAAAATTATATTGAACAAGGAAGAATCCTCCTGAATTGCAGCTGCCAATCGTCCCCTCCAAACGTTTAATTCATTTGAGATAGATGGATTGATGTATAGTCCTGCAGCATAGACCTTAACACCAATGATTGCAAAAACTTTCTCTCTGTAACCTGAAGAATTTGCAGCTAATGAAGATCAGATTGAAGAATATAGTCCAGTTATAAGTATCACCATTTTGTATGTAAAAAAAATCATGGTTGGCATTAGGATAATAAATATCACAATAAAAATTATCTTTGATTGAGTTTCTATACTTTATATGTTTCAAAAGTAGAAGTAACAGTCAACTTCATCTTACAGCGAACAAAATGTGCCTTGAACGATGTTATTATTAACAGAACGCCGTTTTTCTTTTCCTTTCATCCTTGAAAGTTGGAATTAATTTTCTTTCCTGCACCAATGCACCTTATGTACCAAATGCAGCATAAAATGCAAAGAGATTTCGGTTCTAATGGTTCTCTCATGTGAATTGCAGGCAAAATATGAGCAGTAGGTGATTTTTAACAGTTTTAATTTTTCATAAAATCAGTTAATCACTGTATTCTTATTCCTCATTAGAATCTAGGGTAGAAATATAATGAACGGACCGGTTCCGAGCAGTGACAGCGAAGTTGAGCAGCCCGGCAGAGTCAAGGACGTCAGAAATTTCACATTGGTTGAAGGTTCCTCCACATATTCTGCATTTCCAACTGCTGTAACCATTGATTAAAGAGCAAAGGTTTTAGCATAACTTTCTGAGAAAAACAACAAAAATGAAATATTATTCTTCCTATGCACACTCTAATAGACAACAAGATTACAAGATTGGAAACAAAACAGCTATCAACTTTCTTTACAAATTAGAGGATAAGAAAAATACAAAATCCAAACTTAGATTCAAGTAAACATCTGCACAAGAACAACTTTCAATGTTGATGCTGTTAAGACAATGCCCTATCTATTTTGAGAGGAGACTTGGTGGTCCATTGTTCGAGAAGAAGAAGATTGTTGGTGTAAAAGTGATAACAATATCTCAATCTGTACAGTATCCTATCCTACTATTGAAGAAATATGGTGAGACCTGATCGAGAAAATTTATTGAATGAGGCTACTACAATGTGGTTTCCCCCTAATAACAGTTTGATACAAATTAAAAAATTTGTCTGCTCCCTGCTCCCTAATAACCGTTAGATACAAATGTGAAATATTTGCATAGTTTCTTCCTCATACATCTAACGGTGTAAAACTGTCAGCCACATTATGACAGCTTCTGTTCCAGTCATTTCTACTTAACTGGTGCCAAATAGATTAGATCATTTATAATAATTTCAGTTCCAAGATTCTTGTCACATGAATGAAAATCACTTCATTACAAAAAGCGCCAGTCTTTACTCAACTTTAGAAATCAATACATTCATCTTCATCTAATTTCAACCCCAAATTTCTTGACACAAATGAATCAAAACCTAAACTCCAAACTAGAAAAACACAGCAGAGTAAAACCCTTATGCATAAACTTAAGAATCATTCCACATTTTCCCACCATTAACATCAAAAGAATGAAACTTAGAGGAGAATGACATTCCATTACCTGAAGCAAGGGAAGCAGAAGCTTTGAGAGAGAAATTAGAACAAAATCTGAAGTTCTTGTTGAGAGAGAGAGTGGAGTGAATTTGGTACAATGAGAGAGTTGGAATTGTGGGTTTTGTTGGGAGGCAAATTCTGGGATTGGAATTCCATTTCCCAGTGGGAATGGTTGATGGGAGCTTTAATGGAGTGGAATTTGCAGCATTTCCAGCCATTGTGGAGATTTCTTATGTTCTTTCAATACTCTGAGTGGGATTTGAATTCCCTACAAAAGTAAATGGAGTGGATAAGAGTTGATATTCATTTTGTTTGGTTGTGTCTATGTTATTGTCCACCTGTCATTTTGGCCTAAAAGAACAGCTTTTGACTTGGATTTGAATTTCCCACAGTTTTTTTTTTTTTGTTTTTTTTAGAGAGCTAAGTTCAGTACAAACTCTAATTAATAATCATGTCACTCAAAACCAAAGCTTCGATCTCAGGAGGGGTATCTTCCAGCCAAATCAAACGTAATCGAAAAACCAACCATTTAATACGTTATTAAGTGATATTATTTTGTATTTAAAAAAAATGATATTATTTTATTTTATAGAACTCAACTATTCTTAAATTTTATATTGTTACACCACTAATTTATTCCAAAGCTTGAGTTCATGGATTTCAGTAAATTTAATTATATCAATACTTAAACATATATCATGACAAAAATGAATAAAGATAATGAAAAAAAATTATGATAATATTAGATTTTTTTTTTTAATGTTTCATCTTCAGTCTGACAATTTTGTTAGTAGCTAGTGCATATTACTTCCATTCACAATTTGATACATCAATAAATGATATATTATTTTATTTTATGGGATTCATAATACTCTTAATTGATGTTGATACGACAAATATAACTAAGAGATGTCATAGTATTGGAAAGTTTTCTAGTACTACTCTTCCCACTCATTGTTTACTATGTCGTTATCGTTTTTTAAAAATGTTGTATTTAGTAGCATTCAAAATTTATTTATAAGACAATTCTTATTTGAACAAAGGAGTAGATACAACAATAATACTTGAAAAATTGTCCAGTCAAAGTCAATGTCACCACACACATCAATAACAACAAACAGTTACAACTATTGAACATGAGGTTACATCCTAAAACTAATTGGTGATAGAAGGAGTAGCTCATGTATATTATATTGTGAATGAGGTCTCTTCATCTTTTCGATGTGTGATACTCAACATGCCCCTCAAGATGGTGCCTCGGGTTCACCATCTTGGGTCGGATCCCATTTTTGGACCGAATATCCGTTTAGGCTTCGTGGGCTCTGATACCATATTAGACATCATGGAGTTTCATCCTAAAACCAAATTCATAAGATCTTTCAACAATATTTTATGACAACTTACTACTCCAAAATCTGGTTTATGTCGATTGAACTATTTTTAGTTTATGTTGATTGAACTATTTCATGTTGACATATCATACTAATTAATTATCAATGACAAATAAACTATTTATTACTAATACATCAAAACTAACATAGTAAAACAATTATAAATTTTTAAAAGAATATTACAATTCAAATTTACGTTCATTTATATACAATTATACTTGATAAATAAGACTATACATATTCAAAGTAATATAACCCAATATTAATTTCATTAAGATTTACCATAATTTTTATTTATTTTTTTAAATAGAGCATTACCATTCAAACAAGGGGTGGGAGAAGGTAAATAATGCTAGAATATGAAAAGTTTTGTATTATTTTACATAAATTCATTATTTACCTTTAATTATAAAATATTAAAAAAAATTGGAATCTCAAGTGGTTTTTCTATAACTAGAAATAACATTATTATTTTGTAGTTAAAGAATTGCAGAGTGAGAGATTGACCACTAATTCAGGCTGAAATTAACACATAATATTCACTTTTGACAACAATTCGAAGGTTTTTTTTCTTTCTATGACTTCATAGTCAAGGACACAACATTATATCAATTGAGCTTTGCTCGATTTGACAATAATGATATGTTAGTAAGAGTCAAACAAAAAAAATATTTTAAAAAATACGTGTATTACATGTGTAATACAAATACAATTTTTTTTTTTTTTAATATACAAGTACAACTAGTAATTAAAAAAAAAATACTTTTCTTGAAAGAAAAAAAAAAGTTTGTACAGTGAGACGTTTTAAAAACAATATAATATAGTTTAAAAAATAAATCCTAATAAAATAAGGGGATGTAGCTCAAATGGTAGAGCGCTTGCTTTGCATGCGAGAGGCACGGGGTTCGATCCCCCGCATCTCCAAGTCTCATTTATATAATTTTAGGTATTACGGTTGTGCGCGCACACATATATATAATTTTAATTGCATTCGGAAAAAATTGAAGATTTGTGTGTGGTCTTTCTTCGATTATGCTGATATGTGGGTTTTTGAGATTATTTGTGTGGCCGACATCAAGCACTTTACCAATATTGACAATCACCCTTTTATTGAGTTGAGAGTGTTATTTCGTTGTTTAACCTAAGCAACCGAGTTATGGTGCTTGGAACTCAAGTAGCTTGGTTGATTTGTAGTGTGGGTTTGAGAGCATTCTATAATATTCATTATAGTAGAACATGTACTTGCAAAATATTCGACCCAATTTCGAGTTTGAGGCGACCTGCTTTTTTTTGTTGGCATTGTTCTCTTTCCATATCTTTTTTTATTATTGTCATTTTCGATTACTAACTTGTCGGACTTAAAACATGTGAATGGTAGATATTTAATATTTTGAGTATTTCAAATATTATATCTTCTTCTTCCAATAATAAAAAATAAAATATTTTTTTTGCGATTATAGAGTTAAAACATAGACCAAAAAAGTTGAAATAAATGACTCAAATGAACTAATACAACTATTAGAATCAACATGCAATATAAATACAATTATTCGATAATGGACATATTCTCGTTCTCTTAATAGTCCGAAGTTCAAATCTAAAAAAAAAAACAATTAATATGAACTAATTAAAGCAAGACTATCAGCACTAAACGAGCCAAAAAAAGATATATATATATATATATATACAAAAAAACGTTGCCATCATGTGCGCGTCCTTTGAGCTTCCTTCAATCTCACCTCTTTCCATTTTTTCCCCCAAGATGATTCCGATTCTCCCACCCACCGTAACGGCTCATCAAATACTTGATTTGTAGCCGTTACAATGCCCCCAAATTCCACCTTCCTTCTATAAATCCATCTCCAATTCGCCAGATCTCTACCTGTAATTCCTTCAATTTCCACCAAGATCGTAGTAGAACAGCTCAGAGTACGATCGAATCAATGGCGAAAGCAGCCGCTCTCTCCTTTCTTCTTCTCTTCCTCGCAGGTTCGTAATTTCCTCGATATCTCTTCAAATTCCTCTAGGTTAATTTTCTTACAGATTCTTTTTTCCAGCAGGCGATTTGCTGGCCGTAAATGGAGATCAGGTGAAAGAATCGTTATCATCGTCAAATCAGGTTTACGGAAACGATTAACAATTTGCTGAAAAACTGAGTTGAATTCTTCTTTTTCTTTTTCTTTTTCTATGCGATGAATTTGCAGAAAACGTGGTGCGTTGCGAGGCCTTCATCGGACAAATCGACGCTGTTAGCGAATATCAATTACGCTTGTTCGCAAGTGGATTGCAGAATAATGCAGAAAGGATGCCCTTGCTATTATCCTGATAATTTGATGAACCGTGCTTCCGTAGCTATGAATCTGTATTACCATTCCAGAGGGGAGAATCAATGGAACTGTGATTTCAGAGGCTCTGCTCTAATCGTCATCACTGATCCAAGTCAGTTCAATTTTAACACCAATTGGAATTTTATTTTGTGTTTGTTTGTTTGCTGTTCTTCATTGTTTTTGATGTGTGGTTTGATTTTGTTGCAGGTTATGGGGACTGCATTTACCCTTGAATTTGAAGTATAGGAGGAGAAAGTAAATTAGATAAAGTTTGATCTTATTTTTATTGAAGTTGTGATGTAAGTGGGAAGAAAGAGAGATATATTGAATTAATACTATTTTCATCTATAGTGTGTTCATGTCTTGTTTTGAATTGGATTTTTTAACATAAAAGTCCAACTGAGTCTGAGTGATAGTCAAACTTTAGAAAAAAAAGATTAAACTATTTTCGTAATTGGAAATTTTATTTTATATATTTTGAGTTTTTTCTCTAAATTTTAGTTTTATTTTTATTAAAAAAATATTATTTTTAAAAATTAACATATTAATATTAAATTGAGATGTCTACACTAGCAGACGAAACAAAAATTGTAAATTTAGGGCCCGTTTGGTAACGTTCCTGTTTCTTGTTCCCTGTTTCCCGTTTCTCGTTCCCTGTTTCTTGTTCCCTGTTTGTTTAGAACAAGAAACAGAAACATGTTTGATAACTACTCTTGTTTCTTGTTTCTTGAAAAAAAAGAAACAGAAACACATACTTATTTGATAACGTTTCTTGTTTATTGTTTCTTGAAAAAAAAAATAGAAATATCGTAATGTTTGATAATTTTTTTTTTTGTTAATTGTTTTTTTTTTATTTTTTATAGTTTAAATAAAATTTAGTATACATAATATAAAAAAGATATAACATGCATTAAAAAATAAATAAATAAAAAAATAAAAAATAAATTGCAATTTGATTTGATTTGGTATATGTTTTTGTGTGTTGATAAGGAGACGTTTATTTAAGAATAGGGAAACAAGTCTCCAACACGCCAAAACAACGTTCAATAACATTTTGCAGTGAAAAAATTTCGATAGTTAAACATTTTTCCCTACCTCGAGGATGATGTCTTCCTTGCTCTAAAATCTCGAAGTCGTTGTCATTCGTCATTGTTTGTTATGGGTCATGTTTTAAATTTTCGTTGACATGTAGACATTTCTACGTGTCAATGAGCTCAATATCGACATGAGAGGTGAATCGACATTTCAATTATATTATAGATAAATTTATCTTATATAACTAAAATATCACTATTTGTGAATCTAATATTTAATAGTGAGAAATTTAAACTGATTTAAAAATATTGAAATGCTAATTTGCAAAGTTTAAAGTGTCGTAACATAAAAAATAATAATAATTTTTTTTTTACAATTAATAAATAAATATTTTAATGTATTTAAAAAAAAGATATAACAAATTTAATAAATAAATATAATAAATATTTTTATGTATTTAAATAAAATAATAAGTAATTAGTAATGTATCCTAAAAAAAAATAGCAAAATTTAAAATTAAAATAATAGATAAAAAAAAAACATTGCATAATTAAGAAAGAAAAAAAAAAGTTTTATAATGAGGATTTGAAGCCAGGACCTCATAGGTGAGGAGTTTATTTGGGTGCTTCTCCTGCCAATGAACCAACACTAATTTATCATCATTTTGGGAACAGTTTAATATAAAGAGAAACGGAACTAGGAGAAACACCTTTTTGAAGTTTCTCAAATTTTACCTTTTTTTTAGAAACGTTTCTCAAAATTTAGAAACAAGAAACGGGAATAGTTATCAAACAAGTCCGTTTCTTAAAAAATGAGAAACAGGAACAAGAAACAGGAAACGAGAACGTTACCAAACAAGCCCTTAGATGTCATCTACACTAATTAAGTGCAAACTTAACTTAAGTTTGGTATAGTGCTCAGTCTACTCATGTATCTATCCATGTCTAAATTAAATACCTAGTATTATTTTTCTGTATTTGATTTCATTTTTAAAGTAAATAAATTATATATATATATATATTTAACCAATTTTTTTTTATCTAAAAGTTAAATTCTAGAATATCAAAATAAAACAAAAATATTTCATGTGCAAATATATTAATCATGCATAGTCTCAAAAGTAAAAAAAAAATAGTTGTTAAACAGACCATAACTCAATTGACATAATTTTTTTAAATACTAACAACATAACATAGTTTAACTTGAATATTATAATCAATCATAGTCTCATAAGTAACGAAGTCTTCAATTTTAAATATTAATATAATCTAACCTAAATGTTTAGTTAACACACCAAAAATGATGTCAGCTGCTCCTGAACCCAATTTTAGTGTAAATGGAGATTCTCCACCCTGTGGGCCAGTTCTCGCTAGGCCGGACCAGATTAAATGGACATCTCTACAACTCTGCATGTTGTAAAAAATAATAATAACAATAATTTTAATAGATGTGTATATTTAATTAGTAATTAAGTTTTTTTTAGTTGAATTTCACTCGTTTTTTATTAAATATCTTTGCAAAAAAAAAAATTGTACTCTTGAGTTAAGAAAATGAATATATGTCAATTATCGATGATACAGATCCGGTTGATAACAATAATTAAAAACAATTAATATACAATAAAAGAAAAATAAATCGTTAAAAGGAATAGTAAAAAATTACAACAATTATTATTATTATTAATGGGAGGCAATTTGAGTCATTCAATCACCTACTAAATAAAATAATAATAATAATAATAATAATAATATAATTAATATAAAAACAATTAACTAATACTAGGGTTGAGCAACGTCTTCCGCGAAAAAAAGAATAAAGAAAGAAAATAACGAATTAAGAAGGGTTAAAGAGTCATTTTACGCAGAAGTACTCTGCCTATTTAAGCAGAAGCCAAGTTAGGGTTTAAGCCATTGCCTATGAGAGAACAGAGCGTCTGCTAAAAAATGGCGCCCTAGTTCCGTTGCGGGCATAGAAAAATTCTATTTCTTTATCTCATTTTCGATCTGGAAGTTTGATTCTTGTCAAGCAATTTCAGTTTCGAAGAGGTAAAGGATTTTTACATTCGCTTTCTTTAATTTTCTAAATCTCGAGGATTTTTACATTCGCTTTCTTTAATTTTCTAAATCTCGTTTTGTTCAAGGCCGATCCAATGGGTTCTCTGTCGTGAAAATCGAATACTCGAGGACTCAATTTCACCCGGCCGATATTTGCTTCAGGGCAGCAACCTCAAGGTTTCGCATGCTTTAATTCATGATTCATGCTCTAATTCAAGGAACTGCCCTAGATTTCTCTCTTCTTCTGATTAGGTTTGACTACTGACTGTCTTTTTTTTTAAAAAAAATAGTTCGATTTTGAATGAAAGCCCATTTGCAAGCGATTTGGCAAAGAGTCGTTCAAATATTGTTTATTCTTTGACATGACATTGGCGACTCTGATTTAGTTTTCTGAAACACATCAATAAAGAGATCAAGTTATTTTTTTTTACAAGGTTTCTAATTGATCCAAACTCCTGAAACAGAATATTTTAGAACTGTTGCAGAATTCTCAATTTCTATGGCACCCATGATCACTTTCTTTCCAAGATCTATATTTCTTCTGGAACTATACTTGTACGAGTGTTACAAATGGTGGGTAATTGGTTTTAAGTCTCAGAATCATTGGTAGCTATTGTATTTGTAAAATGGCAATGAGAGAAAGACTGTGCTTTTAGTTTCTGCTGTATTCTTGTATGCCTTGTTTGGAGTGCGGTCCTCCTGGATCATTTGTCGTGTAACTGTGAGTTCACTGTGTTCAGCGTCTGATTTGTTAGCACATGTGCCTGGTAGAGATGATCTAGTATTTTCTTCTCCATCTGTCTTTTCGGCAGAAAGAATTTTGTGGCAGACTTAGATCTCCGCTGTCTTATGCTCTTACAATGGGAAATAAGAGGTTTGGAAAGTGAGTATGGTGCTATTTGTTCCTTTTATTACTTTAGGACACACTTTTTTTGTAATTATTCTTAGGACTTTTATTATTTGTACCATTTTTTCTTTGAGCGGCTTCTCCTTCGATTAGTTTAACGGATAAGCCTTTTTGTAATCACTTTTAACTCTATATGATATGAAATTACACAGCAGGCAATTTTCCTTACTATGCTTTTATTTAAGGTATGCCAATCATATGAGCATAGCTTAGTGGATAATTGAAGTATCCAACACTAATTACTATACGAGTAATTGATGGTTCAATCTCTCATGCTTGTAATTGTTAAACTAAAGAAAAGTGTTGTAGAATCATCTATATAACCTCATAACCTCGTTCAAAATCATAGTTACCTATGCCATTGCAACAATCAATCAATGAATTTTAGGACCTTGCTCACAAGAAATAGATGTAAATTAACGTGACAACTAATTTATTGAAATGGAAAGTCATACGTGACATGAAATAAATGGTAACAATGATCTGCATTGTCAAAATGAGTATAACTCAACTGACATAAATTTGAACTAATGATCAGGTTAGAGGTTTAACCACCCACCCTTCATTGTTTAAATACCTTTGCAAATAAATAAATAATAATAATGATATGTGTCTTATATCACATATGCTTCCTAATTTTGTCGTTAAAGATTTTTTTTTGAACAATTTCATTCTTTTTAGAACGAAGAAGACTAAAATGTCAAAAATGACCGGAATGTGTGATGGGGTTTGAGAGACTTCTTGGTCGTCAACTTATACATATGTCAACTGGGTCATGCTCACTCTTAAAACCTACCCCAAGGGGCATAACTATTTTTTATAATTTAACCATAATTTTACCTTACATAATCCAAAAGTTTGATTAAAATTAAGGCTAGAAGCATTTTAGACTTTCCATAACCCTAAAATGCATGTTCATATAGATGTTAATTTTCATATATATCATAGCTCGTAAATGCAGTAAAGTGTGTCAGAATTTGGTGATTCGTTACCAAAAACTTGTGAGACCTCCGCTCTTGCTCGTTGTTGCCATTCCGAGTATTAACTCAACAAAACCATAGTCCAAATTAGTAAGGCAGAAGTAGTTTCTTGGCTAGCAAGATAGAAAAGCTTGCACTCTTCAAATCAGGAATTTGGGACCCCAACAACCGAGGTAATCTAATCACATGTTCTTTCCAACAATTATATCTCTTCTTGAATTTCTGTGTAAGAACATTATAATTTGTCTATCAGAATCTCTTATTACAACAATTTGTCTGCTGTGTGGTATATTTTATGGTTTTAGTTTACTACAATACTGCACAGAAGCCTTTTGCAGATGAACTGTTTGATAAAATGCCAATGAGAAAATACCACTTTTCAAAAGCTATTGATTTGAGTTTTTTGAATTGGGTACATATTATTATGGCTGTTACGAGGAGTGAAGGTTTTTGTAGAGTCTAACAATGGCCTCCTTCGTTTTGTGAACTTTAGACAAAAATGAGACAAAAACTACAACCATCAATCACCTCAAGCCTGTTTATTTAGAGTCTAGCAATGTGTAGGTATCTTTTTCTCAAGGGATTTGAAATTGTACATAGCAGAGAACTTAGCAGAGAACTTACCCAACTTTTTTATCATGTTCAACCTAATACTTAGTTTAAGTAGCTAATAACTAGAGTTTGTGTAGGACAAGATGAGCTCCATGTTGAGGTTGGGTTGTTAAAGAGGCGGTAGGAGCGTGAGTATAGGATGAAGAAAGCTCAAATGAGAAGCGTTGTAAGATTATTGATAATGCCATTTTTGCCTCAATCATGGCAAAGTTTAGTCCTATGCATATTCGAGGACCCCAACCAAATGGGAGAAAAGCAGTTGGATTCTTTGTTGCTTTAGAAACTCCCTCTGAAAATCGTTCTGGTTTAAATTCATCTGCATCTGCACCCCACAACTCATGATCCCGTTGGAGAAGAATAACTGGTATCCCCAACATCACTCCGGCTGGTAAAGTCAATTTTCCAAGTCTTATTTCTTTCTTAACAAGACGAGCAATCAGAGTCACTGGTGGGTATAACCTAAGAACCTCGTTCAAGATCATAGTTACCTGTGCCATTGAAGAAGTCACATGTCATGTGTTAGCCCAGTACATTACATTTTAGGACAAAATGTCACTCTTTACCATAGGTCCATAATTCAAAAATACCCTTTAACTTTGCCTTTTGTTTAAAAAATGCTCCTATTCTTTCAAAAGTTACAATTTTTTCCTTGACCTTTCATAAAGGTTTCAAAACTTTCCTTGGAATTGAAATTCATTAGAATGTTAGATAGAAATTTGATGTGACAGAATGCTGTTATTTCAAACTTAATCTAGGTCAGCGTCTTAGTCACCGCCACTCAGATTTTTCGTCCAACATTCTAACGGATTTCTACTCCAAAGATAGTTTTGAAACGTTTATGAAAGGTCAAGAATACTATTGCAACATTTGAAAGAATAGGGGTATTTTTATAATTAGCCATTATTTAATATTAGAAGACGGACATTTAAATTTCATATATGAGATGAAATTAAAATGAGAAAATAGATAAATAGAAACCGTAAATGCAGGAGAATATATCACTCACAACTTTTAGGCGGCTTAAACCATCATAGTCTGGTTTTTTATTACCAAAGACCTCAAAGACCTCTGCTCTTGCTCGCTCTTGCCATTCCGAGTATGAACTCAACAAAACCATCGTCCAAATTAGTAATGTAGCTGTAGTTTCTTGGCCAGCGATATAGAAAATCTTGCATTCCTCAATAACATCTTCTATGCTCATTCCAATGTCTTTATTGTTTCCATGTTCTCGGATTTCATTGAAATTGGATTCCATGAGAAGTCCTAATAGATCATGTATAGCTTCACCTGCCTTCATAGACTTTTGCCGTTCATTTGTAATACTCAAGATCAATTTTTTGACCTCTTTACTAATCTCTTTCATTTTATTGTTTGACTTTGTGGGTAGAAATCTGCACAAAATTAATCATGATATGAAATGACTTTGAGACAATAAGAAACCTCAGCAATTTTCTAATTAGAAAGCTTTACTTTACCTCCATCCCGGAATGCTAATCCCTAAGGTAGATTGAAGCACCAAATCAACTAGTTCAGTTTGAAGTTTGAAAATCTTTTTCCCTTCCTGGTAGCTACTCCCAAATGCTGTTCGAGAAATGACATCAGCAGCCATATTTTGTAGATAAGGCATTACATCCAACTCACATAGTCCCTCCTCAGAGACCATGCTTTCCCATTTGCTAACCATCTCGTTACAACTATGATAGAATGCTGGCACCATATCCTATAAATAAGTCAATTTGTAAGGGTGTGTATTAGTATGACTAATCACATTTCAACAAATTTTACATAAAGTATGATGGAATGTAATGATCTTGAAAAACTATAGTAACTCTAATAATATGTTCCCTTTTGCCTATGAGTACCTATAGAGTAGGAAAGGATTTGAGTTCAAAATGAACTTCGAAGACCTTGTTTGATAACTATTTGATTTTTTGTTTTTGAAAATTAAGCTTATAAACACCACTTTCACGGTTTCATCTATAAATTTCTTTCTTTTGCTATCTACTTTTGAGAATGTTATCAAAATCCAAGCCAAATCTTGAGAACTAAGAAAAGAGAGTTTCCAAAAACTTGTTTTTCGTTTTAGAATTTTGCTAAGAATTCAAACTTTTTTTTTGAAGAAATTTGAAAACCATAGTAAAGAAAATGTGGGGAAACAAACACAATTTTCAAAAACAGAATACTAAAAACGAAATTGTTATCGAACCGTTGAGTTATCGTGAGTAATTAAATTCTCTAGCTATCTTCTCTAAATACGTAGGTGCTCTATCTTAATGAAACAGTATTCATAGTGCATCTATGATTCCAAGTATTATTCATGTTGCTCAGCATAAATGTTGAAGAACTTATTTGTGTGTGAAAATTTAAACTCTTTCCAGTGATAGAGAGAAAGATACCTTAAGCTTTTCTAAACGAAATGCAGGGTTGATTATCTTTCTGTGTTTGACCCATTTTGGTCCTTCATGGATTGGTAGTCCATCTCCAACCAGCTTGAAAAGGGGATTTATACTTGGCTTATGGATATCATTGATTAATGTAAACGCAGATTTAATTTGTTCAGGTTCCATGATGTGCACTCTTGGAATTGGGCCAAGCCACATAAATGAATTCTTACCTGCATTTCCAAAATACACATTCAAGAGGAAACACTTTTACATTATGAACTTTAATAGGATATTGAATTCTCAAATGTCATAGGTTAAAACATTTGCTTCCTTGCTAATGGTTTTTAAATTATTAACATACATTTTATTTCATTATTTGCAAAAGATACACTTTTGTGCCCCAAATTGTAGCTGTAATTGTAGTTATATCAAATTAAAAAGTATATTTTGTACAAAGCAGATAAAATTCTAGGTGATCAAGGTGTTGGGAAAAAAAGAGAGTGATATATATATATATATATATTTTTTTTTTTGTTGGTTAAATTACAAGTTCTTCAGACTTTAATTTTTAAAGTCTAATAAGTCTCTAGACTATCAATTTTATATCTAACAGATTCATGGACTTAAAAAATATCTTACTAATTTTTTTAATTTTGTTTCTAATAGATTTTTGATATATTTAAAAGTAAATAAAATTAACTGATCTATAAAATTCAATTTTATGGCTAATGAAAACTTAAACTTCTAATTTTGTGTTGGATAGATATATGAGTTTTAAAAAAATATCAAGGAAGGATTATAAACAAAATTCAAAATTTAAAAATTTATTGAATAGAGAATTAAAAGCTTAAAGATTTATCAGACATTTTTTAAAATCTATGAATCCATTTATCCCAAAATTGAAAATTTAACAACCAAATAGACACAAATTCGAAAATTTGGTACTAAACTTATAATTTAAGTTTTTCTTTTTCTTTTTCTTGAGAGCATCTCCATCTTCTTAAATTACAACTCACAAATCACAACCCTTCAATCTTTTAGATTTAAAACAGCCACAAAGCCATTTTTAAGACCAAGAAACAGTAAGCTAAAGAAAAAATAAATAAATAAATATATATATATATATATATATATATATATATATATATATATATATATATATATATCTGTGTGTGTATAATAATAAAGAAAAAGGAAGCTGGAGATTGGGATAGTAAGTGTTACCATAATTGTGGATGGTATGATAAACAGAAGGAATAACACGTGGCGCAATATGATTGGAGAAGTTCATCGGGTTGGAGATGGCCTGGTCTCTCATGGCGGCTCTGTCTTTCAAGTCGCCGTAGAGAATCCGGTAAGAATTTCCGGCGAATCCTTGCTGTCTTAAAAGCTTCTCTAATTTCTTGGGCTTCACCCAAATCCAATCCACAAATTTCCATCCCAACACCAATACAATTAAACATACCACAATTATCCAAATTGAAATCGACATTTCAATCAATACAGAGACAGAGTTCTTCTCAAAAACTGAAGCAAAGCTTTGAAAAGAGGTATGAGTTTATTGAACTTGTCTTTCATATTTATAACCAAATAGAATTTTGCAATTAATATCTTAATATATTTTATTTATTAATTTAGGTTAAGTTTTTAGGGTATTGTTATTGAATTTAGTATAGACAGGGGCGGACCTCTGAAGGGACTAGGGGGGGCCACGGCCCCCCCAAAATTTTTGATTTTCTCATACTCGTAGGCAAAATTAATGCCTTAAATATATACTGTTGTTATTAAATACATTTTGGCCCCCCCAAATTAACAAAATCTTATTCTGCTGCAGTGGTCATGTGCTTGGTTAATATTTTGTTGTGCCTGAGTTCGAAACTCAACCATAACAATAATTTATTTGCTTTACATTTTCTTCCATATATGTATATTTTTTTAAAAAAATGATCGTTCTCTTTTAATGTTTTGTTTATATATATTTAAAAATATATAAATTTCATTCTTAAAAATAATTAAGACCTATACTCTTAGTATTAATTTATTTATTAACATTTTCAAAAGTAATTTAGACTATATTAACCTCCCTTTTATAAATTTTGTAAACAAATTCATGTTATATTGTGTTTTTTTTTTTAATAATTTTTTTTTTAAGAAAAATGTCTAATAAATCTTTGAACTTTTAATTTTGTGTTTAATAGACCACGAACTTCAAAAAGAGTTCAATATATTTTTTAACTTTCAATTTGTATTTAATTGGTCCTCAAATTTTCAAGTTTAAATCTAATATATCCCTGTATTTATTTGACATTTTTTAAAATTATTTGACATTTTTTAAAATCTAGGAATTCATTAGAAACAAAATTATTTTGTATTTAATTGGTCCTCAAATTTTCAAGTTTAAATCTAATATATCCTTGTATTTATTTGACATTTTTTGTAACGGTATTTTAATTAAAGCGAGGATTGAACCTTATGCCAATTGAGCTATGCTCGGTCTGGCTACACTCACATATGTTTATCACTGATAACTTTTTTTTAATGTCAACATAGTGAATTCGAACCTCTGGATTTTTGGCGATATTTTTTTAATATTTATATACTCTAATTTTTTTGGCCCCCCCAAACATCAATGTCTGGATCCGCCCCTGAGTATAGATATATCCCTTCTTTTTGGATTAAGCATTTTCATATAAGGTAGTCTTTTATAATTTGAACTAACATTGGAAATTGCACTAACATACATCTATATTTGAGGTCCATTTTGTTTTGGTTGGTTATTGAATTAGTAGTTTGTTGGTTATTTTGGCATTGCACTGACATTGGAAATGACACAGACATGCACTCATATCAACATTTGGCCTGTTCTGTTTCAATATTAACAAATTTCAAAATTTATTACTGAGATATGCTTCGCATTACCATTAAGGGTATTTTCGTAATTTTTTATTGTTATTTGTTTGTTATATGCATTACCATTAAGGGTATTTTCGTAATTTTCTATTGTTATTTGTTTGTTATGATGGCTATAAATTATGATTAGAGAAATTCATTTTATATATTAATAACTTCTCGAATTTGGCCAAACTGAGCATCGCTCAATTGACATAAGGTTGTGTCTGTGACTAAGAGGTCATGAGTTCAATCCCCGCATTAATTAAAATACCGTGTGACTAAGAGGTCATGAGTTCAATCCCCGCATTAATTAAAATACCGTTGCAAAAAAAAAAAAAAAACTTTCCGAATTTGTATTTAGTTATTTATACATTAGGAGAGTCAATGATTATGAATATGGACGGATCTTTGTGGAGATTAAGGGGGCCATGAAGTCTAAATAATGTTGTCTGTGAGTCTGTGACTAAGAGGAAAAAAAGAAGAAGTTAATTACACTTTTGTTCATAAGTTTATAAATTTGATTTTTGAGAGTGATACTTTGGTCATTGAAGTCTAAATAATGGCTAGTGAGATTTTAAAACGTGACATGGGTGAGTAACCAGATGGCAGAAGGAATTAAGAAAAACAAAGGAAGAATGGCTAAATTATCAAAAATAACTCTCAACTATGAGTTTCGCTTTAGAAATAGCTCGACTTTTAAAAGTTTAAAAAATAACTCTAAACTCTAGGTACTGTTTCAAAAATATTCCTGAACTTTTAAAAGTTTCAAAAAGAGTTGTTTACATAGACACGCAATTTGAAGATCTTAATTACACAAATGTCACTAGACTTCAGATATTACGGTTTTGTTACGAGCCAAGTTGATTAAGAGATAAAATAACACAGATTTGAAATTACTTGAATGCCCAAATACTATATTTAGTTTTAATTACAATTAGTTTATTTAAAAATTATAAAAATAATGTATTGTTGTTGAAATTTTTGGTTGAACATATATTATCCAATTATATCAAATCAACCTTAAAAAAAAAAAAAAAAAAAAAAAAAACTTTTAGGATCCCACTATTTCTCTCCTTTATTTTTCAAAACCGTAACTCATTTCTTCGACCGGAATGAACAACTAAACTTGTGATATCGACTAAAAAGATGAATTAATTACCAAATTGGATGGTGATATAAATAAAGAAATAAAACAATGATAATATTCAAAATTAATGAAGAATATCAAAACAATATAAATAATTTCATATAATTTCATCATTTGAATATTCATTCTAAGTTCCTGAGCTTAGAGTTAAAACAATGAAACTTCTGTTTCCAACTTGTACAATTTTATTTGGTGTGCTCTGTCTTGTCTCCTCCTCCATCTCTTTCCACGAATCAGGAATTTGGGACCCCAACAACCAAGGTAATCTAATCACATGTTCTTTCCAACAATTATATCTCTTCTTGAATTTCTGTCTAAGAACATTATAATTTGTCTATCAGAATCTCTTATTACAACAATTTGTCTGCTGTGTGGTATATTTTATGGTTTTAGTTTACTACAATACTGCACAGAAGCCTTTTGCAGATGAACTGTTTGATAAAATGCCAATGAGAAAATACCACTTTTCAAAAGCTATAGATTTGAGTTTTTTGAATTGGGTACATATTATTATGGCTGTTACGAGGAGTGAAGGTTTTTGTAGAGTCTAACAATGGCCTCCTTCGTTTTGTGAACTTTAGACAAAAATGAGACAAAAACTACAACCATCAATCACCTCAAGCCTGTTTATTTAGAGTCTAGCAATGTGTAGGTATCTTTTTCTCAAAGGATTTGAAATTGTACATAGCAGAGAACTTAGCAGAGAACTTACCCAACTTTTTTATCATGTTCAACTTAATACTTAGTTTAAGTAGCTAATAACTAGAGTTTGTGTAGGACAAGATGAGCTCCATGTTGAGGTTGGGTTGTTAAAGAGGCGGTAGGAGCGTGAGTATAGGATGAAGAAAGCTCAAATGAGAAGCGTTGTAGGATTATTGATAATGCCATTTTTGCCTCGATCATGGCAAAGTTTAGACCTATGCATATTCGAGGACCCCAACCAAATGGGAGAAAAGCGGTTGGATTCTTTGTTGCTTTAGAAACTCCCTCTGAAAATCGTTCTGGTTTAAATTCATCTGCATCTGCACCCCACAACTCATGATCACGTTGGAGAAGAATAACTGGTATCCCCAACATCACTCCGGCTGGTAATGTCAATTTTCCAAGTCTTGTTTCTTTCTTAACAAGACGAGCAAGCAGAGTCACTGGTGGGTATAACCTAAGAACCTCGTTCAAGATCATAGTTACCTGTGCCATTGAAAAAGTCACATGTCATGTGTTAGCCCCATACATTACATTTTAGGACAAAATGTCACTCTTTACCATAGGTCCATAATTCAAAAATACCCTTCAACTTTGTCTTTTGTTTAAAAAATACTCTTATTCTTTCAAAAGTTGCAATTTTTTCTTTGACCTTTCATAAAGGTTTCAAAACTTTCCTTGGAATTGAAATCCATTAGAATGTTGGACAGAAAGTTGATGTGACAGAACGCTGTTATTTCAAACTTAATCCAGGTCAGCGTCTTAGTCACCGCCACGTAGATTTTTCGTCCAATATTCTAACGGATTTCTACTCCAAAGATAGTTTTGGAACGTTTATGAAAGGTCAAGAGTACTATTGCAACATTTGAAAGAATAGGGGTATTTTTTATAATTAGCCATTATTTAATATTAGAAGACGGACATTTAAATTTCATATATGAGATGAATTTAAAATGAGAAAATAGATAAATAGAGATAGTAAATGCAGGAGAATATATCACTCACAACTTTTAGGCGACTTAAACCATCATAGTCTGGTTTTTTATTACCAAAGACCTCAAAGACCTCTGCTCTTGCTCGCTCTTGCCATTCCGAGTATGAACTCAACAAAACCATTGTCCAAATTAATAATGTAGCTGTAGTTTCTTGGCCAGCGATATAGAAAATCTTGCATTCCTCAATAACATCTTCTATGCTCATTCCAATGTCTTTATTGTTTCCATGTTCTCGAATTTCATTGAAATTGGATTCCATGAGAAGTCCTAATAGATCGCTATGTATAGCTTCACCTGCCTTCATAGACTTTTGTCGTTCATTTATAATACCCAAGATCAAAGTTGTTATCTCTTTACTCATCTCTTTCATTTTATTGTTTGACTTTGTGGGTAGAAATCTGCACAAAATTAAATCATGATATGAAATGACTTTGAGACAATAAGAAACTTCAGCAATTTTTTATTAGAAAGCTTTACTTTACCTCCATCCTGGAATGTAAATCCCTAAGGTAGATTGAATCACCAAATGAGCTAGTTCAGTTTGAAGTTTGAAGATCTTCTTCCCTTCCTCGTAGCTACTCCCAAATGCTGTTCGAGAAATGGCATCAGCAGCCATATTTTGTATATAAGGCATTACATCCAACTCACATAGTCCCTCTTCAGAGACCATGCTTTCCCATTTGCTAACCATCTCGTTACAACTATGATAGAATGCTGGCACCATATCCTATATATAAGCCAATTTGTAAGTGTATATATTGTTGGGAGTGCGAGGAGTGCGACCAAAGTCCCACATCGGTTAGGAGAGGGGAAAATCATGGGTATATAAGGAAGGATAGGATTCTTCATTGGTATGAGGCCTTTTGGGGTGTCCAAAAGCAAAGCCAGGAGGGTTATGCTCAAAGTGGACAATATCATACCAATGTGGAGGTCCGATTTTCTTTATCACATATATATGACTGACTAATTACATTTCAACACATTTTAATTGAAGTATAGGATATAATGATCTTGAAACTATAGTACTTTTGCAGGCACAAGTACTATGGAGTAGGATAGGATTTGAGTTCCAAATGATCTCCTTAATCAATTGAAGTAGTGTTTCTAAGCTTAATTTTAAAAAATCAAATGGTTATGAAGAGCCACCTATCTTCTCTAAATAAGGAGATGTTCTGTCCTAATGAAACAATATTCATAGTGCATATATGATTCCAAGTATTATTCATGTTGCTCAAAGAATTTTGATAGAACATTTGGCAATTTAAAGTGCATAAATGTTGAAGAGGTTATTTCTTTGAGAAAATTTCAAGTTTTTCAGTGATAGAGGGAAAAATACCTTAAGTTTTTCTAAATGAAATGCAGGGTTGATTATCTTTCTGTGTTTGACCCATTTTGGTCCTTCATGGCTTACAAGACCATCTGTAAGCAGCTTACCTAGAGGATTCATACTTGGCTTTTGGATATCATTGATTAATGTAAACACAGTTTTAATTTGTTCAGGTTCCATGATGTGCACTCTTGGAATGGGGCCAAGCCACATAAATGAGTTTTTACCTGCATTTTTCCCGAATAACGAGAAAAAAAATATAATTCAACTGACATGATGTATCGACTAGAACAATGTTTTACATTAGACTTCACAGAGAATTATAGAACAATGAGAAAATAAAGAAGACTTGAAATAAAAACGGTATTTTCTGCTGGTAAATTTTATAGGATATTGAATTATCAAATGTCATAGGTTAAAGCATTTGCTTCGTTGGTAATGGTTTAAAAATTATTAACATAGTCAAACCGAGCATAGTTTAATTGACATAAGGTTGTGCCCATGACTAAGAGATCATGAGTTCAATCATCGCATTAATTAAAATACTGTTGTAAAAAAAAAAATTATCGACATACATTTTTTTTTTAATTATTTACAAAAGATATCACTTTTGTTAATTAAGCCTCCATTTGTGAGAGGTGTGATTGTAATTATATCAAATTAGAAAGTATATTTTGTACAAAGCAAATAAAATTCTAGGTGACAAGGTGTTAGGAAAAAAAAAAAGAAAAGAAAAGAGGAGTTTATTTTATTTTTTATTTATATTTGTTAGGGTTAAATTACCACTTTAGTCTATGAATATAAAAAAATTTATAATAATTATGAGTCATTAACTTTCAAATTTTGTATGTGAGGCAAATGAGAATCTAAACTTTTAATTTTGTGTTTAAGGTGTCTGAATTTTAAAAATGATAATTATAATACGAACCAAAATTGGCCGTCAAATTTATAAATGTCACACAAATATGATAAATTTTTCAAATTTTCAACACAAATGTGACCCACATTGTATTTTTATAAATATGTCACACAGCTTCTTATTCCAAAAAAAAAAAAAAAAAAAAAATATTTCACACACATAAATAATTTTTAAATATGACAAATTTTTCAAATTTTTCGATCTATTAGAGATAGACTTCGATCACTTTGATATTATTATGTATTAGATTGTAATATATGAAATTATCCATTTTAAAAAATATCAAATATATCAAGACCTAACAAACAGTAAGATAAAAGAAAAAAAAAAAAGATAGAGATTGGGATTGGGATAAGTGTTACCATAATTGTGGATGGTATGATAAACAGAAGGAATAACACGTGGCGCAATATGATTGGAGAAGTTCATCGGCTTGGAGATGGCCTGATCTCTCATGGCGGCTCTGTCTTTCAAGTCGCCGTAGAGAATCCGGTAAGAATTTCCGGCGAATCCTTGCTGTCTTAAAAGCTTCTCTAATTTCTTGGGCTTCACCCAAATCCAATCCACAAATTTCCATCCCAATCCCAATACAATTGAACATAACACAATTATCCAAATTGAAATCGACATTTCAATCAATACAGAAGCAGAGCAGAGCTGAATGCTCTTGTAGTTTATTGAACCAAGATTTTAGAATGGTGAAGAAACTCAACTTTGTCTTTGCTATTTATAACCACACACAATTTTCCAATTAATATCATAATATATTATATTAAATTTAATGCTATAAATTATTTAAAGAGATTGAAATAATATGGTTGATAGTTTTAGCGAGATAATTAATGTTTAATTATTTTTATATTGACGTTTAAATTACGTCATGGAACTTCAATTTCGATGTTCAGATGACAAGTGATGTTAACACAACATGGCATTAGGAGATAGATAAGTTACATTTAAAAAAAAAAACTCAGAAAATTGACAAGCATCTTTCAAAATGTCCCACTATGAAATTAAAATGAGACTTAAAGTCCAACTATTTTTTAATAACAATACCTTTTTTTTTTAGAAAAATTTAACCCATTATTTTTTTTTTTTTTTTTATTTTAAAGAAAAAAAGTATTGTTATCTATTATTATATTAAATAATAATACTTTTATGTTTGAAATAATGTGTTTGTGGTACTATTCCACTTTGACCTTTGTTTTTATTCTTCTTACAAATTTATATTTAATGTAATTTTCAATGATGAATCAAGTAAATTGAGAAATTTTTAAATATTTACCTGTAAAAAGAATATAATGCATATTTAAATATTTAATGTAATTCTCAATGATGAATAAAGTAATTGAGAAAATTCTAAATATTTATATGTAAAAAGAATATAATGCATATTTCATCTCACATTTGATTTGATTTGATTTCTTTTTCCTTTTCCATCTTCAATTTTGTGAAATAATTTCCTAGTTGTTTGGTTGAAAGTTTTATAAATATTAACTTTGATGTTTGAGAAAGGGAACCAACAATTTTTTTTTTCTTTTTTGCACCAACCAACAATCTTTCAATTATAATATAAAAATTTATGCAAATTAATATTTTTTCAATTGTTCTATATCATAGTATTAATTTTTTATCGACATGCCGATATTTTTATCGACAATTTAACATGTCAATGCGTTCAACATCGACATCGACGTAAAGAAATTATTGACATTTTTATTATATCGTAAAAAATCAAAAAAACATTACAACAAAATGTGACTGGTATTAATACAAACATAATATTAGCAATAAATATTTTATCTTATTTAAAAAGTATAAAGTATTTATTTATTATTATTAAAAAAGATATCTATTAATATCAATATTTTTATCAACATTATTAGACATGAATTTCATCCTAAAATCAATTGGTAGTAAGAGGAGTAGTACATAGATGTTATATTGTGAGTGAAGTTTTTTTATCTGTTCGATGTGTGATCCTTAACTAGTATTACTATAAAAGGAGATCAAGATTTAGGGGGCGTTTGGCCCCCTGTTTTGGAATCAGAACCCTGGGAATCAGAACCCTGGGGGGTTTGTCAGGGCGGGTTCTGAACCCTGGAAATCAAAAGACTGTGTTTGGGGTGCAGGGTTGGGAAGACTCGGAATCAGAAACCAGTGTTTGGGGTGCAGTGTTCTGAACCCCGGGTTGAACAGTTTCCTTTTCTTTCTTTTTTTTTTTTTCCTTTTTTTTACCCTTATTTTCTAGTGGTTGTCTTGTGAATTATAAAATCCGGCCTCATGTAAGATGAGCAAACTTCTTTTGAGACTTAAAAAATGAAGCATTTAATTTATGTTATAGTCTAAGAATAAGAAAATAAATTGACCAATTTTCATACTTTGTATTCATTAAAAAAAAAAAAATAAAAAAAAATTATGAAATAGAATGAAATAGAATGAAAAAATATACCTTTTAAAAATTAAGAAAAACAAAAATATAAAATAAAGGAAGAAAAAGTTTTTCTTTTTACAACATAAAAATAAAAGTTACATTACTATTGATGAAAAAAGTTTTTATAGAATAAGATGGAAAAAGATATATTTTAACAAAAACATAAAATAAAAAAAAAATAAAAAAAAAACATTAACAAAACCAACAAAAACAAAAAACAAAAAATAAAAGAACGAAAAAAAATACATCATTGATGAAATTTTTGTACATTTCAATTAAAAAAACAATTATTATTATAATAGAAAAAAAAATTACAAACACAACATTAACTTATAGAATACGGTTGAAAAAATATATAAAATAAACAAATAGTAGAGAGAAAAAACAATTACAAAAAACCTTAGTTCGGATATAACTTACATTCCAATAATTCACTGCTATTAATGATAATTTTGTAATAATATTAAAATATATTCATATTTGAAAGGAGTAAAAAAAACTTAACAAAGAATACTATTTTTCATAATAGAAAAAGATATATTTTAACTTAAAAAAAAAAAAAATTATATATATATAAAAAAAAAAAAAAAAAAAAGACATATAGCTAAAATTGATAAAATAGAAAATTGTTGGTGTCAAATTGTGGAGAGAGATAGAATTGTTGATGTCAAATTGAAAATTGATGAAGAGAGAGAAACAAAATTGGAGAAGTAAGAAGGGATGAAAACCCAAAACCATGGGTTTGGGTTCTAAACCCATGGTTTTCAAACTCATCCCTCCAAATATGGGTTTGGCTTTTGAAGCCAAACCCACCCAAACCCAAGACAGAGGGCCAAACGCCCCCTTAAAGTTTGATGTATAGTTTTATTTTTTATATTTTTATTTGATTTTATCAAGAAAGAAAAAACGTTGTTCTATACTTGTTTTTGTGATATTTTTCAGTGGTTTTATCGAGAAAAGGAAGGACAATTTAAAAAAAAAAAAAAATTACCATTTTTTATTTATTTTTTATTTTTATTATTATTATTATTATTATTATTATTATTATTATTATTATTGTGTTTTTCTTTTCTAGAACTTTGTAGAAAATGTCACCAACACATCACATCATCTTGGAAAATTGAATGTGTGACTTTGGTTGCCTTTTCTCATTATGGCATTAAATGTTGGAAAATATCTATATTTGAGTTATTTTTCTTTACTCGTATTACATTACGAGAAATTGAGGTTGATTTGATAATTATTGGGAAATTGTAGTAAATGACAATTTAAGACTTATTATTTACAAGTATAGCATGTTTTTAAAAATTTTGCGGATATAGCAATTTCTATCGCTGATATCTTATGACTGATAGAAGTCTATCGCTGATCACCTCAGCTTTTTATAGATTTTTGTCACTGATAATAGTCTATCAGTGATAATAGTCTATCAGTGATAATAGTCTATCAGTGATATAATAAACTCTATCAGTGATAGAAACGGATTTTTTTGCCATATTTGCAAAACATTTTAAAGTTGGCTAAATTTGCAATTAGTTTGGGCCTGATTGCTATTTGTGCAACCAGTCCATAATTATTTTCTTCTTTTTTTTTAATTTAGATTTCCTATTTTTTTTTTAAAAAAAAAAACATTTGAATGTAAAAAACAATTATAGATATAACTTAAAATACTCAAATTTATAACTCATTGGTGAAGTAGAACAGTGATTGACTACGTTAAAATCATTTTATTATTTTTTTATTATTATCTAAGTGTTATTTTTTTTTTCTCCTACGGCTATAGTTTAAAGGATAAATTTATTTATTTACTTAGTAGATTAGTGAGTAATCAACATTTAAATTTGGAATTTTATCAAATGAATTCTAGATTGGAGTAATTTGAGAAACTAAATTAATATATATATATATATATATATATATATATATATAAACCAATAAAGATCACACAAAATACATAATTGACATAACATTAAATCGAAGTTCTAGAAATATTCACCAAAGAGAGCATGACTCAATTACATATGTATGTGTTGACGACCAAGAGGTCTATGATTCGAATTCTCGCACGGACAATGTACTCAAAAAGTAAGATAAAACTCTAGAAATATCTGAAACCAATTATAGAAATACACAAACTCAACAACAAAACTAATTAATGCAAGGAAAAGAACTAAATAGTAAATTTTCAAAATGAGTAAAACTTGGTTGCAGACTCGGGCTACAAGCATCTTTTGCAGCTCAGCTGTGTGACACATTGTGAGTGGATAAGTATTTATATCATTTTTTTTTTAAATCTTCCATAATTTTTTAACGTCTTTATCTCGATTTTTTTTCTCATTTTCTCTCTCCCCTCTCCTATTCTCCTTCCTCCTTCAATTGTCCTTCTCTTTTCTCTCTCGTCCTTCAATCCCACATCTTTCAGTGACTATGGAAATCGAGCTCCAACCTCAATGGATTAAAAAAAAATCTCATTTTCTCTTCAACATGATAAGGACGTTAAATGTTTCCCGATTTCAGACAGGAACTGAGAATGTTAAAGGTTAAAAGAAGTGAAAGTTTACAAATTCCAATTTGAGGCTTGTTTTAGGGAGTAAAAAAAACAAATTTTCTTTTTTTACTTTTAAAATTTAATTTTAGTGTTTGACATAAATTAGTGGACGAATGAAGGAGAAGAAAGATGAAAATCGATTTTCATGTTACAAATAGAGGGGTTGAAGGACGAAAGGGGAAGAGACTTCAAAAGAGGAAGGAGAGAGAGAAAGTGAGAAAAAAATTGAAGTAAAGTCATGACGTTACAAAATTAAGGAGGATTTTTTTTAAAACAAAAACGATATAAATATTTATCCACTCACAATGTGACACGTGGATGAGCTGCAAAAGATGCTTCTAGTTCATCCTGCAACCAAATTTTACTCTTTCAAAATAATCTTTATCGAGAACACTAAACACTCAAAGCTAGGCCTAGCAGCAAAAAAAAAAAAAAAAAAAATTAAATTGGTTTTTTTTTTTCTAATTGGAAACTTAACTATAATTATTACTAATTTCCATTACTCTTCCTGTATATATATTTAACTATATATATATATATATATATATATATATATATATATAGTTTTTTTTTGATAAAAAACAATATAAATAATTTCATCATTTGAATATTCATTCTAAGTTCCTTAGCTTAGAGTTAAAACAATGACACTTCCGTTTCCAACTTGTACAATTTTATTTGGTGTGCTCTGTCTTGTCTCCTCCTCCATCTCTTTCCACGAATCAGGAATTTGGGACCCCAACAACCAAGGTAATCTAATCACATGTTCTTTCCAACAATTATATCTCTTCTTGAATTTCTGTGTAAGAACATTATAATTTGTCTATCAGAATCTCTTATTACAACAATTTGTCTGCTGTGTGGTATATTTTATGGTTTTAGTTTACTACAATACTGCACAGAAGCCTTTTGCAGATGAACTGTTTGATAAAATGCCAATGAGAAAATACCACTTTTCAAAAGCTATTGATTTGAGTTTTTTGAATTGGGTACATATTATTATGGCTGTTACGAGGAGTGAAGGTTTTTGTAGAGTCTAACAATGGCCTCCTTCGTTTTGTGAACTTTAGACAAAAATGAGACAAAAACTACAACCATCAATCACCTCAAGCCTGTTTATTTAGAGTCTAACAATGTGTAGCTATCTTTTTCTCAAAGGATTTGAAATTATACACAGCAGAAAACTTAGCCAACCTTTTGATCATGTTCAAGCTAAGGTAATACTTAGTTTAAGTAGCTAATGACTAGAGTTTGTGTAGGACAAGATGAGCTCCATGTTGAGGTTGGGTTGTTAAAGAGGCGGTAGGAGCGTGAGTATAGGATGAAGAAAGCTCAAATGAGAAGCGTTGTAGGATTATTGATAATGCCATTTTTGCCTCGATCATGGCAAAGTTTAGTCCTATGCATATTCGAGGACCCCAACCAAATGGGAGAAAAGCGGTTGGATTCTTTGTTGCTTTAGAAACTCCCTCTGAAAATCGTTCTGGTTTAAATTCATCTGCATCTGCACCCCACAACTCATGATCACGTTGGAGAAGAATAATTGGTATCCCCAACATCACTCCGGCTGATAATGTCAATTTTCCAAGTCTTGTTTCTTTCTGAACAAGACGAGCAAGCAGAGCCACCGGTGGGTATAACCTAAGAACCTCGTTCAAGATCATAGTTACCTGTGCCATTGCAAAAGTCACATGTCATGTGTTAGCCTAATACATTACCTTTTAGGACACAGGTCAAAATGTCACTCTTTACCATAGGTCCATAATCCAAAGGCGATAAGCTTGATTGAAGGTTAGAAATCTTTTAGACTATTCATTCCCTCAAGAGCATTTCATGTGATTATTTTAGGCTAAATTATAGAATATATCTCTGTCTTTTGTTTAAAAAATACCCCATTCTTTCAAAAGTTGTAATATCGCCCTTGACCTTGCGTAAACATTTCAAAACTACCATTGGAGTAAAAATTCATTAGAATGTTGGACAAAACGTTGATGCAGCGAAACACCGTTTTTTCAAACTTAATTCAGGCCAGCATCCCAGTCACCGCCACTTCAATTTTTCGTCCAACATTCTAACGGATTTCTATTCCAATAATAGTTTTGAAACGTTTATGAAAGGTCAAGGGTAATATTACAACCTCCGAAAGAATATGAGTTTTTTTAAACAAATGACAAAGTTTAGGTGTATTTTTTATAATTTAGCCATTATTTTATCTTCGAAGATGGGCATTTAAATTTCATATATGAGATAAAATTAAAAATGAGAAAATAGATAAATAGAAAGTAAATGCAGGAGAGTCTATCACTCACAACTTTTAGGCGACTTAAACCATCGTAATCTGGTTTTTTGTTACCAAAGACCTCAAAAACCTCTGCTCTTGCTCGCTCTTGCCATTCTGAGCATGAACTCAACAAAACCATCGTCCAAATTAGTAATGTAGCTGTAGTTTCTTGGCCAGCGATATAGAAAATCTTGCATTCCTCAATAACATCTTCTATGCTCATTCCAATGTCTTTATTGTTTCCATGTTCTCGAATTTCATTGAAATTGGATTCCATGAGAAGTCCTAATAGATCGCTATGTATAGCTTCACCTGCCTTTATAGACTTTTGTCGTTCATTTATAATACCCAAGATCAAAGTTGTTATCTCTTTACTCATCTCTTTCATTTTATTGTTTGACTTTGTGGGTAGAAATCTGCACAAAATTAAATCATGATATGAAATGACTTTGAGACAATAAGAAACTTCAGCAATTTTTAATTAGAAAGCTTTACTTTACCTCCATCCTGGAATGTAAATCCCTAAGGTAGATTGAATCACCAAATCAGCTAGTTCAGTTTGAAGTTTGAAGATCTTTTTCCCTTCCTCATAGCTACTCCCAAATGCTGTTCGAGAAATGGCATCAGCAGCCATATTTTGTAGATAAGGCATTACATCCAACTCACATAGTCCCTCTTCAGAGACCATGCTTTCCCATTTGCTAACCATCTCGTTACAACTATGATAGAATGCTGGCACCATATCCTATATATAAGCCAATTTGTAAGTGTATATATTGTTGGGAGTGCGAGGAGTGCGACCAAAGTCCCACATCGATTAGGAGAGGGGAAGATCATGGGTATATAAGGAATGATAAGATTCTCCATTGGTTTGAGGCCTTTTAGGTTGTCCAAAAGCAAAACCATGAGGGTTATGCCCAATGTGGAGGTCCGAGATCTTGAAACTATAGTACTTTTGCAGGCACAAATACTATGGAGTAGGGTAGGATTTGAGTTCCAAATGAACTCCTAAATCAATTAAAGTAGTGTTTATAAGCTTAATTTTAAAAAATCAAATGGTTATCAAGAGTCACCTATCTTCTCTAAATAAGCAGATGTTCTGTCCTAATGAAACAATATGCATAGTGTATATACGATTCCAAGTATTATTCATGTTGCTCAAAGAAGTTTGATAGAACATTTGCCAATTTTAAGTGCATAAATGTTGAAGAGGTTATTTCTTTGAGAAAATTTCAAGTTTTTCAGTGATAGAGAGAAAGATACCTTGAGCTTTTCTAAATGAAATGCAGGGTTGATTATCTTTCTGTGTTTGACCCATTTTGGTCCTTCATGGTTTACAAGTCCATCTGCAAGCAGCTTGACAAGGGGATTCATTGTTGGCTTTTGGATATCATTGATTAATGTAAACGCAGTTTTAATTTGTTCAGGTTCCATGATGTGCACTCTTGGAATGGGGCCAAGCCACATAAATGAGTTTTTACCTGCATTTCCCAAATACTTGCATGTTTCAGAACTTAGTTTAATGAGAAAAAAATACAAGGCTACAAGAATATAGTTTAACTCGCATGATGTATCGACTAGAACAATGTTTTACATTAGACTTCACAGGGACAATGAGAAAATAAAGAAGACTTGAAATAAAAAAGGTATTTTCTGCTGGTAAATTTTATAGGATATTGAATTCTCAAATGTCATAGGTTAAAGCATTTTCTTTGTTGGTAATGGTTTAAAAATTATTAACATACATTTGATCTAATTATTTACAAAAGATATCACTTTTGTTAATTAAGCCTCAATTTGTGAGAGGTGTGATTGTAATTATATCAAAATAGAAAGTATATTTTGTATAAAGCAGATAAAATTCCAGGTGACAAGGTGTTAGGAAAAAAAGAAAAAAAAAGAAAGTTTTTTTTTTTTTTTTTTAATTACTTATTTATCTTTGAACTTTAAAAAGTATCTAGTTAGATTGTTTCTAATAGGTTCGCTAGTGAGAATCTAAACTTAAAAATGATAATTATAATGAATGTCAAAATTGATTATCAAATTTGTAAATATACCACACAAACAAATAATTTACAAATATGATTATTTTTTAAATTTTTTAGTCTGTCAGTGCTGGATCAATTTTACCGTCTGATAGACTTCAATCACTTTGATATAAAAGTGTCGTGTTTTTTCAAATATTTTTATATTGGGTTAGATTTGATATTATTTTGTATTAAATTGTCGTGTATAAAATTATTCATTTTAAAAAAATATTAAATACATCAACAACCTATCAAATACGTAAAAAAAAAAAAATAATAATAATACACAGACATCTACACAAATCACAACCATTCAACCATTTTTAAGATAAAGATAAAGAAAAAGGAAGCTGGAGATTGGGATAAGTGTTACCATAATTGTGGATGGTATGATAAACAGAGGGAATAACACGTGGCGCAATATGATTGGAGAAGTTCATCGGTTTGGAGATGGCCTGGTCTCTCATGGCGGCTCTGTCTTTCAAGTCGCCGTAGAGAATCCGGTAAGAATTTCCGGCGAATCCTTGCTGTCTTAAAAGCTTCTCTAATTTCTTGGGCCTCACCCAAATCCAATCCACAAGTTTCCATCCCAATACAACTAAACATACAACAATTATCCAAATTGAAATCGACATTTCAATCAATACAGAAGCAGAGTACTTCTAAAAAACTGAAGCAGAGCAGAGCTGAATGCTCTCTGAGTTTGTTTGTTGAACCAAGGTTTAAGAATGGTGAACAAACTCAACTTTGTCTTTGCTATTTATAGCCAAAGATTTAAATGTCCACCTATCCAATATATTCAATGTTAGGTTATCTTTTGTTTTTTTTGTTTTTAATATTTCTATCAATTTTATATGGTAGGATGGAAATGCCGATTCACTCCTCACATGTCGAATCTATAAATATGTGTAAATATTGATGAAAATGTCCACATATGTTTATAACCACACATAATTTTTTTTTATTAATATCATAATATACTCTATTAAATGCTATAAATTAATATCGAAATTTCGATATTATTAATTAATATTTTAACTAGTTACACATTTTTTTATGAGATATTTAATATTTTAACTAGTTAAATTAGGTTGAAATTACATCTTTCAATTTTAAATATTTTATTCTAATAAATTAATATCGAAATTTGGATATTATTAGTTAAATGTTTAAGTAACACCGACATTATTGCATTAGAAGATAGTTAAGTTAAGTAAAAAAAAAAAAAAAGGGAAATGTCAGAAAATTGGCAAGCATCTTTAAAATGTCCCACTATAAATTGTTGAATTTAATTCAAATGAGACTTAAAAGTCCAACTATTTTAAATACTTTTTTTTTTTTTTTTTTTTGAGAAACATTATTGAAATATAAATTGTCTAATGGGTGATGGTGTTTTTTTTTTTTTTTGACCTCGCTCCGTTGATTCTTCTTAATTTTCTTCTAGTATTCTCTTACTATTTCATTCAAAAGAGATGAATTTATACAACCCTAAGCTCTCCAAGCGTATAGGAATACTAACTGAATATTAACTAAATATCCACTAGTTTCCTAATATGGATAATTTCCTAATATTTAAAGATGCAATGTGGAGCATCGTCGAGTTGAAGTTTGCAACACCGATCCGCGTTTGGAGGATGCAAATTTTTTTACCATCACATTTTATCTTATCCTCACATTTTTTTCAAGTTGGGCATTTGTGATCCTTCATGCTCCAATTTGAGGGGGTGTTAGGGAATTATCAATATTAGGAAACTAGTTGGTATTTAGTTAGTATTCCTATAGGCTTTGAGAGATTATGGTTGTATAAATTCATCTCTTTTGAATGAAATATTAAGGGAATACAAGAGGAAAACAAAGTTTATCAAGAGAAACATATTATTTTGTCATTACCGCTTGTGAGCTTCGCTTTTTTATATTGTTTTATTTTTTTTGCTTTTTTTGCTCGTGTTTGTCGGTTAGATAAAACTTTTTCGCTCGGGCTCTCTAACCCGTTGTACGTTTGTTGGTTGTGTTTTGTTTTTTGTTGTCCTGCTTATCTTCGAGATGTGAGGTTCCCTCTCGAAATTTTCAGTTTTTTGAATTGGATTGTCAGATTTTTTGGTAGGTCTTGTGTTGTTACATTGATATCATTTACCTCAAGCTTTGAGGTTTCATTTTACTTAATAATACATCTATCTATAAAAAAAATAAAATAAAAATTATTGCCTCATTCCACAATTTCCAAACTATTCTCTTATCCTTTAATTTGTTATTCTTTAATTTGTTGTAGTTTTATTTGAATAACAGTTGTTTAATTATTTCAAATTTATATTCCTTAAAATTATTTCTTAGAACATATTTATATATATTTATATATATATATATATATATATATATATATATATATATATATATTTTTTTTTTTGTTTGACAAGCATATCTCCTAAGAAAATAAAGGGAGTAAATTCTTTGATTTTTTTTTATTTTTATTTTTATTTTTTACTTTTTGTCTATTCAGTCCTATTGAATTTTGTGAAATAATTTCATCTCTGAATTGTTTGGTTGAAAGTTTGACGTCTAATAATAAAGTGTAAAATAAGATTGATGAGAATAAAAATTACTAAGTTTGAAAAGTTTGATTATGCATATGAATATGAATACACCAAACCAACATTTTTATAAAAATTTACGCGAACCAACATTTTTTTCATCTTAATTTGTTTCGATGGTTCACTTTTTCTATACCACATAGTATTAATTTTTTATCGGCATGTCAATATTTTCATCGATATTTATATATGTTAATGTGCTTGACATCAACGTAAAGAGATTATTGACATTTCTATTAATCGTAAAAAATCGATGAAACATTTAAAAAAAATAGAAACAAAATATCACTATTATTAATACCAACATAATATTATGAATACATATTTTATCTTACTTAAAAAGTATAAAATATTTATTTATTAATTTAAATATTTATTATTATTAAAAATTATTCTTGATATCAATATTTTTATCGACATTATTATGATATTTTAAACTTTGTTCTATACTTTTAATTTTGATATTTTTGTATGGTTTTATGAAGAAAATAAAGATATTTTTCAGTGGTTTTATAGAGAAGAAAAACGAAGTAATAAGGTGGAAACAAATAGTTGGCGTGAACTATTTTGCTTGTCCATAAATATAGATGTGGGTGTCACTTGTCAGTGACTAAATTGTAAATTCCAAGGACAATTTTTTTTTTTTTTTTATTATTATTATTATTATTGTGTTTTTTCATTTTTAGATGCATGTATTTGTGTAAAATTTCAGCAAAAACATCACATCATCTTGGAAAATTAAATGTGTGACTTTGGTTGCCTTTTCACATTATGGCATTACATGTTGGGAATATATATATATATATATATATATATATATATTTTTTTTTTTTTTCCTTTTCTAATATTATACGAGAAATTGAGGTGGTTTGATAATTTTTTTTTTTTTTAACACTTTAATTAAAAAAAAAAAAACATTTGAATGTCAATATGTGCCCTTTAATTTTTTTTTAATAGACATAGGTTAGGATACTTAAATTTATAACTCCGATGGAAGTAGAACAGTTATTGACTACTTCTAAAGAAGCGAGTATGGCTCAACTGACATATACGAACTCGTTCGAATCTTAAAAAAAAAAAAAGTGATTGACTACCTACATTAAAATCATTTTGTTATTTATTTATTATTATCTTGTTAATTTTTTTTTCCTACGACTATAGTTTAAATTATAATTTTTTTTTATTTACTTAGTTGATTAGTGGGTAATCAATATTTAAATTTGTGATTTTATCAAGGGCTAGTTGCACAAACAACAATCAGGTCCAAAATAATTGTAAATTTAGCAAAATTTAAAATATTTTGTAAATATGGCAAAAAAATCAGTGGTTATTACTGATAGAAGTTGTCGTTGATATATGACTATTATTGATAGACTAAAATTCTATAAAAAAAACTAAGGTGATAGACTACTATCAGCAATAAACTTTTAGGATCATACTATCAGTGATAGAAATTGTCATATTTGTAATTTTTTTCTTTTTAAATGTTATATTTAATTATTTTACTCTAAATTAACGTCCGTTATAATTTTCTTTTATCAAAGTGAATTTTCGATTGGAGTAATTTAAGAAACTAAATATATATATCAACCAATAAAAATCACACAATATATATTCGATTGACATAATATTAAATCGAAGCTCTAAAAATATCTCAAACCAATTATAAAAAAACTCAAATTCAACAACAAGATTATTTAATGCAACGAAAATAACTAAATAGTAAATACTCAAAATAGTCTTAATCACGAGAACACTCAAAGCTAGGCTAGCTGCAAAAAAAAAATTAAAATTGGAAACTACCTATAATTATTATTAATTTCCATTCTAAAATGTGAGGTTTAATTCAATTAAATAAAAATTAGAGTTGAATCCGACTCACTTAGATAAATATAGAATAACAACTTAAAATTTACCCTTAGTTCCTAGCATTAAAAATAAAATAAAATAAAAAAACAAAAAAAACTTACCAATTGTGGCTTAGAATTTATTTAGAAACTCACATAAATAGAATAATCTAGAATTTATCTCTAGTCTCCATTAATGCACACGTATGGCATGACGTTTTTTTTTTTTTTTTTTTTTTTTTTATTCTCTTCTTACTTGTGACCATGAATTTAGTTGTTTAAATTTAGATCTTAGAAATTATTTATCTAGAAGTTATTTATTTATATTTATCTTTTTTTTTTCATATTCAAAAATTAGATTTAGTTTTAGATTGTATATATGTTATTTTATTCTAAATCTTAGTTTAAAATTGTGCTAACTTTTAGAAAAAATACCTATAACATGAAATTAATTAATGTTTAGTAAGTTTCATATTAAGAATAAAATGTCTCAGATCTAGAAGATCTAGAGGAGCTCTGCCGGTTTCGCCGAGATTTGAGGAAGTCTCTAGATCTGAAGGAGACTCTGAGGGTGGAAATTGATACATCATCTCCTTATACAGTGAACAACCATGAAATTTAATTTGTCATGAAGAGCATCAACCCGCTTTTAGAGGCTCGCAAATTTATAATATTGTGTGGTCAAAACAATGATGCGAAGGTCCGCAAAAAATTGAAGATGTCATGTGGACATCGACCTGAAAATTAAAGCATCAACCAACATTTTGAGACTCTTAAAAAATTAAGGAGGCAATGTGAAGCACGGAGAAGATTAAAGATGCAATCTGGAGCTCCACCTGAAGTTTGCAGCAGTGACGGCTGCAATTTTTTTTTTTTTACCATAAAAATTTACCTTATTCTCACCTCATTTTTAAGTTGTTTAAGTATTTGTAGGCTCTTAAAAATTAAAGATGTTTATAGAGCATCGACCTCAAATTTGCAGTAACTCACAATGTTCAGATACTGCATATTATTTTTTTACCATAAAAGTTTACCAATTCTTATCTTATTTTTAAGTTGGACATTTGTGATCTTGTATGCTCCAACTTGAGGAGGATGTTAAGAAATTATCTAGTTAGGAAGTTTTTTATTTATATTTATGTCTTTTATTTTTTTTATGAAAACTAATTTTAGCATTAGGTGATATATATATATCTTATTCTAAATAAAAATAAAGAATTGGCACAAAAAAAAATAACAATAATAATAATTCAATAAGTTTATTTAGATTAAATTTATTGATTAAATTATGAAAATTTGTTTGATTAAAAGAAAATCTTAACAGAATTTTTTTATCAAAGCTCAGTACAAAGTTTAGACAAGAGTAACATCATTCAAAATAAACCATTCAACTTGAAGAGGGAAATCCTCCAACCAAACTTTGGTCGGTAACTTTTAAAACTGTAATAGATATCTAAACTTTTTATTTTATGTTTAATAATTCAATGAACTTTTAAAAAAATATCTAATTAAGTTTCTTTAAATTTTTTAATTTTTTTTTTGTCTAATAAGTTATTAACATATTTGACATTTTTTTTAAATTCACAAATTTACTAAACACAATTAATTTTACACAATTAATTTTTAAAATTTTATGTTCTATTATTAGACATAAAATTCAATTTTAAAATATATAAAAGATTATTTACTTTTAAAAGTTTAGAGACCAAATAAACACAAACATATAAAAGTTCTTTTATAATACTAAAAAGTTCAAAATTTGATGAGGTTGTATATGATTGGGGCTAGCAAGGCTAGCAAACCAATCTTAAACCAAACCAAACTCCATTATTCTGTACATAATTTGTCTCTTCATTACATTATTATACATTATGATAGGCTATGAAGTTTGAAATTATTAGAGGCTATGGAGGATGAGATGAGCTCCATGTTGTGGTTGAATAGTGATATTTGAAGTAGGAGCATGAGTGTAGGATGGGGATAGTTCGAAAGAGAATCGTTGCAAAATCATTGATATTGCTACTTTTACTTCAATCATTGCGAAGTTTTGACCAACACAAATTCTAGGTCCCCATCCGAAAGGCATGAAGCATACTTTA
Source organism: Herpetospermum pedunculosum (assembly GCA_028017165.1). Taxonomy (NCBI): domain Eukaryota; kingdom Viridiplantae; phylum Streptophyta; class Magnoliopsida; order Cucurbitales; family Cucurbitaceae; genus Herpetospermum; species Herpetospermum pedunculosum. Next base: position 80,116,402 of record CM051522.1, read on the forward strand.
TTCTTTGTTGCTTTCGAAATTCCCTCTGAAAACCTTTCTGGTTTGAACTCACTTGCATCTTCACCCCATATTTGCTGATCATGGTGGATGTGAACGATCGGTATGCCTATCGACACTCCCGCTGGCAATAACAACTTTCCGAGCATCGTTTCCTTCTTAATCGCTCGAGCTAAGTTACCAACGGGAGGGTAGAGTCTAAGAACCTCGTTTAGTATCATAGTTACCTGTTAGCAACCATCAACAAATTCAAAACTTGGGCTAAAGTTTTACTCTTCCATCTACACTTTTGAGTAAAAAGGTGGTGTGGCTAAATTATAAAAAAAAATACACATTAACTTTGGACTTTCGACTCTGTTTAAAAAATACTCATATTCTTTTCAAAGTTGCAATATTACTCATCACCTTTCACAAACATTTCAAAATTACATTTGGGGTAGAAATTCGTTAAAATGTTGAACGAAAAATCAACGTTGTAGTCATTGGGACACTTGTCTGGATTAAGTCTAAAACAACATCGTTCTGACACGTTTGACTTTCCGTTCAACATTCTAACAAATTTTTACTTCAAAGGATAATTTATAAATGTTTATTCAGGAGTAATATTGAAACTTTTGAAAGAATAGTATTATTTTTTAGACAAAAGTCAAAGTTGACGAGTATTTTTTATAATTTAGCTCCTCAAAAAAGTAATAAACTCAAATATGAGATAAATCATGGCTACTTACTACTTTAAGACGACATAAACCATCAAAATCCACTTTGTTGTCGTTACCAAAAACTTCGAGCACTTCCGCTCTTGCTCGATCTTGCCATTTCGAGTGCCGACCAAGTAGAACCATGGTCCAAACAAGCAATGTGGCTGTGGTTTCTTGGCCAGCAAGATAAAAGAGCTTACATTCATTAACTACATCTTCCATACTCAATCCAACATCTTTCTTATTATCTTGCTCTCGAACTTGATTCAAATTGGATTCCAAGAGGATCCCTAATAGATCAGCATTATTACAAACTTCACCACCCTCCATGGCCCTTTGTCTTTTGCTTATGGTACCCCCAACGCTTGTGTGTATTTCTCTTCTAATCTCTTCCATCTTCCTATTCAACTTGGTTGGTATATACCTATACTCCATTAACAATGCACAAATTAGATTACTCTTTTTTTTCCGAACAACACAGTTTACTCTTTCAACTTTTAAGTTTGTCTCTATTTGGTCCCTAAACTTTAAAAAGCGTTTGACTCGAATCTCATTTTTAGACCAAATATCCCTTTGAGCTTACCATATTATATATCCTTGCTCTATCTTAAAATCAATTAACAATGAGAGGAGTAACCAATGTATCTTATATCACTACAAGAAAATTAGTCTATTGCGACAATTTTTTTATAACGGTTTAGAAAGTGCTGCAAAATTTAGTAAATCGCAACAATTTTTTGAAACAAATAAAAAACTGTTGCAAAATATTTGTATTGCAACGATTTTAAAATGTGTTGCAATAGGGTGTTCATTTTTTTTTTGGACAATTGGCGAAGCCCAAATAAAAAAAAAAATCTTTAAAAAAATTAAAGCCCAAACAAATAAGAAAATGTTGTTATTTATTTAAAAAATGTTGCAATAGGAGGGATGTTATTGCAACGTTGTGAGAAGTCATTCCAACACTTTGAAAAGTGTTGCTAGATCCCTTACAACACTGGTTTAGCCAGGGGTTTCTCAAGCGTTGCAAAAAGTGTTGCAGCAGTTTAAAAACCGCTGCTATAGCTCAAAAAAAACCTCTGCAATAGCCCTGTTTTCTTGTAGTGTATTGTGGGTGATGTCACTTCATTTTTCCAAAGTAGGATCTTCAACACTAACGAGTCTCTAAACTTAAAAAATGTCTAATAGACCCTAAACTATAATGTTGTGTCGAGTAGATTCCTTAATTGAAAAACTGGTTGAATATCTAAGTGAATAACCTATCAGACACAAAATTAAAAATTCAAACACTAAAGTGAAGACAAAAGTGAAAGTTGATGGACTAAACTTGTAATTTAACCTAAAATCTTACCTCGATCCCGGAACATTATGGACTCCCTTGGTTAGAGTTGTGACCAATAGTGAAGCCCACTGTTTGAAGAATTGAAAGATCTTTTTTCCTTCCTCGTAGCTACTCCCAAATGCTGTTCGAGAAATCACATCTGCACTCATATTTTGCAAATCAGGCCAAACATCTATCTCAACAGACCCTCCTTCCTCCTTAGAAACCATCATTTCCCATTTTCTAATCATCTCATTACAACTCTCCGAGAATGCTGGAAACATATCCTGCAAACATATATTTCAATTGTGTCATGATATATCATTTACAAGCCATACCTATTATCGAATGACATGTTTGTTTGTTTGTTTTTAAAAATGCACCGAACTTTCATTACAAAAAAAAACAAACCCACAACAGAAAACCCCATTAATGAGAAGGACAACGGAACTCCGCATTAGTATGATATTGTCCACTTTGGGCCTAAACCCGCATGGCTTTGCTTTTGGTTTCACCCAAAAAGGCCCCATACCAATGGAGATAATTGTCCTCACTTATATACCATGAATCAATCTCTTCCCTAGCCAATGTGGAACTTTGTTAGCACTCCTAACAATTAAAAAGTGTTTCCGCAACAAATAATTACAAAATAATTGCGTCACTGATACCGATAAAGAAACATGGAACCGAACAAGGGACCAAACAGCACTAGGCTCCTTCTAAAAGACATGACACCGACAGAGAAACATGGAATCGAGAAAATGACCTTGAGCTTGTGTGTATGAAATGCGGGATTGATGATTTTTCTATGTCTAGACCATTTAGATCCCTCGAGAGTGATAAGTCCGTCACCACCACCAAGTCTTCTTGCAAGAGGAAATAAAGGTGTTTTGTGAATGTCATTGATGAGAGAAAAGACAGTCTTGAGTTGTTCGGGATCTGTTATATACACTCTTGGAGTTGGCCCAAACCATACGAAACAATTCTTACCTACAAATATAATATCATTACCAACAATTATTAAAAACATCCGTTGGTTTATCCGTAAATCGAAGAGTTTGACATCGATATATTTGACAACATGTAGACTGTGGAGTGTGGAAGCTAGGACCTTTCATTATTAATCTTCACATCCGTTAGAAAAATTAGTACTAAACTTGTAATTTAACCAATTCATTATTTCATTTTAAAGTACAAGATAAAAAAAAATCTAGTGATAAATAATACTCATGTACTACTATTCAAAATAAACAACTTTCCATTAAAAAAAAAATCCATGTCAATTTTAAGTAAAATAATAAAAAATATAAGATTTTTTTAAAAAAAATTGCAGATATGACAATTTCTATCACCGATAGTATGGTCTATGCTGATAGAAGTTTATCGCTGATAGTAGTCTATCACCTCAGTTTTTTTATAGAATTTTGTCCGTGGTAGTCTATCAGTGATAGTCATATATCAACGATAGAGTCTATCCGTGATAGCCACTGATTTTTTATCATATTTACAAAATGTTTTAAAATTTGTTAAATTTACAATTATTTTAGGTCTGAGACTCTGATTGATGTTTGTGCAACCAACCCAAATTATGATGTAACTTATAATCGTGTCACATCGAAAAAAATGAAATTATGAGTGTATGAGATATTATATAACCCATCAATTTTTTAAAAAAAAAATAAATAAATATATAACCCATCAATTTTTTATTTTATTTTTATTTTTTTTAATATAAAAATTGAAACCATAAACTTACTCGTGAGGGGAATATGTCAATTGAGCAATGTTCGGTTCTTTTTTACCTCGTGCATCTAAGTTTTAATTTTTTTGAGGTTAAATGAAGTTGAATTTGAGAGAGGCAAGAAAACAGAGGAAGCAGAAGAAAATAATAAAAAACAGGGGAGGGAGTTTACCGTATTTGTTGATGGTGAAATGAGAGGAAGGGACGGCGCGATGAGCAACATCGTGAGAGAAGTTCATCGGCTGCAATCTGGCTTGGTGAATCGCGGCCGCCATGTCTTTAGAATCGCCAAAGAGAAGACGATACGAACTTCCGGCGAGGCCTTGCTGTCTTAAGTGCTTCTCGAGCTTCTTCGGGTTCAGCCAAATCCAGTTCAGGAACCTCCAACCCCATGCGCCCACTGCCACAACCAGAAGGAAGCTCATTGAAATGCCACCGCCAATCATCATAGCTGATTCAATTGATTCATATTGTTCAATCAATTCTTATTTTAATTTATAATGTTGGAGATTTTGTTCCTATCTCCACTGCTACCGATAAGATTTAAGATTTGTCTCACAATACTTTCTATTTTCGATTCAAAATTTAGTAAAAAATGTTTTCTCTTAAAAATAAAAAGGTTTATATTAGATAATCTTGGTTGTTTACCAACTCAGAAAAAATAAAGTATGTTAATTGTGTAAAATGGATGACTATATGGGTTAAAAATCACAATAATATTAAAAAATAATATACTAAAAAAAATTAGGTAAATAAAATTATAATAATATTTTGAAAAATTGTAATAGATGTCAATTTAGAATAAGGTAATTAAAAATATAGCATGTTTTTAAAATTTTTGCAGATATGGCAATTTCTATCGCTGATATCTTATGGCTGATAGAAGTCTATCGCTGATCACCTCAGCTTTTTATAGATTTTTGTCAGTGATAATAGTCTATCACTGATAGAAGTCATATGATAAAGTCTATCAGTGATAGAAACGCATTTTTTTTTGCCATATTTACAAAACATTTTAAAGTTTGCTAAATTTGCAATTAGTTTGGGCCTGATTGTTATTTGTGCAACCAGCCCTATTTTTATACTAAAAAATATTAATAATATCTTTTTTTTTAAGAATATACTAATAATACTAAACACAATTTTATTGCAAAATATATTAACGACAATTTGATAAGATAGTTTCAATAATTATATTTAATTTGACAATTTAAATAAAGTTGAGGAAAAAAAACATAAATTTTGAAATAAAAAACTTTTTTTGAAAACTTTTTTTTAATTTTTTTTAAAAACAAATATATTAATAATCTATTAGATACAAATTAAAAATTCAAACCTATAAAGCTAAATTAATAATATAAAAATTTTACGGAACCAACATTTTTTCTTCATAGTTTTTATTTTTTAGGTTGTTCACTTGTTCTATACTATAGTATTAAATATCTTTATAGACATGTCGATATTTCTACATGTTAATGCGTTCGACGTCAACCTAAGAAATATTGACGATTATGTTATATCGTAAAAAAACTAGATGAAACATTTAAAAAAAAAATAGCATTAAGAAGTGATTGACATGAAGATGATTTTAACAATAAATATTTTCTTATTTAAGAAGAGTAAAATATTTATTTATTATTATTAAAAAAAATATTCACTAACATTCATTCAAATCAACTTTTTACACTTTGTTCTATCCTTTTATTTATTTTTTTATATTTTTCACTGATTTTTATCAAGAAAAGGAAAAGGAAAAGGAAGTGAGGTGGAAAAAAATAGTTTGCGTGAATTATTTATTTATTTATTTCTTTCGAATAACATTACGTGAACAATTTTGCTTATGACTAAATATGGATGTGGGTGTCAGTAGTCGGTGATTAAGAGTGTAAATTCAAATGACCATTTTTATTTTTTTCTTATTATTGTGTTCTTCCTTAAAATAAAATGTCACCAAAAACATCACATCACCTTCGAAAATTGGTTGCCTTTTCACGTTATGGCATTAAATGTTGTGAAATATATATATATATATATATATATATATATATATTTTTTTTTTTTATAATTATTTTTCTTTTTCTAATTATACATATAGGAGACCAAAAATGGAATTTGTGCCCTTTTAAAGAATTATACTCAAATTTATAACTTATTGGTGGAGTTAAGACAATGACTGACTACCTATATCAAAATCATTTTGTTCATTAGTGAGTAATCAACATTTAAATTTGAGATTTTATCCAACTAAATTGAGTAATTTGAGAAACTAAATTATATATATATATATATGAATCAACCAATAAAAATCACACCATATTCGATTGACATAACATTAGATCGAAGCTCTAAAAATACCTCAAATCAATTATAAAAATACTCAAACTCAACAACAAAATTATTTAAGAGAAATTGATGTCAATTTAGAGTAAAATAATTAAAAAAATATTTTTTTTATTTTTTTTTTTATAAATATGACAATTTTTATCGTTGATAGTCTTTTATTAGTCATTAATAGTAGATCAATGATATCACTGATAGTTACAGATATATCTCTGTTTTTTTATAAAATTATGTCAGTGTGATAGTCACGGATTTATTTTTGCAATATTTACAAAATATTTTATATTTTGTTATATCTGTCATTATTTTAGGTGTGATTGTTATTTATGCAACTAGTGCATTATTTAATGCAACGAGAATAACTAAATAGTAAATACTCAAAATAGTCTTGGCCACGAGAACACTCAAAGCTAGGGTAGCTGCAAGTTTTTTTAAAATTGGAAATTTAACTATAATTATTATTAATTTCCATTATAAAATGTGAGGTTTAATTCAATTAAATAAAGTTATAAAGTTGAATCTGACTCACTTAGATAAATATAGAATAGCAAGTTAAAATTTACCCTTAGTTCCTAGCAATTAAAAATAAATAAATAAAAACTTACCAAATGAGGCTTAGAATTTATTTAGAAACTCACATAAATTTATTACTCGAATTCCAAGAGATTCTAGACCATTCTTCTATATTTTGGTTAAATTAAATAAATTTAGAGTATTCTTATATATTTGAGAGTAAAAATAAATCTTTAACCTCTCTAAAGAGGTTGTATCAATTAAAACCCTAAACTTATGATTGTATCTATCTAAATCCTAAACTTTCATAAATTTATCAATTTACACCCTCTTAGAAAAATGTTAGTTTTTACACTTGTGAAGACTTGTAATTTATCAATTAAACTCCTAAACTTTCATATAATTTATTCGCTCATTAAATTTTAGGGGTTTAATTGCTAAAATTATAAGTCACGTGTTTAAATTAACGTTTTTAAAAGAAAATTCTAACAAAAGGTTTAAATTGATACAGTTCTGAAAGTTCAGTATTTAAATTGATATCATCAATAGTTTAGGGTTTCAATTGATATAACATTCAAAGTTTAAAGGTATAAATTGATTTTTCCCTATATTTTAAAAGAATTCATAGATGGAGATTAATGTGCACGTATGGTATGACATATTTTTTCTATTATCTTCTTATATGAGAACATGAATTTAGATGTTAACGTGATTAATATTTTGTTTATAATAAATATAATATTACTATTGATTCAATTTCATGTTTTCAAATATGTATTTAATTTTTTTTTCATAAATAGTTGTAATCAACCAACTAAATATTAGTAGGTTGAATAAAAATAAATTTGTTAAATATAAATTAATATTAATTAATTTATAAAGATATTATGTGTTATAAATTTTGTATAATTATTATTTTATCATATATTATATTATACATATTATAATTTAAGAAAAATAAATTTAATTTATAACTTGAAATACTATATTTATTAAAAAAAAATTATACTTTTTAAATATAGTTTTGTATTTTAAAATTTCAAATTCAAAATCTAGATACAACAAACCAAACAAAAATTATTTTCAAAATTTATATTGTTTGGATTATAGAATTCAAAAACAATTGTAAAAAACATTCGAAAACCGAATTTAAATTTGCATATCAAACTTAAAAAAGAATATTACCTACCAAGCAAGGCTTACTCTTTTTTTTTTTTAACACTACCTCCATTTTTTTTATTTTTTTATTTTTTGAAAAGAACACTACCTCAATTTAAACAAAGTTGTATGTTTTTTTTTTTATGTGAATTTACTTTTATTGTTTATGGTCTGAAGTTAGATTGTTTTTAAAAACATTTGATACTTTCTTTATGAGAAGCTAAAGGCTATTTACTAAACGCAATTCTCTTTTAGAAAAATAAAAAAGGTTCTCTCCCATCTTATCTAATTTATTAAACTATACTCAAATTAACTGATAAATCATGTCATTACAATTAGCCTAAATATAGTTCACCTAATTGAGACATTCCTTTGCAAAAAAAAAAAAAAAAAAACTAATTTCTAAAACTAATTTTTTTTAATTTTCAAAATTTTGAAACCACTTAGTAAAAAGTAGATATAAAAAAAATAAAACTATGGATAGAAGTAGTGTTTAGATATACTTATACATATATAACATTTCTTGTATTATACCTTATGAGTTGTTTGAGACGTTGAGTAGATTAAAATAGTCAGTGAGTTATAAAACTATGTGAATGGTAAATACTATTGACGTCAGCATAGTTACTTTATTTACTATGGAACCAAATAATTTGTGGGTCAAATGTAGTTATACTTATACCCCATCTATCCATCCAACTCTAAGGTGGTGCCCCAAACACCATAAATATTACCAAACCTAAAATATAAAAACTAAAAAACTTTTAACCTTTTATACTTGGGCCAATGGAAACTCCAGGACAACTTAAGGGGACAATACAAAAATTGATCCTCTGAGTGCTTCATCTGTAATTTTTTCACACACGTTTTGGAAATACTTTATTAACAAGAGAGATAATTTATCAGTAGAAAAGTTTAATTTTTTAACACAATATGCAATTTCTATCTCTATTCACAATTCAATCATATAAATGGAAACATCTAGCCAAAGCATCACTCAAGGCATATATTTTCGACCAAAAGGTCAGATGCTTGAATCCCTATCCCATCTGTTGAACTCACAAAAAGAAGGGAAAGATCTAAATTTCAATCATCTAGAAAATAAATGCACACCAAGAAACAAAACTTCCTACCTTACCTACATAGAGGTTCAGGTGAGTAACAAAGTCTTACCTTAGGAGATTTTACCTTAGGAGATCATCAAGCTGAGCAACTTCGCTCGAGGAATAATCTGATTGGTGAGAAACAGTTTTCTGTTTTGATATTCAAATGCTTATTCCAAACAACAAAGAAGAAATATATTTACCAAAGGATAAGTACATTCTGACAGAGGAGTTTCAGATGAATAGACATAACACATATTTGACCATATCGTAGAAAAAACAAATAACATGATTGTGCAGAATGCTACACTTCTTAGGCACAACATGGGAAACAACCGCTAAGCAATAACTACAGGCTCTCACAAATCACAAATCCAGGTTTCAATGAAACTAGCTTGATGATGTGGTGCTCAGAAATCGTGGATCGTGTGGTTCATACATATTTGCAAACTATACAACAATGTTTTTAGTTTAGGATTGGTTACCAGATATCTGCTCCCTTTGTTGCACCGAAAATGATTGCAAGTGTGGCAAGAACAGCCTGAAATACAACGTAATATCAATACTTTATTAGTTTAAACAAAGAAATTGTTGTCAAAATGGAGCTCAAGATACTAAAACTAAAAGAATGACAAGTTCTATTTATTTACAAATTACAATCACCCACTTCTTGTGATGGAATCGAATTGCAAAACTAGATTGAAGATAAAAATAGCAATGAATAAAAGTTACTCACAGCAATTGAGCAAGCAACATATCCTGGTTTCTCACGGTAGTCTACCCTGCCACATAGTATAAGAATTGCCCCAGCATACCATGGGATAGCAGGAAAGAAGAAACCAAAAAAGAACCTGAAGAACACAGTTAGTAATTTATTTGATCAGTCTAACAAAAGAATATCAACACAGAGAGAATTTAGGAGAAACCCCTTTTCATTTCATTCAACTCAATTGATTTCTTCACAGTACAATTAGGTTTTACATAGAAATCGAAAAGGGGGAAAAACTCATATTTTCCGTAGACTATAGTGTATGCAAAACAGAGGATTCTTACTCTATCAATTAACAAATAAATAAACACGTGGAACATATGAGCTGGCATTCGTTAGTGTGCTATCTTCACACAGTCAACTCATATAAACACAAAAATCTGGGTAAAAAATTTAAATAGAAAGATACAAAGAGTAGGCAGGAGTGCAGGACACAACTAGCAATTCTATCATTCCAATCTAGAAGCTGACTAGTTTTATTTCATAACATGGAAGATGTAGCATTCTAATCATCTTCTCAATTGATAACTCATTAACCATGTAACCCATGAAAACTTAAAATGCTTATTGTGGACACTGGACATAATTTTTTTTTTTTTTTTTTTCCTTATTGTGGACATAATGATATCGCATTGCTTGTTTATGATGATAATGCTAGCATAATTTTCCGTAAATGTTGATAAAGTTCAACAATTATGCCAACTTACAGGAACCACCCAAAGCCAATACCACAGCAAGGAAGGCGCTGCTCTCTCACTGGTCTTCCTTCAACAACAGCATATCCTGGAAAGGAATTCAAAAATAAAATAAAGTTTGATTTGACAAAAAAAATTGAGCTATTACTTATTTCTGTATGCTGCTAATTGCTATATTAAGCAAAGCCAAGAGTACATATTTTAGAAAAAGTTATAAAAAATTACAGACAATACAATGATACTCAACAGAATATTATAGTATAACATCAAATCTCAAATGGTACTCCTTCGAGAGAGAGAGAGAGAGAGAGACAAAGGGTTAAAATGATATAGTGACGAACATGAGACACATGATAAAAAAGTTTGTCACCCAAATATATATATATATATATATATTAGTGCAACAAATGGGGTACAGGGATTTGAACCTACGAGCTCAAATAAGGTCCTCACAATGTTTTAAAAGGTTATTGAGGCTTGCGCCTTGAGGCCCGCCTCAAGGTAAGGCTCTAACTTTTAGCCTCGAAACTTACGCCTTCTTTGCACCATAAGAGGCTTACGCCTCTATGAAAATGACCCGAGGCTTAAAGTCTATACGCCTCGTATACTGATTAGAAGAATAGCATTAACTTGTCCCATTCTTTAAAAATATAATGGTTTCAGTTGTAAAAGTTTGAACCATTACTACTTTTACTAGTTAGGCTTCAGAAACATTAAAGACACAAATTTATAGAATATGTCAATCCCTATTAGTGATAATAGTAGTGATGTTACAGATATCTTTTTTAGATTTTTTGCTTAAGTGGCAATTGACGGGGTGGTTTTTTTTATACTTTTATATAAGTATTATGTTTAACAATACTTGTTCATACAAATTTAAGATTTGTATAATATTTTTAATTAAAATTGAGGCTTACGCCTCATTCCGCCTTGAGGCTTGCGCCTCGCTTCTTCAAAAGGAAAAATCTCAAGGCCGCCTTTAGCCTTCTAAAACATTGTGAGGTAGTACATGTCAATTACTAAGCTCACTTTGGCTATATAAAAACCATGACATTCATTTTCGCCTATATATTCTTCTCGAGATGCAAAAAGGAAAGAGAGCATACGGATTTCAGAATGCCAAAACCAAGTATTTCAAGAATCAAGAGAGAATCGCATGTCTATTAAGTAAGACTCCTGCAAAAACTTTTTGGCGAGATTTTGTTATAACAAAAAACTTCAAGTTAAACAACTTATAAACAATAATAGATTATAGTGATCCTTGTTTACCATGAACTAAAAGTGGCTTCATACTCTACTAATCTAATTTTTCAATTTTGAATTATAAACTTCGAAGCAGACACCAATATAAATCACACTCGCAGAACAAGAAAAGGCAGGATCTAATCTCAACAAACACCAGGTACTAGTAGGAACTAGAAAGGTTGAATTTCAATTGAAATACAGAGAACAAATTATATGAAAACTAGGGATTACTCATCCATGCTTGGCACAAAACTGTCCACTAGATCATAATTTTTAGATTCCGGCCCAAACTAAGCAATTCAAGTGATAAGATCAACTTTACTAGAGTTCAATTCAAGGTAGTTGACCGAGCAACAAAGATCGTGAGTTCAAGTCAAAAGGAAAATCAATGGATCGAAGAAATCGCACAAGAACCAGAAGAAACAGCTAACAGCAGACAAATAGAAAAGTAAAATTGAGGAAGAAGAGGTTACCGGGGACAGCTTGATAGCCATGAGCATAGGGCTGAGATTGAGAAGGATCATTGGAGTCGAAGACACCGGGGGGGCGAGTAGGCTGTGGGAATCCGACGGGAGGATAGTTAGCGACGCCTTGGAAAGTTCCGTAGTGAGGGTGGTCGGAATGGGATTCGTGATGGTGGTGGACGACGACGCCCACGGCGGCGGATTTGTCTTCCTGGCTCATTCTCTCTCTCTCTCTTCAGCAAAGGAGACCCGAATGCCGAAATGGATCAGAAGTCAGAATGTGAGGGGTTGGTTTGCATTAAATTTTAATATTTTATTTACGAAGATGACATAATTATGAAATCAATTTAAGAAGATGACAAATGTGGTATTGAGATTTGAATCTCTAACACTTAAGTTGAGATTTTTGTACGAATGAACCCTCTCAAGACATAAGGTTTTATAATCCGATTTTTTTAAATTTATATTATTTGACTTTTTCTCGTGATAAACAAGTCTACAAAGTCTGTAGTATCTTTCACTTAGCACGATCACGAAGAGACAGTTATAGTGTCATCGTGCTCAGCGAAAGGTACAAATGACTTTTCACAGGAATGAGACTTTCTTATCACGAGAAGGTCGAAAAAAATATTTTTTTAAGAAAATGTCAAAAAATATAAATTTTTAAAAGAATGTAAACAAAAAAACTTACGCTTTCCATCGGAGGATCATCCGTAAAAAAATGAAAAACTCCAACATAAGTTATTGCTAACATATATTTTTTTTTTTTGAGTAAATCATTTTAACATTAATAGACTCGTCATTATTTAAAATTTTGTTTTAATAATACCTTCGAACTTTAAAAAGTTTCAAAAATATTTTTGGTCTTTCAAAAACGTTAAAAAATATATTTACCAATAATTTTTGGATGAAAAACGTTAAGGTTTCATTGTTTTATCTACTCTCTCTTTTTAAAAAGGGTAAAGAAGATAATTGGGAAAAAAAAATTGTTGCCACGGCGTTTAAAATGTTAATAAACTTAAGGCGAGTTGAGTTTAAGAATCAGGTAGGGATAGGGATCGAACTTAAAATCTCTTAGTCATCAATGCATACATCATAACAATTGAATTATATTCTTGTTGCACTGTTGCATGAATAAATAAGAGAAAAATATTATATTTTTATAGTACCTAAAACTTTTTTTGATGTAGTAGTGTGAGAATTTGGCGTTGATGTGGCAGAGGTTTTAGCGGTTCGGGAAGGGTTGATTGTAGCAATTGAGGTAGGATTTCAGGATGTAGAAATTGAAACTGACTCCATCAGGGTGGCTGACTGGCTAAAACAGTTTAGGACTCAGGTGGGGCTGATTGTGAGTGAAGCTAGGGTTCAAGCGCTTCAAATGTAGAGGTTCTCTCTGCCATTGTCGATAACAAAGCAACTGATTGGCTCATGAAGCGGCTCAATAGGCGTCGCAGACGAAGGCTTCAATATCTGTCACTCACCGGTTGAGTAGTAACAATGGACTTCAATCCTTTGAAAAAAAAAAAAAAACTATGGTGAAAAAAGTCTAAGACATTACATGTGACAAAAATTAAATTTAAACCAAACTTAAAAATGGAGAATTAAAGTAGATAAAAAGTTAAATAGATGACGTGTAATGTCTGAAAGCTGCCAAAACTTAAAATTGACATATTTGGAAAATCAGAGTAAAATTTATAGCGGTTGTTAAGACTTCATAGTTCGCCGTCGGTCGTTCATTTTGATTCTTCAGAAGATGGATAGAGCGCAGGAAGATCTTCAATTCCTCGGCTTCGTCGGCATCTTCCTGGAATCCATGGAAATTGTATTTTCATGGAGGAAGATCTTCAGCAAGATTACCCTAACCCTAATCTTGCCTCTTTCCCTCGTCTTCGTAGCTCACATCCAGCTAACCGAGCTTCTCTTCTTCAAGATCTTGAAAAACGAAGACTCTCTGAATTCAACCCCCAGGAATTCACTGAAGTACACTAACCTCTCCGATTTGATCACTTCCGAGTGGATCTTGTTTTGGCTCTTCAAAGCCGCGTACTTCACTTTCTTCCTCGTCCTCGCTCTGCTCTCCACGGCGGCCGTCGTTTACACCATCGCCTGCGTTTACACCGGGAAGGAAATCACCTTCAGGAAGGTAATCACCGTCGTCCCCAAGGTTTGGAGAAGGCTGATGGTTACTTTTATATGGAATTTTGTTATTGTTTTGGTTTACAATGCTGCTTTTGGCGTTTTGATTGTTCTCTGGGCTGCAATTTTCGGATTCGATGGGGTAGGGATTGTGATTTTCGCTGGGATTTCAGTTTCGTATGTTCTAGGGTTTGTGTATATAAGCGTAGTTTGGCATTTGGCGAGTGTTGTGTCAGTTTTGGAGAATGTTTATGGAATTCAAGCGATGTTGAAGAGCAAGGAACTAATCAAGGGGAAGATTGTGGTTTCTTGTGGCGTTTTCTTGACATTTACTGTGCTTTTTCTAGGGAGTCAGTTGATTTTTCAAACTCTGGTTGTGATTGGTGGCTCTAAGCTCATTGTATTGAGAACTGTTCTTGGAATTCTTTGTTTCTTGATGCTGTTCAAAGTGTTTCTCTTTGGTCTTGTTGCTCAAACAGTCATTTACTTCGTCTGCAAATCGTATCACCATCAGAATATTGACAAGTCTTCATTGTCTGATCATCTGGAAGTTTATCTTGGGGATTATGTTCCATTGATGGCACAGAATGTTGAATTGGGGGAATTGTAAACTTAGCTTGGTTTATCATTTATCATTTATGTGAAATGAACGAACACTGTATTATCTTTGATTGTGTATATATATACTTATATGTTGGTTTTAGTTGAGGGAATGGAAAATTTGGAGACTGATGCTTCATTTCTCTTAATTATGATATATAAATTCTGGTGACATTATGTTAAACTAGGATTATGTCACGTGTTATGCTTAAACGAGACACAACAATTGGTATCTAATTTCGGTCTACATTTATATTTGGGTGACACAATTCGGTGGAAACAACTTCACTATATCAATCAATGAAAGTGTACACGAAATCTTACACAACTCGGCTCCCTCTATTGCCGTTTTTTTTTTCTCCGTTCCCAGTGAACTGCAACCCTAAACTCAATCAAGCTCAATTTTTCTCTGGTTCCACTACGAAACCTCTCTAGTTTTTTTCTTTAATGCAGATCACTCTCTCGCTTATAAGAAAAAATCCACCTGTGTCAATTTATGCTCAAACTTACAACTCATACAATTAAGATTATGTCTGTAATTTTCGTCATGTTTAGTATGGCCAATAATACGTAGATCCCAAAAGAAAGTTTATATATGACCAATCTAATTCAAATTCATACAAAAATTGACCAATCTAATTCAAATGCATACAAAAATAAAATTGTGAGATGTTTTGTTTTCTTAAAATAAATGATGAAGTTGTCCATGAGGTTTATGACATAAGTATGTATAACATATGGCATTTTCAATGAGTTTTTGCCTGTTTCTTAAAAAACAGAACCAAGACATTGTGTTCATGCTTTGGTTGCAGTTGGATCTAATGAAGTTTAAGTGGAAAATAATTTGTTACATTGTGTTCAGAGTTGTTTGGAAGTATTGTGAAATAAAACGCTAGTTAGTGGAGATCATACTCCTTTACTTCAAACTTTGTTTACTAGTTAAAAGTTAAAAAGAAAAAAAAAAAACGAGAATAAAAGAGACCACTATTTTTATCTTGAAAAGGGAAAATTGTTTTAAGAACAGTCCAAAAAACCCAAAAAAATTATTACACTTTATATATATGACCAACAAGAGCAATGACTATTAGAGACTAGGGATGGCAACGGGGTCGGGATGCACTCCCCATCCCCGTCCCCACGGAGATTTTTCATCTTCATTCCCGTCCCGTTCCCCGTTTCGAGAAGTCGGGGTCGGAGTCGGAGAATCTCCGTTCGGGGATAGGGTCCCGCGGGAAAAAATCCCCTTTTTTTTTTTTTAATATTTTTTTTAAAAAATAAATAAATATCAATAAATATATTGAAATTGTGTATTATTTCTTGTTAAAATTAGTATTATTATTGTTTTGTTTATTTAAAACTAATTATAAAAAAAAATATTTAACATTTTTATTATAAATTTAGTAAAAAAATTATTATATTATGAAATTAATTAAAAAAATATATATATATATATAAACTCAGAGTTACTTTTTTTTTTTTTAAAAAATAATATATAAAATAGTTAAATATAATATATATTATATATATTTTTTTAAAAAAAATTAATAAAAACTATTCGGGGCGGGTTCAGGGCCGGGGACCCGAATAAAATCTCCGGTTTGACCCCGTACCCGGTCAAACCGGGGATTCCCCGACCCGCTGGAAATTTTGTCATCCCTACTAGAGACTAAGAGATCATAGATTTCATTCATCACCCCACATGTTGTCCAAAAAAAAAAAAAATGCTATTTTGATAAGATTTTAAAAGAAAATAATTTTACGTAGGTGAGTTTGACCTGATTTTAAATAGAATCAAGTGAAAATAGTTATAAATCACTAATAGAGTGTCCATTTAATAACTATTTGATTTTTTTTTTTTTTAAATTAAGCCTATAAATACACCTCTTACAAATTTCTTTATTTTGTTATTTAACTTTTACAAGTGTTTTTAAAATCCAAACCAAGTTTTGAAAACTAAAAAAAAAAAAAATTAAAAAATTGTTTTTGTTTTTTAGAATTAGACTAAGAATTCAAATTTTACTGAGATGAAAGCAATTGTAAAGAAATGGTGAGAAAACCAACATAATTTTCAAAAAATAAAAACAAAAAACCAAATAATTATCCAAAAGAGTCTTAGGGTTCAAATTGATACAATTATTAGTCCGAAGTTTTGTTCCTAATTGAACTCAATTACAATCTACCAACAGCATGGAGATTGCAAAATTATTTTAGCAATTCATTTGATCCATCAATGAACTAGAAAATCATTCTTGAAGAAATTAGAGGGTACACACAAGCTTATCACTTCACTTAAATCCATAACAATTAGCCAACGCTGATATGTATAGAACAAAAGTTATTATTGAGCCTGGTGGAAAACAAAAACTTCAAAGAAAAAGAGAAACAAATCACCAAACAAACCATTTTGTAATCCCAAAGCTAGCAAATAATGTCATTTGTACATGTAATTTTATTTTTGTTTATGGAATTCATACCTTTTGGCCTATTGATTTTGAATGATCTTTCTTCATTTTATTTTCTTTTTAGTAAGAAAGGCCAATTATACACAATGAAATGAGAATCACAGAGTTGACAGAGTTAAGAAGCTGGATCTTGCAAGCCACAAACCAAATTTGCTGGAACTGCAATGTCAATCATCTTTGGATATGCCAGCTTCAAATCTGTAAGAGAGAAACGATACAGTTGTTACACGAGTCGATCGGTTTACACCATATTAAATTTTTTGTTTCATGTACTTACTTTCCATGATTTTCTTGAATTCTTCCTGCAGAACAAAAACAAACCCAGGTAAAAAGTTACAAATTTTAGATGTAAAAGCACAGGTTTTAGTAACTGGATTCTGCTTCTTATTCAAGAAATTACCAGATCCTTGGTAAGCCGGGGATTGTATACTATCTCTTCGCCTACAGTACTAACCTGAAATCACAAGCCAGATATAAGGGACTGAACCGTGTTTCGAATAAAGAACAGGACGTAGAAATTTCCTTACACTAAATCCTTTGTAATCGTGAGCCGGATAGATCAATGTGTCCTTTGGCAGGGTGAAGATCTGGCATAGAGTTAACAATCAGCATGAGTGTGTATGCTACAAAAAGCTAAAGCAAAGAAACTCTATTTATAGTGATTATGTTATTAGCTTTTCCTATAATCTCTCCTTCCTGTTCCTTGTTCCAATTTTTGTTCTCAAATATACAGAGTATCATTTCCTAACCTGAGAGTGTACAGATTCATAGAGCTGCTTTGAACTTCCACCCTGCAGAAAAGACACTGGTATTCAGCCTTGTGGCAATGAAGTTCAATTTTTCAAATGTGAAAGAGGAGAATACATACATATAAGCACTTAGATTGGAAACGTTGAATTTGTAAAAAGCGATTCATGCTAAACATAAAGGTCACAATCATGCAGAATGGTTGTGATGAATTAAGAAAACATTTACACCTAACTGATTCATTGATAGTTCAGAATTGTTCCAGTAATCCCAGAAGTAAACATGAAGGTTTTCAGGTCATTGTTGTGAAATGAAAACGACCCCAGCTACCATTATCACTAGGTGTTTATACAAAAAAACACAAAACCATGAAACCGATACCAGAGAAGTTTGGAAAAATCTGTTAAATGTACGGAGAATCACAAGCTAGAGGGAAAATAACAGCCAAAGTAATCTTCTTATCTAAAAGACCAATACTTTTGAGAACAACTTGAGTATTACCAATACCATCAACAATTGAAAAATAGGTCAAAAAGGTGAAAGCTACCTGAAAATCTGTCCTCCCACATCCACGTATCAACAGAGCATCCCCAGTGAATGCCATCCTAGGATGAGGCTGATCAGGTTCGTCTCCTGTTACATAGGTGATACATCCTGAAGTGTGGCCAGGAGTAGCACGAACCTGAAATTACATGCAGGATAAAGTTGAGTCAAAACTCAAACCCTAGGATTGTCCCAAAAAATTATCCTTTTCTTAACATTGCTTTACTTGATGATGATGAACCCATTGAAAGCATATATTCTTTCTTCAAAAGAATATTCTTTCTCGACCTCGTCATTTATTATGCTATTTCATGGTGTACAAGCTGTAGTCTTTTTGAATCATATACATATGCTTCCCTCCTAACTAATTGGGAAAGCTTCTTGTAACTCTCATGGATCTATGATCCCTTTTGTATATTTCATACTTCAATGAAATTGTTTCTTTTCAAAAAAAAGAAAAAAAGAAGAATATTCTGCTCACAGTCTAAGTTCAGGAACTCTAGAAATGAAATCACAGCCTATGAGACCACTTATGCTTCAGTAAACAATTACATATGACACATCAATTTTTCATTCAAAGCTTGTAATATCATAGGAGGAAGTTAGGAACAAATGTTCAATGCATATGTCCCTTCCATTGCAAACAAAATCTTTACTAAACTGAGTCGCTTCTCCAGAATCTCTAATAAACGGATGGCACATGTAATGAAAACTTCCTACCTAACATTCCCTATATTATCTATATGTTTCTTCAACTCAGCATTAAGAGATGAAAACTGGAGGTAGCAGTAACACGTCAAGTTCCTAAAATGTAAAACTATTTCCTCCTTCCTCCATGTGAAATCACCTACACTTGGGAAGTAATCCAATTCCTGATTTGTTATGATCATCAAAATGGAACTAGAGGAGACATCTTTGCAGTACATCTTTTTTGTTTTCAGTGGGAGGCATATTATTATTGATAGTAATAGAGGCATAATGAACAAACAACAACAAGAACTAATGATGTCTACATCCCAAGAAGAAAATAGGAGACAGAGGGGCGAGCTGCAGTATGGAATAAAATAGGAGGCTTAATAAGTCAAGGAGCACTCCTGGCACAAAAATTGACTACCTTTCTGCAATGCATTTTTAATTCTCAAGACCCCCCCACAAAAGTAAATGTTCATAGCAGATTGTTGTAGTATTGAAACGCTAAAGAAGAAATGATAATCAGTGTTTACTCCTTAAAACCTCATGAGCATTGTCACAGCACGAAGAAGTAGTAATCTACAACGACTGAAACTAGAAGGCAGCCCGAGTCCTCGAGATTTTTGCCACGGTGTGGTGGG
This sequence comes from Herpetospermum pedunculosum, assembly GCA_028017165.1. Classification (NCBI taxonomy): domain Eukaryota; kingdom Viridiplantae; phylum Streptophyta; class Magnoliopsida; order Cucurbitales; family Cucurbitaceae; genus Herpetospermum; species Herpetospermum pedunculosum. The sequence goes on from CM051522.1 coordinate 80,136,262, forward strand.
CGGAGGAGGTTCAGTGGTATATAATATGTCATGACCAGCAACAACTAACCTAGTTACACTATGTCCCGAATCAGATTAAATGTTCAATATGAGAAAACCTCACTGAGCTAAGCAAAGTTTCGAAATCAATACAAATATGAGAGCAGATACATTATATTGATGAACTTTCACCAGTCCAGTCCTATGTGTTGGCTAAGATGATGTCTTAAAAAATGCTGGAATCAAAACTTCAAAACTATAAAAACAAACAGAGATCTGTACTGTATCTTTGTTGCGTAGTGTTAAATACAAGTATTGGCATACCTCCAGGAATAGATCACCAAAACGAACTATATCTCCATGTTCAATCAACACATCAGCTTTTGAACTGCTTGCTTTCGAGATTACAGATTTCGCTCCTGGAAATTTACTCTGAAGGAAATGATCGCATCAAAGATAACAATAACAAACAAAGTCAAACACTGAAAAGAAAAAACAAAAAGTGAGAAGTCACCAACAAAAATGATGATGGAGAAGAAAAACCTTGAGGAGTCCAGTGCCAGTGACATGATCAGCGTGCACATGAGTATTCACAGCATATACAAGCTTCAGTCCCAATTCTCGTATAAGGTTTAGATCCCTATCTACAGTCTTGTCAACTGGGTCAATCAGCTGAATGTAGAGAAAATTCAATAAACCACAGGAAAATCGAAAGAACCCATTAATGCTTTTGACCCTAATTTTCAACCCAACTAAGAAAACACACCAGACTAAATCCATTACACATTTCATCAAAGAACAACCCAATTTCATATTAAATTCAAACAGCCAAACACTAAAACAAAACATAGAAAAGAGAGAATAGAGAGGGAACAATTACAAGCGCAGGTTTATCAGGATGGGAAACATCAGCGAGAAGGTAAGTATAAGTCGAAGATTCCTTCTCGAACAATTGACGGAACAAGAGTTTAGAAGAGGAGGAAGATGATGGCGAAGAACCCATTTGGGAACTGAAATTCTTAGTGGGAAATTTGGAAATGGGTTTCAGAGGAAGAAGATGAGAGGCTCGAGCATTGGGAGGAAACAGAGGAATTCGTAAGAATCGAAAGGTTTGCATCGCCACGCTTTGATTTTGGGCTCAAACTCGATTGGAACGTGGCGAAAGGATAATATAATTTAGTGAATTGTTAATGGCAAATGGGAAAGAGATGGAATCGTCATCAATGGATATGGAAGGGAAGATGTGTCAGATACAGTTTTCGCGAGCTTTGGCTCATCCGTCCTCTCTCCATTAGTGTCCGGCGCTTCTGGTTTTGCTTTTTTGCCCAAAACAAAAACAGAGTGGTTGTACACGATGGCCTCGCATATCATTTCTGAACAACTGTCCAACTACAATTTATATATTCAATCTAATAATTCATTCGTTTCAATTTTAGGTTAAAAAAAAAAAAAAAAAAAAAGTTAAATTGTCAAAAATAACCATTTCAAACGTTTAAAAAATACTCGTAAACTATGAAAAACATCTCAAAAATACATCTGAACTTTTAAAAATACTCTTCAGCTATGAAAAACGTTTCAAAAATACTTTTAATGTTAACAATACACACGAAATTCTGATAGGGACGGTTAAATTCATACTTTTACTTGTGTGACATGCAAAAATTGAAAAACGTTTTTTTTATGAAAATTATATTTTATCGGTTCAAAAGATCACGAAATAGAACAAAATTACCGCAAAATCCGTTGAGAATATTTCAAATATCTCATGATTTTTTTAACACCTCATAGGCGCACGTTTTTTTTTTTTCATGTCACACAAGTACAAGTTAGAATTTAAACGTCCATGTCTGAATTTTGTGTATTATTGTTAACATTAAGAGCATTTTTAAAACGTTTAGTCCAAAAGTATTTTTGAAACTTTTTCAAGACTATTTTTTCTTCTTCTTTTTAACCTTAAAAAAATACATTTTTTTTCCAACAATCTGAACAAGAACATACCTCACCTATCCAATAGAATCAGATCAAAAAGGAAAAATGTTGAAATTTGATAATGACTTCTATATTTAGCAATAGCATGAATTGGGTGATTTAATAGTGAATATGAGCATATTGCTCAAATGGTAAGCAATCAATGTCTCCTTAATCCAATCTCTTTCTTTTCATTTATAAACTTTTTTTTTTTTTTTTTTGGAGAAATTATAAACATTCTTAAAAAATATTACACTTGAGAAATTTATTTAGACATGTAATATATTTTCCCTTGATCTAGAGCTTAATGTCAACCTTTCAAGATTTTTTCTTTCAAGGGTTAATTCTTAGGTGGGTTAAAATAGTAACAATCAACATACTTCAAGGATGAAAATATCCATAAATTGGAGGATTCAATATACATGTTAAGGATTAATCGATATCTCAAATAAAAACATTCTTAAGACTTTAGATCTAATTAACATAAAAAATCTTGGTTGTTTGGCTAATGTTTCTCCCATATATTTTATAAATACCTACAAAATAACATAAAAAAATTATTATCCATATAAATACTAGCAACAAGATGTATAACTTAGTTTATAAATAAAAATAACTTGATTGTTAATTTAAATCGTCTTCTTTAAAAAAAAAATTGACTTACAAAAATATTTGTCGATATCGACATGTCCATAAAATTGATATCCCGATATCAATACCGACATCCATATTTTCATCCTTAGTTCAAAGATTAATTGTATAATCACTCCATCAAATTTCAAAAAACAAACAACCAAAACTAAATGTTCAGCCTAAATTGAGTATAGCTCAATTGACTTAAGATTGTTCCCATGACGAAAATATCGTTGCAAAAAAAAAAAATATATGTCTAATCACTTCACCAACTTATTCCCTCATGGTCGAAATGTCGGTCTAAATTTTTTTTTTTAAAAAAAGATAATAATAATAATAATAATAATAATAATAATAGAGCCATACCTGTGTATTCTAATTTTGCAATCAAATTTGGGAGAAGATACAATATTCAAATTTAGCTTATGAATTTATGTCTCTAAAACTAAATAACTTATTAGACATAGCACTAAAATGCTATATGTGGAAAGGTCTATACACTTTTTAGGAACCAATTAAAAACAACTTTAAAGTTGAAATCACCAAACTTATAATTTAGGGTGAGTTTGACATGCCTCCTATCTTAAACATTTTTTTTTCCTCAAAACACAAAATGTTTTCTTTTTTCCTTAAAATTCTTTCCACACTTGTTTGTATGGTTATTTTTAAAGTAATTTTAATTACCATTTTAATTACTAGTACAAAGTGGTTCTACAAATGACATTTATAATAAAGAAAAAGAAGAATTGTATGACAAAATTCCAACAACAAAAAATAAAGCGATAATAGACACAGAATTTACGTGGTTCACTAACGTTGTATTAACTACATCCACGAGCGGAAAAAAAGTAGTTTGTATTACGAAATATGAGAGATTACAAACTCTAAAGTTTAGCAAAAAAAATTTTTTTTGCACAAGTGTAGGATCGTGATTGTTTAATATTTTAAAATTTATGTAGTAATAATGCATTTAAATTTCTGCACAGGTGCATGATCGAACTCTCACTCGACTATCTAGGCGATGTGCTCACCCGATGCACCAAATAGTATGATTTTTTTTCTTCATATTATCGTAGTACATGAAAAGAGGGATGATTAGATGGAAGTAGCTCATCATAATAATAATAAAAAATATTTGATGAGACTATCATAATGTGGCTGACAGTTTTACACCGTCAAATATGCGAGAAATAAATTATAAAAATACTACATTTTTTTTTTTTTTTTTTTTTTGGTTAGAAAACAGACATGTTTTTAAATCTAATTTGACGTTTATTAAGAGGAGACATCGTAGAATAATTTGTCCATCATAGTAAGGTGACAAACACTTGCTAAGCCAATGTGCTCCATCGAAGTTAAGTTGGGCTTATTTAGTGGGCTAAGGTAAGCCACTAATTAGCCCACTCATCTAAATTGGACTACGACCCGACCCATTTCGTTGATCATGAATTGGTCTAGGCCCACTTTAGATGCACTTTTTATTAAGATATTATTTTAGAAACAAAACAATTTTAAAACTTAGTCGTGTAGCAATTTTAATCATGAACTTTCAATTTCATCAAACTGAACCACCAACTTACATAAATGTTGCAATGTAGACCTTCAATTGACTTTTTGTTTTAATCTATTAAAAGCACGTGATGATCCAAATGAGTCTTCGACAAATCGACTTCAATTCACTCGAACAAATCCTCTAAACGATTGGTTGCTTGATCCTCTCCTTCATCGAGAATCACTTTTTTAATGCTTACATTTTATCCGAATCGAACAGGTTCATTTACTCAACAACAATCATCATTAAAAACTTTGAAACCACTCAAACAAAAAATGTATTTTTTTAATCTAGGGTCTAAATTGATATCAACTCAACTCTATTTTTCATTCAATTTCTTAACACTTCTTGTAAATTTTTAAGGGGACTTTGAAGTTCAAATTTCTCCATGAAAGAAAACAAGGAGAGTGAGGAAAAAGAATAAGGTTACACTTTAACCAAGGATGAAAATATTCGCCCGTAAATCGAATGGTTCGATATAGATATTAGGGATAAATAGATATCTTCAATATCTTTTATAAATATCCGTAAAACATTAAAAAAAAAAAAATCATCTATTAATCCCAATATGAATATAAATACTAATAACAAGATCTATAACTTAGTTTGAAAGTAAAATAAACTTAATTATTAATTTAAATAATTTTTTTAAAAAAATTGATTTACAAAATTATCCGTCGATATCGATGTTTCACTCATATATCTATAGATATATCCGTAAAATTGAACTTCTGATATTGATATCGATATTTTCGTCATTGGTTGCATTACTTGCAATGCAACTAAAGCTATTTTGGATTGGGAGTCGAATGTCATTTATTCATTTAAATAATTCAATGCCAATAATTTGGATCAAGAGGGCCCTCCTTTCAATTATTTCATAATCACGTTTTTTATCCATGTCCTTACAAAATTCAATGGAAACAGGGGTAAGTATGCACATATATTAAATCACAAATTTAGTACATTAAACCTAATTTAGTTCACAAAATTTTAAAAAGTTTCAATTACATATTTTTTTTTGTGTGTTTTTTTAAAAAGAATTTTAAGTGTTTATTTTTACAACAAATGAGAAAATTTGAACTCTTGATTTTAGGATAGGTAGTACATGTCAGTTGAACTATTATCACTTTAATCTTTAATTTAAAAATTTACAAATTGTGTTATTGTGTATAAAAAAAAAAAAAAATTACCCTTTTAATTTTTTTTTTTTTTTTACACCTAGGATCTTATAATCACTAGGTAATACATCATGCTATTGAGATACGCTCTTCTTGACAATTTTTATTTATTTATTTGTAATAAAGGGGTAATAGTATTATTATTATTTATTTATTTTTTTTTTAAAGGAGGGTTGATAGTAATTAGTAATACTAAAATAATTAAAAATATTAAATGAGTAACTTGAGATTGGCTAACACTCTATCTCTCATGAGATGCTTAACTTGAGATTGGATTATAGACAAATTCTTGATCTCAAATTGGGTGTGTTATGCATGACTTATTTGTATTAGGTTGCTTCTTATGTTTTCTTTATTCTATCTAATTCCATGTTATACACGTACACTTTAAAGGGAGAGAAATTTGTACAACGAAACTAGGGTAACTATACAAAAAAGGAATGCGAAGAAAGAAAATAAAGAATCTTAGGAGTTGTTGGGGGCGCATGTTCAGAATTAGAAGTCTGATAAGCTTGTTTTGGAGTTATGAAATATGAGAATAAAAAACTTGTGCTTGGGTGCAGGGAACCCTGTTAGGTTTATTCAGGGGATTTTAACGCCTATCAAATTTGTTTATATCGGATGCAGAATTTGGGAAGCCTGGAAATCGAGAATTATAAGTTGTGTTTGAGGTGTAAGGTTAGAAGTCTCGGTTTGGATTTTTTTTTTCTTTTAACAAAGGGGAAGAACAATAAAAAAAGGTTACATTAAAAAAAAAAAAATAATAATAATAATAATAATCAAACTTCATCGTGTATTTTACATATCCATACGATTCCGTCCTTGGGTTTCAAAATAGTGTAAAAAGAAGGGATCAATTAAAAATCAATTTCAAATCTCCAACCAAACATATCACTTTTGAAACCTGAAGAATCAAATAGAAACTCCTTTACAAAAAAAAAAAAAAAAAAAAAAAAATCCTAAAAAGATCGTCAAACCGAACATAACTCAATTAACATAAGGTTGTGTCCTTGACTATGAGGTCATGTGTTAAATATCGTTGCAAAAAAAAAATTATTAATTTCAACTAAAATAAAGAAAAAAAGTTACTAATTTCAACTAAAATCAGTTCTCCCACAAAATTAAGATTAGTTAATTTGAAATTAAAAGTTGGGTAAAATTAAAGTCGATACACTTTGTTAAATTAACCATTTAATTAAAGGGTTAATTTTTTTTCTTCATTATTTATTTTTTAATTTATATATATATATATATATATATATAGGGCTGGTTGCACAAATAGCAATCAGGCCCAAACTAATTGCAAATTTAGCAAACTTTAAAATGTTTTGCAAATATGGCAAAAAAACCCGTTTCTATCACTTATAGACTTTATTATATCACTGATAGACTTCTATCAGTGATAGACTATTATCTCTGATAAACTATTATCACTGACAAAAATCTATAAAAAGTTGAGGTGATCAGCGATAGACTTCTATCAGTCATAAGATATCAGCGATAGAAATTGTTATATCCGCAAATTTTTTAAAAACATGCTATATTTGTAAACAATAAGTCTTAAATTGTCATTTACTACAATTTACCTATATATATATATATATTTACATTATGAATTGAGGGATTTAAAGCTCTCACATCTTAATGGAAGATACATATTTTTTACGAGTTATAGTTAAACTATGTTCATGTAAAAATTATCGTTGAAACGTACTTTGGTTACAATTAAAAATAATCGCTAAAACTCTAAACCGTAAAGCTAGCCAAACTATTCATCAAAAGCACGTAGACAACAATGAATAAGCATCATTAAAATATATTTATTTACTTATTTTGAGTGAATACCTATGACATTTTAAAATCAACATTAAAAGTCAAAATTCTACAAATACCATAACAAAATAATAAAAAAATTAAGAAACTATTTTTTTAATTTAATAAATAAGAAATTAAACCATAATTAGTATTTTATCCACTAGAAATACTTCTAAGTTTAGTATCACAAATTGGAAAAGAGAGAAGATCCATTGACACATGACACCATCATATTTCTGTAATAATACTAATAAAGTTATAAACCCTCAACATTTTTGTAATAAACTATTTGAACAGCAATAATTTTCAATTCGAAGAATTGAGTCGGCAGCTGTCCCATTCGTATTACAGCGTTTCATCCCCAAAACACCTCAATCGGCTCAAATTTTAATCAGTTTCTTAAACCCCATTTTGATTCGAGTCAAAGTTTTCGATTGCGTTAATCGTCTCGGATTATTCAATAATCAATACATTAAAGTAAGTTGGAATCAATTCTCTTTCTTCAAACAGAAATTTTTGGATATGGGGTAGGTCTTGAATTGTCTTTATTCATTGTCGATTGTAGTTCTTCTTCTAAGGCACTATTTCAAACCCAGAAAAACGATGAATCTGTTCAAATTTCTTGATTCTGTATGATCAGAGACAGACCCAATTGGGGAAATCGAAGATCAACTTGTTTCTCTTTGTCGTCTCTTCCGATGCCGACACGTATCGGACACGTGCTTGAAGATTCAAGTTAGAACTTAGTAACTTACTTTCAAGTTTCAACTGCTCCAAATTCCTTATCTTTCATCGACGGTTTCTTCGCTCCTACGGCACCGTTGTTTACTGTCGAGGGGAATGATGAACAGAGCAGCATTTCAGAACCTGTCTCGTCACTTTACGGATGGGATTCGATTCGTTTGTTCTTATTGAAGAGATTGCCATGTGGGAATTTGGTTCCGATTGGTGATTTTAGTGTAAGTATTGATTTGGGTTTTCGTTTTAGGTCTTTGTTTGGATTAGAGATTGTACAAAGCTTCGATTCTCTTGATTTTAATCTTGTGGGTTGAATTTTGAATGTTGAAGTTGTTCCATTTATGGGTTTTGGAGTTGGTTTTATTTTTTTGGTCTTTTGAATCTGGTGGAGCCCATTTCAGAAAATGGAAAAGTGGATATGGTAACCTGATCCTATAGAATGTCGTGTGTCGGTACAGGAAGTGTTAAAGAAGGTCATCTTTTCTGTTAATCTTAAAGTGGGATTTGGAGGAAGATTGATTCTAATGGAGGTTTCGATCATGCTTCATGTGGGATTCGTCCTTTTTGTTCTCTGGCTACTTTCCACCTTCAATTGCTGCCATCTTGCTGCATATTTCATCTCCCTCATCTATCTCTATCTGGTAATTTTTAACCAATTCTGTTTGATTTTCATAATCCTTAGTTTCTAACTTTGAATTGCTTTTTGAGAAGTTGGGAATCATCAGATAATCGTTTTTAATTGATCATGGTTTTTCCTTTTGGGATTCTTAGGAATCTGGATAATTCTCATCGTCTTCACTGAATGTGCTTCTCTGAAGCTTCATTTTGTGATGGAGTTGAATCTTCCCTTTTTCTCCTAATGAACTTCTACTCGTCTCTTTGAAAGGTACACGAGCGGTTCTTTTTGAAACTGAAGAGGAAATTGCAATTTGAGGAGAGAAAGCAAGCTAATCAGAGAAAGGTATAATTTCTTTCCCTTTCTTACATAGAATTCATAAACAATTGATGTTCCATATATTCTTTTTCTTTGCTTTCTTATATTTTAATCCAAGTGTTTCGTTTTGATTTGAATCAAATATGATTTCTCTTCCACTTCAGGTTCTTACAGATTCTGAAACAGTTAGATGGTTAAACCATGCGGTTGAAAAGATATGGCCTATATGCATGGAGCAAATTGCTTCTCAGAAGATTCTCCTCCCTATCATTCCTTGGTTCTTGGAGAAGTACAAACCATGGACTGCTGTATGAACCCAATCTGATATTTTATATACTCGTTTCTTTGATAGATACAAATACAATGAATATGAGCAATCCCCTGTCTTTATGGTACTTCCATCAATGTTTTCAGAAAACTCGAAGTTGCGACATTATAGCAGGACATGATTTCTTCTCGTTGTTTGGTAATCATAATTTTATATCCGTACAGATTTTTGATGACCAGTGTATAATTGCAGAAGAAGGCTGTGGTTCAACATCTATATTTGGGAAGAAACCCGCCTATGTTTACTGAAATGAGGGTTCTTCGTGAGGCTAGCGAGGATGACCACTTGGTATGCATTACTTTTTTGTGGTTGTTGGATTAGGACCCCTATACACACATATATTGTCTTTTGCAGTTTCGAGTTTAATCAGATTGAAGGAATTAATTTCAGGTTCTGGAGTTAGGAATGAACTTTCTTACAGCTGATGATATGAGTGCAATACTTGGTGTGAAGCTAAGGAAAAGACTAGGATTTGGAATGTGGGCAAAGTTGCATCTAACAGGCTTGCATGTGGAAGGAAAGGTACATAAATTGTTGTCGTGTTTGTAATGGAGTAGTTTGGGATAATTATTAATATGTCTATTTGTGACTTGAATAGTAGAAGTGTTTAATTCAGCTTGTGTTATCTTTGAAATTGAGAGAAATTCTGATTCTACTGTGTTAGGACTTGGGAGTAATTAGATTTCCATTTTACTCTGTTCAGTTCAATCAGGAGTCAAATTCTATTCCTGAAGCTTTCTATTTGGTTTTAAGTTTTTGTTCTATTATCCGATGAGGAATAGGTGGAGCTGATCTTCAAGTAGAGCAAGATATTTGTTTGTTATATCTGAAGACTTTTCGTATTTCGTTTTTCAGTTTCCTTGTCTGTAGTTGTGTTCTTTCCTGATAAGAATTCTGTTCTTCTTCATACTGATTTGGGTTATTTGCAATTTCAATTACTGATTTGCATCATGTGCCAACTAAATATTGTATCTTTTGTGCCATTGGTGGGGAGTGCCTGAATTAGCTTTGTATTTTCTTCTGACTTCAATCACTCTTCATGTTCCCTCTCAAGGTTCTGGTCGGTGTTAAGTTCCTTCGGGATTGGCCATACATCGGTCGTATTCGATTATGTTTTGCTGAGCCTCCATATTTTCAGATGACTGTCAAACCTATCTTTACGCATGGTCTTGATGTTACCGAACTTCCAGGAATTGCTGGATGGCTGGTATTATACATCTTTTATTTAAACATTTTTACCTTCATCTCCTTTTTCTTTCTTTTCCCTTGGTTTGGTTTCTCTTCATGCTGGAAAAACTATGTTTTACTTGCTTACCTTCTCATTCTTGGTCTAAGTACTGTCTTTTTTCTTTTTTGGTTTCTTTGTATCAGGATAAGCTTTTGTCCATTGCCTTTGAGCAGACACTTGTTGAGGTTAAATTCTAGAATTTGATACTTGCTATTTGCATTTTGTTCATTGTTGTTTAATAATTGAAAATTTTAAAGGCATGAGCAGAATTATATTCCAAATGTACACTTGAGATCGGATTTCATGTTATGCAGATGTTTTTCAACAATATTTACCAAGTTTTGAATTATATTGATCTTTGCAGCCCAATATGTTGGTTGTTGACATGGAGAAGTTCGTTTCACCACAGCCAGGTACTTAATTCTAAACACAATACAATTTGCAACTATGGTCAAATGAATTTTTTGAAGAATGGTTAAACATCCACCTAATGAATAGAAAGAATGTCATCTCTGCACATGCCTTCATATATTTTAGTTTTTCTCATAATCATGTCAAGCAGCATGCTTCAAAAGGTTATAGCCTTATCCTGTGAGTAGCATGCTTTGCGAAGATTCTCCTTTTCTGGAATGGTTTAAACTTGCTTGGCTACAGATGTCACGTGGTTTACATAGCAAGCTTGCAACAATCAATATTTATCATGTATCGCAGCATGATATATTGAACGCTAATCACCTGCCTACGACCCGTAGTTATTGCAGAAAATATGGTCTAATATAGTTTCATGTACTTTAGTGTTTGTTGGAACTCCAAACTGTGAAATGATTGGAAGATGTCTGGAAGTACTAAGGTTTGCTGGTTCTCGAAAATTTCTGTATACTAAGCCAAGGGCTATATTTATTTTGTATGAAAATTATCTACTAAGATGGTTAAGTTCCGTTCTCAATATGCTTCACTCATGGTCTGCAAAAGCCTTGGCTTGTAATTCTATTGCCTGCTTTCTTTTGAGTTCCTAGATATGAATAATCTTATCATACAGCATGTATTTTAGCGTTCGAAATTTTCTCAAGTGACTAAAATGTTTCAATGTTGATGGATCTTTCTACTTGCCCACAACTATATTTCCAGAAACTTGGTTTTCTGTAAATGTGAGGGAACCAGTTGCCTATGTCGTCGTCGAAGTTGTTGAAGGAGCAGACATGCAACCATCTGATCTAAATGGTTATTCTGACATTCTTCCACTTATTGTATTATAATTCTCATGATTTTCTTACATGACTTGTGAGTTTGGCTTACAATTGAAGCTTTCTTTCAGGTCTGGCTGATCCGTATGTAAAAGGTCAATTGGGTCCTTACAGATTCAGAACCAAAATTCAAAAGAAAACACTGTCTCCACAGTGGCGTGAGGAATTCAAGATCCCAATTGTCACATGGGAGTCGGAGAATGTTCTTGCTATTGAAGTTCGTGACAAGGACACGTTTGTTGACGACGTGCTTGGGTTTGTCTTCAAATTTATAACTTCTATGATCACTTGTAGAATATTCGGTTTGTTGCAAATTTTGATCTTGTGACCATAGCTTATTTCTGCTTATACAAAGTGTTAATGAGATTTGATGATGTAGTTCTGATGTTTTTTTTTCCTTTTTTCTTGTGCTCTTGATCCAATCTAATATTATTCTATTTGCAGAAATTGTACTATCAGCATTGTGGACCTAAGGGATGGCAAACGACATGATATCTGGTTGCCTCTTGAAAACATTAAAACGGGGCGATTGCATCTTGGAATCACTGTTTTTGAAGACAAAAAGAAGGTTCTGTTCTTTCTCTTCCCTTCCATGTTTCCTTTTCTCCTGCTGGTGTTTATAAGTCGAAGTTGTGTTTGCCTAGGAAAAGGATCTTTTAAATTTAGTTCTATTGGAAAATGAAATTTCTTACAGAAAAAAAGTTGCTTTCTTTTATTGATATGTAAATACTACTTTAGATGGAGGAGTATCCTTCTCCCAAAGAAGCCTCAAATGTGGAAGAGCCTCGTAAGGATTCTCCTAGCAGTGAGACCAAGGATGATAAGGATTCAATCTCGACTGTATCAGTGGAGCCTCAAAGAGGGATTGACAATTTTGAGGCCATCGACGTTGAAGGGCAAAAGGAGACAGGAATATGGGTCCACCGTCCAGGAAGCGAAGTTTCAAAAACTTGGGAGCCTCGGAAGGGACGAAGTCGGCGACTTGATACTGAAATTCATAGGAAAAGCTTAAGCAGTGGTGAGATAAGATCCTTTAATAATGATTCTAGCAGCACTGATGATAATCCTGAGGAAAAACATGGAAGGTTATCAGTTCGCAGGGGACTGAGAAAGTTGAGTTCAGTTTTTCACAGGAGTCCTCGGGATGGGGATCGATCAGGAAGTTTAGAGGAGTCGTATGCGAAATCCCCTCAATATGCCAATGTTAGGGCTGCAAATTCCAAGGAGGGAGGCGTGAAGGTTATTCTTGTAGATAACATATCTGGGACTGCTTCTGATAAGGTATCAAAAGATGGGAAATCGAGCCACGATGGTAGCGATTCAGAAAGTCCTGGAAAGGATGGTAATGTGAAAGGCATGGCGAAGAGCTTGTTCAGACAGGCTGAGAAATCTGCTCGTAGTATTAAACACGCATTTTCGCGCAAAGGGTCGAGGAAATTTCAAAGTGATTTATCGGGGATGAATGAGAGAGATGCTGCAGTGGAATCAGAGTCTTCAGAAGGACCTGATGCACCAGCTGCTTGCAGCCCAACAACAATTGTAGGAGTTCCAGTTATCCCCGTAGCCACAGCCTCAACTCCTCACAACAATTCCTTCAAGAAGAAAAATGTGCTGCCCATGCCCACTGGTTCAAGTGACAATGTGAAGGATGATGATCAATCGGCCAATAAGAGTCCTGCCGCTCGCTTGGAAAAAATAGAAGACGACGAGGATGATAAACCTGCAATCAACAGTGACAAATGATTGGAACATCAAGAACCCGAACTTGGTGGATATAATTTGGGAGATGTAAGACTGTTGCTATTTCTTTGATTGTTTGAAAGATGGTACAGTTTGTAGGTAAAAAGGATGTGAAAAACATGTAAAAGTTTGAGAACTTGTAAACTGAATTCCTGTAAAGAGAGATGGTATTAGACGTAAAGTTTATAGAGAATTAGAGATTAAGAAGTTATTTGTGAAGATTGCCACAAGAAATAAAGAATCAATTTTCCTAGTCAAATCGTCAAAAGTCGCCTGACACCATAAAATAACTTGATATAACTTGATAGTTAAATTACAAAGTTGAGTCAAGAATCTATTTTAGACATAATTAAATTAAAAGTTCAAACACAAATTAAATATTTGTAAAGTTTAAAAATCTATTAAACATTCACAAATTTATTAGACATTTTTTTCAAGTTCATGGATCAAAACATAATTTAACTGGTAATTTAACTGAATCAATCTGTCTGAAACTGTGTCATAGTCATCAATCTATCCTGAAACTGAGTCAATGCGCTGCTCCCCGCTTCCCAACTCTTATTCCTTTTGGCACCTCACTGCTGCACCAAGTTAGATTTCTTCCTGAAGCGCCGGCCTTCAACCTCTTTTTGGGAAAAAAAATCTTTAGAATCTTCAATTCTGAAGCACGTTGCAGAAGAGATCTGTTTGATCTTCACTATAAGCTAAGCTGTTTGTTCTTGAGTATTAGCCAAGCTAAGTTGGGAAGTGTTAATCAGCTAGTGTCGATAAATAACATTACCAGACACTTCGATCTTGTACTCGGTCCATTTCAGTTCATTACAAATTTACATCACACCATCTTCCATTGCAAGCAACACAATTCTTTCAAATGCTTTGCCAGTGATACCACTGTAATCTTCATTTCCTGATATCATACAACGTAAAATCACTTTCCACATCCCCATTTTTGGGACGAAACCTTGCATAACCATCTGCTTCAGAACCCAATCCACATCCTCAGTTAGTTTCTTCTTACATAACCCAGATAACAACTTCTTGTACGAAACAAAACTTGGCTCCATACCATCCAAATTCATCCGACGCATACAATCCCTAGCCTCGATGTACTTACCGGTATCGAGCAGGCCATACAAAACCTCTTGATAAGTCCCTGCATTGGGGTAGCAACCTTTAAGCTTCATTCTCTCCAAAAGCTCTATTGCCTCTTCAATTCTCTTGTGCTTTCTAAGACCCGAAATCAAAATGTTAAACGTTATAGTATCCGGGCAAACACCTTCGTTTTCCATTTTGGAGAAAAGCTCAGATGCTTCCTCCAGTTCCCCATTCTCACACAACGCATGCATAAGCGTTGAAAATGTTCTCACATTCGGCCTACACCTCTGTTGAGGAAATTCATCGAACACCTTGCGTGCAGCATCCAAATTCCCACTCTCGCACAACCCTTTAACGAGTATGTTAAGACAACAAGCATCAATCTCAATCCCCAACTTAGGAGCACCCACATACACCTCATGAACAAAATCAAACAGCTTCGCCGAAACAAGCAAATTAAGCACAAAATTAAAGGTTTTAACACTCGGCCAGCAGTTATAATTGGGCATATCGAAAAGGGTATCGATCGCTTTACCTATACGTCCAGCAACATTGCCATAAACCTTGATAACATGGTAGAAAAACTCATCGGACAAGCGGCAATTCCTTTCGGCTTTGATTCTCAGCATTAGGTTTTCGATGTCATCAAACAAGCGCCCCTCTGCAAGTCTGGACACGACCAGAGTGTAGATTTCTTTGTTGGGTTTGTAGTCCTTGCGATTCTGCCATTGGTGGAGGAATGCGAGAACAGAGGGGGGATCTCTGATTTGTTGGATGATTTTGATGACTTCATTGGGAGACAACCAATCTCTGTGGCTGAGTCTATGAGGAAAAGAGGAGGGTTGCTTGGGGGAAGGGCAAGTGGAGAAAGAGGAGGAAGAAGAAGGAAGACGAAGATGAATCGAACGAGATGAAGAGAGAATGGAGTTTAACAGAGAGAGGTGAGTGATTCGCTGTGAAGATGAGATCATCGGAAGGGAAGAAGAAACAGAGTACCGCGAAAATAAGTTGCTTTCTACTCTTTGCTTTGCACATATTTTTTTTTTTTTTTTTTTTTCTTTTTTGTTGTTGTTGTCCAAATTATAAAAAATAATCATCCAACTATTAAAAATGTTTAAAAAATATATATTACTCAACTCGGAAGGATTTATGGTTTAGGGTATTTTAATAATTTAATAATTTATTTTTAATTAAATTACACATTTAATCGTGAAGGTTTGTGTCTATTTGATCCATGAATTTTAAAAAGTATCTAATAGATCCTTCACTTATTCAATATTTTTTTTAATTCACAAATCTACTGGGTATGAAAGTTTAAAGTCTCATTAGACAATAAAATTTAATTTTATATCTAATTAATTAGCTAAATTTTTAAATATGTATGAGAAACCTATTGGACACAAAATTGAAAGTTCAAATTCTCGGCTCGAGACGCGTTCGTTGACAAAACCGTCGTAGGAATGGAGATATTTTCCTCGAGCGGAGGCGAACTGATCAACGAGAAAGAGGCCTACTCGCTACAAACGAATACACCACAAGATCGAATTGCACTCATGCCTCTCTTGCATCAAATTGACCGACCCCCTACGTAGTGATTCTATCAATCATGTACGTAGGGGGCCTTCCATGACCTATTAGACATTTTTTAAGTTCAGGGAACAGACAAAAGTTGAGGGACTAAACTTATATTTTTTTTTCTTTGTTAATATACAACAAAGTTTAAAATTGATTTCTACTAAAATTGTATCGAATTGGTTAAATAATAATAATGATTTCCACTCAAGAAAAGATAATGTAAATATATTTTCAAAATTTATAATGGAAATATTAACTTTGGCTCAAAATTTGAAGCTTTGAACTTTTGGTAGAGAGCATCATGAACCTTTGAGGAGCATCTATAATAAAAGATCATCCCAATGGGATCTAAAGATTTGACGTCAAATCCATGAGATGATTGAGCAAACCAAATATTTGTTTGAAGCCAATTAAAGAACATTATTATTGAATTTTATGAATGATGGTGCATCAGAATGTATGCTTATAAGTTATAATACAAAAATACACTGATCTTCTATTCAAATAATTGACATCTAAACTCTGTATTCCTATATCCCATCATGATTCACTAATAACTACATAAATTTCTCAAGTGTTAAAATTTCTGTGTAGGAGGATTTGTGACAATTATATGACTATACAATATGTACTAAACACAATCATTCACTCAAATGATCACTTGTGCTTCTGTTTCCCAGCAATAATTGTTTGGATATGCAAGTGCCTGTTGAACGCCTCATTGAAGAGGAAACGAGTCTGGAAGTCCGATATATTTGGAAGCCATGCCAGAGTAGCTACAGGTGCGAAAAGAACGATGCCCATACCGTAATCGTATGATTTGGCAAGAACCCTGGTGAAGTCCCATAGCCAAGTGTGCTCTATCTTTGGCCTCATAGTTTGTGCAAACTAAAACAAGAGTACAGTCAAAACTCAGATCAAACCAGGGAGAGAATGAAAGGGAAAGGAGAAAAGGAACATTCAACCTTACCAAAATCAATCCCCATCCAGTTGGAAGGAAGGCGAGAGAGCAGATGACCATGTCCTTCAGAGATAAATGACAGACGACTGATAGAGAAATGATTACGGCTATAACGCCGAGGAAGAGAAACGCTTTGAATAGTCTGAATACGAAATGGTAGTTGGCACTGAATTGCTGCTTCCCCAGGTTTACTGCCTATATTTGCACAGCATGTGTATCATGTCATTGACGAGAGAACACAACTTTTTCTTGAACAGATGTTAAGATTAAGGTTTAAGAAAAGGAACTAATTTTGACTAATGCCATATCCCATAGGAATTAGGAATTACACAATCCTAGTCCATATTTTTGCATAAAATCATACAGCTGCGATACAAGATGAAAGTATCGGTTTCTATTTTTCAGATGATAAGGGTAAGGATGAAGGCTGCAATGATAAATGTAAAATTTAATGAAGTTGGAGAGCTAACCTTGACTAGTAAGAAAATTGCAGCAATCACAGCCCAAGAAAGCAAATAAACCAGAAAATTCCTGCTATGCTGGGAGATATCCAAGTGATATACGAGTCCGTACTGATACATGAAGAACCTCAGCGAGAGAAGTACTTCGATCAACCTGGAAACAAGTCCCGAATGACGAAGGTGGGCTTGTTCATCGTCCCACCAAGACTGCCAACTTTTGTCCTGCTGAACTCCTATACCGCCTTGCTGCTTAATCCACTTATTCCATTCTTTCCAGTCATCTACTATCTTGGCCCAACTGAACCCAGAGGGGTTGAATAAAAATGGTGCAAATAACCAAGTGATTGACATGAACCAGATGGAGTAAGTGATCATCATATATGCCATGCTGCTCTGATAAGATCGTCTGAACAAATCATAGACAATCAACAGAAGCAGTAGCTCGAATCCTTTAGCGAAGTGACTTCTCGAATACAATCTGTAGTTTTCAGTGAAACTGGCAGAAAAGACCACTACCTTACGCCCAGTAGGTCTGTACTTTGCACCCCCATGAAGAATTGTGCGGCCAAAGTAATGAGTTTTTGTTCCTAGTGAAAATGTGAAGAAAACAACTGCTAACTGCAACTGCATGAGGACGAAATCTTTGAGGGCTGTAAGAAATCCTCTTTCAAGTCCAATTTCCATGACCATTGGTAAGCCTGTAAGGAGCCCAAGCTGTATAAATGACTGTGAAGCAAGAGCTGTTTCCAAGGATCGCACATTCTGCATTCTGGCTTGAAGAAGAAGAGATTTTTCCAACCCACTTAGAACAAGGTATAGTTGCCCATAGAGGAAAACATAAATTCCGAGTACTGATATCTGTGCGGTGAATTGGCAGATAGTTTGCGAAACCAATCAGTGAGATGGTACTAATAAAGGAAAAAAAGCAATAAAGAGAGTTACGTTACCATGCTACTGAAATAGTATCCAATTGTAGTATAATAACAAGATAGCATCCTGAAGAAATCGAATCGTTGCCCAAGGCGATATATATCCCGGCTAAGAGTTTGTTCACTGTTTCCATTAGCTATCTTGGCTTCAAACTTGGAGATCTGATTCAGTCCTACATCACGGCCTTTGCCTATTTGCATGTACTCATGGTATGTAATATATCCCCGACGTAATGTAGAGTTAAAACCTAACCATACGAAGCATTCGCATGTCAAGAAAAGCATTCAATGTTCAACACTATGGACAGAATCAAGTCACTTATTCTTACCTGCATAAACATCTTCGCTCAAGTTAATGGTTTTTGATGCTTTGCTGATGCCACCTCTCGTAATGTGAAACACCCTGTCAAACACATCTGGATGTCCGTAGTGAAATCGTACCCTGGGGACAGCAATCCAAAATAGTTTTGAGAAAATCAGGAAGTAAGAGGAAAAGGCATGACTAGTCGTGCAATAGTGTCGAAGAACTTAATTGGAAAATGAGGTAATCAAAGCAAGAGCCATATGCTGTTAATGTTTTTTTTTTCTTGGAAAAGAAACAAATTTCATTGAGGAATGAAAATAAGGGAGTTCATAGACCCGAACCACCAAAAAGTGTATTATAATAACGATTTCCAATTAAGAATTAAAGAAGAAAGACTTTAATTATTAAAAGGGTATTTACATACAAGGGGTATGCATGAAAAGATAGAAACGTGAGCATTGCTTTCCAATCGGCTGTTATTGTCTTTATTGTCAAACCATCAATCTGACTAATTAGTGTCACTGTTGCATTTTATTTAAAACATAGAAACAAATTCCAAAACCAAACTGGATTTTTCTTGCCAGGAGGGAGGAGGGAGGGGCCACTACTAGAAGTTCAACCCCTAATTATTGCCCTAACTTGGATAATGAGAACGCAGAACCAACAAATGCATTACCTGAGAGGATTGGCAAGAATTCTTTGACCAATTGTGACAAAGCTCGTCTCTTGATATGACATGAACCATGCTAAGGAAGAAACACTGCAGTTCAGATTCAAAAGAAACCCAGCTTAATAAATGATCTTTAATTATAGCAACCATGGTTCCACATTTCCCTTAGAAAAATCTTTCGTCTTTGATATGTTGAAACAAGTTATGGTACAAAATTATATCTACCTGGTTATTACCCATTACTCTAATAATTAAATATCAGATAAACGGATATTAACAAAAGCAAATTTTTGAACTGTTCCTAATACTCAAATAACAATAATGAATTCAATAACAATGTACAATCGGTCAATTATTTGAAAATTTGCACGTTGGTCTCATCAATGGTTGAGACCACCACTGAAATTATGACAACCTGACATAAGTCTATTTTTAGTAATCCCCACATAGAGGTCAAACTTTAATAATCAAATGCAGTTTGACTTAATGTTGGTGTGACATGATTAATTCACGATTAATTGATAAAAGCAGTTAATCTGACCTTCCAGTGAATATGTGCTCTCTCAAACCCAGAATCGCAGGTTGCTTCCGTACTTTGGGTCTAAAAAATTCTTGAAGAAGATTTCTCATCTTCAGTGCCTCTTCCAAATAATTATCCTGGTGAAGCACACACCATCAGAATAAGCATGGGAACTTTTAGTCATGTTAGAAGAGAAAGACCTACCTGGTTCATATCAACTGTTTGAAGAGCTTCGCCACGTGTGAAAATTAGGGCGTGATTTTGGTTTTCAGGCTTCCCTTCTCCGAGGTGTGGCGGACCAGGAAGCTTTACGCTGTATATTTCCTAAAGAAGGAAAATTACTATTGACAAGATTTATAACATAATGTCTAGACGAACTACAAGGAAGTGAAATGAAATTCACTTGCAAATATTCAGTGGCTTGCAACATAAGTAGGTAAGTAAACTACAGACTAATTTGCTAGAAGACATAACATTGTGGTGTTCTTTAATGAATTTATGAATCTATTGCCATAAATAGTTCAATTATATTTTTTTTCTAATGACGGATACAAGAAGCTTTACGCTGTGGCGGACCAGGAAGCTTTACGCTGTATATTTCCTAAAGAAGGAAAATTACTATGTGACAAGATTTATAACATAATGTCTAGACGAACTACAAGGAAGTGAAATGCAATTCACTTGCAAATATTCAGTGGCTTGCAACATAAGTAGGTAAGTAAACTACAGACTAATTTGCTAGAAGACATAACATTGTGGTGTTCTTTAATGAATTTATGAATCTATTGCCATAAATAGTTCAATTATATTTTTTTTCTAATGACGGATACAAGATTTTCACAAGCTTGCAATCACATAAGATTTGTCAGCCTTCTTTTTATCTAATCCTTCCAACCATAACGTTGTCTTATCAGAAAAGAGAGCAGAACCTAAGTGTGTTACCAGTAACTCTTTCAATTCGTAGTGTGTGTTTGGATTGTTTACGATATGGACCCAAGAACATGGGAAAGATATATTATTTTGCAAGAATCAAGTACTCATTTGAGTTAGTTTTGTAAAATTACATATCATACATCTTTAGGCCATTAATATAAAAATAAGTAATTATATCTTTAAACAAGACTGCATAAAACACATTTAACCTTAAACTTTCAATATCCCGTACAAGTATACTTGAAGTCTTATAGTACCAGTGAAAAGTGCCTTCTGGAAACCTACAATAATCGTGTTTTTAAGATCGTTTTAACTCAATAAAGCATTATGCTGTTAGGATACCTCCTAACTAATATAATATATTGAAATATAACGACAACCGAGTTACAAGATAAACAAGTATTCGAGGTACTTGCACCCTCCCCTCTTGAGAACACTCTCTCAAGCCCTAATTCACTATTTAATTGCCTACCTTCCTAAGGAGTATCTCCTTCTATTTATAACCAAATACCCTAACTAACTTCCTAGCTAATTACCCTTATACCCCTGCTACTATTTCCCTACTAGTACCCTTACATATGCATCATGATCGTTGGGTTCAAATGTCTTCTTATCATCCCCATCATAAAGACGGAAGAACAAATATTGTCATCTCGAATAACAAATGGGTTATTCAATCAAAAAATTAAAAAAAAAATCTTTTTTTGAGTATATTCAATAATATGTTAATTTTATAATATTTGAATGATGCTTACCTGATCAAAACCATTTACAGCTTTAATCAACTTAGATGAATAAACTTTCTCGTTGTCTGGCATTTCTTTCTCCTCAACATACGCAACACGAAGAGATGGATACCTTCAAGGAAGGTTTAGGCAGGGTGAGAGTCATGATTCCTAGTACTTCAAAGTTTGTTATAGTTTTTCTCTTCTGAGAAGAAAGTTATTTTTCTTTTTTTTTAAGAGAAACAATTTCATTGATGAGAAGAAAGTTACCTTATCATCAAGTCAAGAATGTCTTTTGCACGGGGATCACCGCAAGCTTTTTGTGCTCCAAAAGATTGACAGGACAACACATACGTAAATTTCATATCAGTTAAAGCATCTATTTGAGCAGATAATGCACGATTTCCTCTCCCAATAGTATCATAACCTTCAAGAATATCTGGATGCAGGAATAAGTCACACGATAAAGACTTTAAAGCAAGTGGAAATATGAGACATCAGAATTCACTACATTTTCTATTCAAAAACTAGTATTATAAACAATAACTGTTCACACTATAATTAAAATTCAATGTTCCTCACCTTCATCTTCAGCCATGTCAAGAAAAGCTTGAAGTTTTAATGCCTCCCTATAGTACATCATTCCTCTTACTGTAACCACAGAAAATATAGTGATAAAAATTTGATCTGTACGTTTTTCATCAATATCCAATGGTAAAGATCTTATTACCTGTTCTACTCAGTGTTTGTCCCCGAAAAGAAGCCCAATTTCTAAGTTCTTCCTCTTTCCCGTCATCTTTTAGTTTTTCCATATCCTCATAACCAAGCCGCTCCAAAAAGTTTTTGCACTCGTCTAAAAAAATGGAAGGAGGTTGAACATAGTTTCATCACAAGGAACACATAGCATAAAAATCCCAAAAAGAGAAAAGGCATATGCTGTAGAGACCTGGAAACATCTTTTGCATGTAAAATATGATGGAGACTTCCTGGTGGCTTGAGTGAAGCTCTTCCAATGAAAAATTTATATCCTCCGCGAAGTATGGAGTTAAAATGCTGTACCAAAGTTCATTTTCTGAGAAACAAATAAGATATCAACTCTCTTACATAAGAGATTGTTTTTTATCAATTGCACACGTCTTAAAAGACAATCCACCAATAATGAAAACCTGAAATGTGAAGTTCCCAACTATTTACCCAAAAATGCTTTACTATGCAGAATCAAGTAGATCTCATTATCCTCTAGTTTAGGTTTTGAAACTTTTTCTCAATTGACTAGGGTATCTCATCATCCTCATCCCTCCCTCTCCCCACAAAAAACTAATCAACATACAATGTTATAAGAATATTAGAAGGTATTTGAAAATCAAAAGACAATACAGGGATAAACGTTATAAAACTAGAGCAATCAGAGTGAATCTACCCTACAGAAAAGAACTCTTTCTTTTAACTATCTAAGTTCGAAAGTCAATTACAAATTGTGAGAGAGGAAGAATTATTTCCTACTTGTAAATTTTAATATTTCCATTGCCACTCAAGCACTTTGATAGGATTGTCATTAGAGGGGAATTAGAGATATCTTAAGGGTATATTAGTAAATAGTTAAGGAAGTTGTTAGGGTACTTGAGTTATAAATAGAGGGAGTGAGAAAGGAGGAGGTAAGCAATATTTGGTAGTGAATTAGGGCTTGAGAGTGATCTCAAGAGGGGAGGGTCCAAGTACCTCGAAACACTTGGTTTATCATGTAAGTTCGTTATCTTTTACATTCAATATAGTTCGTTTCTTATCACACTTCACAAATATCAAAGGTGGCAAATTTGCCAATGTATCCTTGTGAATATTCATGCTTGGGGTTGTCCTTTTCCCCCAAAAAAAACAATAAGAACACCATATAGGTTATCTAAATTAAATCAACTAGGCCCCTAATATTGGAAAGAAAAAGAGGTGTTAATTTCAGTAGATTGAAGTTGAGAAATCTAAACACAATCTTTTCCAACATCAAAAACCTCCATCAAACTCCCCACTATAGCTTTATCCACCATTCTCCTGAGAGTATCGCCAACCAAAGTTCACGAAAACAAGGACAAAAGGTCACTTTGTTTGATTCCTTTTGAAGTCTTGATACTATTGCCTCTAATTCTTGCATGCACGGAGATGCAGAAGTTAGGGGGGGTTCTATGACACCCATTAATCCAATTCCTCGACCTAGATCCAAACCCATTAGAACTCTAGACAAAGTCCAAAGTCAACTCTCACATTGCTGAGAAGCATTACTCTCTTAATCCGGTAGTTTTCAATACCCTTATTAGCTTTTGGAACTGAATCAAGAAATTGTCTACTCTTACAAAAATTAGTCTGTCTTACAGTTACAATCCATCACTCATAGTAGTAAACACCTTTGCAGTGACGCAAATGACTTGACTGGTGATGAGGCTAATATGACAATTTGTAACTTCATAGCATTAATCTTCTTAGAAATTAAGCACATGTGAGTATCAATAGTACAGGAACAAAAATCCCGTTTAAGGAAACACTTCTTATTAATCATTTCTAAAGATTTGCCAACAATCCTGTACTTGACCTCAAAAAGTGTTCGACTCTTTCTTTAAAATTAAATATCATTTTAATATAAGATCAAAT
Source organism: Herpetospermum pedunculosum (assembly GCA_028017165.1). Classification (NCBI taxonomy): domain Eukaryota; kingdom Viridiplantae; phylum Streptophyta; class Magnoliopsida; order Cucurbitales; family Cucurbitaceae; genus Herpetospermum; species Herpetospermum pedunculosum. Next base: position 80,160,412 of record CM051522.1, read on the forward strand.
TAATAACAACATATCATGTGCAACACGCATGTTTAAAAACTATTAACAACTAATATCTTGTTGCAGTAAATATAACTTTTTCTTCTTGAAAAATATTATATAAAAGAACCACGACTTAATTTACAAACAATACTGCGTGTGCTTCATGGGCTATCAACGCTTAAGAAATAGGGAAAAAAACTAACCTGAAAGACATCATATTGCTTACTTTAGGGGCTTTGGGCACATTCATAAACATTGACGTCGCAAAGAATGAAATGCGCCTTCGAGCCTCCAAGTTTGCAGGGATGTCCATTGCATTATCTTTGACAGTAAGCAACAAATGAAAACGCTTGATCTGAAACAAGGCAACTTCATATCAATTAGCATTTACATGGAAGTTGACCCATGGAAACATAGAAAAAACACTCCTTCATCCTACAGACCAATCTATAGCACGCCTTTTAGAACTGACAAAAGAAAATTTATAAACTTCACCTGTTCTATGAGAGAATCGTCGTCTGGCAAAGGGAAATGAATAGATTCCTTGCTAGATGAGGATTCAAATAATTGTGGTTCAATATGTCTAGAAAAATCAATGAATTCCTGCTCTATTTGCTCAGAAGCATAGATCAGATCTAGTATTCTGCGTTCAGAAAAAATGGAAGATCAGACGCCAGAAAATTTGAAAGAATCTGAAGAGAAACGTTGATGAGGAAACGAACCTGGAGCCATTGGTCATCATATCACTGGTTACAAGCTCAAATATATCTTGCAGAACTCTTATAACTCTTTCCCGATGTATCTCATTCCCTTGAATCTTGAAAACAGTTAAATGAAAATCAATAGGGGTTTTTAATTCAAAAGGTTCTACATAACATTTAAATCTGTTTTTCACGGTAGAATTACCAAAAGTTCTAGTAACTCGATACATTTATCATGTAGAACCGAAAGCTCACTCATCTTGAAGTCCTCAAGAAGACTGGATCTGTTAATGCTTTCTTCAATTTCATTTATCAGAGCAGATATGACCCTAGAATATCAATGAGCTAACACCATAAGTCACATTCACATTAATAACAGAGCTACAGAAATAAAGGATTTCTTTTCTTTATATGAAAACAAAGAGTAAAAGAGAGAGAGAGAGAGAGAGAGAGAGAGAGAGAACAAAAACAAAAAAAACTTTCTTCCCCACCTCTTCTCCAAATCTCCCACGATAAGGATTTCAAGGATGTACTTCAAGGACTCGTAGCACTCTTTTATAGCAGAATTCATGTATTCATCTTTTTTAATCTTTTTAATCAGATTTGCCTCCTTCCCAACAAACTTTTTTGCAATGCTCAAAGCTGTTGTGAGCTACAGGAACAGAATAACACGGTTAGTATGGAGAAAGCAACAGATAAACAAAGACATCAATATTGAACATCAACCAATTACCTTATTTGCTAGGAGAAAAACAGGCCAGCGAACTATACCAGAAAATAATTCTGATGACACTGGCATTGTCATCAAATCCAATTCCCTGAAGATAAAACTCTCAGTGAATATTCGAAAACCACAGAAGTCATCAACATTTCTTTTGTGCTGATGTATTAAAGCTTTTCTGAATATTCCTTTTTTTTGTCACAAATAATTGGAGCTCCTTCCTGAATGTTTCGTTCCTCTTAAAGACAATGGTTGTCTTACAAAATTTATTTGGGGGGAGAGAGAGAAGAAGAAGAAGCGGTGGATGTCAGAGTGTTTGATTCATGTGCTCCTCATCATAAACATCCATGGTTATCCTATACACCAATATCTTTGTACTGGTTTTTGCACCATAAGAAGATTTTTATTTCAACGTTGTGGATGGTGTTTTTCATCCTAAGCTGGTGCATCACATGGAATTTCAGAGCTAACCATTGTGTTCAGTCGTTAGTCAACTTCTTCAAGTTTTTCTACAGATTTTTTGGGCCATTCTGGTATACCTCTCTTTTTTAAGGTAGGAAACAAATTAAACTTTAATTGGATCATGCAAAATACAAAAGGAAATGAAAAATCTCATCCAAAGCCAGGGGGTAACAAAAAAAATCTCCAACTAATTGTTTCTTGAGTATCTTGCAAGATGGAATCACCAGTTACCAAAAAAACAATAAATAAATAAAGTAGAATCACCTGTTGTTTATTAAGTCTTCATGTCGAAAACTCTTGATGATTTGGTTCCATACAACAACAAACTTGGAAAGACCATTATGTTTGTTTTCAGAAGCCTGAGATAAACAATTGGAAGGTAAATTTTGGACAAAACAGGTCACAAACCATTCAGCTTAGCATGGGAATATCAAGACTCCACAGACCTGAAACCTATTGCGGAAGAAACCTTTTCTTTTCTTTTGATCACTTCTCAACAAAGGTGGGCAAAGGCAAGCATTGAATGCATAAGGCAAGGTATGAAATCTACTTCTCAGCATTCCTAATGTTCGAATCTGCAAATCATTGTATGAGACCACCATATTTTTTCTTCATAATGGATCAAGAAACAGCTTACCTCACCAAGGTGATGCAAAATGCCATATAGACCACCAAAGATCGTACAGAACACAGAATACCATATTTGAGAATCCATAAAATATACCTAAGCAGAGAATGAAAGAGTATAGATATTAGTAATCAATATAACTATCCACGCATTAAATCATTCCTATTGCAAGATTGTAACAAAATAGCAACAGGACATATTGGCAAGGCTCATTAATTTAAAAAGATATCACACATTTCTAGGATACTTTTCTGTCAGTCAGCAGAGCTAAAAACAATTTGAGAAGAGAAACAAATTCATTGATGAATGAAATAAAAGAGAGCAAAAGCTCGAGCACCTATTGGTGAGTTACAAAAAAAATGTCCAGTCAGCAGAGCTAAAATAGAAAACGCTGATTCTACTAATTTGGTGACCCAGTGTCGCAATACAGTTAAGCAATACTCACAACTATTATAGGAGCCCAAATAGCCACAATCGCTCCAGAATTACTCCTAACTGCAAGACAATAATTTAGCAGATAGTCAAACAATGAACACATTACCTGAAAGGGAAAATAATGGTCATTGATAAGTCATTAATCATTTCAATTTTTGTGCTAGTCCAGGCATGAAGCCCCCATGAGCATCTCCAAGAGACCATTTTATAATCGCAAATTTTAAAAGTAATAATAAGAAAAAATTAACAACATTCTAGAAGAAATCACCAATGGCGTAGTTGATTAATTAACCTACAAATATTTAGTTTGCTAAGTCAATAAAAGTTTAGGTACTAAAATCAGATCTTTCAAATATCCATTCTCAAGAAACAATTCTTGAATTGCTTGAAGTTGAAACTAGTAAAAAGTACTGATGAAATATTTAACCCATAATCAAATACAATAAACACCAGAGATAGTCCATTATTGGGAAAGGAAAAAAAAACCGTTTAAGAGGTCCAAAGTCTACCTCAATTCAACTCTTACACCTTTAGAAAAAATCGTAATACCTTTTGGGAAAAGCTCATGCCAGTCATATTTCTTCACACCAATTTTCATTATCCTCTTGGTTGGATCTACGAGTGGTTTAATCTGCATACCCACAGTGCACAAAATAAAAACCATATTCTGATTTATTAATAAGGTTCCTAGCAAATAAGCTCATTCTTTACCTCAAGCATGTAATAGAACAGTTATGATATTTACTCGAAGTTGATCAAAATTACAGTGAATGCATTGAACACTACTAAAAGTATTGTTTACATGATGCAAAAGATATCTTTGCCTGTATGGTAATGTATGTTATCTTCTAACTTTTTTTTTTTTTGAATATTACTGTTATCTTCTAACTAATCCATCAAACTTATGCCATAATGTCACATTATTCTCACATTACATGAGCTCACTCCAGAAGCTGCTTAATGTAGAGAAAGACTTCCTAGGAGTAATAAATAATAATTAGTTATTCTCTTTTTGGTTACCAAATGCAAAGAAATGTGTCGTTAAGCTATAAAGGACACTACAAGCATGATACTGCTTAGTTCTTACCTCAAAATAGTAACTGAAGGAAAATTTGCTCAATAGTACAAGTACCCAAAATAAAGTATACCTACATGAAAGAGAGAGACACCTTAGGAAAAAATGTAACAAGGAGAAATACAACAATTCAAGATGAAAGTAAAAGATTTAGAACATACTTCAGCATTGATACTTGGCTTTCCTGCATTCCACGCCCAACATATAATCTAGGCTGAAAATTAAAAACAGAAATTTGAAGGGGGCAAACAAAACCTTCAAAAAATTTGAATTAAATGAACACAGGAAAACAACAGCATAACATGAACATTACAAGAAACCATGACAGAAGATGTTAGAATAAAATATTTCTATAAATGATTGATAACAAGTCTGGCATAAAATCAAGCAATGTCAATAGTGTTGGGTTTAGGTAAAAAATGACAGAAACAGCACAATAAACTAAATTGGAAAGGAAATGGTTTTGAATAAGTTTATCAAATTCTTTCTCCTCATGAAACGTGTAACCTGGATTGGGGTTATAAGTTATAAGTTCCATCTTCCCTCACCAAAAATGCCCATCAAGGAGAAAACCAGTTACAGGTTTCCAGGCTTTTGAAATGCGCTACGAGAGGGGAAATAAGTATTTTTAGATCAGGAGAAAAGAGATCAATTTTAAAGGATGTCAAGTTGAGATTATCAATGGGATACATGAAATATCGCCACTTTGATTATGTACTCTTTAGACTGCTCACATTTTCAACTTACCACACAATTAACAGCTTCCATTTTCGATAAACTAGTATAGATTTTTTCAATGAATTCAAACTGAAAGGATCAGTATTATACAAAAATGCAGATTTTTTATAAGAAATATAATTGGAATTTATCAACCAAAAAAAAAAGAGAGAAAGTTCCTTAACAAGTTGAGGAGTGAAGGCATAGACGGCCCTCCAAAACTAAAATTTAAAAGTGCATTTACGCCATGCATCACAAAATCCAATCTTTTAGTAATACTAATACAGTTGGCTATTTATTCAGAAGGATTGATGTTTGAAGCGAAGCCTATAAGGAATCCATCAAATGCTATCTCCTCTGCAACTTCAAATTCATAAAACTTATCTTGATGAATGATAACCATGAGGGAAACCTTGATATATCATTCTTGCACACCAAGTTATTTGGTATTTTTCTTATTTTTATAATTGTGCTATAATATAATCATATATATATATATATATATATTCACGCGTGCGCGCACACACAGTGAAAGAGATAGTCAGGATCAGGCTTTAATCAATTCATCTCCGCAAAACAACATGAAGCGCACAAACAGGATGATATATTACCATAGAAAGGATTTTTTATATCCAGAAACTCTGTAAGTGATTTATTTCAATTATTTAGAGCTTACCTCTGTCCAATAGGACAAAATAGTGCATATACGGCCATTTGAAGTCTCAATATACTTTCCTACTGCCGGAACAAGAAATAAAACCAGATCAACTGCATTACTGATTAGGTAAATTGCAACAGCAACCATGTAGGAAGAGAGACACCATTCTCCAACCCAACTCCCTTTCTTTGTTGTGTAACATGTATATTTACTCCTATAATATGCATAACAAACTGGAAGAACAATGGTCCATATTACTGCTACACCAAGCTTTATCAGATATTTCCTTTTCTGAGAAGACCCCATAGTCCGCCTGGCCTTCCATGTAAATGTAATCTCAAGAATTGCTGCAAGCCAGATCTCATTTAGATTTATTACTAGACAAATGAATTTACTAAGTTTCTACACATGAAAATTTACAGCAACAATCAAGAGTTTTTTCCCTCAGACCTCTTACTTATATGTTTTCATACTGATATAGAGAAATTCACATTGATATGGAAGAAAGTGTTGAAGGAATTCAAGGCACAAGAGGTCCTTAAATACTTTCTATAACACCAACAATATTCTTGAAAACTGAAAAGTGGCCATGCAGTACATATCTAGACCAAGTTATTTACCAACGCCACAATCAAGAATGACTTTCAGTTTCTTTCAAGTCAAAAGGTTTTTTTTCTTGAGAAATGCCTCATGAATAAAAAACAGATTCCCATCTACTTAAAATGTATAAACTTTCCTCTTAACATTATTAAATACTAAATAGTGACTGAAAGAAGGAAGTCACATGATTAACAATATTCTTCTCATTTCCAGTTACACTTCCACCTTTAAAAACCAATTTGTTGGTCCACTTCTTTATTTATTTGCCGGTGGAAACTGTAATATTGAAGAACATAGTGACTTTGAATCAAAACTAGAAGCAATATATAGATGAAAAATGATAAATACCTTGCAACAATTTAAGTACTGAAGATGTAATAAAAATGCTAGAGACGTCCTCAAATATGACTGCATCAAATAATTGAAGTGGAGTATCCAATTCATTAAATGCCATAATTATCATTGCCTGCGATTCAAAAGGTAAACATGAACAGAGAAGAACCATAATTAAAGACAGAAAATTAGACAATTACTCACAAGGTTTTCAACCCACCTGCAGGGACAGAATATAGAAGCTCCACATTCTCTTGAAACTCCTAAAGATCTGCAAAAATGAACGAACCTCTACAAAGTTACTTTTTCCTAACCACTTCTTCTGCTCACGAACTTCATTTGTAGAAACCTGCAAAAGAAACGATGTAGAAATGATTGGGATGTTGTTCTTACAAACAGTACTCACCTGGTAAAACCGTAAAACCCTTTTTTTATAAGAAACCCTCACAGTAAACTCAAAAAGAAAAAGGGCAAGAGCCCAACAGCCTAAGGGCTGGGGGATGAGAGATCCCCCACCCAAGGGAACTACTTACAAAAGTCCTTCCAATCAAGAAGAATCAGGGAGAAGGGGAAGTTACAAAAGAGATTACTAAAGCTGTAAAACCCACAATTAAAGACCGTAAAACCCTTCCCCCCTAATTCCAGGAACCCATATCTAATCTATATGCTTATAACTAGTTAGTCATCTTCCAAGTCAAGAGCTAACGGTAGGGAAAGTTTGCTAACAAATTTATCAGCATAGAATTCAGATGCTATATCTCAAATCTCCAGACAGAAGTCAAGAAACAAGATAGCAATTCCAGAATGATACCATCCTTTACATATGAAACAGATTATTCTAAAGCAATTTTGATCCTTTCGTTAAAGGTTATGCTAGCAATGGAATCCAGGAAATTCTGAAAATACAAATATGTGCATTGGCCTATGAGTAATTCCAAGAAAATATATAGCTTACCACTGGTTCAGTATCTTCGTTTCCTTCTGTCGTTCTTTCTTCCACCTTTTTATGTCTAAAAAAGCGAAACTTAGCATGTTTTTTATTTGAATCATCTCCATCTTTTTTATTTGAATCATCTATACGAAAGAAGTCGTGGTCCAAACGCAGGGGCCAGCCTAACTCAAAGCAATTAGGTGACCTGAAGAAATACAACAGTAAAAATTGTCTCAAGTTAGCAGTTCCTTGGAGGATAGGTTTAAAAGCAAGAAAAAGTAGTAAACAGAAGCATAGTTGTATTTATTACTAACCAGAAAAACTCATTCAAATCATCATAGTTTCGCCATGTAGAGTAGTTGGCTGACCCATTTTTGCTCTTCTCAGCTTCCTTCAAATTTCAACAGTATTAATTTTCTATGAGTTATAATCACTCCATATGTAGAATGCAATGAAAAAATACCTTTTTTATGACTGTGTAAATTGGGGTAACTACATTCTCAAGAAAGGACTCGGTTCCTCCACCATATGCTGGCATGACCTTCTCCCATGTTGTCAAGCTAACGGCACTGGTCAACATGCCGTGCAACTCATATGCCATCTTAAGGAATACAGGGTAGAAAATCATTTCGCAAGCCTTATGAAAGTATAGTTTATTTTAATTGAAAAAAAATGCTCTTGCAAACTTCTTGAATGTAAATTTCAGAAGGACTAAACATCACTATGTTCACCCATCCCATATAACAAGACCAAAACATGCACAAGTAGTCATCGACCATAATACTTTCAATAAAATTAGTTGAATAGAATGTAATTGAAAAACAGGTAATCAATACCATAAACTCAATGGAAAAACAATGACACTTGAGACGCAGTAACTATGCAAACATTAAACACACAATTTGGAAACTGCTATGCTCATCAAGAGGATTGAACTTTGAGCACCAATCAAAATTATTGTGTTTCCCAGTTTTGATTTATTTGATCCCATGATTGGGAATTTCATGATTTAGCAACAACCTAACGTGCAATGCTAAAAACAGTCTAGAAATCATGTAATCTTTTCCTACTTTTATGAATGTGGAATCTGCAAATGACCCATAATTAATGAGCGTAAAAGCATTTTCAGAATGGCCCTAAATTAACAGTTTAAAATTCCTGTGGAAATTATCTCGAACAAAAATTAGAAAAGTAGTTTCAAGAGTTGATATTTTAGAAGGTAGTATATATTTCAAAATTTGTGTGACTTATTGACTCATCCAAGCTCCAAGAGCCTAACAATCGACTATATACACTTTCCATTATCTCATTCATAGTGTTGAAGTTGGTGCGCAGGGGGCTAAGAAGTACTACAAACAGGAGGGAAGCAGTTATTTATCTTACATGGTGAAAAATATAACAGAGACATTCCGGCATAAATCTCAAGTTTGCAGCCTCGCCCCATATAAGCAGGTAAAGCCCAATGTACAGAAGTTTATACTGCTGACCTTCCTGTTTCACATAAGGCAACCTTCATGGACAAATAAGAAACTTTAGTGTATAGAAGATTTCAAGCACTCTAAGCAACAAAACGATGTTAAAATAAAAGTGGTTTACAGAATGAAGCTATTAACATCGCTTCAAAAAAAATGAGGATATACACCGAGTAAAAGGATACATTTGAAGACATGTCAATATCTATTATTGAAAATTAATAATAATTTTACTTTCAATCAAGAAAATTTGATGATTGGAGGCACAGGCTTCTCTGGTGAGAGAAAAAAACATACTAGATTTGTTTATTACCTTATATTGCTTTTCCTCCCCAAAAATTTGCACCAATGTGTATAGTTCTTGAAGAACTTTATCATTAATTCATCCACTGGGCTATCTCCTAACTTTATCATGAAAAGTAACAAGCAGAAAGATCAAAAGATAAAACTAGATTGAACAAGGTACTTCCTAATATTTTTTAAACTAAAGTGGAAAGTACCTTTGAGCTAGACATCTGCTTAATTGTTAGTCGAGCTTGCATGTTAGCAAGGAGTAGAAGCAGATGCTCCCTCTGGTTGGCCACATTATCTCTCTGATGGAAAAACAAGCATCAATAAATTGTTGAGAATTTTATGAATAGTTGAAACAAAGTATGTAATACAACTGGAACTTTCATTTTTTTGTTTCTCCTGTTAGCCAAAAGTTAAGTTAAAAGATTTTATCACAATGCAGGATACCAAAGAAAACTACCGAGCACACAGAGAGAAATGGACTAGGAGTTGAACCTGAAAGCCAAAGCTCCACTGAAGAAAATCAAACAAATCTGTAAAGGGCCCATTTTTCTGAAAATCATTGGCTGAAGGTAAACCACGAACATTGGAAAATGCTGCAACTGCCGCTTTAATCTGTAAAAAATTATTCCTTAGTTATCTTACTTTCCATACTGTATTATTCAGCAAGGATGTTAGCAGCACCATGTCATGCAATTGCAAGATCTTGTCTCATTAGCTGGGTTAAATGAAAACTTATTCATGCAAGACCACACCTCGGGTAGTTGCATGATGGGTTGCTGAACGCTTCTATGATCAAGTGGGAGAATGTTATATGGTACATAGAATGTCTTCAAATGGGTATCATCTCTTTCAGAAAGTGCCTACAGTGTCAGAAACACAATAGAATTGTAATGAACAAAAAAGAATTTTTGAATCATTCCGCTTTTACTCGAAGAGTGAGTGGATGAAGAAAAAAGGGGGAGAAATACAAAATGGTGCACAGATTACATGCAAGGAAAAGATGTAGCACCTGAGGAGCGGTTGCACTAGTGAGGGTCTTCAAAACTTCATACAATACAGAGGCAGTTCTGCGTGCATTTATCAACTTCTCTCTATGACTGGTCCAGAAAAATTTCTTCAAATCAGCCATGTTAACTTGACCTTGTAAGCGTACATAATCCGAGATAAAAGCATATTTACCTGTTATCAAAATCAAATGCCCCACCATGTTTTATTATGAAATCCTTGTACGTATGATAAACTCGCCTAAGTTCACGAGCATCACTTTTTTCCTTCCGTTTCTGAATTGTAACTTCTTCATCCTACAAGCGCAAATGCTAAACACGATAAGTAAGTTCAGATTTAGGGGTATTTGTACAGAAACAAGAAATGGACTTCTGTTCACCACACCTGATAGCATGTTTCTGTCATGGAAAATAAATTGACTGGTAAATAACCATGTATAATACATCTACCGAAACATAGAATGCAAGATACAGCTTAAAAGAAATGGACTTCTCTTCCACACAAATCTAAGCCTGTTTCTTTCATGAGAAAACTCAACAGAAAAAATCGAGTACGGGAAGTCCTGCAAGCAATGGCTCCGTTCCTTGCCAATATATCTCAACAGAATCACCCAATTTAATTTAATTTACTAATGAATGTATATTTCAGCAAATATGTCCACCCAAACAATATATGAGCCCGACTCCAGCTCCTTAGATAATATTGTCCACCTAATTTGATACCGTTGGTATCATATTCACATTGCATGGACGTTCACATTAAAACATAAAATGTAACCTCCATCAAAGACAGCAAAATTACTTCAGCTTTGATCATCTCAAGGTGAAATAGAAACAATATGTTAAGAGTGCAACTAAATTCGGCACATCTTAGAAGAGGAAAAGGCAATGGGTTTGCAAGTCAATAATAAAAAAAAATCATTCAAACATTATACAAATTACAACCTACAGAGCTCAAATGTCTGCACATGTGAATTCGGTGTCATTAACTACCTGTTCAAGTCGCTGTAGAAGAGCAGTTTTAAGTTGCCGCACTCCCCGCCCATTCGAATTTCGATCGAGGTTATGAGCGATCACAAATGCATGAAAGCGACCTAAGGAAGAAAAGGAGCAGTTTAACAATTTGATGTACAACCAGCAATAATGTAAGTTAAACATGAAGATTGCTCGTGGAACAATATTTTAAAGTAATGAGAGAAGATACTATAAACTTCACCACGCCTGACTTCAAATTAACTTCAACTTCTTAATTGAAACTGATCAATCATACATGTAATGCAATATATGATTCACTAAACGTCCCTAATTCGAGTAATTAAGGATGTTGACAGGAAGAAGAACAAAATGTCAGAATATTCCTTCATTTTGAATCTTTTCAACTAAGAATCCCAACCAACTAGAACCCAGAATATCGTAAAGGAAATATAACTCTGGAAACGGAAAGGTGAGGAATATTCTCTCAAGTGTTCTTATAGGAAAAAACGAATGTTCAATATTTCCAGGATATAACTTTTTGCACAAGACAAGAATTCCTCATGGCTGTTCTTACCAATGGAAAATCATGAACTCACAAACAAAAAAGGGAAAAGCAAGGACTTACAGAGATAAGCAATACGAGGCTCCTCTCTTTCAATCGAATTCGCCACTCGAAGAAATCTCTGGATTTCAGAGGCCAAAGAGACGGGCAATCGCTCGCTCTCAAATGGGTCGGGATTATAATCAACCCCATGAGTATTACTTCCACTACCACTAGCAATTGAGCTGGTGATGACTGCTGCATGGTCTGATTCAGCTTCGATAATGGGCTCGGAGACCACAATTTCTCCTGGCATGGATGCGAAGCGAGATGGGTCAGCAATGGAAGAGTGAAATAAGATGTGGATGCAGAGTATATATGTATAATCTTCTTCTTCGTCTGTTTGTTCAAGTGGGTTTCCATTTTGCTTAATGAGGTGAACTTTGGAAGTGTTGGATTGCTTTTTGGAGATGGTGCTTTTTCTGGGTGTCTGTGACGATTCAAAAAAGTTGGGTCTGAACTTTTTTGCTTTTGCTTTTGGAGAGAGTAGAGTTTTTTGGTGTGGGATTCAACTTTGCTTTCTTGTTTTTGTTTTCTATTCCATTTTCCATTACTGCTGCATCTTTGAGGATGGAGCTTCGAAGCCGTTTGTGCGCGGGCTTTTTGCAGAGACGGGACGAACCAGGAAGGAAAATGATGAAAAGGCGGGGGACGGGGAGGTTCTTTTAAAAAAAGCCTAAATTATACCAAATACCCTTCAACTTGGGTTACACTTCAAAAAAAATTAAAAAAATTAAAAAAAAAAAAAAATTACAAATAGAATCTATGACATTTTAGTCATAGTTTGTATCGTTTCAGTTAGCTATGTTTTTCATACCTTACACTTTATAATTTGTTACACTTAATCTATGACATTTTAGTCATTAGTTTATATCGTGTTAGTTAGCTATGTTCTTCTTCTCTTCCACTTTATAATTGGTTACACTTCAATTATGACTGGAAAATTTCATTTTTTTATAACTTTAAATTTATTTTAAAAAAATATATTTTTTTTTTTTTTACATTACATCATTTACGTAAATGAAGTGTATAAATTGATAAGATGTTTTTTTAGATGAAATAAATAATAATTGTTATAAAATTATAAATAAGTATTAGACATCATGAGTTTTCATCTTAAAACCAATTGGTTATAGGAGGAATAGTTCATGTATGTTATATTGTAAGTGAGGTCCCTTCATCTTTCCGATGTGGGATCCTCAACAATAAGAACAAGAAGAACAACATTAAAGAGAAGAGAATGAGAGAGCAAAGTTGAGAGAAATTAAATCGTATTTAATTGATTTGAGATGTGTTTGAAAGAATTCACACAAACTCTGTTTACACATGTAATTGATGGCTAAACTTAGACCATTGATGACCAACTTTGAGAGTCTCAATAATGTTATTCATAAGGATAGTGAGTCATGGAGAAGACTAGCTTAAATGAGGGTGTTGAATCTATATGTACCACATATATGTCATGTATATATCATGCTTATGATATCTATATATATCATATGTATATGCCTTGTATATATCATGTTTATAACAATAATAACAATTTTAATGTTCTATATAACTATAAAAAATATCACGTACGCCTACTAATTTGTACACATAAACTTTCACGTCAATTCAAATTCTTTATTTTAACCACAAATATATTTTGGAACAATTTAAAAGTTTAGCGATGTTTTTGAACAAATATAAAAGTTCAAGGGTACAAATTAAACTTTCCGGGGTATAAGGAGGTAATTGAAATATACCCCAAAGATAAGGGGTATTTTGTACCATTTAACCTTTAAAATAAATAAAAAGTTTTAATCATATTTTGAAAAAATATTAATCAACAATTTCTTAATTTCCGTTAGACGTGAATTTAAAAATCTACATACTCTTAATAACTACGAAATATAAGTTTGAAATATTTTACATTTATAAGTACATTGAAAATTATCTGATACATTGTGGCAGCTTACTCAAATAATTTTGTTAAAGGATGATTTTTCAAGTTTGTTCAATAATTTTGATTATGAACTTTCATAGTTCTATTTTGGTCTATGAACATTTTACAAGATAACTATTTTAGTCTTTACAATATTATGATTTTGTCTAACCTATTCATTTTTTTAGCGTGCATCTCTAACCGATGTGGCTTCAAATCAAGTTAAGATTAATACACTGTTACACATACTTGAAGCTATATTATTTCAAACAAATTAAAAGTATTCGACATTTTAAAATTTTAGAGACAAAAATAAAAAATTTAAAAAACTGACCAAAAGTTGAACAAACTTAAAAGTGGAAGATACCTTTAAAAAAGAAAATGAAAATAGGATATCAAAATGGAATTTAAACCCTAAATAAAAATGTGAGGTAGATAGTTATAAATTCACTAAATATTTATTTCAAGTATTGGTTGAGTTTTTTTTTGGTACCTTCAATTTGATCTCTATTATTTAAAAAAAAAAGTTTCAAAATATATATATATATATATATTTTTATGTTCTACTATTTTTTAATATCTTACCAGATTGAGATACACTCAAGTTTGTTTCAGACTTTTATACAGGGAACAAAAACAAACCTCAAAATTCAAAGACTAAATTTATTCAACTCAAGAGATGATCATGAAATATAATTACTATATTATTTTTAAAGGTTTAAATCATATCCTAAGTTTTTTAATACAGGTTAGTCCATAAACTCTTAATATGTTGTCTTAATTTGTAACCTATGCATAGACAAATCTTTTTATTTTTAGTTCAATATTGTGAGATGGAGATTCGGTTTTGAAACGTCTAATGACATTTAGAAATACATAATGTTTTAACTAATCTAATCATGCTCAAATTAGCAACAAATTACATGTGTACTTATTTGTCTTGTTTTTTGAAAAAAAATATTTTCATTTATGCTAATTTCCTAAGCGTAGTTACTCCATGAGATCATATTTTTGACTTCGATAGTATATGTCAATTATTGCTATCCCTGGCACCTAGGCTCACTTTTACCGGTATGTTTTCCTTTAAATGTATAGTAACCCATTCATTCAATGTCCCTATGTCCAAAATATTTTGGGCGTTTTGTTTCCTTTTGTTTGTTTGTTTGCGAGTGCCCAAAGTTTGATTGGTGTACTAATTTTCCCATGTACTTTACATTTCCTTTTTGTAGTGTGCAAAATCAATCCATTTCGTCAAAAGTATAAAACTGTTTCAGAAAGGAAAAAAATAACAAATAATTAAAATTAAGGTTAAAGTAATATTTGATCTCTATTTTGAGATTTGTTATATTTTAAACCATATATTTTTCAACTTCGTTATCCTACTTTCTATAAATCTTAAAATCAATCTCTCATGTTAGTATAGTTACATAGTTTTATTTTGAATGGAATTATTAGGATTTATATATATATAACATGTTGGGATGGAAGATTGAACCTAGAACCTCATGATCACTAGTCAATATATCATGCCGCTATGCTCTTGTTGGCAATTGAATATGATGTTAGTTAGTAATGTGAGACTCATTTCATTTTTATTTATTCATACTTTTAAATGTCTAAACTTAGTGGGTATTTTTTTTTTTTTTTTGAAAAGAACTTAGTGGGTACTTCACATACCAAATTTTAATCTTTATCAAATGAAATGAGTCTCCGACATACAACCTAAAATATTTTTACAGTGCCAATAGGAGCATAACTCAACGGCATAATGTGTCGCCTAGTGACCATGAGGTCCTAGGTTCAATCTCCCACCCCAATATGTTGTAAAAAAAAATGTATATATATATATATATATATATATATTTTTTTTACACCACAAAACAAAAGATAAAATATGGATTGAACCGTTAACCTCCTAGTCAAGAATAATATAATTTTATGCGAATTGAATTATTTCGATTTTACTATATAATCCTTCTTTACTATCATGTCAATTTAACTTTTGGCATCATTGGTATTTTACAAATAATTAAACAAATTCAGTCAGCTTTAAGATAATGCAGCTAACAGAAAAATGACGAGAATGGTATATTTAAAAAATCCAAAAATTACTTTTAAAAAATCCAATAATTAAACAAATTCAGTCAGCTTTAAGATAAAACTACTTCGCAAAATTTAAGTGATGAATGGTACATTTAAAAAATCCAAGAATTACTTTTGTTAATAACAAAATCAATAATTAAATAAACACAAAAGTGAAAGTTCAATTAATAAAAAATATTTTTTTAGATAATGGCAATAATTTAATCTTACTATTTTGTTGATGGGATTGAATCTCAGCTTCATCTAGCTTCTGAGATCATAAACTTTCAAAACATATGTTATATATTTGAACTTTTTTTTGTTTGTTATATTTTGGTTCATCAACTCTTAAAGTGTATTTTAATTCATATATTTTTTAAAAAATCATTCTAACTCACACACTATTTTATCTTTTACTATTTAACACACGAATAGTAATATTTTAAATATAGATATTAACATAATAGCATTAGTATGTCTTCACAAAAAAAAAAAATAATAATAATAATAATAATACTAACATTAACATCTATTTAAGTCATTCATGAATTGGTTGCACGAACACTAATCAGACCCAAAATAATTACAAATTTAGCAAAGTTTAAAACTTTTTATAAATATAGTAAAAAAATCAGTGACTATCACTAATATACTTTATAACTATTACTGATAGACTTTATCAATGATAGACTATTATTATTGACAAAATTCTATAAAAAAATACTATTATCTATAATAAAGTTCTATCAGCGATAATACTATCAGTGTTAGAAACGGTCATATGTGCAATTTTTTTTTAAAAAATGCTATATTTAAAATTATTTTACTCTAAATTGACATCTGTTAAAATTTTTCTAGATTCGTAGTACTATTGAGTTTTTTTTTTTTTTTTTTTTTTTAACAACACGGTGGAGTGGAGAATTGAATATAGGACCTCATGATCACTAGACAATACATCATTAGAGCTATGCTCTTGTTGACATTATTGATTTTTTTACCTCATGATCACTAGACAATACATTATTGATTTTTTTTTCATACCACTATCGAGTTTGATAGATATTAAGTAACGAAATAATAATGATATAATATAACTTTTTTAAAAAAATTAAAGACTTTAACTTTTTTATATATATATATATATATATAGGGAAATTGTACTAAATGATAATTTAAGACTTATTGTTTGCAAATATAGCATGTTTTTAAAAATTTTGCGGATATAGCAATTTCTATCGCTATATCTTATGACTGATAGAAGTCTATCGCTGATCACCTCAGCTTTTTATAGATTTTTGTCAGTGATAATAGTCTATCAGAGATAATAGTCTATCACTGATAGAAGTCTATAAGTGATATAATAAAGTCTATCAGTGATAGAAACGGGTTTTTTTGCCATATTTGCAAAACATTTTAAAGTTTGCTAAATTTGCAATTAGTTTGGGCCTGATTGTTATTTGTGCAACCAGCCCTATATATATATATATTTAAAATTTCCTAGTCTTTTATCTTTGGACAATAAACAAAGTAAAACCATAGGTGAATTTAAAAGGGAGAGTGTTGTTAGGTATACTTTTCATCCTCTTTAGAAAACAGAGGATGAAAAGAATAATATAAAAATAAAAAGAGAAAAAAGAGTTGGCTGGCAATGGCACGTGGCTTTTCTCTTTTTACCACTCTTACTCTTTAGTGCGCATTACTTTAAACATTACTTTTAAAAGCTTACCATTTATCATATAATTGGGACAATCATGGACTTGAATATTCAATTACTAATTAAAAAAATTCATGGCCTGCTTTTTAGCACTTTCTTCCATGCTAAGAATTTTATATGGTCCACCCATTTTATATTTTGCAAACTCAAAACAGATCTTTCCCATGCACACATTATTTATTATCTTATTATCATTATCATTTTTCATTCAAATGAATCATTTAGTTCCAAATTTTAAAGTTGTTATTTAAATAGATCACTCAAAATTCAAAAAGTGTCTACTATACGTCTAATTTGTATATCTAATTAATTTTTAAACTAAAAAAAAAAAAAAAAAAAAAAAAGAAGGTGTGTAATGGTTAGTTGGTTGATAATCTTTTATTTTTTAAAAATTAAGTCTATAAACACTACTTCTATCTATAATTTTATTTGTTTTGTTATCTACTTTATACCAATATTTTAAAATACAAACCAATTTTAAAAACTACAAAAAGTAGCTTTCAAAAAATAATTTTTATTTATAGAATTTGACTAAGTATCCAAATGTTTCTTTAAAAGAAGTGAAACTCGTAGTAAAAAAATTAGAGGAAAACAAGAATAAATTTTTAAAACATAAAACTAAAAACAAAATGGTTATAAAACGGGACCTAAGTTTTCAATTTTTGATTGTGATTCCATAGGTATATGAATTTTGAATTTTGTGTTTAGTAAGTCTTTGACCTTCTAATTTTGTGTCTAATAGGCTCGTAAATTTTAAAAAATGTAAATTTTTAAGTTGAATATGTTAATGACCGAGTAGACAGTTTAAAGATTTGTTAAACAACTTTAAAATTCGGAGACCTCTTTGTTGAGAATCTCACCGTTTATAAGATATGTGAACAAATTACATTTGGAATGGAAATTCGTTAAAGGTGTGTTTGAATTTTGAAAACGTTATTAAAAAGTAAAAAACAAACCAAAAAACCAATTAGTGGAAGTACAAACTTAGTTTAAAAAAAAAAACAAAAACAAAAAAATTCAAATGGTTATGGACTTAAAAACTCGATTTTGGACCAGGCCCGTATTATATGTGGGCTGAAATGGGCCTCTTTTAAAATTAAAATATTTGGTTACTTCAGTTAAATATTAGGGCTATTTTGGTCATTATAGTTAAAAAAATTAGATATCGCGCCTTTTCTTCACATTTTCCGCTGGCCGTCTTTCTTCAGTTTCTGTTTACTCTCATTTCCATCTCCTCCGCGCTTTACTTCCACCGCTTTCTCCTTGTGATTGCGAAGATCCTTTCCTTCTCGATAATCGATCGTCGAGTACGCCGTGAAGTCGACGTACAATTCAACACCGCCGGCCGACGAACTGTTGGGATCGTCGTCCGCCTGTTGATCCGCGACGGAAAACGAGGACGACACTTCACTATATGTGAACGAATCGAGTCCTTCGTTTGGCGTTGAGATGTCTACTTCGATTGATTTGATCAATCTCGCGAGTCTCCGTCCTGGCCGGTTGGAGCGTTGTTGTTGTTCGTTTTTCTGTTCTTCGTCCCATATTGACGCGATGAAGGCCTTGTCGATTTCGGGGAATTTGGTGATGTCGAAGCCGTCTGTGGTTCTGGTGGAACTCGAATTCGCGGAATGAGACATTTCTGTTGAAGATAGGGCTTCGAATTCGAGGATGGAATGGTGCAGGAGGAATGAGGATATGATTTGAAAGGTAAGTTCGATTTTATTACCTTAGCTTGCGAGCCTGCGATTATCAAATGTGAATCGGTGATTAATAAATAGTGTAGATCCGGATTTTTTTTTCTCTTTCTCGAAATTAATGAGAGTTAAAAGCTATACATGTTTGTGTTGTGCATTGAAGTTGTTTCTTGAAAGAATTTCAAAATTTAGTTGATCATATATTTGTTGGTCTGCTAAGAATTGAAGAATTTTAAGGCATGTTTTCGTTAATTGAAGTTGATTCTTGAATGAAATTTTGACGCCAAATGCTCGGAAGCTAAGTTTTCGTTATTCTTTTGAAAGACGTGCTTCTATTTCATAATTGCAATTTACAGTGATGAGATGCAGCCTGCAGATGATGAATGCTCCCGAGTTCTAGCTTCAATTCAAAGCAAATGCACGAGGACATCGGAGATTGAATGTGGAGAATGGAGACATCATATAAAAGTAGCAATTGAATTAAGTTTCCAGAGCAGCCTTCTGATTTGAAGGTATCATTTGTTTGAATCTTTTGGATACAATGTTTTTTGAACTATATATGTGTTTTGCCTGATTTGATTCCATCTAAGAGCCATGAAAAAAAACAAATCATCCCAATTCTAAAGGAAATTCCCATGTTATTGGTGGGATTACATTGATGAGTAACGTTCAATCTATCTCCATGCACATAAACAAAAATGAGGTTATTTCTAGTTAATCCGTGGTATTAGATACCACTGCTTTTGAATTTGAATGAATGACACAATTTTTTAATTAGCAAATATACTTATCTCCCATTTTTTCCGTTCTCCTCCCTTCTCTCCCCCTTCATCTTCTCCTATTGAAGATATTGTTTAGATTTGGAACAAACTCAGCTCTGCAGAATTTAAAAGTCATTTAGAATTCCGGTTGAAGATATTATTTAGATTTGGAACAAACTCAGCACTCCAGAATTTAAAAGTCATTTAGAATTCTGATAGGGAAAAACTCAGCGATGGTATCTCTTTTAAAGAATGATTGTGATTTGTTGTTTCTCCTTTAGAAAATGATTGTGATTTGTTGTTTCTCCTTTAGAGAATGATTGTGATCTGATTTGTTGTTTCTCCTTGATTGTGATCTGATTTTGTTGTTTTAAATCAATTGGAGAAGATGGAAGGAAGAGAAAAGAAGGTTAGAGAATGGAGGAGAACCAAAAAAAAAGATTGTAGAGAAGGATATTTGCTAATTAAAAAATTGGTGGACCAAAGTAAAAATTTACATATTTTTAATTTTAAAAGAATCATCACGTGACCGTGACCGTCATTCAAAGGTAGTGGTGTGTAAAAACTTCATACCACAAATGTACTAGAAATTTTTCCAACTAAAATTAAGAGTGGGGATGATCATGTCCCAGATTTCTATAAAATTGTGTATGTCTTGGCAAGTTCTCAACAATAAACTTTAACCAACACTAATATTCGTGACTATTCGTATGGGACAATGCATCGAACATTTGATTGGCAAAGTAACTCTAAGATATTAAATCGAGAGTAGGTGGGCACCATGACTTGGAGCTTTTATTTATCACTAAATAAAGTCATTTTGGTGTTAAAATTCAATTGAGATGTATCACGACATATTTTAGGACTTTAACATCATTTTTATTTATGGATATTGGAAGGTCAAGTTAGATATTTGATAATATATATATATATACTTATTTAAGGGACCGTTTGGCTAAAAGAACATGATCTTACTATTTGTAAAATGGTTAACTATCTATAACCTTTTAATATTTAGGGGGCGTTTGGCCCAAGGAGTTGGGGGGAGTTGGAGTTGTTTTATCTGGAGTTGTTTAGTCTGGGGAGTTGTTTAGTCTGAGTAGTTCTGAGGTATGTCTGTTTGGGGCAGGGAGTTGTTTAGTCTGGAGTTCTGAAGTCTGTGGTGTGTTTGGAGCAGAGAGTTGTTTATCTGGGGAGTTGTTTAGTCTGAGGAGTTCTGAGGTATGTCTGTTTGGGGCAGGGAGTTGTTTAGTCTGGAGTTCTGAAGTCTGTGGTGTGTTTGGAGCAGAGAGTTGTTTATCTGGGGAGTTGTTTAGTCTGAGGAGTTCTGAGGTATGTCTGTTTGGGGCAGGGAGTTGTTTAGTCTGGAGTTCTGAAGTCTGTGGTGTGTTTGGAGCAGGGAGTTGTTTAGTCTGGAGTTGTGAAGTCTGAGTTTATTTTAGCTGTTTTCTTCTGCACAATTGTTTTCTACAAACTATCAAAATTTTCTTACGAAGGACTTCTTCCAATTCCAATAAATTCTAAAAATGAAATATTTTATTTTTATTTTATCTATCTTGACAAATTTCTTTAAAGACAACAAAAATAATTTTGAGCACAATATTTGACATTATTTTTTTACATTGATTATATAAAAAAAAAAAAACATACATATATATAGATATATTTTGTTAGGACTCATTTTTAATTTTATGAATTATAAGATTGTCTACCCATAAGTATAGTCTATTCATGTGTCAAACACATATTTCTCTGTCTCCCATCTAAATCCACTCTACTCGTAAATCAGTATCTCAACAATGATGGTTTATTTTAGCTATATGTTTTTTTGTACAATTTCTTTTCTATAATTTTCCATATTTTTTTTACAGGGACATAAACATATCTATGTGTCAAACACGTTCTTCCTCGCTTTCACCCACTTAAACTCGTAATTTCATATGCACTACACCTAAAACCTATTTTCTATAATTTTTCATATTTTTATTATCAAGAACTTCTTCCAATAAATTTTAAGAATACGATTTTTGTGTTTTTTATTTTATGTATCCTTTACAAATTTATTCGAAGATAACCAAAATAACTTTGACTACCATACTTCACCTTCTTTTTTCAATATCACTCACATTAATTATTCATTTTATTTGGATCGTTTTGAAATAAAACAAATAGTCGTACAATAGTCGATTAACTATTACATGCGAATTTATCCATTAATCTAAGTGAATCCAAATAAGCTATATTTTTATTTCTTCTTGAATACTACATTTTAAATTTTGTTTAAGTACCAATTTTAACTTTTAATTCAACAACTTAATTTATATTTAAAATAAAAAATATGTTGAATTGCATTTTTAGTCCTTTTACACATTTTGTTTAATTTATGTTTTTTTTAAATAATTAAAAAAATATTGTAAAAGGAAGAGAGAGAAAGAGAGGAAAATGAAGGAGAGTTGAATAGTAATTACTGTAGAAGTCCGAGGAGTTGATATTTTTTGTCTGAGTTAAACAACTCCTTGGGCCAAACGGGGAGTAAGTTTACTCCCCACAACTCCACTCCTCCCAACTCCGTGGGCCACGGCCCCTTAAGGATTGAGTTGATTTACAAAAATTCTGATTTTTGTATTTAAAAAACTAATCACTATAAAGATATATGTATCTTTTTTTTCTTTTTTTCAAGTTTCTGAATAGTTTAGTGTGATTTAAAAATATACTAGAAAAAAACAGTAAAAATCATATTGAGTACTTGTACGGTTTAAGCAAATTCACACGTAGTTCTGGAGACTAAGCATTTATTCCAATATTAAAAATTAATTGTTCCACCTTCCATAGTGAAAAAAAACAAATGTGAGGGTACTAATTTGAGCATATAACTTAATTAGTTAACATATATAAAATTTTAGTATTTTTTTCTGGCTTGTTTTATAATTCTTTGCTTTCCCTCTCCCTCCCTTAAACCTATTTTATTTTTACACCAACACATTTTTTTTTACTCACTCATTTATGGTCGGCGACGACTTCAATTGACGACAATTTTTTCGTGACGATTCGAGGACATTTTTTTCAGATCTGAAAAATCTTACCGATCCATACTTTCAAAATCTAAAAATTTCATATCTGATAATAGAGCTAAAGCAACCAAAAATAATATTAAAAAAAATAGAGTGAAGATGTCATGAAGGTGAATTTAACTTGTTTTTTAAGTTCTTGACAAACGAACGAAAAAATCGAGTCATTCAGAGATTCAGATCATCTATCCAACTGGTTGATAAATTAATAAAAAACAAAAAAAACTACCAACACACTTTATTTAATTAATGCGATTGAATCCATGACCTCATAGTTAGGAGCACAGCCTTATGTCAATTGAGCTGTTCGGTTTGACAACACACTTTACACTTTATTTAATTAATGCGATTGAATTCATGACCTCATAGTTGAATCCATGACTTCATAGTTAGGAGCACAATCTTGTGTCAATTGAGCTGCTCGGTTTGACAACACACTTTATATTTAGTAGGGAAAAAAAAATCAAAACTTAACCAATGGAGGGCATTTATTTTTATCTGAGGGAGAGGAGAACATGTATAAAAAAAAAAAATAGGAGGGAAGAACATGTCTTAAAAATCTTTAGAAAAAATAAAAACTTGACCAATCGAGGACATTATTAATGAAAATTAAAAATAAATTTGGAAGTAACGAAATCAGATTCCAGTCTAATTCGAGAAATATTTTCTCTGCCGGAATACTCCGAGTGGATGAGTCAAATCTAAACGGCAGAGGCGACTGATCGCTGATGTGATATGATATGTACTTTCTTCGATCACACCGCTCTTTGGCAACCAATCTCACTCGTTGCCGTCATTTCTCATCGGCGTCTGGTTCGAAAAAGGTTCCCTTCCTCTACAACCACGACCACCCAGTTGAAGAAAACCGGCTTCCAAACAATGCCCAAACCACCGCTACTCTCCAGCTGCTGTCGTGGGGCAGAGGTTCCTCCGGCCAGCTCGGCGGTGGCATTGAAGAAATCCGTCTATATCCTTCCCCTGTCGCTAATTTGATTGTTCCCAATCTCCATACTCTCGCCCTAACCCCCGGTCGACTTCCGTCCCTCTCCGGCGAGAATGAAGATTGTGGGGACGGTGGTTCGTTCGAGGTCGGTATTTCTTGTGGGTTGTTTCATTCTTCTTTGCTTGTAAATGGGAAAGGCTGGATTTGGGGTAAAGGCGACGGCGGCCGTCTCGGCTTTGGCCATGAGAACCCTGCCTTTACTCCCACTTTGAATCCTCGCTTAGAGGGTGTTCGTTGCATTGCTCTTGGAGGTCTGCATTCCGTTGCGCTCAACTCCCTTGGGCAGGTTTTCACTTGGTCAGTATCTCAACATTATATGTATTTTCAGTTCATTTTTATGTTGGTTATACAATTTACTATTGAAGCCCTTTGTTTCTTATCTGCTCTAATTCTAAACTCAATTCATTTATAATAGCTCGAAGGGTGACTCTGTTTCATGATTACTCTTAGCTCTTAATAGCATGATTCCAAGAGTCTACAAGTTGAGCAAACATAAATCTTTTTATCATATGGATTTCTCATTTTGTTTGGAATACGGTTATTGAGGATCAAATTGTGTTAATTTCGTGGAGGATGTACCTAATAAGATTATCGTTTTAGTAATATCATTATGTATAGAGTATGCATAAGGATAGGTGGGCAGTCTTATTTCTATGTCTTACTCTTAACTGTAAAAGAAAACTCCACCAGTTTACCTGGGAAGTGCTCTATAGTATTTCTTTTAGTTATTAACTACAATGCACGCCTTCAGTTGATAGACTATTTAGAAACTATGATCCTTTACTTTCTGTTTCATGATTTTTTCCTTAAACTGTCCAACTTGATCTTCGGTCATTAAAAAATGAAGCTACCAGGGGTTACGGTGGTTTTGGTGCGCTTGGACATTCTGTTTATCACAGAGAACTCATCCCTAGATTGGTAGAAGGCTCGTGGAGTGGTAGAATAACACACATTGCAACTAGCGGGGCCCATACTGCAGCTATCACGGAATCAGGTTGTTTATCCCCTCACTGTATTGATGCTACTTTAGACCGCAAAATGAATCTTTATCAGGGAAGTTAGGTTTAATAACAGCTAAAATTACTTCAGTACGTGGAATTATATTTCTCTCGCCTGCAAGTATTTAGTTGCTTTCAGGCATTGGAGAACTGTAAGCTTCCAAACCCATTGGTTTCGAGGGCATTTTGACCAATGTAAACATAAACAAGAACTAGATATGTTTAATACACTTTTCACAAAACAGAATCCCTTGGCCTCTCCCTTACTTACAGATCAAGCCTCACCAGCCCTCCTCCTACCATACACTCTCACAACAATAGGTCCTTCACAAAAATAAGCTATGAGAATCTCTTCCTGATAAGTGATAATTGTATGAAGTGGCTGATGCTCAATTTGTGGATGACACCAAATTCAAATAGCCTAGATGGCTCTCATGAACTAATGATATTGCTGTACCTGTTGATTTCATACGATACTTTCTTATAAAAAGATAATAGTATTAATTAAATGATCTTTACTTTCACACTCATGTCATCCTTTTTTCCCCAGGAATTGGTAAGAATTTGCAAGTTTTGCATATTAAAGTTGTTTCTTCTTTTATGTTCGCTGGTATAGGTGAACTCTATACTTGGGGCCGAGATGAAGGTGATGGTAGATTGGGCCTTGGTCCAGGTCGAGGCCCAAATGAGGGAGGAGGACTGAGTATTCCTTCCAGAGTGAAAGCATTGCCTGCACCTGTGGCTGCTGTGTCTTGTGGTGGTTTCTTCACAATGGCTCTGGGAGTGGATGGGAAGCTTTGGAATTGGGGAGGTAAGAATTTCAGTTTAATGTATGCCAACATAAGAGGCGATAAGATAAAGTTTTGCTGGTAACAGATGGAAACTGAATTGAGATTATGATACTTGTTTAGAAATTGAAATAACAGTCTGGAAACGTTGAATCTTAATCATGACTTTTCCCCATAATCAGTATCAGGAAATAAATTATTAGTGCTACTCCAATGTATTTGAGGTCTTAAAAAGTTCAACAGATTATAGTATTGCTGTAGAAGTTTCATGCTCTCTGTTTTGCTTGTAAAATAAGAGGCCACTATGCTGTACCAACATTTTAAAGTCTGCAATAACAGAATGATGAAAAGGTCTTTCACAGACCAAATGCCAGAAAAAGCATTGAAGATATAGGAAGATATAGGAAGATATGTAACTGAATGTATTTAATTGATAGGTCTTTGTCTTTGGGTAGCTACACCTTGTCAATCAATGAATGACTTTCTATCCAAAAATAAAAAAATAAAAATCTATAAAAAAAAATGAATGGCTGTCTATGCATTGTGCTGCCAGATTTTTACTGCAATAGAACTTTTGCCTGGCCTGTGTGATAAAGTGTGCCAGTTAGTTCACTGGAACTAATGCGAGGTTAAAAATGATCAAACTGATTAATAATAAACCTGGGTTCTTTTCATGGCAGCGACTTGGATATTTGAACTTACATCTACGTGCAGGATCTTATAACATGGACAAATTGAGCCAGTTAGCTCTTTGTACTTTGTTATCTTCTACAGTTAGGCTTAAAATTTTAGAATTTTGTTGCATTTTCCATGCTGCTAGGCCTTGATAAGGACAACGGATCCTCCACATATCGCCACATTGATATGATATTGTCTACTTTGGGCCTAAACCCTCATGGCTTTGTTTTTGGTTTCAACCAAAATGCCTCATACCAATGAAGATAATTGTCTCACTCATATACCATGGATCAATCCCTTTCCTAACCAATGTGGAAATTTGTTAGCACTCCTAACAGGCCTTGGGCCATGTGGGTGTAGTGTAGGTTTGACTTGTTTAAAGAAGCTTTTGAACTTAGTTCTCCCCTAGGAAAAAAAATTAAAAAAATCAACTTTGCTAATCGACATTGCTAACATTGCATATCTTTCTGTTGGTAACTTATGCAGCAAACACCAACTTCGAGCTTGGTAGAGGCAATAAGATTGGTGGTTGGGAACCAAAATCCGTTCCTAGTCTTGAAGATACACCCATCATTCAGATAGCTACTGGTGGATACCACTCACTTGCATTAACTGGTAAATTGACTGTAGAAGCAACCACATCTCACCTACTGTTTTAGAGGTTATTGTATTCACATCTTGTGTTTATTAAAGTTTCTTGTTATTCTAACCCAGGTGATGGAAAAGTACTTTCCTGGGGTTATGGTGGACATGGTCAATTGGGTCATTCTTCAATACAAAATGAAAAAATACCGAGAGTCATTGATGCTCTAGCTGACCAGCGAGTGGTCTATATTGCCTGTGATGGTTCCTCTTCAGCAGCTATAACAGGTAGCCAAATGGTTATCTACTTCTATTATGCCTTTAGAATTTAATATCGAATTATTTAGGTGCTCTCCTACATTTCGATGTCATTTTCTCCCGCCAATTTTTTCTTATGAAAAATAAAGTTAATCATTCTAAATTCTGACTGAACTATGATGATTTGAACTTATTATTAACTTTTCCAAATACTTGTTTTTCTTTAAAAGTTACGCTCTTACTTTTACATATCATTCTGATCATTTCTTTAAACATGTCTCTAAAAGACACTGATAAGTTGCTTTTGGATTGTGAAAGCTGAGGGAAAATTGTACATGTGGGGAAATGCTAAGGATTCTCAATTGGGTGTTCCTGGGCTGCCAGAGGCACAATTATGTCCTGTGGAAGTCAAATTTCTAATTGAAGATGATGGATTGGGTACCTACCATGTTTTATCAGTTGCAGTTGGTGCATCTCATGCAATGTGCTTGGTCTTAAGGTAAGATTTCCCATAAATGGTTCTGCAGTCATTAGGCGTTCTAATAAAAGTTCTTCACCACTTTTTTCTTTATCACGCAGGAGAAACAGGATGTAAAATTTTGATGCGTTGGTGGTCCCGAGAAAGTTTTGCAAATGTAGAAACATATGGGCTGGTATTGTTACAACATACAAGGTGGATTAGGAATTTGAACTACAAGAACTGCTGCCGCTCAGCACCTTTCAACTTGGGCGGTCACTTTTGATAAAACAGAGTCACCTGTATTCCCATTGTGGACCAGATAATCTGTTACACACACAGAACATTTAGAAAACACCATAGATAGACCATCTTTAGTTTTAGTCTTTCATTATCTTTTACTTTATGAAAAGATTTATATAGTAGTCATTTGTTAAATCACACAATTAAGTATTAATCTTCCTTTTGATTTCTTCTCATGATATTTGTGTTTTTCTCTTTATATTTTCTTTGCTTATCATGAGAGATATCCTCCATAAAATGCATAAATCCTGAAGAATCATCTCACTCACCAACCAAATCTTCACCTAACCAAAATGAATAATGTGCATTCTACATTATTGGCATCATTATATGTTTTACATTTGAAGTTAAACATAATACATTTCTATTCAGGGAGGCTTTTATGGAACGTGTCAATGATAATGTTCTCTCATAATTGTTGTACTCATTCAATTATTTGGTCAAGATTGCACTGATGAATTTTGTAGGCTTTCCAACATGTGGGTGACATCTGCCATGGCTATATGCATACTAAAGGCATCTGGGGTAAGCTCGAGGCAGACAGGTCAGTGTGGTCCTCTTGATTATTTATTCAGCAACCAAAAGGTCTAAAAAAAGTGCACATGTTTCGTAGATTCAAAGATGTAGACCAAACCTGGTGGTGAGATATAGGTAGGGGATCAGAAGCACAAACACAGAAGGAGAAAAAGGAACAACGAACAAGATTGTGCTTAAAGAAACTAACTTTTAAGATTGGTGTGTCAGTGAGTGCGCACCCAAGGCCAAGGCTAATGCCTTCTCTGTGTATTATGGGAGTCATGCGTCTAAAGCTAAGTGGGATGGTCAGTTTTCGGAGCTCATGAATCTGCATTTCCTGCTTTTCTTCTTTTTCTTTCTGACTTTCATTATTGTGTGTTTCAAATATTACTTCAAATTCTATGTTGCAGTGTCTTTTCTCTTTCCATTCCCTTGTGTCCCTACCTACCATGCAATACTATTATCCTTTTTCTTGTGGGGTATTGTTAGTATTTTGTGGGATTATCAATCTCAGTATTAATATAGTTAGCTGAGTAAGGCTGGTTTTGTTATATTTTAATCCTTGTCTAATACTAATGTAGTTTGTTTTAGATGATTTTTTTTTATATCCGTGAGTGTCTAGGTCAGTTTGCGTGCACCTCGACTAATCTCACGGAACAACCGCCTGACCCTACTACATTTGGTTGCCAAAAAACTCGTATGATTTGTTCATTTTAAATTTCTTAGAAATCCTTGTTTCCTTTGAATTTTAGCAATATATTTTGTTTTCATTTGTGCTCTCTCTTTCCTCAATAATGTACCTTGGATCCTTGTTATTCTACATTTCCCTCCCATGAAAGTATTCATTGCACAACGCAATTATTTAGTTTGTTTATTATTGATATATGGAAACATGATGGACGGTAGAGGGAAGATTTGTAGAAAAAAAAACACAGTGAATGTGTATAGTGCAAATCTTGTCCATTCATTTAGCACAATAATTTAGGGTCGAGCTACTTCCTTAGGCTGCAAGTGTCAAATACAACATGTCATGCTCGACACAACATTGATTTGACGATCACACATCATGCCTATCTGCATAACCATATCCATTCTTGAGGAATTTTCAACTTGGCATATGGTGACATATCTCAACCTTAGCTTATGAGTGTTCAATTCAATTCATCACGAAGTTACCATATAATTCCTCTATCCATCTTTTTTTCTTTCAAGAATATGGCAATAGTCATACACTCTACTTTATTCACACAACACAAAAGCTTAGTCAAATTCTTTCTTTCCCAAGTGTTGAACCATCATTACATATTGATTTGATGATAGAAGTGGTTTTAATGTAAACACCTCAAACCCCATGATATATAGGAACTTCCATTAAAGCTGATTTGGGTGGTTGGTGAAGCTTTTTTGAACCTAGAAGAGAGTGTCTTACAAAGGGCATAATGATCTAAATGGAGGGAGGCAACGGTACAAAAGAGTGGACAGGTATTGGTGGTGGCGACGGCAGCGTCGGTTGGGAGCGTGACAAACTTCCCTTCTTTTATTACTTTTTGTCTCTTCCTTTTCCTTTCTCTCTCTCTCACACTTAATTCTCTCCTCTCTCTATTTATTAATCTCACCACTTCTTCCACCTTCATCTCTCTCTTTTATCTTTTTCGATTGATAACGACAAACAAATCTCATGGACATATCTATTTTATGTAGGATGGAGATTCGAGCTCTTAATCTCTCGATCTATAATCTTTATATTATAGAATATAAGAAAATTGTAACCGATTTTAATTTATTAAAATAATTAAAAATTTAGCATTTTTTTAAAAAAATTGCGGATATAGCAATTTCTATAACTGATAGTATGGTCTATCGCTGATAGTAGTCTATCACCTCAATTTTTTATTAAATTTTGTACAGTAGTCTATCACGGATAGAAGTCTATCCGTGATAGTCATATATCAACGATAGAGTGTATCAGTGATAGCTACTGATTTTTTGCCATATTTGCAAAATGTTAGTTCTATCCGTGATAGTCATATATCAACGATAGAGTGTATCAATGATAGTCACTGATTTTTTGCCATATTTGCAAAATGTTTTAAATTTTGCTAAATTTGCAATTATTTTAAGCCTGATTGCTGTTTGTGCAACTAGTCCTAAAATATATATATATATAAATAATTGTTAGAACGAGGAGAGGAGAGTGATGATGATTGTCCCTCTTTGTTCACATTTTTATATAGAATTAATGAATCTATAGACATAAAATAAAAAATATGCTAACTAATTAAATATTTTACTAAATTTAGCATCCTATTAAACACAACTTTCAAATATTGAAACTAGTAACTTAAAAAAAAAATATATTTATAAGAAGAAAGAAAGGTTTTAGAGTTGACTAATTTGGATGTCAACTACCATTTGAACCAACAAACTTAACTGTTCATTTTGATCAATATTGCAAAACAATAAATAACATATACTCCAACTTGAGAGAGAAAAAAAAGGGGGGAAATTATGTATTCTATAATCTATTAATTAAAGCTACATTCATGGACTTTTTAGCATAGGGGGGCACTGCCACGGCGGCCGGGACAGCGGCGCGCCGGCGCTGGCCGGGCAGGACTGTACGGTCACCTGCGGGTCCATGCAATTATAAGACAAACAAAGCGCCGCCGTATCGGGCAAAACGGTACCGGGCTCCATTGGAAACTCGGATATGAAATTGTGCTGTAAATACAGAGTGGTGGTGCTGCCGCTGCTGACGCTCTTCACATACTCCGCCGGCACGGATCCGGTGAGCCGGTTGTTGTTCAAGAACAGCGTCTCGACGCCGGCGAAAATCGCCGATATCTCTCCGGTCAGATTGTTGTGGCTCAAATCTACGATGGATCCGGCGCCGTACATCACCGGGCTTGTGGGGTCGGCGGGCGGCGGCGGCGGGACCTCGCCGGAGAGATAGTTCCGTTGGAGGAGGAGAGAGGAGAGAGAAGGGCGTGAGAAGAGAGAGAAAGGGATGGGCCCACTGAATCGGTTCACGCTCAAGTCGAGATACACTAACTCCGATAGAGAATCAAGTCCGTTGCGAAGTGGGCCCATCAGCGAGTTCTCTGAAAGCGACAGGTACCGGAGTGACGACGGCAGCGACGACGCCGGTAGAGTACCGTTTAATCTGTTGGATTTCAAATCAAGGTGGAGGAGAGGGGACGACATGTCGGCGGAAATTTCGCCAGAGAATTGGTTCGACGACAGGATCAGGATTTTGAGTTCGGGGAGGTTTGTGAGTGTCGGCGGAATGATTCCGGCGAGCTGGTTATGGCTGAGGTCGAGAGTGTGGAGGCGGAGGAGGGCGGAAAGAGTAGCCGGAATCACGCCGGTGAGGCGGTTGTCGGTCAAAGAGAGGACACGGAGGTTTCGGAGACGGCCGAGTTGCGGTGGGATCGGACCGGTGACAATGCCGGGGAAGAGGATGAGTTGGGTGAGCTCGGAGAGGTCGGAAATGGAAGCCGGGAGGGACCCGGCAAGGCCAGGGGAGTCAGACCGGCCAGTGCCAAGGGAGAGAATTGTGACTCGGCCGAGATCGCAGACGACGCCGGAGAAGGAGGAGCAGGGATCCGGAGAGGAGAAGTCCCAGGAGGAGAAAAAACCAGCACCGGAACGGCTCCGGCGGAGGGGGAGATCAGTGAGAGAGTTTTTAATGGCTTTTAGAGCTTGGAGATCGGCAGCGGCAATGTTGGCCTGCAATTGAAGGGACAGAGAAGAGAAAGAGAGAAGAAAAAGGAAGATGAGAGAGAGAGAAAATGGAGTGTGAGCCATTGGAGCAGAGCAGAGCAGAGGAAGGATGTAAGCAAAAAACAGAGAAGAGTTTGGAGTTTTTATCAAAATAATAATGAGAAAAAGAGAGAGAAATTGGAATATGAAATAATTTTGAATTTGATCCAAAAAAATGAGTAGTTTATATGAAGCTCAGGTCCACTATAATGGGGACTGTCACAAACCAAAGTTGTGAAAGAGAAATCACTTATAATTGTTGTAGGGAAGTTTTAAATATAATCCCAAACTCTCTGTTTCTTTGCCTCTTCTTTCTCTTTCTCTCTCCTTATCTCAGACTGAGTTTATGGGTGTATAGAGTATAGACATTGTAATAAATCACTCAACCGACATAAAGTATGAACGATCGAATGTTAAATGTTCGACATCAGCATGACTTAACTGGCATGAAGTATGAATGATCGGCCAAAATGTTAAAGGTTCGATCATGTGTGAAACAAGATTGCACGCTCAAAATTGAGCATAACTCAATTCATCAATACATATACCTTAAATCAGAACTAAAGTTTTGAAACTTTCCACTTGTGGTTGAACTATAAAAAAAGTACGAGAAGACATTAAGGGGGAGTTTATATTCTTCTTTATGAGATTTTATTTCAAAAAGGATACGTTTAACTGATGAATTTTGAAGATAGGTATTTACTTTTGAATAATTGTATTTTAAAAAGTGCTTTTGTTCAAGGATAAACCATTTAATGATTTTGAATTTGAATTTGATATTTATGGGTTTCTAGAAATTCCTTTTATTCTTCTCAAAAAAGAAAAAAAAAGAAATTCCTTTTATTAAAGTTGAAAATTTCGTTTTTGGCTTTAATGAGTAACAAATAACGAAAGGGTATATTGTTGAGATAAAGTTTAATTATTTAAATTTATACTGTTTTGAAAGATCCATCCCTACTAAAAAAAATAAAAATCCATTTATAATTAGAAATTTTAAAATAGTGATAAATTTTAAAATAGCAATATACTTCGATGTTGTCGTCGGTGATACTCTCTTTTAAGCATATTGAGTTGTTAAAACGTCATTTATGACTTTTTTCTTTAGTACAACAAATATGGAGGATTGGAGTTCTGAATATGAATAGACTTCATTTACCATGTTATGCTCATGAAATTAGTATTCTAAAAAATAGATAATTAGCTTAAAAAAAATAGATAATTTTGTTTTTACTTAAAAGATGATTTAATGGTTTAAAAAAAAACTAAGAGAGAATTTTCTTTTTCTAAATTTAAAATTATTTTCAGACCTACTCCATTTTCAAGAATTCATTTCTTTAAACCACCTTACATACATATCAATAAATTGTTTGTCCCCCCAAGGTTTTTCAATGACTACATCTACAACAGACAACAGTAAGGAAAGGAAATACATTCATACCACCAATGTGTGGAAAAAAAAAAAAAAAAACTTTTTTCATACTCGTTTGCAAACATTGTGTAATATTTTAAGTCTACATTGGTTAAGACATATCTTCGACCAAGAGATCAAAGGCTCGATTGGTCTCCTCTATATATTGAACTAAAAAAAAGTGTGATTTTTTTAAATCAGTAGAATGCACTAGAAACTAACACATTAATTTATTTATGACTTCAATTAGAAAAAAGGCTTCAAATTTTCATCATGTTATTAATTAAATAAATCAGAGTAATACAAAATTGTATGCAATGCAAGTATGTATATGACAAAGATCTGAGTGGATCTGCAATAGAAAAGGAAGATTTGTTAAGGGAAGCTGCTCTTTGCAAATATGTTAATCAAAACAAAGTTGTCAGATAAGTCAATAAACATAAAACATTGGTGGCAACACTAAAGAAAAAAGGAAAGACAAAGGAGGCCTAAAACTTTGACAGCACAGTGCCATAGGCTACTGCACATGGCTGCAAGCATGGGTACATATCATTTACAATTTCATATGATGTCCGTGATGTTTTCTTTTCTCCTTTTTAATCTAAATTTAATTACCCTTTTCATATCCTCACGGTGCCTACAATATACACTAACAAACAGCGAGTACAGCGAACATGATGTATGGACTATGAGCTAAAAGAGGTCTCAAGTTCGATTCTTCCCCATCAGTTTCACATCCATTTCTAGTGGTAAAACTAAGGATGACATTTATATTAGTATGAAACTTTTTGGATAGAGTCCAAAACTAAACAACTACCTAGAATGCAAACAAGCATAGTGTGATATGGTTGAGACAGTTCATGTAATTACTAGGAGTGGGATCAAAATCCCGCCAATATTTATGAATTTATAAATAAGAAACCATCATGGATTGATCTAGTGGTCAATAAGACCTTGAAAATAATAAAGAATTTAGAAGGAATGAGTTCAAACCATGATGGTCACCTACCTATGATTTAATATCCTATTGGTTTCCATGACAACCAAATATAGTAGTGTCAGACAGTTTTTTCGTGAGATTAGTCGAGGTGCGCGCAAGTTGGTCCAGACACTCACGTATATAAAAAAATATATAAATAAGAACAACATTTCTATCTATATTAGATATTTTAGATTCGAAAATAAACAAATTATATTAATACGGAGAGGAGATGTAGGAAGACATGTTATAATATGCTCCAATAATTTAGGATGATGCAGTATTAGATTTAGAAACATGTGTTCAAGAGCAGCACTATTTTTTTTCAAACCTGAGATCAGAGTGTAATGGTTGGTAGTGTAGTGTCCACAGTTGGCCACATCCGCCATGATTTGATAAGGTAAAATCCAAATGACTTTTTGCAGAGCTTCAATAATCGTACGTTATGCTCTGAAATGCAAATGGGCAGACTTCCATGTGCAGAACTTTGGAGGTATTTGCTTATCTGAAACTAAAACAAAGAAATGATGTCAATGAAATCTCAGTTCTTTAATTATAGAACAGAGTAGAAATCAGTAATCCCACAGAGACATGTTCTGCACTGAAAATGAGAAGGAAATAATCCAACTGCTCTCTCATCCCTTGGATTGCCATTCTCTATGGCACACATGGGGAAGTGAGCCTGAGAGAATTTACCCTTATAAGATGCAATGAAGATTAAAGCATTGGTTGCTTTGCTTGCACCCAAAACAGCATTTAAAACCAAAATTCACAAAGGCATTTAGCTTATAGAATGTGGAGTCGAGTCTCAAATGTGGGTTTGTTTATCCCGAAAATGAGTTTGTTGATTTCATGGATTAGATCTAAATTCCCAAAATCAAATTTGAAGGCTACACACTTAATTTTACAAATCATAAATCTATAGATGAAACATGCATTATACAAACCTAACCTTTTATAAACACGCTCCTCTACATAATCCAGTGAAGACAATACAAATAGTTTACAAACTCAAACTTCACAAAGACATAAATATCTTCAAAACAATCATTGCCGCTATGTGTAAAAAGAAAAAATAAATATTGAAAAAAAAACTAAGTAACCATCATGGGTTGGCCTAGTGGTCACTGGTCAATAAAAACCATAAAAATAATAAAACATTTAGAAAGAATGGGTTCAAACCATGTTGGTCACCTGTCTAGAATTTAACATCCTACGAGTTTCCTTAACAACCAAATGTAGTAGGTTTAGACAGTTGTTTCGTGAGATTAGTCAAGATGGACGCAAACTAGCTCGAATACTCACGGATATCAAAACAAAAACAAAAAGGGAAAAAAACTAAGTGTACTGTTATAAAACAACATTCCCTTCCTTTGCGAAGAGAAATATCACACTAATATTAACTCACATGGATAAAAATCCAAAAGGAATACCATAACAGCCACATAAAGCAATAGTAAGTGCCTACAGAAAAATCCACTTGAGAAATTATTTAAAATCACTCGAGAACTCATTTATTCAATTTTAAAATGGACCATCGACATTTGGCAGCCTAAAAACTTATGAGATGTTGATTGTCGGAAGCAGGTGGCCCAAGAGGTTTTCAATCCACGACCAGTTAGTTGGTCGAATGGATTCAAAGGGCCTTTACTCCACCATGCGTGTGGAACCAACTTTGAAAATCGTATGGATCAAATTACACATACATCCGAACCCATTAGATTAAAATGAACTTCTACCACCAAATTTTAGCCATATACGAAGCAGCTCATAATGTCGTCACAAGCCCATCTTGCATAAAACAAAAGCATCCCAATGGAGAAAACTTTGCTATCTTGTAAACTAATGTACAAAAGAGTCACCAGCAAAGTTTGAATGGCAAATACCCTAACAACAGAGATTTTGAGAATGAAAAGAAAACTATAGTGCAAGACGAGAATTACCTGAGGTCTTGATACATGCACTCTTTCAGCCCACCCACGATAACTTCCGGCCACTGACATTCCCTGTCGTTATCATAAATATTGCTGTCCACATAATTTCATTCTTCTGTCATTCTCTTTTCCCAGGTCAAGGAGGGACTGCTTCTCTCTCTCAAATTCACAGGAGAAAAGGAGGCTCCTTCCATGGAACGAAGGGCCTTCCTTTCCCCACCTTGAGAGAGAGAGAGAGAGGAGAATGGAGTAACGACGGCTAAACGTGAAGTAATTTAATTGACAGTAAATGACAGATAAGGATAATAAAAGTACCAGATAAGATCAATTTTCGGTGTTCATCAAACAAAAAGGTACAAATAATTGCAATGTTATAACTTGACTTGATAGTTCCACATTGTAAAGATAATGACCGGCGTTTCTAACATGGTTAAATATAAACTTCATAAAGTGCACATTAAAGATAAACTCAACAATCTAACAACATATCAAAACACCAGTGTTCACTTCAAGTCATATGAAGATCTTGAAACATGCCTGACGAAGCACGATGAAGTAAATCCAACATCTAAGAGGTGTTTAGGAAGACTCAGCAGCCGGTTGAGTCAAACCAGACTTCACTAACAACTTGCTTAGGGACTCAGGTGAGCAAACTTGATACTTGACATTTCCAGAAGGTGAAAGGAAAACCTCAGCTAATTCAAGCTTGTCTGAAGTAAGACTTGTGCTGTCCATGGTTTTGCTAAGCACCTTAATTGCAAGCTGGATGGCTTCTTCCCTAGTGATGTCATCCTTGTAATCCTGTTTGAGCATCGACTGTGCTGCCTGGTTGTTTGCACCAATTGCAGCAGCCTTCCAACCACCATAGTTTCCACTTGGGTCACTCATGTATAGTTGAAAGCCATAATTTTTATCCCATCCTGCAAACAGAAAAGAAACACCAAAGGGACGTAAACCCCCAAACTGAGTGTAGCCTTGCTTTGTATCACAGAGGGATTGAACCAGTTGCTCAACGGGCATTGGCTCTTGGTAAGAAAAAGTGTAACGCTGGGCTTGAACTCTTGCAGTGTTGATTAATATGTTTGCATCAGACATTATTCCAGCCACAGCACATGCAACATGATCATCAAGTTTGTACATCTTCTCTGTGGAAGTTGAGGTCTGCAGGAGTTTGGAAGTGACCTTCTTTTCACCTACCAAAACAACTCCATCTTTAGATAATATCCCAATTGCAGAACCTGCGTTTCCAATTGCCTCCATTGCATATTCAACCTGGTAGAGACGACCTTCTGGAGAGAAGATTGTTGTTCGGCTATCATATCTTCTCGACATTTTTTCGTTATCCTGTTACAAAAAGAGCAGGACAGTAAGAATAGATAGTCTGGCAGGGAAGAAGATTCCCATCAATTGAGTATGGATACATTGATGGGAGACAAACATGGCAATGCACTGATGACACATCCTTTTTCAAAAACAATATGACAAACAACAATGGGAACAAGTAAAATATAATTTTTAAAATGTATTTATATATTTTTATACGTTTCAACACTTTACATTATGAATTGTATGATATCTAAGGATCTAGAAATACATTTCTACATTTCCATTGCTACCTCATAACTTCAATTTGTCTCCCCTCTCTACATTACAGAATAATTATTTGTTCCCCCTCAATGACCCAAATTTCTACTGTCTATCTTGTAGAGAGTAAACTTCAATTAAGAATCCAAAGGGGGCAAAACAGAATACAGGAAAAACGATCCAAAGGGAAGATAACAAAAAACTACAGATTGCATGAATACATTTGTTCATGCACATTATAGAGACGCAGGAATTAGTGGTTTAGCTTGCTTGACAAGTCCATATGCCAGTCAAGTACTTGTGAAAAATGAATTAATGGTCCAACTCATTCGCTCCACCTTATAGAGACACATTTGCAAGGGTTAATATTTTACTGAGATACCTCATTTGTAATTTACAGCAGGTGTTGAAGTCCAAAAAGATGAGTGTACTGCCTTAGGATATATAACTTTCCAGGCTATCTTCATTGACAATAACAGAGAGAACATATTCACTAGTAAAGAAATTTCCAAAAGAGGACTCAATTGAGAATGCATTATATTTTTCTTCCAATCTCTAGTGTCAAAACAGTTGAATCTAAAATGACAAATACCTTTTCCATAAGGGTTAGAGATAACAACTTATTTTGTCAAATTAACGAGTAAAGGAATTAGAAACGCTTTGTTTACCCATCTAAACGATCTCACAGACCTACTTCTCGCACTACCCAATTGTCGAAACTAACCTTTCAAATCAATCATAAACAGAAAAGCTAAAGGCTCAAAGGACTCCCACTATATTATTCATGCGTTTGATTGTTCTTCAACCAAGGGGTCCCCTGGATATTTTCCAACAAGGATAGTATGCCAGATGGATAATTCTTCAGGGAAACCTCCAAAGCCATTTCCCAGCTAACACCGCATTCCTTCCCCGCATTAAGGCCATCACCTGTAAAGGTTATTTCACGATCTCCCAATTCACTAAATAAAGTCCTCTACCTTCTACACCTTCTCAAAGGAAATCTCTGGCATTTTAACCAAATAGAGCAAACTGAAAACGATAAAAAGAAGAGACCAACTTAAATAAGTGTTAGTCTTCTCTCTTTGAATGAAAGTGCTTTTGGAGTCTTCAACATTTTCTCGAAAACCAGACACCAAAATTGGAGAAAACCCAGAAAGCGGCTCCAAGTGCTTGAGAGGCCAATCACAAACTTGTGCAAGGTAGACAGATGGTTAATCTTTCCTATGACTAATTAGCATTTTGGAACAACTGTAGTTCGTATAAGAACCTACAAGTGTAGTACCAAATCCGTTAACTAAATAATGAAATGGATTGTAAAATCCCACGTCTCTTGAAACCCAAATGCATTTTCAAAATTCCATGGCAATGTTCAACTCATAACGCCACTTTTTTCACTCTCCCTCTACCCATACTATGCCCGAACTAGGTGAAAGCTGCCCAACTTCCAAAGACAAAATTTCCCAGTATTTCCTTCTAAATCCCCTCCTCTATTTCGCAATTTGATAGCTATGAAACCCAACCCTCGAAGAACCATTTTCCATTAAACATACTTGCAAAAGTCTGCCTATTCAAAATTTGAACAATTGATAGAGGAAAAGTAGAACATCACCTGAGAACGAAATTCACAAACAGCAACAAATTGAAGAAAAATCTATCCAGCCAGCCAGCCCGCTCGCTCCCTCAGATCGCTGATGTTTTACAGAGCAGAGCAGATTTGTAATTCTGCAAGTTCAGCGACAAATGTACCGGCTTCTTCCTCAAGAAAACTTCGCTTTGCGATTGGGCTTAATATGGCCCATGAGTCTTGGGCTTCTTGTTGAAATTCAGACCCGGCCCAGTTAACATTACAAATATTTTCAGAAAATGGACCTCTATTAATCAAATCTCAATTGATTGATTACGTCAAAATTAAACTAAAAAATACATCTTCATATGTTATTCGTCTATTTTAAATATAAATGATTTACAAAAAAAAATAGTGAAATGGACCTAACTCAAATGAGAGATTATTTAAATGTGAATTATTCATGAAATTTAGTTAAATGTAAACCGGGTAGTCTAAAGCAAAGCAAATTTTTTTTATTGCGGGGATTGAACTCATGACCTCATAATCAAGGACACAACTTTATGTATACTCCGTTTGACTTTATTTATGACATCTTGATTGAAGATATATACCTAGATATGTTCAGGTTATTTTCAATTTTTTTTTTTTTTTATGTCTTTGTCACCTTCTAATTACAAATGTCAATTATTTATTAAAGTTAACATTGTTAATCCATTGTATGAATTCAAATGTCAAACACCAAAATACTTTTATTTTAATTTGATTATACAAGTTTAGTCATTAAATTTTGGTGTATTTGTATATTTGGTCTCTAAACTTTAAAAAGTATCTAATAGGTCCTTAAACTTTTAATTTTGTGATCAATAGGCTTCCGAACTTTATATATTGTCTAATAAATCATTAAATTTTTAATTTTATATTCAATAGCTCTTAATTTTTTCAATTTCATGTCTAAT
Source organism: Herpetospermum pedunculosum (assembly GCA_028017165.1). Lineage (NCBI taxonomy): Eukaryota > Viridiplantae > Streptophyta > Magnoliopsida > Cucurbitales > Cucurbitaceae > Herpetospermum > Herpetospermum pedunculosum. The sequence goes on from CM051522.1 coordinate 80,201,020, forward strand.
AGATCAGGGGTTATTATCACAAATAGCCTATATGGCAAAAAAACTATCAACATTAACCCTGTTTTTTGCCATTATCAACAATAACGCGTCTCGGTGCATCCTGGCCAGGATCGGGCACCAGGATCACGTTTTTTTTTTTTTTTTTTTTTAATTATTTATAACAGTTATGTAATTTACGTTTTTACCCCTCTTTATAATATACCCTCTATTTTCCTCTCAGCCTTCTCATCTTCCTCCTTCTCTCTCATCCTTCTCTCTCAGCCTTCTCATCTCCCCTCTCGTCTCTCCCTGAACTTTTTTTTTCGCCGCAGACATCGCCGCAGACGCCGCCGCCTTCGCCGTCTCTATCTCCCGTCGCCTTCGCCGTCTCTATCTCCCGTCGCCTTCGCCGTCTCTATCTCCCGTCGCCGCCGGTTTAGGTGAAAGGTAAAACTCTCAACTTCTCTTCTTCTCCTCTCACTTCTCTTTGGTTTCTAAATATGATTTTTGAGGGTTTAGGGGTTTGGGTTTTTGTATTAAGAGGATTTGGTAAAAAAATCAAGAAGAGATTTTTTTTCTTCAAGAAATCGTAGTATTTTGATTTTTTTGATTTTTTTTTTTTTGAATTTTTTTTGTAAAACTGAGTTCGCGCGAGCAAGACAACGAGATTGTTGTGGATTTTGGCCTGGATCACCCGAGACCAAAGCATGTGTTGTTTTTTTTTCAATTCAATTTTCGGTGACCACCAGGACCACGAGATTCTTTTCCTGGCTTTGGTCTCGGTCGATATTGGCCAGGATTGCCCGAGACCAAAGGCAGTGTTGTTTGTTTAAAGAAAAAACAATTGTGTTTACCACCAAGAACCACCAGGACCACGAGATTCTTCTCCTGTTTTTGGTCTTGGTCGATCTTGGCCAGGATTGCCCGAGACCAAAGGCAGTGGCGTTTTTTTTTTTTTTTTTTTTTTTTTTTTTTTATTCTTCTTCTGTTTTTGGTCTTGGTCGATCTTGGCCAAGATTGCCCGAGACCAAAGGCAGTGGCGTTTTTTTTTTTTTTTTTTTTTTAATCTGATTTCAAATGTGATTGCTTTTTAGGCGTTCGGATATTTGTTTGGCGTTTGTTATTTACATGAAATTTAGGTGTTCGTTTGTAAATTTCATTGTTTCTGCCTGAGACTTAGTTGTTCAACTTTTTTTGCTTTGTACTAGATGGCCCCGTTAATGAAAATTGTTGAAGATGACCACTTTCCGGCTGCTCTTACATGTTGTTCACACTTAGGAAAAACTATAGCCAATATTAAGAAGAAGTTAAGCCTCGTGCAACTTGATTTATTTAAGCAAACTTGTTTCGGGTCATTCATAGACGTAGACTTAGTTTTCAATGGTCCCTTGATACATTACATTCTTCTAAGAGAGGTGGAAGAGAGTAGACCAAATACGATTAGTTTTAACCTCTTAGGAAACAAAGTTTCATTTGGTCAGGAAGAGTTCAACCTAATTACTGGATTAGGACGTGGGACCAGGGATGTCCATTTGGTTCAACCTGATCATCTTAGACTTAGGCGATTATATTTGAATGATAGAGTGGATATGAAAGGTAAAGAACTGGAAACCTCATTTCCAAAAATGGAGTTTGAAAACAATGAAGATGCGGTGAAGATAGCCGTATTTTATTTCATTGAGCTTGCCCTGATGGGAAGGGAGAAAAAGCAGTTTATGGACTGGAAGTTGTTGGGTTTCATAGACAACTGGGAACTATTATCCAAGTACGACTGGAGCAGAATGGTATTATACATGCCATTCAACGTCGGTGGTGTTCATTGGGTGCTCGTGAAGATTGACATGGTGAAGGGGAAGTTGATTGTTTGGGACTCTCTCATCTCGTTAACTTCGGATTCAGCGTTGACGAAGGAATTGGATATAATGAGTACGATCATCCCCGCGCTGTTATACAAAGGTGGGGTACTCGGGAAGCGGGAGACACTGCCTATCACTCCATGGCCAATACATCGGATCGGTTCAGCTCCACAACAAGGAGATACGGGGGATTGTGGGGTTTTTTGTGCTAAGTTTATGGAATACGAGGTAACAAATAGTAGTATGGATACCCTAACTCAAAACAATATGACATTTTTTCGGGAACAATTTGCTGTACAATTATATGCTAATAGATCGTTTTATTAATGAATATAGAGTCTTTTTTTTTTAAACAAATGAATATAGAGTCTTAAAAGCTCCATTTTTTTGTTTTTACCCAATATGTTTTATTCTAGCCATTGATGATGCAAATAAGATTAAAAACGTAGTCATTGTATTAAGTAAGCTTAATTACTAAATTACAGGACAACGAGACTTGAAATAGGCCAACTACCGCTGATCACATTAATCCACGTTTTTCAACTATTGAAGTTCATTAATTTGTTTTCTATTAAAATGCTACTCCATTAACAATAAAGTAAAGTTGCCTATATGTAATTGATTTAAGAAGAACAATAAACATTGATTTAAGAAGAACAATGCTACTCAATTGATTTAAAGTAAAGTTCATTAATTGGAATTAATTCAACAAAAGAAAATGGAAAAATATAAGAAGCTTACACATTGATTTAAAAAGAACAATAAACCCTAACTACTCGATGTAATTGGTTGTCGGCAATTCTGTCTATTGTGCCCAACATGGCCACATCGACTACACTTGTGAACTCTTCGCGTTTCACCCCTCGATGGTATTCGGATTGTTTGACGACGACCAACTCTTCCAACAATTTTTGGAGGCAATACTACTCGGTCAACAAACTCTGGTGTTGTCTTCCACTCCGACATACTAGTAAGGGGGAATATAGGTTCAGCGTATCCAGCCAACCAAGATTGAACAGTGTAGTACTTAGAGCATACAGTATATGGATCAATGTTCTTAAATCTACAACCAGCTAATGCATGAGAACAGGGGATCTCGTAGTAGTCAAATATACCACATGTACATGTCATCGTGTTCAGGTTGACACGGGGGTTCAATTCTCCATCTAATATCTCCACCTCATGGTGGTCAATATTTTTCACAATGTGCTTTCTAGATGGTTGATCTGCTTTGTTCATAGTGTCTTCCCCATGGTCTGACAAACCCGATTCACGCTTTGAGGCAAGTATCCGACGCTTAGAGAACCAATCTTGAAGGTGAGCTCTTAAATGATTCAATAGTGCAGTAATTGGCAGATACCGAGCATTCATGAGTACTGCATTCATGCATTCTGCGATGTTCGTAGTCATTTGGTCGTACCTCATTCCACGTTGAAATAATCGCGACCATTTCTCAAGTCCAACATCACTCAGATATTGCTGAACACCGTCGTAAACTGCAAGTTTTCTCCAAAAAAAATCAAACTCTGATTGGCGACATGCTTTCGCTGCAAGCATGAAGAATAAACACACATTATCGTTATTGAACTTATCTTTCAAATTAGTACAAAGATGTTGGATGCAGTGAGCGTGGAATACGTCTGGATACACAGTGTTAATAGACTTCACTATACTTTTATGTCGATCAGATACGAACACCAATCCATTAACTTCCCCGAGGGACTCTTGCAGTCGTCTCATAAACCACGTCCACGACTCGTCTGTCTCTTTATCAGCTATACCAAATGCTATCGGGTATATTTGCTTATTCGCATCAATACAAGCAGCAACTATTAGAATGCCTTTGTATTTACCTTTTAAGTGAGTTGCATCAACTACAATCACTGGCCGAATGCAATTCAAAAATCCCCTAATGCAAGCACCTATAGCCATAAATACATATTTGAAGTGTTGATCTTCTCCGAGTTCTAATTCAAAACGGGTGCCTGAGTTCACAATCTTCATGGCTTCCCCAAACTTTGGGAGAAATCGGTAAGACTCTTTTGGACATCCTCTAGTTTTCATTAATGCGTCTTCTCTGGCCCTATATGCCTTTTGATATGAGATGTTCACCCCATAATCCAGTCGCATGTCGTCAATAATTTCTTTTGGCTTGTAACTACGACTTACATCTTCATATTTCCTCTTTATAATATTGCCAATAACCCAACTTCTAGCATGTTTGTGGTCGTGCTTCATTAGTCTACGCACGCATGTATGCACATTACAATATCTGGAAACCCTAAACATGTCAGAGGACTTAATCTTAATACCTCGTAACCTCCATTTGCACCCATCTTGAACACATTTTAGAAGGTAAAGCTTTGTTGTAGATCTTTCCACCTTAAATTCAAAGTTTTGCTTTATAGCAAAGACTGACATTTTCATGCGTAAATCCATCTTCGACAAAAAAATATTTCCAACCTCAACATCTTTATCAGATTTAGTAGACTCACCTGAGATGACTATCGGGTTATCAAAATATTTTGGAGTACGCTTCCTCTTTCGACTTTTGGTGACTGCCTCACTTTGTGTCACTGGTACTCCATCAATGACCGTCTTCCTCTTTCGACGTTTGGTGACCACATCACTTTGTGTCACCGGTACTCCATCAATGACCGGTTCTCCATGCATGAATAACTCACTTTGAGTCACAGGTTTTGTATCAGTAACATGTTCTACAATCGTCTCCCTCACTAAATCAGTAGACAACTCTACATCCATTGTCGACATATCTCTATCTGGCATTATTGTATCCTCCCCCAAGTCATCAACAATTACATTATAATTTAATGGACTTGGTGATCGTGCATTCATTCCCCCCGTGCTATACTCAGACAAATTATCAGATACATAGGGAAACGATCGGATGCATGGCATATTCTGACTATTCAGCCTTTCCATATTTTCCTTTCTAACCGTTGATACTAGTAAAGCCAATTTAGAGACATCTTCGCCAGTCAAGAAAAACTGTAAGTCATCTTCATTTCTAAAAATAAATGGAACAACAGGCTTAACATTGTACAAACATCTTATTATTAGGTCATACTCATCAACATTTATTCCACCTAGCCTATAAATTCGACATAAAAACTCATCGTAGCTTATTCCTATGTCCAAAATCATCCCTCTCAACTCACCCCCTTCATATTTTGTCTCCGTCTCCTTCCAATTACCACCATAAGCCACCAACACACGAGGCATTCTGTAAGTAACATAAAAGAAGAAACGTAAGTTATAATGTATGAAAAAAAAAAAAAAAAAAAATCTCGGTCTTGGTCGATCTTGGTCGGAATGTATACAAATCCTGGCCAGGATTTGTATACATTCTGACCAGGATCTGGGTTAATGAACGAGAAATGGCGCCAAAATTGACTTGCTCATGAAGCTATTGTTCAACATTTGGATAAACATACCTTGTTTGCACGCAAAAATCGTGAGAAAGTGAAAAGGAAGGAATGAACTCTCCAATGGAATGTTGTGTGAAGAAGGAAAAAGAAAGAAAAAAAGTGAATAGGATGAAAACTTCCCTTCCAAGTTAAAGAAATAGTGTTATAGAGGGTATATTATAAAGAGGGGTAAAAACGTAAATTACATAACTGTTATAAATAATTAAAAAAAAAAAAAAAAAAAAAACGTAATCCTGGTGCCCGATCCTGGCCAGGATGCACCGAGACGCGTTATTGTTGATAATGGCAAAAAAACAGGGTTAATGTTGATAGTTTTTTTGCCATATAGGCTATTTGTGATAATAACCCATAGATCAGTGATATTTTTTAAAATTCATGAACCTATTAGATATAAAATAGGTCATTGACACTTTTGAAACTCTCCATTTTAATTATTGTAGATCAATTAATTTTTTAATTTTTTGATTATTTCAAAAAACTATAAGACATAAAATTGAAAGATGATATGAGCATTTTAAATATATATATATATATATATATATATATCTCTCGCTTAATTTATACCTTACATAATTTGGGTCTTAAGAAAGCTACTTTTGCAATCACTCTTTCATATTATATGTTAGAGGACAAGGACAATCCATCGTATGATATAATTTTCTTTAAAGTTTTTTTTTTTTTTTTAATTATATTTAATTAATGCGGGAATTCTACCTTTAACATTTTAGTCAGACGCACAATTTTATGTTAGTTGAACTATTCGGTTTGACCAAGTTTTAATTGATACAATATTGATTTACATGTGTGATATTACATATATATTGTTTTTCTTCGACCTCTATTTTAAGCCTAAAAAGTTTATTTGAGGTTATCGATAATTAAGCTCATTTGATAACTATTTTATTTAAAAAAATTATACTTATTTTTTCACCATTTTTTTACAATAGTTTTCATCATCTTTAAGAAATTTTAAAATTTTTTAGCTAAAATTCAAAAAATAAAAAATTACTTTTTAAAAATGTTTTTTTTTTTTTTTTTTTTTTCTAAATTTTTAAAACTTTATTTGAAGTTTGAAAACATTCGTAAAAATTAGATAATTAGATAACAAAACAAATCAACGTAATGTTTATAGATTTAATTTTCAAAAACTAAAAAATAAAAAATCAAATAATTGTCAAACGATACTTAAATGATTCATCAATTAATTAAAAATAATAATTACAAAGGAAGTGTTTCACTTAATATTTTAATAAATATTTCAAAAAAATATTTTAATAAATTTATTTAAATTTGTAAGGTGGCCGAGACATCCACTCACGTTTCCAAAAAAATTAGAAACTAAATTTAGTTAACATACAATTATTTATTTTTTATCAGAGATTTGAACCATATTTCAACAATAATTTATATTTTATATCGATTGAGGCAGGGGCGGACCTCTGAAGGGACTAGGGGGGGTCACGGCCCCCCCAAAATTTTTGATTTTCTCATACTCGTAGGTAAAATTAATGCCTTAAATATATACTGTTGTTATTAAATACATTTTGGCCTCTCCAAATTAACAAAATTTTATTCTGCTGCAGTGGTCATGTGTATAGTTTATATTTTGTTGTGCCTGAGTTCGAAACTCAACCATAACAATAATTTATTTGCTTTACATTTTCTTCCCTATATGTATATTTTTTTTTAAAAAAAATGGTTCTCTTTTAATGTTTTGTTTATATATATTTAAAAATATATAAATTTCATTCTTAAAAATAATTAAGACCTATTTTTTTTTTAAGAGTTATATTATTTTAGTCATTGTAATTTAAATATCTAAATTTAGTATTTTCATACTTTAAAAAAAAATTATTAACTCTTAGTATTAATTTATTTATTAACATTTTCAAAAATAATTTAGACTATATTAACCTCCCTTTTATAAATTTTGTAAACAAATTCATGTTATATTGTGTTTTTTTTTTTAATAATTTTTTTTAAGAAAATGTCTAATAAATCAACGAACTTTTAATTTTGTGTTTAATAGACCACGAACTTAAAAGAATTCAATATATTTTTTAACTTTCAATTTTGTATTTAATTGGTCCTCAAATTTTCAAGTTTAAGTCTAATATATCTTTGTATTTATTTGACATTTTTTAAAATCTAGAAATTCATTAAAAACAAAATTGAAAGTATAGGGATGCATTAAAGACTTTTTAGAGTGTAGAGACTCAATAATTTTTTATTATATATATATATATATATATATATATATATATATTTTTTTTTTATGAGCAAAATTATATGATGGTATTAAGTTTATTTAAATTTAGTCCGTAAGTCTTTGATACACTCACATATATTTATCACTGATAACTTTTTCTTAATGTCAACATAGTGAATTCGAACCTCTAGATTTTTGGCGATCTTTTTTTAATATTTATATACTCTAATTTTTTGGCCCCCCAAACATCCATGTCTGGATCCGTCCATGTCTGGATCCGCCCCTGGATTGAGGTATGGATGCATTTGTAACCCACACTTAGATTTAAAAGTTTATAAAAATTATCCATGTTTGTTTATAGATAAAATGGGACTGTACAAGTTATTTGCGGATTTTGTAAACAAAATTTGTAGTTTTAATTTTTAATAAAATAATTTTTAAAATAAAGTTGTATTCAAAACCTACAATATGATAGTTCTGAAAAATAATTTAGTAATAATGACATCCAATGAGTCCCATCCTATGAATAAATATATTTCAAAAATTAATTATTAAAAGTTAAAACTAGGGCAAAATACGTTTTTCGTCTCTCAAATTTAAGTTTAATGTCTTTTTCGTCAAGTTTCAAAATGAACACTTTGGTTATCCAAGTTTGATAAATAGTTATATTTCGTCCCTCAAGTTTCAAAATGAACACTTTGGTCATCCAAGTTTGATAAATAGTTATAAATGATCATTTCACCGTTAGTTGACTAATGAAAAATGATATGGAGGTAACTTTTTCTCACCGTGTATGATGAGCTGACAAATCTATTAATTTAATATTAATTTTTTAGTGAGGTGGCTCATTCTCTCTACAACTTCTCCATCTATTCGTCTTCCTCATCTCCGACGAAGCATGCCACCCTCGCCGGTTGCCCTCCTCGCCCATCGTCGTCTATGTTCTCCTTTCTCATCGTCTTCATCGTCAGGATTGCACTCTTTCATTAAACTTGGATCTGAAACTAAGTCAAGAGGGAGAATTTTCGTGCGACAATCCCTCGACAGTGGCTACGGCAGACCCACTCGCAACCTTCAGCAACACGGTTGAATCAGATTCACGTTCTCTAACAAGACCCAATCGAAATTGAACTTCGAATCACTCTGATTTTGTGACTCATACCTCATTCGCCTCAAATCTGAACCCCCACAACTTGTTAAGTTCAGATATGCGATTTTGGACTCTCTCAAACCAGATTCATTAGTTTGATCACAATTCTAACGATGACGGCGGTTATAGAGGAGAATGGAGGCGACGACGACGATCGAGGAGGGCAGCAGTGGCATGCTTCGTCGGAGATGAGGAAGACGAAGAGATGAAAAAGTTGTAGAGAGAATGAGCCACCTCGACACTAAAAAGATAATATTAAATTAATAAATTTGCCCACTCATCATAAAATTAACCTCCACGTCATTTTTCATTAGTCAACTAAGGGTAAAAAAATCATTTAGAACCATTTATTAAATTTTAGGGACTAAAATGTTTATTTTGAAACTTGAGGGACCAAAAGTGTATTTTGTCTTTAAAAAAAAAAACTATCATATTTTTTGTTATTAGTTTTGGAAATGTTCATTTTTAAAGAAAGCAATCTTCGAAATTACTTTATCGGTAAACAAAAAGCAATTATTTACACGACATTGCAGAGTACTTTTTTTTTTTTTTTTTTTTTTTTTTTTAAGAAGAGTACATTTTTATTTTGAATTGAAATATGTAGACAAATTCAAAGTGACATCTAAAAAAAAAACAAAAACAAAAAAAACAAAAAAAAAACTCTAGGAGGTAAAGTAAGACTTCTTAACCTACAAATCAAGGCTGAACTTCAGACATTTTTTTTCTGTCCAAAAATAATTTTATATCAATGGACTTATATTTGATTTGGTTCACATTTAAGTATTGAATTCTAACGGGATTAAAAATTAATTAATTAATGCAAAAAAAATGAGTAACATATTGAACTTCTGACCTCTTAATCAAGAAGACAACTTTATGTCAATTGAGTTATATTTTGTTTGAGCAAAAATTAATTTTATATCTAATTGAACTTTTTTTTTATGCATTTAAATTTTTGCACAGGTGCATGATCCATCAATCTCTACCCTAGGATATCTAGGTGTGTTATCTGTTGCACCAAGTTGTTGTTTGATAAATTGTTTTAAAAGTCTGCTCTAAGCAGAATCAAACCTCACTCTAGATAAGTGATGCGCTCATTCACTGGTTGCACCAAGTGGTTGTTATTTTGATTGAATTTTAGAGGAAAAAAATAATTTTATTTAGATGATATTGAGGTGATTTTAAATGAAATCAATGGAAATAGTCATAAATCATTTACAGATAATGTAAATTGATTCACTTATAAAAATTTAGAACTTAAATCGATACAACACGAATAAATGTTAGTATCGATCCAAAATAAGGGGGGAAGTGATAAGAAACTAAAAGGAGAGATACAATTGCATATATATTCTTAAATTGATGAAAGAAAGAAGAGTCACTTTTGGTGGCACAGTGTATAGATTTGATATTTGGATACTACACGACGAGTCAAACTGGAAGAAACTTCACACCAAAATTCAAATTTAATTATAAAAAAAAAAGAGTAGGCTTTGTCTTGTCTGCTTCTACTGCTGTCACTTGCCATTTTCCAATATTACTATTTTATTTTGTTGTCTATATAACTGCGCCCGTGACTCCTGCACCAAAATAAATAAATAAATAAATAAATCTGTTAAAATATTTTCACCACTCAATTATTGGGATTATGTTTGAGATTCATATTTTTGGATTAATATGGACCAAATATAAACAAAAACAGGACCATTTTGACTTATTTCTTCTTTTATCTCATTTTTATATTCTAATTTTACGACCAACACTATACATACTCTACTAAATCTTTTCTTAAAACAACTTTATATTAAAAACCTTTTTTTTTTTTTTTTAGTTACCATAAGCTAAAACCAACATTTTAACATACCATACACCAAAATGCACGTTTTGGAAAAATAAAAACCAAAATATATTCTCTTTGGTTGTTTGATAACCATTTTATTTTTATTTTTAAAAATTAAGTCTATAAAACATATATGCACTATCTTAAGTAAACCCTAAACAAATTTTAAAAACAAAAATAAAATTTTGAAAGTTTTTTATTTTTGTTTTCTCTCAATTTTGACGAGTTTTGGAAACATTTCAAAAGATAGATAACACAATCAAATAATTCATATGTGAATGTATTGTTTATAGACTTAATTTTCAAAAAAATAATTTTTTTTTTTGTTTTTTTTTTTTCAACAATGTAGTTTGAAGAATCAAATATCTATATTCTCTATAAATTTCTGGATTCCTAAGGTTTTTCTGTAAATATTATGGATATCAACATTTTATACCTAAATTATTAGAACTCAACATTTTTGTAAATAATTTTGAAATGGTTAAAATTAAGCGAGTTTTAGGTTATTTTTAGAACTCGACATTTTGTATATATCCTAAATTATTATAATTGGAGGTTCCTCATCCATAATTCTCTATCGAAAAATTGAGAGCTCGACATTTCCGTACCTGAACGATTTAGTAAGCGGGACATTGGAAGCCAGAGGGAGGGTGTTTGCCACAGTCGAGGAGGACTTGAAGGGCAATGGGGATAACGAGGTTGATATTAAGAAGCTTAGCTTTAATGGTGGTGCAAAGACACAGAGCCGCATCCAAATCCACGAGCCCTTCAAGAACAGGGCAGCAAGTTTGTTTTGTATGGTCGCCGATTCCGATATGGATCAGCCCGCCCAATAAGTCCACACACGCTCCCAGCTTCAGCGTGTCAATCGGGCATGTCGCCTGCTTCGGCGGCGGCGGCGGACACGGCGTCTCCGGCGATGGCACCACCGGAGCTGGCTTCACTGGCGGTGGCGGGCTAGGCACCGGCACTGGCACGTACGGAGGTGGAGGCGGCGGCGGGTACACCACTGGTGGCGGAGGTGACGGCGGAGGAGGTGACGGGGGAGGGGGTTTTGGGACATATGGAGGAGGCGACGGGGGCGGCGGGGGCTTAGCTACTGGTGGTTGGACATAGGGGGGAGGCGGTTTTGGGACATATGGAGGAGGCGGTTTAACGGTGGGTGGTTTTGGGACATAGGGAGGAGGGGGTTTGGGGACATATGGAGGAGGCGGTTTAACGGTGGGTGGTTTAGGGGGGTAATGCGGCGGTTTGTGCGGTGGCGGTTTGGGTTTGGGGGTGGGAGGGTAAGATGGGGGTTTGTCACAGTCGCATGCGAGAGTAATGTTGAGAAGAGAAGAGAGATTGAAGAAGAGGAAGAAGAAGATGGAAAGGGAGAGATTCTTCTTCTCCATTTTTATGAGGAGGGAAGAAATTTGATTGTGAAGCACTTTGGTGAAGAGGTTGGGGTTTTTATAGGCAAAGAAATGTGGGGATGGAAAATTTTAGATCTCATAGAGAATGATATTAGAATAGAGAATGATATTAGATGGAGGTGGATAGCTAGGGTTAAGAATTCAACATCATTCTATAACTATTCTTTTTAGTTCGAGAATTAGAGTGAGGATTCGAACATCTGATGACCCTCTTGATCGATCCTTATCATTATGAGTAAAACTTGGTTGCTGTGGGCTACAAGTATCTTTTGCAGCTTAACCACCTGTCATGATTTGATTGACTAATATTTAAATCATTTTTAAAGAATAAAAAAAATATTTCACTACGTTTACTTGGTTTTTTGTCCGTAACTTTTCTTTTCTTATTCCAACAAATTAACAACTTCTCATACTTTCTCTCTCTTCATTTCTCTACACTCCAAACTTCAAGGCTATGAAATTTCAATTGGGATTATTTGAAATTTGCACGGCTGATTGTGTGTTATATAAACATAAATTTTCAAGTGGAATTTTAGAGGAAGTGAAGGAAAGAGAGAAATTTCACAATTGGATTCATCTGAGGTTGGTAAAGTCACAATTGGATTCATCTGAGGTTGGTAAAGAAAAGGTTGATTGGATTTTTTTTTTTAAAAGAAAAATCCCAAAAAAAAAAATGGTAACAATTTTTTTTTATTTGTCTAGAGATATTCTAGAGTATTGCAAATCTTACTGCGTTAAAAAATAGTTAACAAAAAAAAAAAAAAAAATACTTATTGTAGAGAAATGAAGAGAGAGTGAGAGATGAAATTGAAAACAAAGGTCATATGGCAGATGAAAGTGGAGGAAAAATAGAGAAAATAGAAGAAGTTGTTTATCTCAAAAGAAGAAAGGAAAAATTACGGAAGAAATAAATCTAAGTAAACGGATGTCATTTTTTAGATTGATGTTTTAAAAATATTGCGTTTCTTTTCTCTCTTTATTATAGTTTTTTTTTCTCAAGTATTTATAAACATTTGTATTTTTATAAGTATTTTTATTTTAATATTTTTTAAACACATACAACCAAACATGTTTCATCATTAAGTTTTTGGTTTTTTTCCATAGTTAGCGAGGTAGAGAGATATGCTAAAGAGAAGAAAATATGTAATATAGGTACATGAAAATAAAAATTTAGAGAGATAGATATGTTTTTTTTAGAGAAAAGTTAAAAAGATATTATAGAGAATATTAGTTGGAGAAAGAGAGAGATAAATTGTCAAGAGTGGTTAAAGTATTTTTTTTTTTTTTTTTTACAACATGTGAGGGTGTGAAGAAATCAAACATGTGACATCTTAGTCATTCGGTCTAATATATATTATGTCAAAAGCTATGTTCAGAAGTGATCAGAGTGTTGACAATAAAATATATGTTTTTCAGGAAAATAATTTAAAATGAGAAAAAAAAGACCGAGAAAGATTAGCAATATAATTTGTTAGAGAGAAAAAATAATAGAGATAGGAAGGAAATATAAAGGGAGAAATAAACATTTCGGAAGTTTATGTCAACTTTTGATTACTATTTAGTTTTTTGTTTTTCGTTTTTAAAAATTGTGTTTATTTTCTTACAATTTCTTACTACGATCTCATCTTGCTTAAGTAAACGTTCAAATTCTTAACTAAATTTAAAAAATAAAACACTTTTTTTTTCTCTTCAAGACATAACTTAAATTTTGTACATACTTCCCGCGGCAAGAGCTCGTTCACCAAGTCCGAACTCCCACTTTCTCGTCTATGACGGCTCTCTTCGATGCTAGCAACCGCGTTTGACCATTTTTTGCGCTTCTTTCAATTTCCTTACATTCTAGCTGAAAGAGAGACTTTACCTTTACTTAGAGAGGGTTGCGGTACAACGCTCTTCCGTGCTCGTAGGTTGACTTCCCTATGCATCCCGACTAAGGTCTCACAAACGTGCACTTCCCTTATGCATCTAGCCGCTTCACAAGTTTTTTTTTTTTTTTTTTCAATAACATGTGAGAGGAAAGTGATGATTTGAATTTTTGATTTTTTGTGAAAGTACAATGTCCAAACTTTTTTTTAGGACAAAATAAAAGACTTTCGAGGTGGTCACGCAACTTATACTACTCTCGCCCAAACACACGAAGTTCCGATGGGATCTAGTGCAATAGTATTATTGTTATGATCCTACAATATCTTTACTAGTTTGCCAAATATCTAAAGAAAACTAGTTTATCAATAAATAAATAAATTTATGTATTTTGTATATTTTGTATTAGTTGAATGTTAAATTATATCAAACACACGAAGTTCCGTTTGGCTTTGGATCATGAATTTGTGTATTTTATATGAGTTGAATGTTAAATTATCAAAAATATCTTTAAACTATGGTTTCGTTTCAAAACTTTAAATATATAAGATGTCTACGGGTGTGTTTGGTTTAGCTTCCTAAGTGTTTAATTTTTGCAAAAAGTCATTCTGGAATAAATTGAAGTGTTTGGCAACCATCCAAAATGAATTTTTGGAGAATGAGTTTTTGAAATAATGCATTTTGGATGAAGCACTTGATATTAACTTTTGAAAAAAATGTTTTTGAGTGTTTATTTGAAAAACCTATATAATTCTCATATTGTATTCAAATTACCAAAATACCCTCACACTCCTCTTTTAAATTTTCTCCACCAACCAACCTCTTTCGACCACCGCCGCCCCTCACCGACCATCTCCGACCGCCGCCTCCAAACTCCAACCACCACCGTCCAACTCCGGCCACCCGTCGCAGGCCACCGCCTCCCACTCTTGCCATCCGTCGCCCCGCTCAAACCGCCCGACCCCGGCCATCGCCGCCGCCACCCGACCCCCAGCAACCGCCGCCGCCACCCGACCCCGGCCACCGCCGCCGCCACTCGACCCCGGCCACCGCCGCCGCCACCCGACCCCATGCAACAGCTGCGGCCACCGCCGCCGCTACCCGACCCCAGGCAACAGCTGCGGCCACCGTCGCCGCCACCCGACCCCAGGCAACACCTGCGGCCACCGCCGCCGCCACTCGACCCCGGCCACCGTCGCCGCCACCCGACCCCGGCCACCACCGCCTCACCTGAACCCCGGCCACCGCCGCCGCCACCCGAACCCCAGCCACCGCCGCCGCCACCCGGCCACCGCTGCCGCCACCCGGCCCCGGCCACCGCCGCCGCCACCCGACCCCAGGCAACAGCTGCGGCCACCGTCGCCGCCACCCGAACCGCGGCCACCGTCGCAGCCACCCGAACCCCGGCCACCGCCGCCACCCGACCCCGACTCCCGCCTCCCCAGCCACCCGACCCCGACCACCGCCGACCCGACCACCCGACCCTGACCCCGACAACCTGACCTCGACCTTGACCCCGACCCTGACACCGACCCTGGCCACCCGACCCCGGCCATCGCCGCCCTATCCCGGCCACCGCCGCCCCAGCCACCCGACCCCGACCCTACCACCGCCGACCCGACCACTTGACCCGGACCCCGACCGCCCGACCCCGACCACCGTCGTCCCCCTACCCGGCCACCCGACCCTGACCACCCGACCTCGACCCCGACCCTGACCTTGACACCGACCCCGACCCCGACCCCGACACCGACCGCCCGACCTCGACCCCTACCCTAGCCCCGACCCTGACCCCGTCTGCCCGACTGTGACCGTGACCCTGACCCCGATCCCGACCCCGAGCCCAGCCTCGGCCCTGACCCCGACCACCGCCGGCCACCCGACCTCGACCCCGACCCCAGCCGCCCGACCCCGACACCAACCCCGACCCTAACCCTGACTGCCCAACCCCGTCCCTGACTCCGGCTGTCCGAACTCAACCCCGACCCCGACCTCGACCGCCCGACCCTGACACAGACTGCCCGACCCTGACCCCGACTCCGACCCTAACCGCCAGACCCCGACCCCGACCGCCAAATCCCGACCATCAACAATAGTAAACCCTAAACTCTAAACGGCAAATATAAATTTAAACTTATTAATTCATATTGTTTATTAATAATTGTCCTTATAGTAATTTGACATTGAGAGAAACACTTTTAGTGTAGAACAAACCAAACACACTTGTAGATAAAAACACTTTTGAGAAAATGTAACCAAAACATGAGTGTTTTAATTATAAACATTTCTAGAAAAAATGCATTCTTTAAAAAACATTTTTTTAATTGTCAATCCAAACACACCCTACATTGAACTCAGTTCGCAGAACCAAAATGTCATCAATCCAGGTGTGAACCACCTTTTATAACATGTAAAAATTATAATTTGAAAAAGATAACGATAATGATTTAATAAATATTGATTGCCTGGATCAATCATCATATTATTTAATTTATCTCGAATTCATGCTTCGTTTGAGGTTGTGTTTGAAGACGTTAAAGTCATTTTCGAAATAATTTTAACCGTTTTTTATGTTTGGTAAAACCAATTTTTAAATAAAATTACTTTTTTATTTACGTTGTTTTGCAAAAGTGATTAATAGTAGCTTTTGAATTTAGTTTCTCTAAACATATGATGTAACTACTAAATTTTAAAATTATTTTTTATTCTTCCTTATATTGTCTACGAATTATTCACAATTTAACTAATCTAATCTCATTATTCTTTTTAAATTAATTGGTTGCTTTTTAATTATTGTTACTTTTTTTATTTAAACTAAAATTAGATTTGTTTGCACATTCTTTTTTTTTTATATAGTTTATAAAATTATTTAGAATAAACAAAATTTAAATTTAAATTTACATTTTATATAATGATCTTATAAATTTTTTAAAGTTAAATACTAATACAAACTCATACTTAATTATAAATAATTTATATTTTGGCCAATATGACTATTTGATACAAGTTGTAATTTATCGAATATTGCAATAAGATTTTAAATATGGAATTACCAAATATTAATTAACCTCAAGTAGCTTGATTTCTTTCTTCATGAATATGAAGGTGGAGCAAAGCCCATTTAAAAAATAGTAATAATAAAAAAAAAATTGAGTGAAGATTTTTTTTTTTTCACAACTCACACTCTAATTATTTTGATAATTATTTTGAAGGGTGTGTTTCTGGTAAATCCTCCTTGACTTAACTTTAACTTAACAAAATGTTGACTGAACCGTGTTAACGTGTATGAAATGATATATTTATTTTATTTAACTATTTGGTAAAATTAATTAAAAAATAAATTATTAATTAAGTAGTAGTTAAAATTAGTTTGAAATATATTTTATTTTTACTTAATTAATAGTTTTTTAATTAATTTTATCAAATAATCAAATAAAATAGACATGTCATCTCATACACGCGTCAACACATATCGCAGCATTTCGTTAAGTTAAAGTTAAGCAAGGACCATTTAAAATCATTTTGCAAATTTGGGGACTAAAGTGTATCTTTTGAAACTTCAGAGACCAACTGGACATCAAACTCAAACCTGGGGACATAAATGCATTTTTGTCCTTCTATTAATTACAAATATATTTTTTTTCTTACCATATATATATATATATATATAGAAGATTTGTGGCCAATCCCTCCAAATATCTTCGTCATCTCTATTTTTTTTTTTTTTTTTAGATTATTCATCTTTCAAGTATTTTTTTCAAAAATAATTTTTTTAACATGAATTAATTTTTTTAAAAAATATATTTGTGATCATCTAAAATATTTCGATAAGATATACTAAAACACACTTTAAATTGGTAATTTTTTCCATATGTATACATAAAAGTGATTTTATTTTTTAAAAAAATCTAAAAATTATTCCAAACACACATTCATCTCATTTTAAACATTCAAACCACATTTTAGTTCATAAAATTTTAAATATTTATTTTATCTGCCTTTAAACTTTAAAAATTAATCAATTTAATTGTTAACTTATTTTGCTGCCAATTGTGTAACATATAAATATTGTGTTTTTTTTTTTTTTTGACAAAGTAAATAATTTGGTTTTGAAAAATATATACTTTAATGTGCTAAATTAGACAATGATAACGAAGATGATTATTATTTTTAATTCAAACACTAAAATTAAAAATTTAAAAGTTTAGACACTTATATATTTTTGTAGTTGAAATATTAAAATAGAATAATAAGTAAAAGTAAAAAATAAACTCTTAAAATATTTATTGTCATGTAGTAGAAATACAAAGGACTATATAATAAATGATATTAGTTGTTATATTTTTTTTATATATATATAAAAACAAAATTACGAGGAAAAAAAAACAAAGAAGTTTGACTTCGAGAAACCGTGGAATCAGGGAAATAAGACTGCATGAGAGAATAAGCGCAAAAATCGCAATTAAATCAGCCACATGTAACATGGACATTTTCGGGATAATATATATATATATATATATATTAAAAAAACAAAATTTTACCTTGATAAAAAAATATGCAAACAATTCGATTACGTTTCTTAAAAATGATTTAAACACTACGATTTTTTTTTTTTTTTTTTTTTTTTTTTTTTTTTTTTGCAAAGAGATTTAAACAGTAAAGTTGGTATTAAATTTTTATTTCTTAATTTTACCATTCGACCTATTCATTTGTATATATATATAGTTAATTTATGAGAGGAAAAAAAAACTCCTTCATTGATGGGTGATTAAAATTTGTAGAGATTTTAACTCATAAATAAAATACAAATATTAGTAGTGGATATAATAGATTTGTTTTGATTGATTTAGGATCAAAGTGGTTTGGAAGTATAAAAATACAAACATAACCATACATCAATTGAAGTGAGAAGATTTTATGATATATAAAGAAAAACTAACTTGGATAATTTGAATATATAGTTGAACTAATTAAGAAGTTAATTATACATTTGTACTAAAGGTTAAGATATTTGAATCTTATAATAGTCATATTATTGAACTAAAATGAAAAAGAAAACACTATATTGTTATGAAGCCTTTCTCTTTACTAGGGTTAAAAAAAAAATCATGTGAGTGTAGGTCGTGAAGTGAACAATATCATATTACTATGAAGTAGTCATCGAAATATGCAAAATATCCTATAACGGAATAGAGTATGGTTTGTGATGCACTTCCCATGTGCAATTTTACAAGATTAAAAAATATCGTTTTTTCATCTCCGTTTTAAAAGTACGTTTTTAATTTTTACTATTCATCACGATAATCTTATAAAGTAAGTGAAGATAAAAGATAATGAATTGCACTCTTGAGAAAATAGAATAGCACGAGAGTTATTTAATGTGATGAGTGAAAGTTAAAATGTGTGTTTCAACGAGAAGAAATAAAATTAGGAGTCGTACTCATCCGAAGTCATGTTGCATAGCAAGAGAATGTGTGAAGTGAGATAGAAACAGACAATGTCGTGTAAAATGATTTGATTGATATCTATCACACATCGCAAATGAATGGACCAAATTTGTTGTTACACATATGGAGATGTCAACGAAGATGAATATTTAATGAACCGATAGGAATTTGAGAGGAAAATGATAGGTTTTATATTAAGGTATGAGAACAATATGATAGTGGAGACCATATTGAAAAAGATTGCATTATTGTGGCTTATATTGAGCCCGTGACTTGATTTCTCTAATAATTCTTGTAATTTAAAAAGGAAATAGAGATTCTGTAGAAGGATTGTGTCAATAATCTATTTATATTTTATTCTCTAATTAAATAATTGTTTTTTTTTTTTTTTCTGTTTCCACACTCCTTTTAGGGCTGGTTGCACCAATAGCAATCAAGCCCAAACTAATTGCAAATTTAGCAAACTTTAAAATGTTTTGTAAATATAGCAAAAAAACTCGTTTCTATCACTGATAGACTTTATTATATCACTGATAGACTTCTATCAGTGATAAACTATTATCACTGATAGACTTCTATCAGTGATAAACTATTATCACTGATAGACTATTATCACTGACAAAAATCTATAAAAAGCTGAGGTGATCAGCGATAGACTTCTATCAGTCATAAGATATCAGCGATAGAAATTGCTATATCCGCAAAATTTTTAAAAACATGCTATATTTGCAAACAATAAGTCTTAAATTGTCATTTACTACAATTTCCCCCCTTTTATGCAAATTATATATTTAACAATTGCATGAAAAAGTTGAGAAAAAATATAAATCATGATTATGTGTTAATGTGTTTGGATTTTTTTATATAATAATTTAGTATTATTATTCACTCACTTACATAATTAAAAAAAAAAAAAAAAAAAAAAAAAAAAAAAACATCCAGCCATGAAATTTCTATACAAATGAATCCGTGATGTCGGCCATTCTCACCCATGATTTGTCTCTCTATCTGTGTCCCCATGTTACGTTTTTTTAATT
Organism: Herpetospermum pedunculosum; assembly: GCA_028017165.1. Lineage (NCBI taxonomy): Eukaryota > Viridiplantae > Streptophyta > Magnoliopsida > Cucurbitales > Cucurbitaceae > Herpetospermum > Herpetospermum pedunculosum. The sequence goes on from CM051522.1 coordinate 80,221,265, forward strand.
CCGAATTAAGTAATTAAGTTATATTTTACTTTAATATTGGTTATAAAATTCAGAATATATAAACTCTAATTTGAGAAACCGCGTTTTTTTTCTTTCGCTCATATTTCTAGGTTACATACAATCTTTTCTTTCGCTCATATTTTTAGGTCTCAGAATCGAGTCATCCATATTTTGGCTCGAAGTTTTAGCGCGGAGGAGATGTCGATGGAGTGGGGAAACCCACCTGAGTGACTTTCTGAAACTCTATCTTATGAGTCGTTTTAAGTTTGTATTTCTGATTCTTTTATAAAAATAAAAAATAAAATTGCGTTTTTTTTCTTTCTATTTTTTGTTTATAACATATGGGGTGATAAAATCAAACATGTGACATCTTAGTTATTATGTTATACATCTTTATAAAATATCGTCATACTTTAGTGATAATTGACATCTATTTTTTTTTTTTTTAGGTTCAAATCTCTATAATACCTCACATTTGTTCTAAAAGAGTCAACTACTCATAAATTTAAGATCTCATTTTGATAACTATTTAATTTTTTATTTTTAAAAATTAAGTTTGTAAACTCACCTACTACTTTCACCAAAATTTCTTTATTTTGTTATCAACTTTTAAAAACGTTCAAAATCACCAAGTTTTAAAAATTAAGAAAAGAGAGTTCTTGTTTTTTTTAATTTAACTAAAAATACAAATATTATATTTAATAATATGAAAACCAAGGTAAAAAGAAATTAAGAGAAAAGAAATATAATTTTTAAAAATAAAAAAATAAAAACAAAATTGTTATAAAACAAGTTTAAGTCTGTATAATCCATTCATTTATACCACCCAAATATAAATGATATAAAAACTTGGGTTGTTGCATAAACAACCATCAAACTCAAAATAATGGCAAATATAGCAAAATTAGACTGTTATCGCTATATATGACTATCACGGATAGATTACTAGCTATCAGTAATAATCACTGACAAAATTCTATAAAAAAACTGAGGTGATACACTACTATCAGCGATAGACTAACTATTAGTGATAGAAATTGTCATATTTGCAATTCTTTTTAAAAAAAAGTGTTATATTTTTAATTATTTTACTCTAAATTAACCTCTAATACAATTTTCTTAAAAATTTATATAAACTTATAAATTTCATTCTTCATAAACTTATATATCGATGTTTAACGACAAAGTTGTAATAAACTATTGGATATATAATGTTTTATATATCTTCGTTCCAAAATCATAAACTTGTGAATGAATTATTCAAGTATATATATAGCAACCTAAAATTTACAAAATACTTTAAAAAAAAAATAAATAAAAAAAAATATCAAATCAATTCATGCAAGCTTGCCTTCTCTTCCATACACTACAAGAATTTTGGTTTTTCCCGACGGAAGTTCTCTCGACGGAATTTTTTTTCGACGACAAAAACATTATTCTCGACGGTTTTTGACATCGTCGAGAGATACTCGGCCTGTCTCGACGGTTTTTATAAACCGTCGAGATAACTTGGTTTCTCTCGACGGTTTATAAAAATCGTCGAGAGAAAAGAGGATTCTCTCGACGGTATATAAAAACTGTCGAGAGAACCCGATTTCTTTAAAAAAAAAAAAATTAAAAAATTAAAAAATTCAGGTTCTCTCGACGGTTTTATAAAATCGTCGAGAGAAATGGGGGTTCTCTCGACGGTTTTATAAAACCGTCGAGAGAACCTGAATTTTTTTTAAAAAAAATTAAAGAAAATCGGGTTCTCTCGACGATTTTTATAAGCCGTCGAGAGAACCCTCATTTCTCTCGACGATTTTTATAAACCGTCGAGAGAACCAGATTTAACCTAACATTTATTTCGCTCCCCTCATTTTCGTTATTCACTGTGCGTCTCTTTCGTTTTGGCTTCTCCCTCTCGCCTGTCCGTCGCCGCCTCTCCATCTCCCCTGTCCGTCGCCACCTCTCCATCTCCCCTGTCCGTCGCCGCCTCTCCATCTCCCCTGTCCGTCGCCGCCTCTCCATCTCCCCTGTCCGTCGCCGTTCGCCTCTCCCTCTCCCCTGTCCGTCGCCGTTCGCCTCTCCCCTGCCTGTCGCCGTTCGCCCCACTCTCGTCCACCCTCGTTCGCATCATCCTCGCCCAACGTCATTCGCTTCGTCTTCGCCCACCATCGTTCGCTTCGCGCTCGCTCTTCGTCCTTAGCCTCTTCTATTTGGTATTTTAAGCCCTAACTTATATGAAGTTTTTTTTTTTTATTTATTTACTTTTTTTAGATAATATGGTTGTCTGCTTTCAATTTAGGTTACACAGAGTCTCTCCCTTGCTCCTCACTTTTTCGCTCCGATCTCGATCTCTTCCATTACTAGGTATCATTTCTACTTCAATTCTTTTCACTTTTGCAAATGGTGGTTTCTGAATTAGGCTCAAATTTTATGTTTTTGTTGATTTGATTGTTTGATTCGTCTTATGGTTGTTATGTTCATTGACGAGTTCCCTTAATTTTTCTTTTTCCATATAAAAAATCATGAGATTGTCAATATTTCTCTTCAACTCATGAGTTCTCTTAGTTTAGTTATGCTTATTTAATGTCCCAAAATATTTTTCAGATTAGTTTGAACAATATGTTTCGTGCATAAATGTGTAAGGCGAAACATCGAAATAAGTATCAAATCTATCCTCTTGTAATCAAATTATTTGTAGGTAATAAAACTTTTTGGTATGACTATCCTGCAGTTATGGTAGTCAATATGATTTTGAATATATGTGTTGAGTTTAGTGTTGTTTTTTGTGTGTTGTGCCTATTTTGTTGTCTTGTTCTTGTTTTTGAAAAAAAAACAAAGTTAAAGTTAATTTGGTTGCTTAAGTTTAGGGTTAATAATTTTGTTGTTTTAGTTGAAGTAAATGTGGGTTGCTTAAGGTTTTTATTTTTTATTTTGAAGGAGTGAGTTGTTTAAGTTTATTTTAAGTTAATTGGGTTGTTTTAGTTTTAATTAATTTAGTTATTTATGTTTAGTTAAAAGATGAATTCGATTCAATAGGTTTATCTCTTCATTATATTTCTAGTTTAGTTTAAGTTTAGTCAATTTAGTTGTTTAAAGTTAGGTTATGTTTAGCTAATCTAGTTTAAGTTAATTTCGGTGCTTAAGTTTAGTTTAGGTTTAGTTAATTTGGTTTATGTTTAGTTAAAAGATGAATTGGATTCGATAAATTTACCCTTTTATTATATTTTTGATTTAATTTAAGTTTAGTCAATTTGTTTGTTTAAAGATAGTTTATCTTTAGCTAATGTGGTTTAAGTTAATTTGGTTACTTAAATTTAGTTATATTTCTAGTGTAGTTTAAGTTTAGTTGGTTGTTTAAAATTAGTTTATGTTTAGCTAATTTGATTTAAGTTAATTTGGTTGCTTAAATTTAGTTATATTTCTGGTGTAGTTTAAGTTTAGTTGGTTGTTTAAAGTTAGTTTATGTTTAGCTAATTTGGTTTAAGTTAATTTGATTGCTTAAGTTTAGTTTACGGTTTTGTTGTTTTAATTTAGTTTAATTAATTTTGTTGTTTATGTTTAGTTAAAAGATGAATTGGATTCGATAATTTTATTAAAAGGTTTAGTTTAAGTTTAAAGTTAGTTTATGTTTAGCTAATTTGGTTGCTTAAGTTTAGTTTAAAGTTAGTTTTGTAATTTTATCCTCTTATTATATTTCTGGTTTAGTTTAAGTTTAAAGTTAGTTTATGTTTAGCTAATTTGGTTGCTTAAGTTTAGTTTAAAGTTAGTTTTGTAATTTTATCCTCTTATTATATTTCTGGTTTAGTTTAAGTTTAGTTGATTGTTTAAAGTTAGTTTTTTTTATTTTTTTGACAACATGTGGGGGTGGGGGATCGAACTCGTGATCTCTTAGTCACTAGTTTATACAATATGTCGGTTGAGCTATGCTCATGTTAGTTTAAAGTTAGTTTCTGTTTAGCTAATTTGGTTTAAGTTAATTTGGTTGCTTAAGTTTTATTGTTTTAGTTTAGTTTAATTAATTTGGTTGTTTTTGTTTAGTTAAAAGATGAATTGTATTCGATAATTTTACCCTCTTATTATATTTCTGGTTTAGTTTAAATTTAATCAATTTGGTTATTTAAAGTTAGTTTATGTTTAGCTAATTTAATGTAAGTTAATTTTATTGTTTTAGTTTAGTTTAAGTTATAATTATCTGTAATTTCTTTAGTATATATAAATAAAGTGCATGATAGTTGAGTTCTAGATGTTAGGTTGTTCTTAACGTTTTCAAAATGTTAGGTTAATTAATTAGTATATGGATTAATCTGGTTGATGCATGTTCTTAAAGATTGTATTTGAGTTATGTTGATATGCATGCTCTTCAAGTTTGTATTTGAAGGTGTTAAGTAAATTTAGTTTTTATGCTTTATAAGTTATAGTTTTTAAGTTTATGTTCGTAAGTTATAATATTGTTTATACTATGTTTTAATGTGTTATTGATTTTCTTATTTTTCAGGTAGTTTGAGTCGATGTCATCACAAAGCTGCTTTTGAAGATTAGATGAAGTTGACGAGTTCAAATGACAATTTCTTTTATATTAGTATATACTGAATGTGTTGTGTATTCAAACTTTATACAAACTAGTTGTAAAAACGAATTTAGATAATAATAAATGTATTTTTGTGTAATTTCGTGTCCAATTTCTTTAGGTATTATAAGCTTCATGAATTGCGAGGGTATTACAAACGAAAAGGATATTATGAGATTTAAAAAAAAAAAAAAAAAAAAAAAAAAAAAAAAAAAAAAAAAAAAAATCACCACTTCTCTCGACGGAAATTCCAAAATCGTCGGGAGAAGTGTTTCTCTCGACGAAAGTGAAAACCGTCGAGAGAAACACTTCTCCCGACGATTTTGGAATTTCCGTCGAGAGAAGATTTTCTCTAGACGGTTTTCTCTTTCGTCGAGAGAAACACTTATCCCGACGATTTTGGAAAAACCGTCGAGAGAAGTGCTTTTCTTGACGATTTCTCCGAACCGTCGAGAGAAACGACGATTGTGACAAACCGTCGAGAGAAGTCTCACTTCTCTCGACGGGCACAAAAAACCGTCGAGAGAAGTTCTCCCGACGGGGTTCTCCCGACGGTTTATGCCGACGGTTTTTTTTCGTCGAGAAAGCTTCTCTCGACGATTTTTTGGCTTCTCTCGACGATTTTTGTGCGTCGAGAGAAACCAAAATTCTTGTAGTGATAGAAGGTTTTTAACCTAATTTTGATAAAACTTAGTTAAGAGTTAAGACCATCTATATATGGATAAACCCCATCCTATTAATTTCCATTAATTGATTTAATCATAAGTTTTTTTTGTTTATCTAATTTTAACATATAATTCTCTAATGTTTTCTAAATTCTAATTATTACCATTTTGACTCATTATTTAGATTGCCTATCACTACCATTTAGAAATGTAGAATAAATAATACATTTAATAATTTAACTAAACATGATTGTAGTTTTTTTTTTTGTACTTTATTATTCTTAGCTTTAATTATTAAAGAAAATTTGATGTAACATTAAGGTTTTTTTTTGTTGATTTTTTTTTAATCAAGTAAAGTAATGTAGATATTTAACATTTTTTTTTTTTTTTTTGAACCAATGTAGATATTTAACATTTAAAAAATGCAAACTAGAATAAATAAATAAAAATGTTACCTCACACCATTCCATTTAAAACTTGATTCGAAAAGTTTGATACCTTAGAAGATAAAATTAAAAGGTGTAACGTTCGAGGATGAAATAAATTATTTAGCCAAAAAATTTAGATATATATATTTATATCTTGATTTATTAATATGATAATATCAAAATTCATCATTACTTTCACAACGTATTTATATTATATTAACATGAACATACACTCCAAGAAAATTAGTCTATTGCGACAATTTTTTTACAACAGTTTAGAAAGTGATGCAAAATTTAATAAAATCGCAACCATTTTTAGAAACAAATAAAAAATTGTTGCAAAATATATGCAACGATTTTCTTGCTACGATTTTAAAATGTGTTGCAATAGGGTGTTCATTTTTTTTGGACAATTGGCGAAGCTCAAATAAATTTTTTTTATTAAAAAATTTAAAGCTCAAACAAATAAGAAAGTGTTGTTATTTATTTAAAAAATGTTGCAATAGGATGAGTGTTATTGCAACGGTCGTGAGAAATCATTCCAGCACTTTAAAAAGTGTTGTTAGATTCCTTATAACACTGGTTTAGCCAGGGTTTTTTTTTTTTTTTTTTTTGAGTACATTGGGGATGGGGGGATTCGAACCACAGACCTCATGGTCGTCAACTCATACATATGCCAGCTGAGCTATGCTCGCTTTGGCTAGCCAGGGGTTTTTCAAACGTTGCAAAAAATGTTGCAGCAGGTTAAAACCGCTGTTATAGCTCAAAAAAACCTTTGCAATAGCCATGTTTTCTTGTAGTGATAGTTCAACCGAAAAATATACCATGAATAAAATATCTCAATTTTAGATTTCTCCCATCTCCCATATGATGTTGCAAAAAAAGATATATATATATATATATATATATATATATATATAATTATGTTTTTTTTCCCCACTAAATTGAAAAGCCTTTCCAAAGCAACAATATATTTTTCCCCAATTAATATGGCAACTTGTTTTAGGCTAAAAAAAAAAGAGCCCATTATTCCTTGAGTTTATTATGAAATATAAGAAGAATATTTAAGAAAAATCCAAATGTTGAATAGGTTGTCATTGCTTGCAAATATCATTAAGTGGAGCCCACAAAAGAGGAACAATTAAAGCAAATTAAATTCCAAAGGGAAAAGAAACAAAAATGAAATTAATAAAAAAAAAACAACTAGATCTGAATTACAACCCAAAGACTTATGGCCAAAAGTAAATTAATTCATTGAATTAAAATGCCCACACATATATATATATATATATATGAATCTCCACTTGTTTATTGTCTTCCTTAGGAAATTTCAGTGGGGGAGAATTCAGACATTTTTTTGGCTTTATTCATTTATGTCAAATTTTGGGATCACTCATTATTTATTTATTTATTTTTTATTTATTTATTTATTTTTTGTCTTGTTTTATCATTTTATGCTTAGTTAAAGAGGAAGTTTCATCCATCCAAAAAAAATCCCACCCTACAAATCAACTCATTTATGAATTGTTGAAAAAAAAAAATCTTCTTCTATGCCAATGTTTGATTTTGTGAACAAGAATCACTAGAAAATAAGAGGTACCAATTTTAACGATTTATATTAATAACCTAGTTTAAATAAATTATTACAAAAATAAAGTCAAAATATATAATTTAAATTATTACAAAAATAGAGTAGTTTTCAAAATATTTATAAAATTAGAGTAACTAAATTGTATACCATAGACACGAGTTCGCTAAATTGTGTCCATAGTACACGATGTAGGAGTTAACTCGTGTTCACGATATACGATTTATGACGTAATTCGTACCATGGACACAATTTTTATGACGTGTCAACTCGCTTATCTGACACATGCTGTCATGTTAGATGAAATTCGTGTACCGTGTACACGAGTTTTGTCATAACTCGTGTCCATAGTACGCGAGTTACATCGAAACCGTGTCTCATTGACACGAGTTAACCCCTAAATCATAAATCGTGTACCATTGACACAATTTAGCAAACTTGCGTCCATAGTACACGATTTAGGTATCCAATTTTTGTAAATATTTTGAAAACTATCATAGTTCTGTAATAATTTATTTAAAGTACATTATTAATATAAAAAATCTCGATTTTAAGTATGAATTGAGATTTTTTTTTTTCTTCAAAAGGAAAATACGTAGCATTTAGAAGAAACACTAATTAAGGCAGGATTATCTCATCTCAGTCCAATAAAATATCTAAAAAAACATTTAACTTTTATACCATTTCTCTCTAATCTATTTTTTGATTCTAGATTTGCTTCACAACATCCCTCCATTCTTCTCACTCTATTCAAGATTTTAATTTTTCAATTAGAAAGGGTTTGCACAAATTCTTTATTCTTCTAATCATAGCATTGTACATTTTAAAAAAGAAAAAATATATTTTTTACCTTTGAATTTGGTAGGGTGGATGTTGATGTTTACCTAGTTTCAAGAAGTATTACACGGGTCAAATCGAGCATAGCTCGACACAAAGTTGTGCCTTTGACTAAGAGGTCAAGAGTTCAATTCCCGCATTAATTAAATAATACATTTGCCAAAAAAAGAAGAAGAAAAATTACACTTTTTACCTTTGATTAGATTTTTGTTTGAAGAACGATTAAAAATAATGTCTTATAGCGCAGACCGTGAATTATTTAAATTCACCTTGTTCGAAATTGATGGACTCTAGGGAAAGACAACACTACTAGAGAGTATTGGAGTGTGTTTAGTTTAGATTCCTAAATATTTAATATTTTTAAAAAAATCATTTTAAAATAATTTGAGTTGTTTGACAACTAGTCAAAATGAATTTAACACTTGATATCGCCGCCTCTCACTGGCTCCGGCGAACTCCTCCGACCATCAATAGTAAATGGTCATAATTTTTAAAATACAAATTTAAACTAAACTTTTTTTTTTTTTTTGAAAAATTATTTAAATCAATGCAAGACGGAGGGATTGAACCCCAACCTCTTAGTTAAAAACACATTTTTATGTCAATTGAACTAAATTTGTTTGTTAGTTCAATTTGCAAATAGGTATATAAACTTATTAATTCACATTGTTTATTAATAATTGTCTTTTTATAATAATCTAACATCGAGGCAAACCAAATACACTTAGATAAAAACATTTTTTTAGAAAAGGAATGTTTAAAAAAAATAGATTTTTTGAAAAACATTTTTTAGTAGTCAATTCAAACACATCCTTAATATTGGTCGGTTAGGATATGATTTTCATAGAAATCCGTGAATTATGAGTTTTTTTTTGGTGCAGATATATAATATGTCCCCCAAAACTAAAAAAAAAAGTCTCGGTGTCCTCAGGCTCACTGGAATCTGCCCTCCGACTTCGGATTACTCCAATTACCTTTTAAGTTCTAAGTATTTCAAATCTCTTTTGATATAGTAAAATGCTACTTCTTTTTTACTACTTAAAACTTTGAAACTAAAAGCGGTGTTTAGGACACAAATTTGGAGTTGAATTATAACTTAGTTTAGCGCCTCAAACCGCCCCAAACTGTGTTGAGTTTGATTTTTAAACGGGAATCCTTTTGGCTTATAGTGTGAACAAATCAAGAAAAAGAATGTCATTTTTTTGACTTGGACCTAATTAAGTGCTAAAATTCTTCCCAGAAAATATTTTATTGAAAAGTAGTGGGAAATAAAAGAAAATTTGTATCACACGTCAATTTAGAGTAAAATAATTAAAATTATAGTATATTTTTTTTAAAAAAATACAAATCTACCAATTTCTATCACTCTAGTCATACTAGTCTATCACCTCAGTTTTTTATAGCATTTTGTCAATGAGTATCACTAGTCTATCACTGATAGTATTCTATCAGTGATAGTCATATATCCGCGATAGCAGTCATATATCAGCGATAGCAGTCTATTAGTGATAGTCACTTATTTTTTGCCATAATTGCAAAATGTTTTAAATTTTGCTATATTTGCCATTATTTTGGGCATGATTGTTGTTTATGCAACCAAGCCAAAATAAAAATGATTAAATAGTTTAAAAAAAAAATGCAATTTTAGGTGGCTCTAGATTCATGATAAGTACCTTACTAGCTAGTTGAGTTGTCATGTAATAAAAGTTATAAAACAAAGAAGATAAAGTAGTTTACTAAGGCGTTTGGGACGTTGAGTTATTATAATTGGTAGTTATAATAGTTTGTAAGTTATAATAGTTGTGAATAGTAAATACGGTTGAAGTCAATATAATTACTTTATTAACTTTGGGGTAAGTCAATATAGTTACTTTATTGATTGTGAGTTATAATAGTCGGTGGACCAAACGCAGATTGAGTTATAATAACTCAGTTCACTCAACTCCTAGTTGGTCCTCCAATCAACCCCTAAGAGTTGTCTTATTAAAAAAAATCTTATAATAGTAAACTTTCTTTTTATTTTCCTTTCATGCTACCATCAAAATAAATAAATAAAAAATTACATTAATTTCAAATATTTGTTGTTCCAAACAAGATAAAGAACATAGAATAATTTCTCGGATTTCAAATCATTTCTGAAATTTTCTTGACTCGGAGCTGAAGATAAATGATAGATGAAATGAGAGATTGTATTATGCATTGTGCATGAATAGCGGGAGATTGGGGTGGAGATTACAGGTAGCATTTTGTAGTATTGCAGTGCCAAATTAAGACTAATGGAAAAGGAATTTGGAAAGTTAGAAAAATGAGATTAAGAACAAAAGATGTTGCTGTCATCTGTCAAAAAAAAAAAAAAAAAATGTTGATGGTTTCATTGATGGAGAAATACAGAGAATGATAAATTTGTATGTTTGAAATTCAGTCGGTAGAAAGAGAGAGATGGCAGCTGAATTGTTGTTTTTATTCAATAATGTCAAAAATGATGAACCAACTGTGTGTCTCCATTTCTAATCTCAATTGATGACGAACTTACACCCTTCAAAACCTGCCACAAATCAAGTCACTCTCATGCAATTACTATACAAGAAAAAAAGTCTAACATGTTTAACCAAAATGACTAATAAAAACTTCCGTTTCAGGATAAATTATTCAACAAGGCCGACATCCATTCAAGTTTTTGGATGAGAGAGCGCACCAAAGTTTTTGGATGAACACCAAAATTAAGTTTATAAGCTTTTAATTTTGTCTTTAATAAATCATCGAACTTTCAATTTTATGTCTAATATATACCGTATTTACAAGACATTTTTTGAAGCTCAAAGATTTATTGAACAAAAAATGAGTAGTTCAAGAACCTACTAAACACTTCTTCACTTATTAAACACAACATTGAAACTTCAAGCACCGGTTTGATACTTTTTTAAGTTTTAGGAACTTATTAGACACAATCTTGAAAGTCAATGATAAAATTTGTAATTTAACTATTTCTTTTTTACTTGGTAGTCATTGTGTGCAAGGAAAAGCAGAGGTGGGTGAACTTACTTGGATCCACGGTTACAAGCATGGCAGTCCCTCCAAAATCGCAGGTGCCACCAGTGACCTTAGTGTTCTGCCAGTAGCTATTGAAAGCATACGAGGCGTGTGCCAGAATAGTGTCAGGCTCATAGCAATGCCCACTAGGCTGAATGGACTTGCAGTCAGCTCCTGACCCACAAGCATAATCCAAGGCTTCTTGAATGATTGGATCAGGCACAGTGGGCTTAGCCACACACCATGCTGCACCACCACTGGACTTTGGCTTCCCCCCATGTGGTGCAGGAGGTGGACCAGACGGCGGAGGGAACACCATTGGTGGCAGAAACACTGGTGGACTCAGCCCATGACTTGGTGGCCCAGAAGCATTTTTTGGTGGGCTTGGCCCATTGTGGTGAGGTGGGCTTGGAGGCCCAGTTGGTGGGGTGGGGCTGGAGATGCTCACAGGAGGATTTGGGACTAAGGGGCCTATGGGGGTAATGGGGATGATGCTTGGTGGAGGGCTTTGGCTTTTGGTAGGGACACTGGGTTGAAAAGCTGGTGGGGTGGGGCTGGAAATGCTATCAGGAGGATATGGGGCTAAGGGTCCTAAAGGGGTCATTGGGATGATGCTGGGGGGGCTTGGTGGAGGGCTTTTTGGGCTTCTGGTTGGGACAGTGGGCTGAAAAAATGCTGGTGGTGGGGGTGTGTGGGAATAGACAATCCCAGATGGTGGTGCTGGTGGTGCATCTTCACAGAAAGGAGGAGAGTTTTCAGGCAATGGGGTTGGGGCAAGTGAATCAAAAGGAGGCAAAGAGAATGGAGAGTTAACAGTCACAGCATTTGGTTCAACAGTCAAGTATTTCATTTGGGGTTTTGAAATTAACCTCTCTTGAATTTGTTTCAGCTTCTTCAAGGACTCGCTAGTTGAGCCTCTGCTGTTTCCATGTCTGTGAATCTCAAATTTCAACCTTCTGGAGTAAAAACCAGCATCTGCAAGAGAAGGGTCTCATGAAAACACAATATCAAACACAAAGCCGATGGGTTACGGTAAATTTAATATTTTAACACTCCGCCTCACTTGTGGGCTTGAAAATGCATGGAAGACCACCAACAAGTGGAAATCAATATTAATTGGAAATGAAATAACATTGTAGGGATTCGAACACAGAACATCATGCTCTGATTCCATGTTCAATCACTAATCAAAACAAAAGCTTAAACTGATTGGTTGCGCTAAATTTAATACTTTCAACTGTTACAAAACAGACACCACAATAGATAGAATTTGGAAATGTAAAACAGAACTAATTACCACTTGGAATAGCCAGGGCAGTGGATGCAAATGCAATAGAGAAGCAAAGTATGACAACACAACATCTCTCCATTGCTCAATGAGCTCTTATGAATGTTTTCTGCTCTAAGTGGCATTTATACAAACACTCGGTGGGCAAACCTGGGTGAAAAGCGAATAAAAATGGGAGGAAAGCAGAGGTAGCCATGAAAGAATAAAGATGATTCGTTTATTCACTCATTCAACAGTACAGTGAGTATGATGTTATGCAATGCAGAGGACATGAAAGTGCAAACCTTTGCTGGGTCAGGTCTGTAACTATAATCGGTATAGATTCTTGCTTGACAGAGGAGGAAGATGAAGAAATTGAAGATTTGGAAACTTTTTATGTTGCTTGCTTTCTACTCAAAGAGGGATTACTGTCTCTATCTATCAGGATCTGTGATTGCGCTTTTTCAAAGTTTGCATTATTGGAATCTTTCCTAGAATCAGTACGTTAGAATGCTGCTATTATTATTATTACTATTATTATTTTTTTATTTTATTTTATTTTTTATTTTTTTTAATAAATTGGTGCATGAGGATTCTAACCACAGAACTCTTGATCATCAAGACATAATATGTAGAGTCATGCTCTCTTTTGCAATTTAGAATGCTGTTATTGCTTCTCGTTTGATTGACTAATAAAAAAATGTTTTTTTTTTTAAATAATTCATTTTTTTAAAACATTTTTTTTCTAAAAAGACTTATAATTAAAATACTCATGTGTTCGGTTGCATTTTCTCAAAATGTTTTTATCTACAAATGTGTTTGGTTTGCTCTGGGCAATTATTAATAAACAATATGATTAATAAGTTTAAATTTATATTTGTCAATTGAGTTATTAAACCAACTATAGCTCAATTGGCACGAGGTTATGCATTTGATTAAAAAGTTAAAAGTTCAATTCTTTTGTCTTGCATTAATTAAATAATTTTCTAAAAAAAAAAATGTATTTTAAAAATTATGACCAATATGAAAATTAGGTAGATTTTACCGAATGTATTTTTTCAAAAACTCATTCTAAAAAAGAAGCTTAGTTAGTTGAAGGTTAAACTTCATATTTTTGTACTCAATTTAATGGGTTTTTTTAATTGAAATTGATCCATTATAATTTATAAGTACATTTTAAAAATGAATTTCTTTTATACTAAATTCATCATGACTTGCCCTATAAGAATAATATAAAGTGTCATGATGGTCATTTACCTGGAATTTAATATTCTAAGAGTTTCTTTATCAACCAAATGTAAAAGATCGAAAGAGAGAACAAAATATTGATGAAACATTCCATGTGTGTCATGTTCATGTTTTTTTTTTTTTTTAATTTAAAAAATGAAATAGGTTCTAATAAATAAATACAACTTAAATTATGAGTGGTTTAGATTTAATTCGAATTTAGTACCTATAATTTTTAGAATATAATTTGACATAATTTTCGATTTAGTATATTAGGTGCATTTCTCATTGGTTTTATTAACCTATAAGAATGAAACTAAAATTAAGTCCAAACTACAAACATCAAATTAAAACATTTTCAACTTATGACATGAGCATTAGTGCAGTAATTGACATCTACTCATTTCTTTGAAATTTGAGGTTCAAATCTCCATACTCAAATGAGAAATCTAAGATTCAATCTAAAAAAAATGAGTCTTGATGGGTAGTAATTGACATGTACTACCTCTCATACGATCGAAGGTTCAATCTCCAATCCCGTATTTGTTGAACTCAAAAGACAAAAAGTTCTTAAAAAAAAAAAATGTAAAGAATATCATATTCAATCGAATTAATTTTCCCACCATGGGAATCTAGTGCATTCCATCAAATAGAGGTAACTTGTTTTTAGGTAGGTTAACTTGTTTAATAATTTAAAAAGAAAAATTTGATAGTAGGGGTAAATCTGATAATTCACATCACATTTGGGCCCAATACCAGACCAACCCAGTTGAAACCCACCTTTTGGGAACCACCACATGACCACCGTAACCCACAAAGCCCACAACCACTCTGCTATTCCAACGGTAACTTTTCACTGTCTTCTTCCCTTCCCTGTCCTTTCCCTTTGCCTTTCTCCACACCATTAAAGAAACAAAACCCAGCTGCAATCGAGTAGAGGAAGAAGGATAACAAAGAAAGATTCAAGCTTTTCTTTCAGCTGAATCACAACTCAGAAGAAGAATATCCCAAATGAATATGCATTCATGGGAAGATGATGAGGAGAAGGAGAGACTGATCAAAGTGGTGGAGTATTTGGAGCCATTCATGTCCAAAGAGCTCCTCTGCAAGTTCCCCGACAACTCCGCCTTCGATTTCGATTACTCTCAGAGCACCATCTGGTCCCCTTTAGTCCATCGGCCTTACAATTCCATGGATTTGGATGCAATTACCCCCATCAAGCTTTCTTCTGATTTGGAAATGGCATCCGAGATGCAGACGACTACGAGGACGGCCGAGAAGAACAGTTTGAAGAAGGTCACCTCCAACCTTAAGAGGAAGCTTCTCTCCAATGGCTTCAGCATCGGTTTCGGCATTTCGAAAAGCAACATGAAGATTAAGAGGATGAAGAACAAGAAAATGGTGTCTGATTTATCCCCCACGCCTCTGCAAACTGGTGCTTGCTATCCAAATAACAAAAAGGTCAGTTTTGAATCTTGATTCCACTTTGAAAGCTAGCAAGATCTCTTTACTGTTCTTGTTCTTCTTTATTGCATTCTAAGTTAAACTCCATGAATGGTTTAGGGATGGAGCAAGTTGCTGAAAGCAGCCACCAAGCATTTCAAGAAGAAGAAGAAGAAGAAGGATCCCACTTCTCAAATGAAACTCTATTTCTAAGACACTGATTCATAATCTACAGTGTCCTTGTTTATTTTATTTCATCTGCTTTGTAAGAACAATATATATATGTAATTAACATTATTCTCTGTGAATCATTTCCCATTTCTCATGATTGATTCCATAGATTCTCATGAAAAAAGAAGAACCCAATACAAAAACAGACACACATCATCAGAATCAGATCAGATAAAGATAAGATGCTAAAGAAAACTAGCCAGCCAACATGTCATCAATCAGATTCCCTAATGAAATGTAAGAGGAACCACCATGAATGAGAGCTTTTCTACTCTTCTCGCTAATTTCTTTCATTCTCTTCCTTACCTCCCCTGCATCTTCGCCGTCCATCAAAGTTCGAACTGCTCTTTCAATCTGATCTGCACTCACCAGATATCCACCGTCCCTATGGTGATCAATCTTCAACTCCACCGCTAATCCCAATTCTCTAACCAGCTCGAAGGCGTTGATCTGTTGCTCGGCGTACTGCGGCCAAGCCACGAGCGGCACTGAATGCCAAATGCTTTCCAAAACAGAGTTCCATCCGCAGTGCGAAACGAACCCCCCAATGGCTCTGTGGGCTAAAACATCCATTTGTCGAACCCACCCACATACTCTTCCTTTCCCTTTAACCCTCTCCCGGAATCCCTCCGGCAAGACCTCGTCGGGATCGGCGTAATCAGAAGGTTGTTCGAACTTCTTGTGCGGCGGCGGTGGCTGACGCAGGGACCAGAGGAACCTCATTCCGCTACTTTCTAGCCCATTTGCTATTTCCACCGCTTGGGCTTGGCTGAAACATCCCCGACTACCGAAGCACAAGAACACCACCGAGGACGGCGGCTGATTATCAAGCCAAACCCTAATTTCCCTACTCTGATTTTCATCTGGGGTTGGCCGGTTTTCGCTCTCCAGGTCCAGCATCGGCCCCACCGTGTAGATCGGAGGGATTCCGTCTTCAGAGAGTGAATTCAAAGCATAGGGTCCAAGCTCTGCAAATGTATTGATGATGATTCCTTTCGTTTCCTTGAATTTTCGAGCGTGTATCGCCATGGTACTGAATCCGCCGTCGCCATTAAACGAAAATTGAGGCAAAACCCCCATCGGAACTGGATGGGCGAAACACGGAATGATCGAATCGGGTTCCGATTTGTGGAATGCGACACCGACCCGTCGATGGCGGGTTTCGAGGTCGAACATCGACCCGAGAAATCCAGCGCCGGAAGTGAAGAAGATGTACGAGTTGAGTCCAAGTTCGTTGCCGACATCAATCATGGAAGTGCAGAATAGATCGAGAACCAAACCAATGACCGGAACTCCGGCAATTTCAATAATGGCGTTTTTCACAAGAGTTTTGTGGCTTTCGATGTAGAGAGAGTAGTATTTCTCGAAGGCCTCGGATAAGATTTGGGGAGAAGGAGGATCGGAGGGAAGGGGAAGATGGATGTAGCGAATGCGCGGCGTGGAGGAGGAGGCGACAGCGACGGCGGAGGTAGGCGGCAGCGGATTGGGGATTCCGTCTGTCGGAGTCGGTGTAAATGGGTATTTCATGACGAGAATGGTGGCGGAGAATCGATGATCGCGATCGAGAAACTGAGTGACGAACTGTATGGTGGAGACGAGATGACCGACTCCCGGCGACGGCATGAAAACCAGCTCCGCCCTCTCCATTTTTGTGAAGCTTCTCTTGACTTTCTTCTCCGTTGATCTTCTTGCCGACTTCGCCAATCAGTTAATCGCACGTTCTGCTACTAATATTTTTTCACACGCTCCCAAAATTTTGAATTTTATATGTATAAGTAAAAATAAAGCATATTTTAAGTATTATATTATAACGCAAGCAATATAGAGACTAGAGGAGCACGCGACTGTTGTTTTTTTGTTTTTTGTTTTTTTTTTTTTACGAAAGATCGGCTTGAAGACAACTTCGACTAAAATCCTCTCTTGAAAAGATAATATTGTTCTACGTAATTTCTCATAATAACGACATTATTTTTAAAAATAATTTTAAAGCTAAAATATTTTCATAAAAAAATTCAAAAATTATAATATTATAAGAGAAAAAAAAAATGAGCCACCCACACCAAAATTTTGAATTTTATTTATATGTATTGGTAAAAAATAAATAAAGCCTTAAAATATCTATTTTCAGTATTATATTATAACGCCCCCCAATTTATTGAAAAGGTGCTTTGCAGTAATGCGAGTTTAACCTAGGGCTGGCGCTTGAATCTGAATCTTAGCAGTAACTTTTATTTTATTTTTATTTTTTTCTTTCGTACATACTGATTTTATTAATTTAAAAATATATAAAAAAAATGTATTTTTAAATTATCTGTTTCTCTTATTTTATTTTATTTTTTCTTCCTATCGACCCGGTTTATATATATATATATATATATATATATATAAATTTCCTGGACTACCAGCATCTTTTGCAGTCTAGCCATGTGGCACATTGTGAGTGAAAATATTTATATAATTTTTTTTAAAAAAAATCCTCCCTAATTTTCTAACGTTGTTATCCCGATTTTTTTTCCCATTTTCTCCCTCTCCTCTCACATTCTCCTTCCTCCTTCAACTGTCCTTCCATTTTCTCTTTTGTCCTTCAACCCCTCCTCCGATTAGCGTGAAAATCGAGCTCCAACTTCAATGGATTAAAAAAAAAATCACCTTCTCTTCGACAGGATGAGAACGTTAAATGTTTCCGATGTCAGACAGGAACTGAGGATGTTAAATGTTAAAAGAGGTGAACGTTTCAACGGTTTTATGAAGGGGGAGACTAATTGGAGTGACGCCCACGGTTTTGAAATTGGGGAGGAGAAAAATTAGAGGTTTTGTTTGATTGGGATCACCACATGAGATTTGTGATGTGTGTGGATTGTAATGAAAGCTGTAAAGTTTTGAACTAGAGGATAAAAAGACGATGAGAGTTGATACAAATTTCAATTTGAGCATTTTTTAGGGAGTAAACAAAAATCATTTTTTATTTTTTAAATTTAATTTTAGTGTTGAACATAGATAAGTGAGAGGAATGAAGGAGAAAAAGATGAAAAATTATTTTCATGTTAGGTTGAAGGACGAAAGGATAAGGGTCTTCAAAAGAGGGAGGATAAGGTGAGAGGAGAGATAAAGTGAAACCAAAAAATATAAGTAAAGTAACATTAGAAAATGAGGAAGGATTTTATTTTTTAAAATGATATAAACATTTATCCACTCATAATGTGCCACATGGCTGGACTGCAAAGATCGTTGTAACAAGTTTTACTCATTTATAACTTCTAACAAGTTTTAGTCATGTATATTTATAAAGGTAACTTGCTTGTTTATATATATTTATAAAGAATAGTTATTTTTATTGATTTTAAAAGATATAAAAATTTATTCTTAAATATAATTTAAGATAAATATTTTTATGCATATAAATATAAATGTTAAATACCATTTCTTATTTAGTTTTGAATATATAAAAAAATGCCCTCACAAAAATAATTTTTTTAATTATTATTTCATGTTTTAATTTTTTTATACATTTATATTTTAAAAAATATATTAATTTTTTAATTATTATTTCATTTTTTCATTTTTTTATACATTTATATTTAAAAAATATATTGAAGTGTCATAGTTATTGTTTTATTTTAGTCATTATAATTTCAAATGTTCAAATTTAGTCTTGATCATGGTATTAATTTTTTGTGGACATGCCGATATTTCTATCGACATTTCCACATATCTATAGGTTCGATATCGACATAAAGGGTGAATCGACATTTCTATCATACCGTACAAAATCAATGAAATATTTTAAAAAAAAAAACAATAAAATGTAACCTAACGTGAATATAATATTATAATAAGTATTTTAATTCATTTAAAAGTTCAAAATGTTGATTTAATAATTTTAATAATTTTTTAAAAATATATTTTTAAAAATCTTCGAGAAATATCAATGGACATCAACATTTTATCGATATTTCCATCGACATTTCCACAAAATTGAGACTTCGATATTTCACATTTAAATCCTTGGTCTAGATACTTTCAACGAATTTTAAAATTAATACATACTATTAGTTTATTTGTTAATTTTTTCAAAAATAATTTAGTCTATATTAATACTCCATTTATAAATTATGGAATATTATTAACATTATATTGTATTTTTTCTTGATTTTTTTTTTCAAAGTGTTTATAAGTTTTTGATCTTTCAATGGTATGTTGTATGTTTAATAAATTCATCAACTTTTAAAAAGTGTTGAATATATTTTTTTAAAATTCATTAGAAATAAAATTAAAAATTTAGGGACTTACTAGACACGTTTTATAAACTTATAATATAATAGATTGAAAGTTTAGGAATAAATTAGAGAGCTTTTTTTAAATAAATTAGAGATCTAATAGACTCAAACTTTAAAATTCATAGACTAAACTCAAAGTTTAATTTTCTTTTTTTTTGTTCTATTTAATAAGACATCGAGATGAGCTAAAGTATATCATATTACTAAATTTATTTGAACTTAGTTACAAAACCTTTGGTAGACTTACCTATTTTTATCACCTATATTTTCGAGATGACCTAAATTATGTGATGGTCCTAAGTTTATTTGAACTTTGTTAGGAAATTTTAGTTAGACTTACTATTCTTATTCCCTATATTTGTTCTTTTAAGGTCAACAAAATGTGGGAGTTTCAAACTGACGATTTTTTTTTTGTGATAATTATTATTTTTTATATATTTATATAATATCATTTTTTACCCCAAGCATTAACGTGTGGGTTCGTCCCTGCTTCCTTCCTTCCTTCGGAAAGTGTTAAAATTGTCGAAGTTTTCTCCTCTCCTCATGATCTTCTTCTCCAACCCCAATTCGTTTCAGCTTAAAAAAAACTCAAATCGTGGCAGCGATACCATCCTAGTAATTTAACCAAGTTCCGATGAAGAAACCGATTGAAGTCACTCATGACTTCTTGAGTCATGCCCAATTACACTACTCTACACCTATAGGCTACAGGGTAGAGAAAAGAGAAATATTAATAACAATTTTATTTTGAAAAAAATCATGAATGAAAAGTGATTGACAAGATTGTTGTACTTATGAGTGATCTTAAACTTAAAAAAGAATGAGAAAAATATAAATCAAGACTATCATATTCTTGTCCCAGTTAGAAGTTTTGAGAATGAAATAGATATTCATTATCTATAAATAAGGTTTCAATCAAATGCTAATTTTATATTTAAAAATAATATTTTTATTTAAAAGGACAATCCAAGTCTAGCCCAAGACCGATCTAACCTCGATCCAATGTTGGCCCATTGAGCTATGAACCTATTTAGGGGTTGGGTCGGCCCAAGTATGACCCAAACAGTGGTTTAGGACCAAAGAGCTTGGGTCTGGGCCAAATCTGAGCCTTTGATTTTTTGGGTCGAACCGGCCTGGCCCAATGATGGAAAAAAAAAATAAAAAAAACAATTAGTGTATTATTTTCTAAATTATGTTTGAATGGGTGTGATAGAGAAGATTGTGACATATATTTTTTTGTGACTTATTAGGTTAATAATGTTAGAATCAACAAACTCCAAGTTCGGTCCATGGTCAACGATTGACCGACGCGGCTCAACCTAACCCTTTCATGAATTGAATTGGATATGGATATATTATTTTTTTAATTGGATCGACCTATGGGTTAGTCCGTTCGAGCCGTATTTGGATCGGCTCGTTGGGCCGGCCCAAAGGCCTGATGCAATATAATAATATATTATATATATTTTTTTAATAATAGTAATTTACACAAAAAAAAAAAAAAAAAAAAAAAATTATATATATATATATATTAAAAAAAAAAAATCACCCATAAGTCATGTCCAACTACATTAGCGTGCACTTAGGCTATATGTCATTAGAAAAAATGAATATATCAGGAATGAAAATTGATGAGAAGAGAAAAATAAAAATCATCCAAAACTATCATATTCTTCGTCCTGCATTGAAAGTTTCGAGAATGGAGAAGATTCATTATCTATAAATAAGGTTTCAATCTTATATTTAGAAATAAATTTTTATTCAAAGGGTGATTTTTTTTTTTTTACAACATGTTTGGGTGGGGGATTGAACCTAAAACCTTATGTCGTTAGGCGATACATCATGATGAATTATGCTCTTATTAGCTTCAAAGGGTCAATTCAAACTCAAATTAAAAGGCCAATTTAATTTTGACATATTGAGTTGGACTCATGAATTGAACTATGAACCTATGTGTTTAAGGGTTGGGCTGACCCAAACCCGATCGAAAAAGTAGGCCCAAAGGACTTGAGCCTGGGCCTTTTATTTTTTGGGTTGGGTTGGCCTGACCCAATGATGATGCGAACATATGAGTTTGAAAATTCTCACAAAAAAAAATAAAAAAATACAAAATAGCCTTATTGGCTAACTAATGACTTAGATCATTCGCCTATCTGCAAACATGATACAAGAGTTTTAGGCGCCTCCAAGTAGTCTACTGCGAACATGATAGAAGAGTGTCGGCGCCTACGAACATCGAACATGATAGAAGAGATCGAGCAGAGGCGGATCTATTGTAGGCCCAGGGCTCGAAGGCGGATCTATTGTAGGCCCAGGGCTCGATCCGTGAACTTTACGATATATTGTTTTAGTATATAAAAATCACTATGGGGGCGTTTGGCCCCCTGTCTTGGGTTTGGGTGGGTTTGGCTTCAAAAGCCAAACCCATGTTTGGAGGGATGACTTTGAAAACCATGGGTTTAGAACCCAAACCCATGGTTTTGGGTTTTCATCCCTCCTTACTTCTCCAATTTTGTTTCTCTTTCTTCATCAATTTTCAATTTGACATCAACAATTCTATCTCTATCTCCATCAATTTGACACCAACAATTATCTATTTTATCTCTTTATCAATTTTGTCATCAATTTTAGCTATATGTCTATTTTTTTTTATATATATATATATATATATATATATATATATTTTTTTTTTTTTTAAGTTAAAATATATCTTTTTCTATTATGAAAAATAGTATTCTTTGTTAAGTTTTTTTTACTACTTTCAAATATGAATATATTTTAATATTATTACAAAATTTTAATTAATAGCAGTGAATTATTGGAATGTAAGTTATATCCGAACTAAGGTGGTTTTTTGTAATTGTTTTTTCTTTTTACTATTTGTTTATTTTATGTATTTTTTCAACCGTATTCTATAAGCTAATGTTGTGTTTGTAATTTTTTTTTCTATTATAATAATTATTATTTTTTTAATTGAAATGTACAAAAATTCCATCAATGATAGCATTTTTTTTTTCATTCTTTTATTTCTTGTTTTTTGTTTTTGTTGGTTTTGTTAAAGGTTTTTTTTTTATGTTTTTGTTAAAATATACCTTTTTCCATCTTATTCTATAAAACCTTTTTTCATCCATAGTAATGCAACTTTTATTTTTATGTTGTAAAAAGAAAAACTTTTTCTTCCTTTATTTTATTTTTTTGTTTTTCTTAATTTTTAAAAGGTATATTTTTTCATTCTATTTCATATATTTTTTTTTATTTTTTTTAATGAGTACAAAGTATGAAAATTGTTCAATTTATTTTCTTATTCTTAGACTATAACATAAATTAAATGCTTCATTTTTTAAGTCTCAAAAGAAGTTTGCTCATGTTACATGAGGCCGAATTTTATAATTTACAAGACTACCACTAGAAAATAAGGGTAAAAAAAAGGAAAAAAAAAAAGAAAGAAAAGGAAACTGTTCAACCCGGGGTTCAGAACACTGCACCCCAAACACTGGTTTCTGATTCCGAGGTTTCCCAACCCTGCACCCCAAACACAGTCTTTTGATTCCCAGGGTTCAGAACCCGCCCTGACAAACCCCCAGGGTTCTGATTCCAAAACAGGGGGCCAAACGCCCCCTATAAGTTTTATGTTTCCCTTTAAAACTTGAACCTAGCCCCCTCGCGCCAACGTTGGACTCCCAATTTGTACACAATTTCATTCTGTTTTTTTTTTTTTTTTTTTTTTAAATATATATTTTGTGTGACATTTCATCTATTGGGATTCAAACCTAGTTTACAATTTACAAAACTGATAACAAATCTGTAAATACTTTTTTTGTTTATATAAATACGTATATGGTTTAAAATGTTATTATTTTTATCGATTTACAAATGTAAAGAAAACTATTATTTTAAAATGATTTATAGTTTTATTTTAAATTTTGTTAAATAAATGGTAAGCGATTTTTAAATCTATCTAGCAAATAACTTTAAAATATAAAATAATAACAAATATATAGGATTATATTTTTATTAAAAAATTATAAATATTATTTCAAGTTTCATTTTTTTTATATATATATTTGTATAAAAATAGGTTAAAATATCATCTTGATCCCTATATTTTGAGTTATTTTATTTTAGTCTTTGTAGTCTTAAATGTCTAAATTTAGTCCATTTACGTTCTATGAATATTAAATTTAATATCATTGTCGGTGTCTTGTTAACATTAAAAAATTAGTCTAAATTAACTTTGAGTATAAAGATCAAAATGATATTTTAATCTAAAAGTTATCAGTCGTATATAAACTAATATCAAAATATACCACGCCGCCTGACGTAAAGTTCTAAATCCGCCACTGACTTTGAGGGAGTCTGACTCCATAACTAGCTGATTGAATCCCTGACGTATACCACGCCCCCTGACGTAAAGTTCTGAATCTGCCACTGACTTCGAGGGAGTCCGACTCTATAACTAGCTGATTGAGAGACTCGAATAACCTCTAATATTGTTAACATCTCTGTTACACTCAAATAACCTCTAATATTGCTAACAGCTCTGTCACAAAGGGGGAATATGAGACATCCACCCATTTCATCACGACGCCTACCAAACGATCAACAAAATTCCGCCAGACAGCACCCAGACTAGTTGAGTCGTTGTGACGTATAGTTGGCGTCGACATTCAGCTTCACGCAACCGATCGATGGTGGGCTCCATGGAGTGCGACGCCCTGACTATGGCAATGGCCCAATCGAAGGAGCTCCCTTTTGCTTCACAGATGATCGAGCTTCCGATAAATAATCTAAAATCTATGTATATTTGGGAGGAATATCAACCATTGCTTGTTCTTTCAAAATATGATTTCAATCATTCCAAATCGTCCATGCCCCCCACAACTACCAACTCTATATCTAATTTTGTAAGGTGTTTGGAGAATCTGCCACTGATCTTAAAAAAAAAAAGGTATTTTGGTAGCCAAATGGACCACCCTAGGAAGTAGTCCATTCCAAATCGCCCCGAGCTCTTCCACATTCAAATAAAACATGGTGGGTTGATTATGGTTTCACTACACAAACCGGACGTAAAGGTACCGCATCTAACCCCTAGCCTTTAGATTATACATAATGGGCAGAAGGTCATGGATTGTCTTCCATATAAAGTGGCAAATTTTACCAAGAGTATTTATGGACCAAATAAACTTCCAAAGATTGTCTGGGTGTTGATGACTGGTGGACGATGATGTATGATTGTTGTTCATATATAACTTGTAGCCATTACCCACGGTGTAATTACCCAATTTGTCGTAATTACATTAAGACGGTGTATTATCCATTAGAGATGTACATGGGTTGGACTGTGAGGTCTTTTTGGACTAACCTAAAAAAATATGGGCGGGGTCATTCCGATTTTACGAGGTCAGGGATTAAAGCCAAAAGAGAAAGAAAATGAGACATCGTTCAAGATTGCTCGTGCTGACAGCGCAACTCCAAAGAATGTTAGCATTGGCGACCACGATTGTTGGTGCTTCATCTGCAATAGGTCTTCAACGTTCAGCTTCATCATGCGTCGGAATGAGTTTGAGAGAGATATTCTCGAACGGGGAAGGAGTAACCAAACCATAGTATGTTGACTCGTGAACCAAATTGAATCGGTCGGTTCTTAAAATTCCCTACTCAATTCAATTTTCTTTTTTGCCAATGTATTTTAATTAATGCGGGGATTGAACCCATGACTTATTAGTCAAAACACAACTTTATGTCAATTGAGCTATGCTTGGTTTAGTTCCAAATCGAAAATTTACCTAACCCAAACCAACTCTTGTGATTCAGGTTGGGTTGCTCGAGTTGTCGGTTTTTTTTTTACCCGGATTATCCATATAGGGGTATGCAAGAAGTGAGAAAAGAAAAAAAAAAAATGATGGAGTAAAATTAGTAAGTATATATTGTTTGTCAAAGGTAATGTTCTAAAAAAAGAAAAATTGTTTGTGAGGGAGAGAGAAGAAAAAAGAAAAGAACAAGAAAGGAAGAAAGAACAAGAAAGGAAGAAAGAACATGGAAAATCCATCTCTCTGAGTTCTCTTTCTGACTGGTCTCTGATTCATATGTGCCCGATCCGGCCAATTCAATTGAATCTCGTTAAAATTATTCGTATCGGTCCGGCAAGATTTATCGCCGCCGATGGCGTCTTCACCTTCAGCCGGTGGCCCAAGTTCCAGAGACACATCCATAGTCGTTCTCACACTCGAATCCGGCGAAGTCTATGTAGTTGCAAGCTTGTCCTCGAGGAACGACACCCAGCTGATCTACATCGATCCCACCACCGGCGCTCTTCGCTACCATGGGAAGTCCGGCCTTGACCTCTTCAAGTCTGAGTCCCATGCCATCGATTTCATTACCAACGGATCGCGATGGCTTTGCAAGTCCTCCGTCCAAGCTAGAGCCATTTTAGGATACGTTCCCTTGGGCGGTACTGGTTTACTTTTTGTCGCCACCAAGATTTCCGCCAGTGTTCCGAATTTTCCCGGTGGAGGATGCATTTTCACGGTGCTGGAGAGCCAGTGCATCAAGGTCTCGCTGCAGAATCCGCAGGTTCAGGGGAAAGGGGAGCTCAAGAACGCGCAAGAATTGGTGGAGCTTGATATTGATGGGAAGCACTACTTTTGTGAATCGAGGGACATCACGAGACCGTTCCCTAGTCGGATGCCGCTGGACAAGCCCGACGAAGAGTTCGTTTGGAACAGTTGGTTCTCGATGGCCTTCAAGAACATTGGGTTGCGACATCATTGCGTTACGCTTCTCCAGGTTTTGATTCGCACTCAATTTCTCATTATGTTCGTAAATTTTTACTGGTTGCTTCTGGGTATGTCGTAAATTGAGGCAGTTTTTGGAGTGTTGTCTTAGTGGGTAATATTGTGTAGGGGTTTGCAGAGTGTCGAAGTTTTGGGAGTTCTGGTCAGATGGAAGGGATTATCACACTTATTGCTCGTCGAAGCAGGTTGCATCCCGGCACTCGATATTTAGCCAGGGGATTAAATTCGTGCTTCAGCACAGGTAATGTGGAGTTTGATCATTACTGGAAAAGAATTCATTTCTCATTGTTGTAATTCCCCGCATCTCGTTTATTCCTACTGTTTGTTGATTCATTTCCTCTGTTCAATAAGAAATATATTCAAGGCCCAAGTTACAAATACTCCAAATCTGACAGGAAACGAGGTTGAATGTGAGCAACTGGTATGGATACCTAAAAAGCCTGGTCAGAGCACTCCTTTTAACACGTACATTTGGCGAAGGGGCACCATTCCAATTTGGTGGGGTGCAGAGCTGAAGATGACTGCTGCAGAAGCAGAAATATATGTTTCTGATTGCGATCCTTATAAAGGAAGCGCTCAGTACTACCAGAGGTTGAATAAGAGATATGAGGCTGGGAATATCGATGTTGTTGGTGGAGGAAATGGGAACAAAAAACCTTTGGTTCCTATAGTATGCATAAATTTGCTTAGGAATGGAGAAGGAAAATCCGAATCTATTTTAGTTCAGCACTTTGAGGAATCTATGAATTATGTTAAATCAACGGGTAAACTTCCATATACTAGAATCCACTTAATAAATTATGACTGGCATGCAAGTACAAGGTTAAAGGGCGAACAACAAACAATTGAAGGGCTGTGGAAGCTTCTAAAAGGACCTACTGTATCAATAGGTGTTTCTGAAGGGGATTATTTACCTTCCCGCTTACAGACTAAGGACTATAGGGGTGAAATCATACATAATGAGGACTTTGAAGGTGATTTCTGCATAAGGTCACATCAAAATGGAGTGATACGATATAACTGTGCTGATTCTTTGGATAGAACCAATGCTGCTAGTTATTTTGGTGCACTCCAAGTCTTCATGGAGCAATGCAGGCGGCTAGGGATATCCTTAGATAATGACTGGGCAATGGGTTATCGTTCAATGGATACACAAAGTGGATATACAGCTCCACTGCCACCAGGCTGGGAAAAAAAGAGTGATGCTGTGACAGGGAAAACATATTATATTGATCATAATACTAGGACCACAACATGGACCCATCCTTGTCCTGATAAACCTTGGAAAAGATTTGATATGTCATTTGAAGAATTCAAGAGATCAACAATTTTATTTCCAGTTTCTCAGCTAGCAGATCTGTTTTTGCTTGCCGGGGATATTCATGCTACCCTTTATACTGGTTCCAAAGCTATGCATAGCCAAATCCTTAACATATTCAATGAAGAAGCAGGAAAGTTTAAACAATTTTCTGCAGCACAAAATATGAAAATTACCTTGCAGAGAAGATATAAAAATGCAGTTGTTGACAGCTCTCGACAAAAGCAGCTGGAGATGTTTCTTGGAATGAGGCTTTTCAAACATCTTCCATCAATACCTATTCAGCCTCTTAATGTATGTTTTTGAGATTTTTCTGAACAATTTGGTCTTCAATACCTAGCATTTGGAGAATTACGACTCATATTTAATAATTATTTATCTATTTTTTTTTATTTGGGGGGGGGGGGGGGGGGTGGAAGTCGCATGGTTTTATTGTGCCTTTCATGATTTTTGTATTACTCGATGCGGTAGTTAATACAATGATATTTTCCTATTTATAAAATATTATTTTATTTGCTTGGGTATATGTTACGATTGACTCCATGTTCTTTTTTTTTGTGAAAAGGTGAAATGAAATAATTAATATCTAGTAGAATTAGATTTCTTAACATTATATTGTAAGCTGAACAAAACTCTTTGCATATGGTTATTTTAATATAAATGGATAGGTGTCTTTAAGGCAGTTGATAACAAGGCAATATAGTCTATGTATTATGTCTTACTTGCATGATGTTGAGGTCGGTAAGGGGCCTTTGGATTCAACGGAGATACCATGAGTTCAAGTTGTCGTTGGAGCTCTATCATGGATTAAATATCACTAATTTCTTAGATTCCAGCTTTTGTAGCCTCAAACAGTGGTACTGGTTTTGAACCTTGCGAACATAGAAAGCCACTAAATTTGAGGCCAATGGATGTAATATGCTTTATAACCTTTTTTAAGCTTTGGTTCATCTTAAACTATAAGAACGAGAGATGATTTCCACCTCATTTTTCGTGATGATGATGACACTGGTTATCCAAATGTTATTGGCTTTAAAAAGAAGTTCCATTATTTAGGCTTCACGGGAAGCCTCCTTTTATGAGCTTATGAGCCTCTCCTTGGGACTATATCTTTAAAGAGGAGTTTGTGTTGTACTTGTAGCTATTCCTAGTCTACCATGTGAGCATTTTTTCCTGTTTGATTTTTCATATCCTGGCTGAAGTATTGCATTATTTCCTTTGGTTATTGCCCTTGTATTGCACATATGGTTATCACGTCTTACTTATGCTCCACTTTTTTGTTTCGTTGTGTTGATTGACAATATGGATTGGTGTAGGTACTCTCACGAGCATCCAGTTTTTTACTTAAACCTGTTGTCAACATGATTCCAAATTCTAATGGTGGAACTGGTCTTCTGAGTTTTAAGAAGAAAGGCGAGATCTGGGTACTGGAAATTATTTTCTTATCTCAATCTAATGTTCTAATGGAAACATGATATATGGTCAAATTTCTTATTAACCTTGCTGCTTAAGAAACTCTATGAATTGATTGGTCTTGCTTGCTTGCTTCCTTTTCATGAGATAACTGTGTTCCTTGGCCTACAGGTTTTTCCGCAGGGTGCCGATGTTGTTGAACTGTTCATTTACCTAACTGAGCCTTGCCATGTCTGTCAGCTTCTTCTCACTGTATCTCATGGTGCAGATGACGCAACTTATCCTGCCACCGTTGATGTAAGGACTGGCCGTAATTTAGATGGGCTTAAACTAACTCTTGAGGTTTGTATTCTCTCCTAAAAATTCTCTTTGTGCTTGATTTATGATCATAGGGCTTCTTTTGTTTTTTGTAATTGTTCTTAGATAGGACATTTTTTGGTATCCCATTTTTCATCATATCAACGAATGGTTATTGTTTCCTATAAAAAAAAAAAAAAAAAAAAAATCAGTTCATTAGTTAGTGACTTAGTGCAGTCTCATAAATAAATTGTTTTGCCCGGCTGCTTATTCATGTAATATTTGCTTTGTAAAAATAAAATAAAATTTATTGATTTCATGCAATGACTTATCCTCAACAGTTGTTCTTTTTTGTTTTTTGAATAAGAAACAATTTCATTAATGAATGAAAAAGAGCTAAAGCTCGGGCACCCAAAGGTGAATTACATATCCTCAACAGTTGTTCAATTCCACATTGGATCATTTGGGCGTTTTCCTCTTTGAGTCTTTGACTACATATTACTTGTTGATGTAGTTACATGAAACACTAAAAGGACCTTTCACATGGTCAGCCACTCATTATTACACTGTTAAAAAATGTTGCAATATATCCTCTGCATCTTGCTTCTAGTTCTAGTTTTTTTATTTTTAGAAATGAATTAATTTAAATTCATAACAAGTTATCTACACCTGTCTATACTTGTATCCAGAATTACCCAATTTCACACAATAGGGAACATACATGAAGTGACTGCACGTTCTGCCATCCATGTGTTCCTACATACATGGGCTGTTTGTATGTATGAATGGTTAATATGAATGTGTGGTTATTGTTGTTCATAAATAGCTTTGTTGGTTCTTGGCAGGGTGCCTCCATTCCTCAGTGTGAAAATGGGACAAACCTTGTAATAACCTTACCAGGGCCAATTAGTGCTGAGGATATGGCTATCACAGGGGCTGGTGCACGCCTCCATTCCCAAGACGCATCAACACTTTCATTATTATATGATTTTGAAGAACCAGAGGGTGAACTGGACTTCCTTACTCGTGTTGTTGCTGTTACATTTTATCCTGCTGATTCTGGGCGAAGTTCAATGACACTTGGTGAGGTGAGAAGTGACATTTGATTTTGTTTTGTTACACAATCATTTTCTAAGTTTTCTGGACCTGTAATATTTAACATGTAGTTCTCTATATTCTGGCAGTAGATATTAGAACCTCTCTGTTTTCCTCTCTCTCTCTCTCTCGCATCATTTTTTTAGTTTTGATCATTTTTTTGTTTTGTTATTTCTTTGTCATATATTACTATTACGTTGGGATTTGCTCTTACTTCTACTTTGTAATATATTTTATTTTGTTGACATATATTATAGATAGAGATTCTTGGAATTTCTCTTCCTTGGAGGGGAGTGTTTTATGACGAAGGACCTGGTTCAAGATTAGCTCACCTCACTAAAAAGTTTCATAAGGAAATCAACCATTTTTCTTATGGTTCAGGAACCAACCCATTTTTGGCCCCTTCATTAAATGAAAACCTTTCAAAGTCAGTTAAAACGAGTGCTTCTGCAGACCAATCGGTTGACCTTTTGACTGGAGAAGTCACATTTTCAGATACAATTTCTCAACCAGTTAGTGGAACCGTTGTACATCAGGGGGACGACTTACTTGGTTTTTTGGACCAGCATGTTGGATTTCTTGGTGCTGCAACTGACCACAACAGTTCTTCACCAGAAAATCCAAAGGTTACCGATACTTGTTCCCAACTGTACATTAACTGTCTCATATCCCTTGCAGGGCCTCACATGGTATGTTTCTATTTTTATGTTCGTTTGGTTATCATGATATCATTCTAAATGAGAACGGTGCAGTATATAGATTTCAATTCTTGAGTTGCATCAGAGTTGGCAGCCTTGTCCCACTTACAGATCATGGGCTAACCTACAAATTAAGTGACAATAGTCAAAACTGGCTAACCTTAAAGTAGATGATAGGAAGCAAATAACTAGATAATATAAAAATTAAGATACTTAGCTGAACAAGTTGAGCAAAAATGAAAAGAAATAACAATAAGAAAAAATATAGAGAAGGATAATGGGCCTCCCATAATGCATACATTCTCTATGAAGGCTGAAAAGGAAAATCCAGGGTAGCTTCCTTTTTTTAAAATCTATTTTTTGGGTAGCTTGCTAAGACAGTCAATTTGTTTGAAGTGGATTTTGGGTTGGCTACAAGAGGCAACAGATATTAGACGTGCAATATTTGAGCAAGGAATCAGTAGGCAGGGGATTTCTTGAAAGCCATTTATTCATCTTGTACTAGGAGTCAGCACTTCTGTAGTGATAAGTTTTCTTTATGTCCAGATCCTATCAGATAATCTGACTTTTTATTTTTTTTAATCTAAGTTCTAAAAAGTTGAATTAAATCCCTTTCTGCAAGTTGATTATGGAATTGGTGGTTTTTGAAATTAGGAATAACTAGGAAATTGTTGCTATGATAGGTAGTGGTAATAGATTTTAAGTTAGAAAGAGGCTGTGGCTTGCTTTGAAGTTTCTAGTACAAGTTCTGTGATTCCACTTAGTTTCAAGGTATCTTAAGAACATCATCCACCAGACGGGGAATGCTTGGGCATGGCATTATTTGAGTGGTATGTGTGTAAAAGATGGATTTAAGACGGTTCTTTTTTAATAGAAGAATGAAGATGATTTAACCATCAAGCATTTTTATTCTGATCCTGATGTTACAAATTTAGACAGATAATATTTATGCAATAATGCAGGAAAAGAAGCTCAGCTTTCAAGAAGCCATGAAGCTTGAAATAGAGCGCCTCCGGCTAAATCTTTCAGCTGCTGAGAGGGATAGAGCATTATTATCAACTGGAACTGATCCGGCTACTATAAATCCGAATCTATTGCTTGATGAGGTTTATATTGGAAGGTTATGCAGATTGGCAAACAATCTTGCATTAGTTGGGCACACTTATCTGGAAGACAAAATTACTGCTGCCATGGGTCTTGGTAAAGTCGATGATCTTGTGGATTTCTGGAACATCACAGGAATTGGGGAGATCTGTTCTGGTGGAGCATGTGAGGTGCGTGCTGAAATTAAAACACCCGTCCAATTACCCTCTAAAGCATCCTCAGCAGGAGCTCCCCAGCCTGTCTTGTTTTGCTCACAATGCCGAAGAAAGGTTTGTAAAGTATGCTGTGCTGGGAGAGGGGCTCAACTTATGACAAGCGGCTCAAGGGAAGTCTCAAACTACAGTGGTTATTCAAGCCAGGGAGGACCAGGTCATGGGAGCCGAATTGATGTCTCAAATGGTTTGGATGGTGTTGTCTGTAAGAAATGCTGTCACAATATTTTGCTTGATGCATTGATTTTGGACTATGTAAGGGGATTAATTAGCGCACGAAGAAATGCCCGTGCCGATGAGGCTGCATATGGAGCTCTGAACCAAGGGATTGGATCATCAGTAGGGGATTGGCTTTCTGGAAAGAATTTGCGTTATGCTGACCAACGAGTAAATAATGTCGTAAGAAAATTGCTTAATGGAGAAGACTCTGTTGCTGAATTTCCATTTGCCAGCCTTTTGCACTCGGTAATGTTTTGAGTCTTATACACTAGTTTTTTTCTTCTTCTATTATGTGCATTGCACATGATTTTCTCTCCAATATTTCTAATCTAAGAAAATAATTATGAGATTATATTTATATTTTGCTTTTTAAAGCTAAATTAAAAAAAAATTATAATATTCACAATAGTGTATGAGATATTTATTCTGGAAAAAATGATGACGTTACAATTAGGAGTAGAAGAATAAAAAATGTATTTTGGGTGGAGAAATGGTTGATCTGAGTGGTGTTGGGCAACTTAAAACTACCAAAGTATATTGTCTATATATTTATTTTCACCATTGCATTAGCTCTATTGATGGACAACACCTACAATGGAAAAACATAAAGGCTTGGCCTCAAAAGATATAATGCTAGAAGCCATTGCAAACCGATGGCTCTTACAAAAGCTTGGTGGAGATTTTTGCTATTAAACTTTGCAAGGGCAAGGGAAAGGGAATCGAATTTTGGGAGGACGTCTTGGTTGGTGACAAATCAATCAAAGATCTTTTTATTAGACGTGCAATATTTGTACTTTGTAGTTTGTGGTTAGCTTAGAAGTTATTTCCATCGAGCAAATTAGCTTTGAAGCAGAAATTGCTTACAACTTTTGGAATTCATCGCCATCGATATCATTCCATAAAAGCTTGGTGGCTTGCTTAGCCTTGCGTTCGTAACGAAGTTAGTACACTTCCTGCTGAATTTGGTATTGTTATCGGTTCCATTTGCCACTTACTGTACATTCTAGAAGACATGAAGTGGAATGTAGTTTTGTTTTTAAAAAATAAATCTCTTTTGAAAAGATACTTCAAGAACTCTCAGTTTTAATCTCTTGATAATTGTCTGATATTATTCAAAGCATTATGTCATCTAACTTGCAAAAATCTTCCATTTGGTTGTCTTTGTAATTCATAATAAATTGCAAGGTTTTGTGTAATTGTAGGTTGAAACAGCAGCAGATTCAGCACCAGCCTTGTCATTGCTGGCTCCCTTAGATTCTGGTTCATCATGTTCATATTGGAAAGCTCCTCCCAATGCTACCTCTGCTGAATTCGTTATTGTTCTTGGTTCCATTTCTGATGTTAGTGGGGTCATCTTGCTTGTGAGCCCTTGTGGGTACTCTGCAGGAGACACTCCAATTGTAAGTACTGATATTTGCGTGCTTAATACCCTTCTTTGTTAGTGTGTTAATGGTCAGTGGGTTTATTATTAGAACCTATTTAGCCATTTACATGAGAGTGAAAGTATTCCAGAGGTGTATCTTGCAAGGATCTAGAAGGGATAGTTGAATATGTTACTGCAGGATCATCATGGATGGTGCTCAAGGATAAAAAATCATTTTAACTAACAATATTATTTCATGACATATATAACCTTTGCAATGTGTTAGTTATATTTTTTTTGACGTGTCTACTTGTTTTACTAGAATCAGTCTGCGCTTTTATGTAATTTTACATTTGGTGTCATGTTTCTGTAACAACTTTTTAGAACCAGGATGATTCGCTATTATGAAAGTGTGCATGTATGCACTCTCTTGTTATACGTACCGTGCAACTGATGGCCCCAAAATGTAATTGACATGCATCAATTTTCTGTTAACCAACATGGCAGTATATCCTTAACATTCCATGAAATGTTAGAGAAATGCAAAATCCAAGTACATATAATTTCGTCAGTTAGAATGTTTTGCACGTACACATTACATGTTTAGTTGATTTGAAGAAATGAGATGGGGGGGGGGGGGGGGGGGGGGGGGGGATTTGAACCATGAATTTGGAATATATAATTACTGGGGATTGAATTCTTGTCACATTTGAGATTTGTACTCCTCTCATTGCAGGTACAAATCTGGGCGAGTAATTCTATTCACAGGGAAGAAAGGTCGTATGTTGGGAAGTGGGATGTCCGATCCTTGATTCCATCTTCATTTGATTTTTCTGGGCCAGAAAAAGAATACAGCGAAGATACAGCACCCAGGCATGTCCGGTTTACCTTTAAAAATCCTGTTAGATGCCGCATGATTTGGATGACGCTACGCTTTCAACGCCCTGGTTCCAGTTCTGTTAATTATGAAAAAGATTTTAACCTATTGTCTCTAGATGAAAATCCTTTTGCACCAGATAATCCACAAGTTAATCGACGTGCCTCCTTCGGAGGATCAAGTGAAGCTATTCCTTGTCTTCATGCTAAAAGAATTATTGTAGTTGGACTCCCAGTGAGAAAAGAGACGGGCCTTGAATCATCATCAGGCTCTGATCAAATGACTAACAGGACCTGGTTGGAGAGAGCCCCTCAAGTAAAGAGATTCAAGGTAGAAATCCTGCTGTGGTCTATAATGTCTAATCTCTGTGGCATCTGTCAAAATTCCTGCGATACTAATTTGCTGTTAACTGTCTTTTTGTTTTCTTTAGGTTCCAATTGAAGCTGAAAGGGTTATGGACAACGATCTTGTCTTGGAACAGTATCTATCTCCAGCTTCCCCGATGATTGCTGGGTTCCGTCTGGAGGCGTTCAGTGCAATAAAACCTCGAGTTACCCATTCACCTTCCCCCGATGCACAAATCTGGGATGTCCCAGTTACATTTTTAGAAGATAGACACATCTATCCTGCTGTATTGTATCTACAAGTTTGCGTTGTTCAGGTAATTAATAATCTTTATTTAGTATACTGCTTTAGCATAGAAACATATGTAGCCAGAATACAATCAATTAACTGTTTTTCATGGACAACAATTATGCATAGATGATAGAAGGATCCTATATTCTCATGTCCAAGCATGGTTCGTGCCTTCCATTTCGTCACGAACAAAATTTTCATTATGGTGTTGAGATTATTTAGCTCTTCTAGAATCTCTCAAATAAGAAAAAGCAGAAACTCTTGGCAAAATTTTCTCATTTGAGAGATTCTCATCTGATGTCGAGTATATTTGGTCGAGGGCATTGTTTATATTTTTCACTGGGAAGTTACATTAGTATTGCAATCATGGAGGTTTCATTTCATTGAAAACGGTTAGAATGACTTTTACAGGAGACCAATAGTGTAGTAACTATTGCCGAGTACCGACTACCGGAAGCGAAGGCTGGGACAGGATTTTACTTCGATTTTCCTAGACTTGTACAAACGAGGAGAGTTATATTCAAACTTCTCGGAGATGTTGCAGCGTTTTCCGATGACCCAGCAGAACAAGACGATACTGGGTTTCGGGTTTTTGCAGCAGGGCTGTCTTTGTCCAATAAAATTAAGCTGTATTACTATGCAGATCCTTATGAACTTGGAAAATGGGCAAGTCTTTCAGCTGTTTGATGCTCAGATATGTTGCACTTCTTTTACTGCAAGGGGAAAAGAAGAAGAGGCAAAAATGGGTTTTGTGATTTGATTATATTATGTTATTTGTTTCCATTCTTTTGTTTGTAATGAATGCCAATATGTAACACAATATTCTTTTACGTAATAATACCAAATTAGGAACTTAGAAGAGAAATTCTCTTTCCTACGGGAATAGGTCTGTATTTTTGTGAATATATCAATGCTCAAGATTTTGATCTTTTGAGTTGGGAATGAGTATAAGATATCTTGTTTGTTTAGCGGTCTTCCTGACATTTGATGTTTGAGTGCATTATTGTGTGATAGTAAGGGATACACTTATTTATATCAATTTACACCATCCCTTAGAAAAATATTAATTTTTATAAGTGTGGATACTTATGAAAGTTTAGTGGTTTAATTGCTAAAATTATAAGTCTCAACATGTTTAAATTAACGTTTTTAAAATAAAATTCTAACATAAGGTGTAAATTGATATAGTTTTGAAAGTTTAGAGTTTAAATTGATACAATTAATAATTTATGGTTTTAATTGATACAAACTCCAAAGTTTAAGGGTATAAGTTGATTAAAAAAAAAAAAAAAAATATGTTAGCGAGAAGACCTGGAATTATTAATTAATTATATATATAATTTTTTATTTTTTTTTATTTTTTTAGGGCTGTTGCATAAACAACAATCATACCATGACAAATATAGCAAAATTTAAAACATTTTGTAAGACAAAAAATCAGTGACTATCTAATAGACTGCTATGTTGATATATGAACTATCATAGTCGTTGACAAAATTCTATAAAAACTGAGGGGCGATAGACTCGATAAAAATTGTCATATTTGTATTTTTTTTTTTAAAAATGCTATATTTTTTTTTATTATTTTACTCTAAATTGACAGTTACAATTTTCCTATTTTTTTAATAGAAGATGAATCCACAATATTTAAAGGGAAATTGTAACATTATGTCAATTTAGAATAAGATAATTAAAAATATAACATGTTTTTAAAAAAAATTGCGGATATGACAATTTCTATCGCTGATATCTTATGGCTGATAGAAGTCTATCGCTGATCACCTCAACTTTTTATAGATTTTTGTCAGTGATAATAGTCTATCAGTGATAATAGTCTATTACTGATAGAAGTCTATCAGTGATATGATAAAGTCTATCAATCATAGAAACAAATTTTTTGGCCATATTTGTAAAATATTTTAAAATTTTCTAAATTTGCAATTAGTTTGGGCCTTATTGCTATTTGTGCAACCAACCCATATTTAAATTGGACAGAAATAAAAAAATAGGCAAAAATCACATAAATTTAAAAAAAAGAAACTGTTGGATAAATAAAAATTGTTGAGTTAGGTAGTGTGCACCAGAGCGCTCTATCCACTGTCCACTGTCCACTGTGGGTGGAAACTCGAAAAGGCCATCATCATAGAAGGAGAAGCAAGCTCAGAATCTCATCAATGGCTTCCTCTGCAACTCCTCTTCCTCTCTTCCCACCACCCTCTCATCTTCCTCTTCACAACCCTTCAACCAACCCCAAAATCCCAACCATTCGTTTCCGCCTCAGCCGACTCTGCCAAGAAGGTCAGCCCCATCTTGCCCGTCAACTCTTCGACGCTCTTCCTCGCCCCTCCACCGTTCTCTGGAACACAATCATCATCGGATTGGTCTGCAACAACTTCCCCGACGAAGCCCTTCTCTTCTACACCAAAATGAAGTCGTCTTCTCCACAACTTAAGTGCGATTCCTACACTTACTCTTCTATTCTCAAGGCCTGCGCCGATACCCGAAATCTCGCCGTCGGCAAGGCCGTTCATGCCCAATTTCTTCGATGTCTGATGAATCCTAGTAGAATTGTGTATAATTCCCTTTTGAATATGTATTCTATGTGTTTGAGCACTACCCCAGATGGTAAAATTGGTTCTGGTTATTCGGGGCGTGATTTGGTACGCAAGGTGTTTGATTTAATGCGTAAGAGAACTGTCATTGCTTGGAATACTCTTATTGCTTGGTATGTTAGAACGGAGAGATATGCTGAAGCTGTGAAACAATTTAGGATGATGATGAAAATTGGGATAAACCCAAGTCCTGTTAGTTTTGTTAATGTGTTTCCTGCCTTTTCAAGTTTGGGGGACTTCAAGAACGCCAATGTTGTTCATGGAATGCTTGTGAAGTTAGGCAGTGAATATGTTAGCGATTTGTATGTTGTGAGCTCTGCAATTTTCATGTATGCCGAGCTTGGTTCGCTCGAATTTGCTAAGAAGGTTTTTGACAATTGTTTGGAGAGAAACACGGAGGTTTGGAATACAATGATCAGTGCTTATGTTCAGAATAATTGTCCTCTTGAAGGAATTCAACTCTTCCTTCAAGCTATGGAATCTGAAGATGCTGCTCTTGATGATGTGACTCTTCTTTCAGCTTTAGCTGCAGCTTCACATTTGCAGAAGTTTGAATTAGCGGAACAGTTGCATGCGTTTGTCGTCAAGAACGTAGCCATGTCGCAAGTTTGTGTATTGAATGCCCTCATTGCCTTGTACTCTAGGTGCAATTCAATTGATATATCATTTAAATTTTTTGATAATATGCCTGAAAAGGATGTTGTTTCGTGGAATACAATGATCTCTGCTTTTGTACAAAATGGATTGAATGATGAAGCATTAATGCTTTTTTATGAGATGCAGAGGCAAGAGTTGATGGTTGACTCTGTGACTGTTACTGCTCTGCTTTCAGCAGCTTCGGATCTTAGAAACCCTGATATTGGAAAGCAAACTCATGGCTATCTACTCAGGAATGGAATTCAATTTGAGGGAATGGACAGCTATCTTATAGACATGTATGCTAAATCTGGTTTGATTGAGGCTGCTCAAAATGTATTCGAGAAAAGCTATAATCATGAAAGAGATCAGGCCAC
The DNA here is from genome assembly GCA_028017165.1 of Herpetospermum pedunculosum. Classification (NCBI taxonomy): domain Eukaryota; kingdom Viridiplantae; phylum Streptophyta; class Magnoliopsida; order Cucurbitales; family Cucurbitaceae; genus Herpetospermum; species Herpetospermum pedunculosum. Next base: position 80,260,464 of record CM051522.1, read on the forward strand.
TTGGAATGCCATGATGTCTGGCTATACACAAAATGGACTTGTCGATCAGGCCTTTCTCATCCTTAGACAGATGCTTCACCAAACGGTAATGCCTAATGTTGTGACCCTAGCTTCAATTCTTCCTGCTTGTAATCCATCAGGGTACATAGATTGGGGCAAGCAACTCCATGGGTTCTCTATCCGTAATGACTTAGACCAAAATGTTTTTGTTGCAACTGCTCTTATTGACATGTATTCCAAATCAGGGTCAATCACCCATGCTGAATATGTTTTTGCAAAAGCCAATGAGAGAAGTGTAGTCACTTATTCCACCATGATATTGGGTTATGGTCAACATGGGATGGGTGAGAGTGCTCTCTCTATGTTTCACACAATGCAAAAATCTGGTATTAGGCCTGATGCAGTTACCTTTGTAGCAGTCTTGTCTGCCTGTAGTTATGCTGGTCTGGTCGACGAAGGTCTTCAAATTTTTGAGTCAATGAGAACTGTATATAACATTCAACCGTCCACTGAACACTTCTGTTGTGTAGCGGATATGCTGGGGAGGGTCGGGAGAGTGGACGAAGCCTATGAGTTTGTCATAGGTTTAGGGGAACAAGGAAATGCGATGGAAATCTGGGGGTCTCTTCTTGCTGCTTGTAGGATTCACAAACAATTTGAATTAGGAAAGGTTGTTGCCAAGAAGTTGCTTGAAATGGAGAAAAGAAATGGAAAGACAGGCTACCATGTTTTGCTTTCGAATATATATGCAGAGGAAAGAAACTGGGAAAATGTTGATATCGTTAGAAAACAGATGAGGGAGAGAGGTTTGAAGAAGGAAACTGGAAGCAGTTGGATTGAGATTGCTGGTTATATGAACAATTTTGCATCCAAGGATAGGAAACATCCACGATCCGATCAGATATACAACATGTTGGAGGAATTACTGATGGAGATGAAACATGCTGGTTATAGGCCACAGTCCACTTCCTATCTTGGTGGTCTTTTGGAGCCTGAGGAATGATACATTTGCCATGTTCAGGAGAAGAAGAAGAAGCAATCAAGCTCTTGATCCTTTAGCCTCACAAACACTGCTATGCTGGACAAGGTTTGCAAGTGGGCCAATCACTTGGCTTCAAAATTTCATTGTTGTATTGCCATTGTTAGTTTTATTATGTGCAGCCCAAACCTTAATTTGAAATTATATGCTTCTATATTTGATTGGATTTGTTGTAACAGGTTAACGATTTTGAAGCAGTTTCCACTAGTCGGTTAAAATGAACAGTAACACTTGATGTTGGTTGGCTCTATTCCATCAAGTTATCATATCTTTTCAGCCTCTACTTTCCAGGTTTAAGTGCCATCCTACTCTTAGATATGCTGTTTGAAGCTACACCATATTGAAAAGCTATTTAGAGATGTGTGGTTTGGATAAATGATGCCTTTAACCATTGATCCTCTGCAGATCATGGCCTTACCATTCGGTCCCCGATGGTCAACAGGGAAACAAACAAGGACTTGCTTTCCCTTGCTGGCGTCAAGAGGGTCTGAGGAAAGCCCTTGCAACAGCTCATGAGAAGTTGCATCAAGACTCGACGCCTCGATCGGGTTATGATTCGTAAGTTAAAATTCCATTGCAAGAATTTTTTTATGACCAAGCCCCTTGGCTTTTCACTGTGTGCGAGATTTTCCATCTGATCTAACCCCAAAACAAAGAGAAAAAGAGACGGTTTTTGCATAATTAAAGATGGAAAGTCACCCACTCTACAGGGAGAGAGGTAAGCACTGTGATGCTTGATTCTCAGATTATGTCTAATAGTGTTTTAAAAAAATTATAAAAATACTTTTTTTTGTTTTTTTTTCACAAACATCGTGGAGTGAAAAAATTGAACACTTGGCCCATGGATCAATAACTTATGCATTAGATTTATTTTATTTTTATTTTTATTACATTATGTCAGTTGAACTATGTTGGTGGCTATCTTGTGGCTATCTTTTTTGTTATGTTGGTGGCTATCTTTTTTGTTTTCTTGAGTTCCATTTCAACAATGTGAGGTGAAAAATACTAGACAAACTGTTTATACCATAATAATTAATTAATTATTCACAATACTATACAAGGTAAAAGTATCACTAACTTTTTCTAAGAATTCATCCCATAATTGTAATACTAAATGCTGAGAAAGAAAAACAATAATAATTAATTGTTCCCAAGCATCTACTATTTTCTATCCATAATGGGAATGAGAATGATCAATGTTAACAAGAGCATAGTTCAACTGACATAATGTAAGGATTAGTGACTAAAAAGTCTTAGGGTTCGATCCCTCGTTCACATCTTGTTACAATGGAAAGGACCAATTTTACTTATTCAAGCATTTATGCAACATATAGTGTAGGGTCGAAATCATAAATCGACATAATTAATGGCCACCTCAAATTTTTGTGGTAGGTGAGAATAATATGTATATATATATATATATATATATATATAGTGAAAATACAAAATGTAACTATTTTTAAATTTTATTTTGAAAATCTTTGTGGTTGGTTGTGAACCGTGAACTAAACCAACCCACCTTTAATTACGAAGTTATGATTATCAAATCATCAATGCACGTCCTTTATTCTGAACAAATAATAATAAAAAAATGAAGCCTTGCATAGTATTGTTGAAGATGTTAATTTTGCGATGTTGGTTTGACCACTTGGAGTTACAACCACCACAACTTCTACCTTACTTTTGTTTCTGCATATAAAACTTCATCATACCCACTGGATATCCTAACACTTCACATCTCTCTGTCTTTGTCTTTGTCTTTGTCTTTCTCTTTTGGCAGTGGAAATGAATAAGAAGTTTGAGCTTGTTTTCATACCTGCACCTGGGACGGGTCACCTTGCATCCGCCGTTGAGATGGCCAATATTCTCGTCACTCGAGATCAACGTCTCTCTGTCACAATGCTCATCCACAAACTTCCTTTCGACACCAAAGCATCCCAACATATTCAATCACTTTCTGACTCTCTTACCGGTAAATCTATAAGCTTTATCCTCCTCCCTGAACTGCCCCCTCCCCCTCCCCAAGATACTAATAACAACTTTCTTATGAATATACTCAACGTCGTCCAAACCTACAAGCCTTCTGTCAGACAAGCTATCATTAACCTCATTCACTCTCAGTTAGATTCTCAAGTACTTGTCGGATTTGTCATAGACATGTTTTGCACCACCATGATTGATGTGGTTAAGGAGTTTCAAGTTCCTTGTTATGTGTTTTACACCTCTAGTGCGGCTGCTCTTGCTATGAAGTTTGAGCTTCAAGAGGTTTACGATCGGAATAAGAGTAATGAAGCGATGGAACAATTGGAAAACTCGAATGGCGAGATGGGTTTGTCGGGTTTTGTCAATTTGATTCCTAGTAAAGTCTTCCCTCGTGTTTTTTTCGATTATGAAACTGCTGTTTGGTTTTATGATAATGCTAGAAGATTTAGATCGGAAATCAAAGGTATTCTCATCAATACATTTTTTGAGATGGAATCACATGTGTTGAACTCATTGTCAACTGGTTCTTCCGTGCACGTCCCGTTGTATTCTGTTGGACCCATTCTGCACTTGAAAAACACTGCAACAACTCTTGATCGTGCAGATGTTTTAAGGTGGCTCGATGATCAACCTCCATCATCAGTGGTTTTCTTGTGCTTTGGGAGCTTGGGAAGCTTTGAAAAGGATCAAGTCGAGGAGATTGCACGTGCATTGGAGCAAAGTGGAGTTCGCTTCGTGTGGTCCCTCCGCCAGCCCCCATCAAAGGGTAAGTTTGAGGGGCCAAGGGACTATACTGACATAATAGACATCCTACCGGAGGGGTTTCTCGATCGAACGACGGGTATTGGGAAGGTCATTGGTTGGGCACCGCAGGTGGAGATATTAGCCCACCCGGCCACGGGTGGATTCGTATCACATTGTGGTTGGAACTCGATATTGGAAAGTGTGTGGCATGGCGTACCGATGATCACATGGCCTATGTATGCCGAGCAACAACTAAACGCCTTTGAAATGGTTGTGGAATTGGGATTGGCAGTGGAGATTGTGATGGATTATAGTAAGTATAACCCAAGAATAGTGAAGGCAGAAGAGATAGAAAGTGGGATTAGAAAATTAATGGAAGACAATGGCAAGTTAAGGAAGAAAGTCCAAGCAAAAAGTGAAGAAAGTAGGAAAAGTGTAATTGAAGGTGGATCTTCCTTCATTGCCTTGGGCCATTTTATAGATGACATTTTCGCAGACTATCAAAATAAGGCTACGTTTCTGCCGTAGCTTTTACAATAATTGCCGGTAACAATAAGGCTACGTTTCTGCTGTAGCTTTTACGATAATTGCCGGTAACTTTGTTTTATAAAGATCTAAATTAGTCTTTTTGATAAGTTTAAATAAAAAAAAGTAGCTGCTTTCATGTGCTTACTTTTTCATGTAAAAATTATTTCATAATTGTGTTGTTGTACCATAGTGTGTATTATTTGTGCAAACCTAACTATGACTTTAACTAGAATTATGACATATCCTTTCGATGAAGAGAATAATAAATGTTTAATGATTGCCATTTGGTAGCAGTGGCGAGGGAGGGCCACAGACGACTTAGAGGCGGCGATAATAGGAAAGAAGGGAGGCAGCCAACGGCGGTGATGGAGAAGAAAAGGGGAGTGAATAACCCAACCTCAACAACAATACTAAGAGGGCGGGGTGGCGGTGGTCGGGGTCGGCCGGCGGCGATCGAAGATGGTCATTATTTAACTCACCCATTAATTTTTATATAAATCTCCACACAAACTCACAAATTTAATGTTTTTTCACATAAATTTTTGTAATGAAATGTTTCCACCTCCTTCCATCTCCAAGAAACCAAGAAACCAGTGAAATAAGAATTATGACATAATTCAACTGATTGAGATATTAGGTTCGTATTGTTGGGAGTGCAAGAAGTACGACCAAAGTCCCACATCGGTTATAAGAGGAGAAGATCATGTGTATATAAGGAAAGACAACATTCTCCATTGGTGTGAGGTCTTTTGGGGTGGAACCAAAAGCAAAGTCAGGAGGGTTCTACTCAAGTCCGATTTTTCTTATCACGTAATCTCTCACTTACTCGTAGAAGAAAATTCGAAGACTAAGACGAATTTGATTCAAATCCTCTCACTCCATATTGTACTTAAAATAAAACAAATACACAATTCAAAAAGGACAATAATTGATCATAGTTCTTACACAAAGTTCAAAATCATATCTTCTTAACCTTATCATATCACATATAATTCAAACCATTCATTTTTTGATCTCTAATGTTTCTTTCTACAGCAAAGGCATGACATCACCTCTTCTTCTTCCAGCAACAAAAACTGTTATATATAATTACTAAACTCCATTGGAGCTTCATACCACATCTCCCTTTAACTTTTCTGTGTGTGGATATATATATCTGTACCAAAAATGAAGAAGTTTGAGCTGGTTTTCATACCTATGCCGGGGACGGGTCACCTCGCATCCATGGTTGAGATGGCCAATATTCTCGTCACTCGAGATCATCGTCTCACCGTCACGGTGCTCGCCATCAAGCTCCCCTTTGATACCAAAGCTAATGAATACATCCAGTCACTTTCTGCGTCTTTTACCGACAAATCTATACGCTTCATCGTCCTTCCTGAATTACCTACCCCAGAAGATAATAGCAATGATTTAATGCTGAAACTACTTCTTGACAGCTACAAGCCCCATGTCAAAGAAGCTGTCACCACACTCAACAACAACCATCACGTTGGTCCTAACTCGGCGTCGCCGCTGCCGCCGCCCCAGCTTGCGGGATTCGTCTTGGACATGTTCTGCACGACCATGACAGACGTGGCTAAAGAATTTGAGGTTCCTTGTTATATATATTACACTTCTGGTGCTGGCTATCTTGCTCTTAGTTTTCATCTTGAACAGCTTTACACTCAAAATAATAGTAATGAAGTTGTGGAACAATTGAAGAACTCAGATGTTAATTTGTCTGTATCGAGTTTAGTCAACCCAGTTCCGAGTAAAGTCATTCCCGGTATCTTCTCCATTAACAAAGCTGCCGTTTGGGTTCATGAACAAACTAAAAGATTTAGATCTCAAGTCAAAGGCATTCTTATCAATACATTTGAGGAGATGGAATCACATGTCATATATTCCTTGCAGCAAGTAGTCCCGCCATTATATTCTGTCGGACCTGTTTTGCACTTGAAGAACGACATGGGTGCCGCTGGATCAAGTCAGACTCTCGATCGTGCACATATACTAAAGTGGCTCGACGATCGGCCTCCGTCATCGGTGGTCTTCTTGTGCTTTGGAAGTAGGGGAAGCTTTGATAAGGATCAAGTGGAGGAGATTGCACATGCGCTCGAGCAAACTGGGGTTCACTTTGTGTGGTCCCTCCGGCAGCCTCCACCAAAGGGTACGTTTAATCCGGCAAGTGACTATGCCGACATCAAAGAAGTCTTACCAGAGGGATTTCTCGATCGAACAATAGATATCGGAAGGGTCATCGGCTGGGCGCCGCAAGTGGAGATATTGGCTCACCCAGCCACGGGAGGATTCGTATCGCATTGTGGTTGGAACTCGACGTTGGAGAGTTTGTGGCATGGTGTGCCTATAGCAACATGGCCGCTATATGCAGAACAACAATTCAACGCGTTTGAAATGGTGGTTGAATTAGGATTGGCGGTGGAGATCAGTATAGACTATCGGAAGGAATTTTCAGAAGACGAGCCAAGACTAGTGAATGCGGAGAAGATAGCGAGTGGGATTAAAAAGTTGATGGATGACAAGAATGAGATTAGGAAGAGAGTGAAAGAAAAAAGTGAAGAAAGTAGGAAAAGTGTAATGAAAGGTGGATCTTCCTTCATCTCATTAGGCAAATTTATAGATGACGTTTTGGCTAACTTGTGAGGAGGAGGAAAACCAAAGGATATGTAGTTTCATGTAAGCCATTTCATTTTTTTAGTCCATAAGATAAAAAAATTCAATTACATTTCTGAATGTTCAATTTTTATCCTAAATATGACATATGTTTAAGGAGAAACTTTTGGATTAAATGAGAAAAAGATACAAAAGAGATTCGTGAGAATTTGTCATAGTATCAGAGGTGGATTATTTAGCTTTAGAAAGATTTAGTGAGAAAATATTTATTCTGTATAAAAAAAAGATTCCTAGAATTTGTCATAGTATCAAAGCCTGAGTTAGTAGAGGAGAGCGGCGACAATACAAAACTAGAGAGAATTGCGATGGAAAACTAGAGAGAATTGTGATGGAAAACTAGGGAGAATTGCGGCGCTGCAAAACATTTTCGAGAGGTCGGAGCGGTAGCGTGTACGAGACCAGTGAAGAGGCGTGAGATCGAGAAGAGATCAGAGGTGGTATTTTTCCGTTCGTGTGGCGACGAGAAGAGATCAGAGGTGATCATTTCTCGTTAGTGTGGCGGCAATAAGAGATCAGAGGTGATCCTTTCCCGTTGTGGGCGGCAGAGTTCGTTTTCGAGAGATCGAGAATGATTTTCTGATTATCCGAGAGATAGAGTGAAGGCGGTGCGACTGAATCTGAGTTTGGCAGGCCCAACGTGAGTATGGATGTGAGGCGCGACTCTGATTTTATGTTCGATGGTTCGTGAAAAAAAGTTGGTCTCTATCTAGCCTGAAAAAAAATGAATTTTTCCGGGAGAGAAAAAAAATGTGTGAAAAAAAATGTTATTTTTGAAATAGCTATTTTTTTAAAAAAAAACAATCTCGACAGTGTAGTTCGGCGAAGAGTTTCGGCGTTCGTGACCGAGAGTTTGGTGAAGACAGTTTGATTCGGAGAGTTCCGACATACAGCAGTAATTATTGAGATTGTATTCTCCCTATTTAGCTATTATATTATTAGGAGTGTATCCTCTATATTTAGCTTTGGAGATTTAGGGAGAAATTTTTTATTAAAGAATAGAAAAGAGAGAGAAACAAAATGTCACAAAGGTTTATATCATTTTGTCCCACCTTCCTTTTTAATTGTTTTTTATTCATCTATCATTAATTTTTTTTTTTTTTTTTGACCGGATGAGAATTGGACTTCATAGTCACTAGGTCATACCATATGTCAATTGAGTTATGCTCGATTTGACAACTTTAATTACTTCTTGTTAATTAAAAGCTATACAAATTTTTTTTATGACATAATAATATAATCAAAAGTACTTTTGTTTTTTTTTTAATTAAACAACATGGGGAGGTGTGGATTTTCAATTTTTAATCAAACATTTAAGATGTGTTGATGAGAGAAAACCATGTGGTTTTTGGAATCTTAAAAAAAGGAAAAAAAGAATTGGCCAAATCTCCAAAAAGCAAATAAAATAATAACAAGTACAAGGAGTCATTCAACAAGAGACATCTATGAATCATTCCCATATTTTGAATTCAAATCTCTTTTAAATCTTACTATATAATTCCTACAAGTTTGGTTACTGCTTTTTTCTTTAAACCAATTTCAATGGAACATACAGCAAAGACATGATGTCATATCTCTTCTCTTCTACTTCATCTCCAAGCAACCAAAATTGTTATATAACCAACCAAAGTTCCATAAGAATTAATTATTACTCACATCTTTGATTTGCTTTTTCTTCTTCGTTTGTTTGTTTGTTTGTTCTTTATCGAATGGAGAAGTTCGAGTTGGTATTCATACCTGGACCGGGGATGGGTCACCTTGCATCTGCGGTTGAGATGGCAAATACTCTCGTCACTCGAGATCATCGTCTCTCTGTCACGGTGGTCGGCATTAAGCTTCCCGGTGATGCTAAGACAACTGAAAAGATTCAGTCACTTTCTAAGTCTTTTGCAGGCAAATCCATTCACTTTACTGTTCTCCCTGAACTGCCCATTCCACAAGAAAGTAAAAATGGCCCTATGTTGAAAGCTATTCTCGAAAGCTACAAGCCTTATGTTAAAGAAGTTGTAGCCAAACTTGTTGATGCTGATAGATCAGGTCCTAATTTGCCAAGACTTGTTGGATTTGTCATAGACATGTTCTGTAGTCCTATGATTGATGTGGCAAAAGAATTTGAGGTTCCTTGTTATGTGTTCTACACATCTGGTGCTGGCTTTCTAGCTCTTAGTTTTCACCTTCAAGAGCTTTACCATAAGAATAATAACAATGATGCGGTGGAACAATTGCAAAACTTAGATGCCGAGTTAGTGTTGCCGAGTTTTGTTAACTCGATTCCTGGTAAAGTCATCCCGGATGTCTTTTTCGAGAATGAAGCTGCTATTTGGTTTCATGATAATGCTAAAAGATTTAGATCGGAAATCAAAGGTATTTTGATCAATACATTTGCGGAGATTGAATCACATATGTTGAACAAAATGTCAAGTGGCTCCTCATCACAAGTTCCACCTTTGTATTCTATTGGACCTGTTTTGCACCTGAATAACACAGACACTTATGAACCCAATGAAGCTCATGATGATGCTACAAATATACTAAAGTGGCTCGATGAACAACCTCCATCATCGGTTGTCTTCTTGTGTTTTGGAAGCATGGGAAGCTTCGAGGATGATCAGGTGAAGGAGATCGCTCAAGCGCTGGAACAAAGTGGAGTTCGCTTCTTGTGGTCGCTTCGACGACCACCACCGAAAGGAAAGTTCGAAGCGCCAAGCGACTATGCCGATATCAAAGATGTTCTACCAGAGGGGTTTCTCAAGCGAACAACAAGCGTTGGAAAGGTTATCGGGTGGGCACCGCAGGTGGATATATTGGCGCATCCAGCTACTGGAGGATTTGTTTCACATTGCGGTTGGAACTCGATACTAGAGAGTTTGTGGCACGGTGTGCCAATGGCTACATGGCCTATGTATGCCGAGCAACAATTCAACGCCTTCGAACTAGTGGTGGAATTGGGATTGGCAGTGGAAATTTCGATGGATTATCGAAAGGATTCTCATGGAGAAAGGTCAAGAATAATAAGTGCAGACGTGATAGAGAATGGCTTAAAAAAAATGATGGATGATGACAATGAGATGAGGAAGAAAGTGAAAGGAAAGGGGGAAGAAAGTAGGAAGAGTGTGATAGAGGGTGGATCTTCCTTCATCTCATTAGGCCATTTTATAGATGACGTTTTGACGAAGTCGTTATAAGAAGAGAAGACTAAAGGATATAACTTAGTTTCATGTGCTATAAAACTATGTAAGTGTCATTTCATAGTCTTCTAATGTTTTCCTTTGAGTTTCAAAAGAGTCATGTGTGGAGCTAGACTTGTGTGAAAATTCAACTAGGAAGAGTGCATATGAAGTTGCAATAAACAAAAACCCAATGTAATAAAGCTTTCCTTTCCAATTATGTCTCCTCATAGTGATTACTAAATCAACATAATTTGAAAATTATATTATTCAATTTATTGTTTACAAAAAAGCACATCAAAATGGATGTGAGATGAAGGAAGATCCAAAAAAGGCTGTTTTTTTTTAATATTGTAGTTTTCAAAACTTTTTATAAAAATATTGTAGTTTTGAAAGTATTTTTAAAAATATTGTAGTTTTAGAGTGAGGTCGTCTTTTGAAAAAGACGACCTCTACACGTCGTCTTTTGAAAAGACGATCTTGCTCCACATGGATGGCAAAAGACGACTTCCTTCAGCCGCTAACCGCTATGAAAAAGTTCTTTTGAATTAAAAAATTGATATCTTTTTACCCAAATATCCAAAAATTTCGAAAAAGGTATGGTTGGAAAGCTAACAGTGAGTGCTTCAATTTGATACCCGGTTTCAATATTTTTTGAGTTGTATATCAAAAGATAAAGATCGTCGAAGTTGGACTATAGTTGTGCAAATTTCAAAACGGAAGATTCTTTGGGCAGTGTGCATTAAAAAATTGATATATTTTTACCCAGATACTCAATTTTTTTGAAAAAGATACGGTTGGAAAGCTAACACAGGGAGCTTCAATTTGATACATAGTTTCACTATTTGTTGAGTTGTGTATAAAAAGATACAGATCATCGAATTTGAGCTACAGTTCTAAAAACTTCACTAAACCCAGAACTGAAGATATGGCTGAAAATTTTAAAATTGTAGCTCAACTTCGACAATATTTATCTTTTGATACATGACTCCAAAAATAGTGAAATCAGTTATCAAATTGAAGCTCTTTGTGTTAGCTTTCCAACTGTGCCTTTTTAATATTTTTTTAATATCTGGGTAAAAAGATATCATTGTTTTAATGCACACGACTCAAAAGAATCTTCAGTTTTAAAATTTGCAGAATTATAGTTCAACTTCGATGATTTTTATCTTTTGATACACAACTCCAAAAATATTGAAACCAAGTATCAAATTGAAGCTCTTTAGCTTTCCAACCATACCTTTTTCGAAATTTTTGAATATCTGAGTTAAAAGATATCATTTTTTTTAATCCAAAAGAACTTTTTCAAAGATGGGAGGTCGTCTTTTGAAAATACGATCTCCATCCATGTGGAGCAAGATCGTCTTTTCAAAAGACGACCTTTGCTGGCGTGTACTTTAAAACTGCAATATTTTTAAAAATACTTTCAAAACTACAATATTTTTATAAAAAGTTTTGAAAACTACAATATTAAAGAAAAAACCAGTTTTCGAAAAAGAGAAGTGAATTCGATCTAATAACAAAAAAGAGGGAAAAAGAGATGGTTTTTGCAAGGTCATTTTTTTATGAGTACATTTTTCATTTTGTTTTTTCAATAATGTTGGGTTTAGGAGCTTCTATCACCTACAACCCCATAGCTTTGAGACCAAAATCCATAAGAAAAAAATTCTAAAAACTCGATCCCTAAACCCTAAATTTCCAAAACCCAAAATGAGTAATTTTCAAGCAAGTGGTTGAAAACAGTGAACAACCTACATTCTTGGTCAAATAAAATGTGAGGAATGTGAATGTTATATGAATCAACACTTTTTTCGTGAATTAAAAAAAGTCAAAAAATTGTTTACTATAGTCCTCAAATTTTGGTAAAAAAACGGTCATTTTGGTCTTTTTTATGAGTAGATTTTTCATTTTCTTTTTTCAATGTTGGGTTAAGAAGCTTTATTAACCTACAACCCCATAACTTTGGGACCAAAATCCGTAACAAAAAAACCTAAAAACTCGATCCCTAAACCCTAAATTTCCAAAACTCAAAAGGAGTCATTTTCAAGCACGTGGTTGAAAACCGTGAACAACCTGCCTGCTTGGTCAAATAAAATGTGAGGAATGTGAATGTTATATGAATCCATTTTTTTCGTGAATTAAAAAAAGTCAAAAAATCGTTTACTATAGTCCTTAAATTTTGGTAAAAAAAACGGACATTTTGATCTTTTTTTTACGAGTACAATTTTCATTTTGTTTTTTCAATGTTGGGTTTAGGAGCTTCTATAACCTACAACCCCATAGCTTTGGGACCAAAATTCGTAAGAAAAAAGTCTAAAAATTCGATCCCTAAATCCTAAATTTTCAAAACCTAAAAGGAGTAATTTTTAAGCAAGTGGTTGAAAACCATGAACAACCTACATTCTTGGTCAAATAAAATGAATAAAATGTGAGGAATGTGAATGTTATATGAATAAACACTTTTATCATGAATTAAAAAAAAAAGTAAAAAAAATTGTTTACTATAGTCCTTAAATTTTGGTCAAAAAAACAGTCATTTTGATTATTTTTTTATGAGTACATTTTTCATTTTTCATTTTGGTCATTTCAACCACCTCATTTACAAATTCAACACCTAATCTATTTATTGGAATGTCTTGAATATGTTATTACCTGTTATTACAGCTTGACTCATTATGTACTAAGTTATTAGAAGAGTGTCATATATAAACCTTCTAATAATCACTTATGTCGCTCCTAGTCTATAGTTTGTAATCTCTTCTATTTGTAATGCAAACTACTCTCTCCCTTCTATCCGTGGATGTAGCTAATTAACACAACGTTAATTAACCACGTAAACTCTGTGTTGATTCTCGCGCTTTTACTATTTGTTGTTCGATTCTGTCATAACACTATATGCGACTCCAAACACATTTCTCTACATAGGGCTATCTATATCTAAATGAATAATAAATGGTTAAACAACTTTATGACAATTGGTTAAATAAAAAAAATCAACATTCAAGAATTAAATTGAAATGTTTGTACCTAAAAGTTTCAACTTTCAACCTTGTCCAATCTTCCTTGGAGCAAACGGTAGAAACAACAAAGAAGTACTTAAAAAAAAAACATATATTCTCATTTTCTAACTTTTAGAAGTAAAAAGTGTTTATGAATTTCCAACTGCCACATGTCTTATCTTATCACATTCATTTTATAAGGTTGATACAAGCCTCTCATCTTTGATCTTTGTTTGTAGCCACTCATGATCTTCATCTTTCTTTTTACAAACAGCATAAACACTTCTTTGTGAAATGATCTGTAAGTTCAGTAGCAGATGAAGAAGTTTGAGCTGGTTTTCATACCTGCCCCGGGGATGGGTCACCTCGCATCCACGGTTGAGATGGCCAATGTTCTTGTCACTCGAGATCATCATCTCTCTGTCACAGTGCTCGCCATGAAGCTACCCTACGATGTCAAAGTTGCTGAATGTATCGAGTCACTTTCCACGTCTTTCGAAGGTAAATCTATACGATTCATCGTCCTCCCCGAACCGCCCCTTCCCGAAGAAAGTAAAAAAGACTTCATTGTGCTTGTTGAAAGCTACAAGCCTTATGTTAGAGAAGCCGTCGCCGACTCGCCTCGGCTTGGTGGATTTGTCATAGACATGTTTTGCACGACCATGATAGATGTGGCTAATGAAATTGGTGTTCCTTGTTATGTGTTTTACACTTGCAGTGCTAGCTTTCTTGCTTTTAGTTTTTATCTTCGAGAGCTTTACGATCAGAATGATAGCAACGAGGCGGTAGAAGAGTTGATGAATAACTCGGATGTCGAGTTAACTTTGCCTAATTTTGTCCATTTGATTCCTAGTAAAGTCATTCCTAGTCTCTTCTCCAATAAGAACAAGGCCATTTGGTATCATGATCATATTAAAAGATTTAGATCGGAAATCAAAGGCATTCTTATCAATACATTTGTGGACTTGGAACCACATGTGATGGAGTCCATATCAAGTATTGGCTCCTCCTCGCAAGTCCCACCATTGTATTTCGTCGGACCCATTTTGCAATTGAAAAGTACGAGTGTCGCTCGATCAAGTGATCAGGCTCTCGAGTATGCAAATATATTAGAGTGGCTCGACGATCAACCTCCATCATCTGTAGTTTTTGTGTGTTTTGGCACAATGGTAAGCTTTGATGAGGATCAAGTGGTGGCAATTGCAAATGCGTTGGAGGAAAGTGGGGTTAGCTTCATATGGTCTCTTCGGCAGCCCCCACCAAAGGGTAAGTTTGAAGCACCAAGAAACTACACCGACATCAAAGACGTCCTACCAGAGGGATTTCTCGATCGAACAGCGAATATCGGGAGAATCATCGGATGGACATCGCAGGTGGAGATATTGTCTCACCCAGCCATAGGAGGATTCGTATCGCATTGTGGTTGGAACTCGATACTAGAAAGTGTGTGGCATGGCGTGCCAATGGCAACATGGCCAATGCACGCGGAGCAACAATTCAACGCCTTTGAAATGGTGGTGGAATTGGGATTAGCGGTGGAGATCACGTTAGATTATCGAATAACTTTCGGCGAAGAAAAACCGAGATTAGTCAGTGCAGAAGAGATAAAGAATGGGATCAAAAAACTAATGAAAGAAGACACTGATGAGTTGAGGAAGAAAGTGAAAGCAAAAAGTGATGAAAGTAGGAAATGTGTAATGGAAGGTGGATCATCCTTTATTTCATTGGGTCATTTTATCGATAGCGTTTTGGCTAACTCATCAGGAGGAGACTAATAAGTCTGTTGTGCTTTGTGCTATGGTTTTTTAGTACACAACATGGGGAGGAACTTCCGACCTTAAGGAAGATAATACATGTCAATTACCGCTGAGCTATGTTCACATTTTGGAATTGTTATGTGTAGAATGATATAATCTTTGAATATTAAAAAGTTGGTTTTTTAGAGGGTTGGTATCATCCACCTGCCAATAATCAACACACTTGTTCTAGTTTTCTGCATAAATTTGTAGTTTATATTCGTTAAAATATACCTTCAAATCCAAATTTATATAATAAGGATACTATATCACAATTTTGTTAAAAACATGTTCGAGAGGTAAGGATTAAATTTATATCAACTTTGAAACTTGTACTCATAGAAAAAGGAAAGGATGAGACGCGAAGCAATTGAGCGAGCGATATAGATATTCGATCAAATTTCAAGTTTAGATCCTGAACTTCTAAGTGTCTAATAAATCCTTGAATTTAGGCAATCTAAGCCGTCAATTTTGTGTCTAATGGATCTCTAAACTATGTGTTTGTGTGAATTTAAGAAGAAGAAAGTAGTTAAACACACTTGTTCTAGTTTTCTCCATAAGTTTGTGTGAATTTAAAGAAATGTAAAATAGGTCAAATACATATTAGACAAACTTGTTGACACAAACGAGAAAGATTAGGATCATATTCGACCCAAAATTTAATATTAAAAAGATTTTAATATAATTTTTTTGAAAATTAGTTACACTTTTTAAAGTTTATTAACCTATATATTGAATACAAGCTTAAAAGTCGAAGAACTAAACTTGTAATTCAACCGTAGATTTAATTCAACCGTCAAATCCATACATTTTATAATCAAACCTGAACACTATCATATCATGTGGTTTCCTTCTAGCCATTCATATTTTGTCTTCCATTTATCCACTTCATTTTACAAGTTGGAGGTTACTGGGAGCTTTCTTTATACAAATATCTCTTCTTCTTCTTCTCCATCTTCTTCTCCATCTCCAATCAACAAAACATATCATATAAATGAACAAGTTTGAGCTGGTTTTCATACCCGGACCTGGAATAGGCCACCTTGCTTCTACGGTCGAGATGGCCAATATTCTTGTCACTCGAGACGACCGTCTCTCCGTCACCGTGCTCGTCATGCCGTTATCATATGACAACAAAGCAATTGAGCATTTTCAACTACTTTCTGCATCTTTTGCTGGAAAATCTATACACTTTATCCTTCTTCCTGAGTTGACCCTTCCAGAAGAATGTCAAAATGGTATGCCACAACCACTTATCGAAATCTATAAACCCCATGTTAGAGAAGCTATGATCACCAAGCACACCGACTCTCAAACCGGCCCTGACTCGCCCCGACTTGTCGGATTCGTCCTAGACATGTTTTGTATGACAATGATAGAGGTGGCTAAGGAGTTTGAGGCTCCTTGTTATGTGTTTTACACATCTGGTGCTGGTTTTCTTGCTCTCAATTTTCATCTTCAAGAGCTTTATGATCAGAATAATAGCAACGAGGTGGTCGAACAGTTGAAGAACTCGGAGTCTGAGCTAGCTCTACCAAGTTTTGTCAATCTGATACCTGGTAATGTCATTCCTAATATCTTTGTTTATAATGATGTTGCTGTTTGGTTGTATGAAAATACTAGGAAATTTAGAACTGAAATCAAAGGTATTCTGATCAATACATCTGTAGAGATAGAATCTCATATGATTAACGCCATGTCAAGTGGCTCCTCCTCACAAGTCCCTCCTTTGTATTCTGTTGGACCTATTCTGAACTTGAACAACATTGACACTACCAAATCTAATGAGAATCTCAACCAAGGAAATATACTAAAATGGCTCGACAATCAGCCTCCAGCATCGGTGGTCTTCTTGTGCTTTGGGAGCATGGGAAGCTTCGATGACGATCAAGTGAAGGAGATCGCACGAGGGCTCGAGCAAAGTGGGGTTCGCTTCTTGTGGTCCCTTCGACAACCTCCACCAAAGGGGAAGTTGGTAGCACCAAGCGATTATGCTGACATCAAAGATGTCCTGCCAGAGGGATTTCTTGAACGAACAACGAGTGTCGGAAAGGTCATTGGTTGGGCACCGCAGGTCGAGATACTGGCTCACCCTGCCACAGGAGGATTTGTATCGCATTGTGGTTGGAACTCAACACTAGAGAGCCTCTGGCATGGCGTGCCGATGGTGACATGGCCAATGTACGCCGAGCAACAACTAAATGCCTTCGAAATGGTGGTGGAATTAGGATTGGCAGTGGAGATCACATTAGATTACCGAAAGGATTATCGTCTAGAAAGATCAAAAATAGTAACTGCAGAGGAGATAGAGAGAGGGATCAGAAAATTGATCGACGAGGACGGGGACGGGATTCGAAAGAAAGTCAAAGCAAAAAGCGAAGAAATTCGAAAAGCTGTAATGGAGGGTGGATCTTCCTTCACCTCATTGATTCATTTTATAAATGACGTTTTAGCCGAGTCATTGAAAGGAAAAGACTAAACCACATATATAGTTTCATGTGTTTAAAGTAAAGCTAGTTATGTTATGGAACATTGGCTCTATCTAATGTATTTTTGTTTCGTTAAAAGATCCATCCATTACAAAGTGAATCCACTTTGTCTTAATATAGCATATCTAATGATATTATTTTCACACTTTTAAGCAAATCATCAAACTAACCCCACTGCTTCCATTTCAAAATTAAATATCAAAAGATTTAGTTGCATAATGAGTAATCTTTTGACTAAGAAAACAAAAGAATTGGCTGTATAACAATACAAGGTCAATTTATTACAAATCAAAGATTGCCTCTTTTTCAATGGGGAAGGAATCAGAATTGGATATCCTCTCCCCAAGGTTGCAGCTGAAACAAAGCTTTCTGTAGCATTGTTTGGATCGAGGACTTTGGATCGAGGATTGAAGTGTTCCGGACACAAACAACGGTGTCATAGTTCTGGACAAATTAGGCCCTCTTTTTTATGTCAATACCCTTCTAGAGATTGTTTGGATCAAGGACTGAAGTGTTTCGGACACAAACAACAGTGTCATAGTTCTGGACAAATTAGGCCCTCTTTTTTATGCCAATACCCTTAGAGATGGTTTGGATCGAGGACTGAAGTGTTTCGGACACAAACAACGGTGTCATAGTTCCGGACAAATTAGGCCTCTTTTTTATGCCAATACCCTTCTAGAGATTGTTTGGATTGAGGACTGAAGTGTTTCGGACACAAACAACGGTGTCATAGTTCCGGACAAATTAGACCCTCTTTTTTATGCCAATACCCTTCTAGAGGGTGTTTGAGATTGATTTTTAAACGGTTAAAATCATTATTTTTTTTTCATGTTAAAAAATACTCTCAAACATGTCTTCAATCATTTAAATTCAATATGATTTTAACATGTTAAAAATATTCTTAACATGTCTTTAATTATTTAAAATCAAATTGAAAAGTGCAAAACAAAATATTTTAATAATTAAAGGTGTGTTTGAGAATTTTAAAAATGACAAAAGTGATTTTATCTATTTCAAAATCTGCTTCCCTACCCTCTTGCCGGCAAGAAGTATGTATGCGAGGGATTAGGAAAGGTGCCTTCTACTTTATTAGGTGATGACCTCTGTTGCCTTCTGCTTTGTCTGGTTGTATATTGAAAAAAACAGGATTTAATCCTACAAGAAACATACCCAAAAAAGATAAAATTAATAATAAACCACCTTGAGGAATAAATAATTAGTAGAGGAGACATGCATTGATAATTCCCACATTTTAAAATCAATTTTTCTTGATCTCTATCATAGTTCAATTCAACATTCAATCTTCTCATCAGTTTCAAAGGAAAATAAAAGAAAGAACAAAACCTTATAGTAAGGTTTGACCCACCAATTTATCAAGTCTAGGGAAAATAAAGTCACTTCATTGACTTCGATAGTATTTATTGTTCATAGACTATTTTAATCTACAAACTATTTTAATCTATTCAACATTCAATTTACCTGCTTCCTTTCTGAGTGAAGCTGAACACTGCAAGTTGGGTCAGCAAAAACTAATATTTCTTTATACAGCAAAGGCTTTTCTTTCCAAGCAAGGCAAGATAATCTATTGGTTCAAGGTGACAGCAAAGGCATGACATCATGTTCTAATTCTTTGTCTCCAACCAACAAATAATTGTTATATAACCCAGCTCCATAAGACTGTTACTCACATCTAGCTCCCATTGCTTTTTCTCCATTATTGGTCTGTTCTGTATCAAATGAAGAAGTTTGAGTTAGTTTTCATACCTGGACCAGGGATGGGTCACCTCGGATCGGCCGTCGAGATGGCCAATATTCTTGTCACCCGAGATCATCGTCTTTCTGTCACAGTGCTCACTATCAAACCATCCTTTGATGCCAAAGTAGCTGAACACATTCAGTC
Organism: Herpetospermum pedunculosum; assembly: GCA_028017165.1. Classification (NCBI taxonomy): domain Eukaryota; kingdom Viridiplantae; phylum Streptophyta; class Magnoliopsida; order Cucurbitales; family Cucurbitaceae; genus Herpetospermum; species Herpetospermum pedunculosum. The sequence continues at coordinate 80,279,785 of CM051522.1, forward strand.
GCTTTCTGCATCTTTTGCTGACAAATCCATTCGCTTTATTGTTCTTCCTGAGCCGCCCCCTCTAGAAGAGAGTGAAAAAGTCTTTAGGCTGAAAGAACTCCTTGAAAGTTACAAGCCTCATGTGAGAGAAGCTGTGACCAAGCTCACCGACGCTCCTGACTCGCCTCGACTTGTCGGATTCATCATAGATATGTTTTGTACCTCCATGATAGATGTGGCTAAAGAGTTTGAGGTTCCCTGTTATGTGTTTTACACATCCAGTGCTAGCTTTCTGGCTCTTAGTTTTCATCTCCAAGAACTTTACCATAACAAAAATAGCCACAATGAGGTGGAAAACTTGCAGATCCCAAATGAGTTGGCTCTACCAAATTTTGTTAACTCGATACCTGGTAAAGTCATTCCTGGTGTCTTTTTCGAGAACGAACATGCTGCTTGGTTTCATGATAATGCTAAAAAGTTTAGATCAGAAATCAAAGGCATTTTGATCAATACATTTGTAGAGATGGAATCGCATGTGATGAGCGGCATGTCAAGTGGCTCCTCGCAAGTTCCACCTTTGTATTCCGTTGGACCCATTTTACACTTGAATAGTACTAGCACCACTGGATCTAATAAAATCCATGAAGGTGCAGATATACTAAAGTGGCTCGATGATCAACCTCCATCATCAGTTGTCTTTTTGTGCTTTGGAAGCATGGGAACCTTTGACGAGGATCAGGTGAAGGAGATTGCTCGAGCACTAGAGCGAAGTGGAGTTCGCTTCTTATGGTCACTCCGGCGACCCCCACCGAAGGGGAAGTTGGAAGCTCCAAGTGACTATGACGACATCAAAGATGTTCTACCAGAGGGGTTTCTCAACCGAACAACAAGTATTGGAAGGGTCATCGGATGGGCACCACAAGTGGAGATCTTGGCACACCCAGCGACCGGAGGATTCATATCACATTGTGGTTGGAACTCAACACTAGAGAGTGTGTGGCATGGTGTGCCGATGGCAACATGGCCAATGTATGCCGAGCAACAATTCAACGCCTTTGAATTGGTAGTAGAATTGGGATTGGCAGTAGAGATCACGATAGATTATCGAAAGGAATTTCGCGGAGAAGGGTCAAGAATAGTGAGTGCAGAAGAGATAGAGAGGGGAATTAGAAAATTGATGGAAGACAACCATGAGATCAGAAACAAAGCCAAAGCAAAGAGCGAAGAAAGTAGGAAAAGTGTAATGGAAGGTGGATCTTCCTTCATCTCATTGGGTCATTTTATAGAAGACATTTTGACCAACTCACTAGTAGGAGGAGACTAAAGGACATAGTTTCTTCATTTCATTTCGTTTTCTTCCCATGTATTTAATCCCTTTGGGTTCTAGGAGAGTCGTATCACTGAGTGAGATACATTTGTGTGCAAGAAAAGTGCAAGAATAGAAAGCTAAGTAGTAAAGCTTCCTCTTCCAATTCAATCTCTTCATAATGAACTTTGATTGTTACTTAATAAACCATAATACCCTTTGAAAATTCAGTAATCAAATCATCACTATATTAAAAAGTCAAAACTTGGAAAATAATTGTTTCAAAATTTTAACCTCAAATTTTTTAATACGTAAATTACATTAATGGCATTAAATACATATTTTTCATTTGATTCACCAAATACATAATTTATTATTCTACATCAAAATATTTAATTTGAATGCAAAATACTAACTAATTAATGCATGGGAAACATAGTAAAGTAAACTAACCTCTTTTTTTTTTGACAACATGTGGGTGGAAGATTCGAACTTTAGACCTCTTGCTCATAGTTCATACATTATGCCGGTTGAGCAATGCTTGTGTTGGCAAGTAAACTAACTTTATTGACTCAATTTCAAATTATATATATCAAATACTAATTACGTATACTAGAAAACAAATATATAAAACAACATTCTACTAAATATTAATCCAAACATTAAAATAAGTAAACTCACCAAACATCTGATAGCTTTTGTTGCCTTCTGTTTTGTCTGGGCTCTGTTTCAAAAAGAACCTTATAAATAAAACATACATAAAAGTTTGTACCTTGGCCAATCTCCAAAGAGTAGATGGAATAAATTACAGAAGAGAGAAGACCCCCAATGATAATTTCCACATTTTCAAATCAAGTCTTCTTAATCTTATTCTTATCGTATCATTTATGGTTCTAGCCATTCACGACAGCTAAGGCCTGACTTCACCAAGAAACAAAAATTGTTATATAATTAAACCAGCTCCATAAGACTTTCGTGCTTCACATCTCTGATCAGTTTTCTTCCATTGATCTTACTGTATCAAATGAAGAAGTTTGAACTAGTTTTCATACCTGGGCCGGGGATGGGTCATCTAGCATCCACTGTTGAGATGGCTAACATTCTTGTTAGTCGAGATGACCGGATCTCGGTGACTTTGCTCGCCATCAAGCTACCGTATAATGCCAAAACGACTGAACATATCCAGTCACTTTCAGAATCTTTTGAAGGTAAATCTATACGCTTTATCGTTCTTCCTGAACTGCCCCTTCCAAAAGAAAGTAGTAGACGCCTTATGCTAAAAGAAATTCTCGAAATCCACAAGCCCCATGTAAGAGAAGTTGTGACCAAGCTCACCGACTCTCAAACTGGTCCTGACTCGCCACGACTTGTTGGATTTGTCATAGACATGTTTTGCACCACCATGATAGATGTGGCTAAAGAATTTGGGGTTCCTTGTTATTTGTTTTACACATCCAGTGCAGGCTTTCTTGCTCTCAGTTTTCATCTCCAAGAGCTTTACAATCAAAATAATAACACCATGGGACAGCTGCAAAACTCAGATGTTGAGTTAGCTCTGCCAAGTTTTATCAATCCAATTCCCAGTAAAGCTATCCCTGGCATCTTCTTTGATAAAGATGTTGCTGTTTGGTTCCATGATAATGCAAAAAGATTTAGATCAGAAGTCAAAGGTATTTTGATCAATACATTTGCAGAGATGGAATCACATATGATGAAGTGGATGTCAAATGACTCCTCGAAAATCCCACAGTTGTATTCAATTGGACCCATTTTGCACTTGAAAAATATCGGTGCTGCCCAATGCAATAAGACTATAAATGGTGCAGATGTACTAAAATGGCTTGATGATCAACCTCTAGCATCAGTGGTCTTCCTATGCTTTGGGAGCAAAGGAAGCTTCGACGAGGATCAAGTGAAGGAGATCGCTCGAGCACTAGAGCGAAGTGAGGTTCGTTTCTTATGGTCCCTGCGACAGCCTCCAGCAAAGGGTAAGTTGGAAGGGCCAAGCGACTACACCAACATCAAAGACGCCCTACCCGACGGATTTCTCGACCGAACAACAAGTATTGGAAGGGTCATCGGGTGGGCACCGCAGGTGGAGATATTGGCCCATCCCGCCACTGGAGGATTCGTATCGCATTGTGGTTGGAATTCAACGCTGGAGAGTGTGTGGCACGGTGTACCAATGGCAACATGGCCAATGTACGCCGAGCAACAATTTAACGCGTTTGAAATGGTGGTGGAGTTAGGATTGGGTGTGGAGCTCACGTTAGATTACAGGAAGGATTTCCAAACAGAAAGGTCGAGAGTGGTGAGTGCAGAAGAGATAGAAAGTGGGATCAGAAAATTGATGGAGGACGGCAATGAGATCAGGAAGAAAGTGAAAACAAAAAGCAAAGAAAGTCAAAAGAGTATGAAGGAAGGTGGATCTTCCTTCATTTCATTGGGCCATTTTATTGATGATGTTTTGGGTACATTGCAAGAAGGGAAAGACTACATAACATAACTTCATGTGTTCAAAACTAGTTATGCTCTTTGCAACGAAGCCATTTAAGTTCAAGGTGGTGCCCAAACACCCCGAATAGTCTGCGAACTGATCAAATAAACATTTGAAATCATGTAGAATTCAACAAGAACAAAATATCAGGTAATTGAACATTGAAACAACGACAACAATAAGAACAAAAATGTAGTTCTCCGACGTCCAAATGGATCATGTTAAGTGAAACTGAGGATAGCGAGGAGAACATAACTTTAGGCCTTCACAATTTGATCCTGCTTCATTGAATAGAAAGCCAGATACATTTCCAGTTCATAAAAAGTGAGGCCACAATTATCACGAATAACGAAATCTATAAAGCAAATAATCGATTAAGATCATAGCAAAGTTAAGATTAGCGCATTAACCAGACATTTTAACAAAAATAATCGGAAAACAATGAAGAAACTCAGTCCCATGTATGTTGTAGATTATGGATTGCGATGATACTGGCAAAGAAAAGTAAAGATGTAGCTACTCCTGTGATCTCAAATAGTAAAGACTGTAGGAGAAATTATGAAAAAACAGGACGTAACACGCTCGATATTGCTTCAAGGGAACGGGTCAAATGGGAACTGAGTTATCCACATTCGCCAGATGATGAAGCATCACTAATCAATCAATCAATCAATCATCGAACACTGCAAATCAGTAACGAAGAAGAAGAAGAAGAAGAAGAAGAAGAAGCCGATTATGAATTTCAGAAATTGGCGATGAAGCCTTCGGCTTTTTAAACAGATAGCGAGGCGACGGAATCGCACAAATTAGGTTTCGGAGTTGCCCTAATTTGCTACGAGCGCTTTCCGAGAGGGCAAATTCCCGCCGCCCATATATCCCCCTCCCCGAACTTAAAGATTAGTTGGTTAGTTATTTTCTTACATGTGATGACTTCAAATAATAGAATTCAAATGAATTAACTTATAATCTTTCGTGCAATTTCTCTTTGATTTTCACAATTTTTTTTTTTTTTTTTTTTTACTTGGTATCTGAACTACTTAATATTTTGTATTGTATTTAAAATACGGGTTGAAGATGAACCGTAAAAATAGTGTTTGTGTAGATAAGTTTATTAGTGATAATTATAGTTATGGAAGGTTATGTGGGATCTTGTTTTTCGTGATGATGTCGAAATTTCATAAGATATTATGACACGAAGGAAGTGGAAGGTCGCAGCAAAGCTTTGTTTGCTTTGCAAAAACAATGAGTATATTGAACATGTTCGTGAATTTTTCAAAGCAAGAGACTCACTTGAAATGTTGTTCACTCATAGAGAGTTGAGTGCTTCCATAGGTTTTTATGATAATTAGGAGACGACCGAGCAACCGACGATTCAAATGATTTGTTCGAAAGAATTAGACTCGATTCTAATAAGTTCTTGAAGATTTTGTATTATATGTCCTTGATATTTTTAATCTTGTGTCTAATAAGTCTTTGATATTTTCGACATTTTTTTTTAAAATCAACTTGAAAGTTTAATATCCTATTACACAAAATTTAATTTTATGTTTAATAGATTTGTTAATTTTAAAAAATATAAAATATATCAATGATTTATTACATTTTTTAAGTTTACGCTACTAAACTTGTAATTTAGACAAACAAAATTTTGGTACGTATGACCTAAAATTTTAAATGATTTGAGAAAATGACTCGAATTTTAAAATCAGGTCAATTGATATTTTCTTGGTATCATCACATATTTGATTAATATTATTTTTGTCCGTTCTAACTCTAGGTTCATTTCAACTGGTCTCGCTCAAGCTCTAGCTCCATTTTAAATCTGAAAGTCTGAATTTTTTAGATTTTCTAGATCGGTAAGATTTTTTAGATCTCTAACTCCATTTAAGATTGAAAGATTTTTCAAATATGAAATTTTTAGATTTTGTAGATCGGTAAGATTTTCTAGAATTGAAAAAAAAAAAATTGGTCCTCGAATCGATCACAGGAGAGTTGTCGTCAATTGTAGTCGTCACGAAAGAGTGGACAGGTGAGTGGGAGGAAGTAAGAACATGATGAAAAAGAGAGAAAAATGTAAGAAGAAGAAAATAGATGTATAGGGGATAGAAGGAAAGCTAGAGAGGGCAATGAACCTAGAAAACAAGAAAGAAATAATATTAAAACAAATTATTGATAATGTAAGTCATTTTCTCAAACTGTTTCAACTCGGGTCATTTTCTCAAATAGCTTACAATTTTAGGTCACCCGTGACAAAATCTCTATTACAAATTGGGATAATTGTACGACTGACTCGTTATTTTGGTCCGTTTGTCAAACTAATCCGAATTTAAAAAATAAGTCAAATTGACCTTGACATCATCATTTTTTTTAATATTATTTTCTAGCTCTAGCTGGGGGCGCAGCCTGATCTCGTTCTAGCTACTCGCGCGGGCTGGTCTCGCTCTAGCTTCATTTTAGATCTGAAAATTTCAAGATCTGATTTTTTTTTTCATTTTTTTTTTTTTTTTTAGATTTTTCAAATCTGAAATGTTTTAGATTTGAAAAAATTTTGGTTATCGAATCGTCACGTGAGAGCTGTTGTTGATGAGAGTCGCCAACGATGAATGAATAGTAAAATGAAAAAACGTGATAGAAGATAGAAAAAAAAAATAGAAGAAGAATGAAAATATTTTAAGAAAAAAAAAAATTGTGATGAGGTGAGCATAAAGTTTGCCTTTTTCTTTATTTTCAAATTCACGTCATTTTGAAAAACGGTAAAAAAATAGGATAAGTAGTACAATTATCCCATTACAGATTCACAATATAATTATTTATCCAAAACGACAGCAAAGCCATGACGTCACTCATCTCTTTTAATAAACAACTCATTTCCTACTATATCAAGTCAACTGTGAACTGAAATGAAGAAGGTGGAACTGATATTCATCCCCACGCCGCTCATCGGCCACCTGACCTCCGCCGTGCAACTCGCTCACCTCCTCGTAAATCGACACCCTCTTCTCTCAATCACCATTCTCATCATCAATCCGCCCCTCTAATCCAATCCCTCTGTTCCTCCTCCGCCACCGATCGAATCCGATTCATCACTCTCCCGGAGCAACCCATCCCCGACGCCACCAATAAAAACCTCATCCTCAAACCCCTCGTCGAATCCCAGCTACTAAATGTCGCCGCCGCCGTCTCCAATCTCACCGCCACCCCAGACTCCCCGACGCTCGCCGGCTTCGTCGTCGACATGTTCTGCATACCCATGCTGGATGTGGCCAACCAATTCGACCTCCCCACTTTCGTCTTCTACACTTCCGGCGCTTCCTCTCTCGCCCTCCAATTCCATCTCCAACAACTCTACGACGGCGAGTTCAATCGCGACATGGATCAATTGCTGAACTCCGCCACGGAATTCACCGTCCCAGGTTTTAAAAACCCCATTCCGAGGAAAGTAATTTCCACCATGTTTGTCGACAGAGAATCCACCGAATGGACCCACGACCTGACTCGCCGGTTCAGAGAAGCCACTGGGTTTCTGATCAACACATTTTCCGATCTCCAACCCGATTCAATTAACTGGTTCGCCGATCGGAGACTCCCGCCGGTGTACCCCATCGGACCCATTTTGAATCTAAACAAAAAACCCCAAATCGGAGAAACAGGGGAGGGGATTTTAAAGTGGCTGGACGAGCAGCCGCCGTCGTCGGTGGTGTTCCTCTGTTTCGGCACCATGGGGATCTTCAACGAAACTCAGACCAAAGAAATCGCAGATGCACTAGAGCGAACCGGAGTCCGATTCCTCTGGTCTATACGGCAGATTCCGCCGGAGTCCGTTCTGCCAGAGGGGTTCGTGGATCGGACGGCGGGGATCGGAAAAGTGATAGGGTGGGCCCCGCAGGTGGAGATATTGGAACATCCGGCGACGGGAGGGTTCGTGTCGCACTGTGGATGGAATTCGGTGCTGGAGAGTTTGTGGAAAGGGGTGGCGGTGGCGACGTGGCCGATGTACGCGGAGCAGCAGTTGAATGCGTTTGAGATGGTGGTGGAGTTGGGAATGGCCGTGGAAATTTCGTTGGACTACAGTATGATGGTGGAGGACGGGGTGGTTTTGACGGCGGAGAAGATTGAAGCCGCCATTAGAAAGCTGATGGAGAATTCCGATGAGATTAAGACGGCGGTGAAGGTTAAGAGTGAGGAAAGTAAGAAGGCGATGAAGGAGGGTGGATCTTCTTTTAATGCACTTCACCGTTTCATTGATGTGGTAGTAGCCTAGCTAATTTTTTTTTTTTTTTTTCAATTGTTTTAAAAAAAACGAGGATCGAACCCATAAGCCGATAAGCTCTTAGTCACGGGCACAACCTTATGCCAATTGAGCTATGCTTAGTTTGATTTTGATGAGTTTAAATTACAACTTTAGTTAATAATGTTTTGGGTAATTATGTCATGAGTTTAAATTACAACTTTAGTTAATAATGTTTTGGGTAATTATGTCATACCTACACCAAATGTAGAATACAAGGAACTAATTACCAATATCCGTGAAGGTGAACCATTTCATTTCAAATTCTTTAATTTGGAGGTCATCTTGATCTAAGAATGTGTTTTATCTTATTTGAAATACTCAAGTTTGAGAAACAAAATCTTAGTTTATATCTTTATAGTTTTTTTTCTTTTTTTATAACATGTGGTCATTGCTTGAGATGCTGAATTTTGAGTGCATTGACTTCAGATGAAATGACGAGTTTGAGTGAGTGGAAGCGGAGAAGGATGTGTTTGACACATGGAGGGTAAAACTATAGTTATGTGTTTTTTTAGTTTGTAAAATATATCTCCATTAATAAAAATAAAAATAAAATTTCAATATTATTATTCCTGAAATTAAAATAAAATGACAAAAGATGAGTAAAAAAAAAAAAGTATATATATATATATATATATTTGATAATCAATGCGAGATATTGAAAAAATAATGTGAGCAAGTTGTTTTCAAATAAATTTGTAAATGATAAGATAGAGTAAAAATAAAAAAAATCATTCTTAGAATTTATTGGAAGAGATCCTTAATAATTGTAAAAAAAAATTATGAGCTAAAATAAATTCAGATTTTAAGTTTAACAACTCTTCCCTCCAAACACAACACAAAATTCAAAACTCAATACTAATCTCAGTTTTGGATCATGCTGTCAAATAATTAAACACTATTCATAAACTTAAGGCCTCCAATTGGTCGAGCATGCAAAAAAATCCAAAGAAGAAGAAAAAAAACGATATAATAAGATAACAAGTCACAAAATATATACAATCTTCTCTATCACACAAATCCGAACATAACTCAATAAATAAGACATCAATTGCCAGATCTTAAAGATTGATGATTCTATCTTCCACTGATGTGTTGAAAAATAAACTTCCTAAAAGGACAAAAACATAGTATACACAATTAAAACTAAAAAACAAAAAGTTGAGGCTTGCAATTTTGCTTCTTTTTTTCTGTTCTTTGTTTATGTGAGAATTTTCAAGCCCATATAGCAAGTAAAGACATCAAAGCAGTTCCAAGAATAAAGGAAATATTGGCAAAAATTGAAGTTTTTCATTGCTCTGCATTCTAGGGTTTATAAAATCAGCCGCTGGAAGATCCACAAGAGCCAAATAAATTAAGATACCATAAGAGGTTGCATTCAAAATCCCTTCACCTATAAGTGTTTTTGTTCGCTCTTCGTCTTAAGTTTTTGTTACTCCAATGCCTATCTCAATCGGCGTTGTCAAACAAAAGAAAAGCGTCATTGGCGCAGTTGCCTTGTTCTTGAACTTTGCATGCACATTTCAAAACACTACTTCTCTTCGGAATCAAGAAGGTACCAGTTTTCAATCACTTAATTTTTAAATTAAGTAACCATAAAGATATGAAATAAAATAGAGTCATAGATTAGTATACCAGAAGAGGCTGTCAAAATCCCTTCAACTATAAATGCTTTTGTAATGGTTGCCCTCAAGCTTCATCATTGTATTCATTTTTCCTTCTTCTTTCTATTTCTTCTTCTAATCGTTCCTTCAGTGATTGCGACATATTTTCAGTGTCTTGAATAATAAGATGGAGAAGACGGCGATCGAAACGGAACCATGAAATACAAAATTGTCATCATAGCTACGATTCTCTTCGCCGGAATCATAGCAATGGCAACAATTTTATATTTCATCGCTTGAGTTCTGTTTCGATCGCCGCCTTCTCCATCTTCTTCTTCAGGCACTGACAATATGTCGCAATCACAGAAGAAACTATTAGAAGAATAAATAGAAAGAATAAGGAAAAATGAAGACAATGATGAAGCTTGAAGGCAACCATTACAAAAGCATTTATAGTTGAAGGGATTTTGACAGCCTCTTCTCGTATCCTAATCTATGACTCTATTTTATTTCATATCTTTATGGTTACTTAATTTAAAAATTAGGTGATTGAAAACACGTACTTTCTTGATTCCAAAGAGAAGTATATTGACACGGGCAAAATTCAAGAACAAGGCAATTGTGCTAATGGCGTCTTTATTTGCCTGACAACGCTGATTGAGATAGGCATTAGAGTAATGAAGAGTTACGACAAAGAGAGTCACATTTATAATTGAAGGGATTTTGAATGCACAACCTCTTGTGTTATCCTAATCTATATGACTCTTGTGGATCTTTTGGCGACTGATTTTATGAATCCTAGAATGCAAAGCAATGAAAAACTTCAATTTTTTTGGCCAATATTTCCTTATTCTTGGAGCTGTCTTGATGTCTTTACTTGCTAATGGGCTTGAAAAAAAAAAAGGCAAAACTTGGAAGTCCAAACTTTTTGTTTTTTAGTTTTAATTGTGTATACTATGTTTTTTTTTACAACACAGCAGTGAAAGCAGTGGAAGATAGAACAATCGATCTTTAGAATATGGTAATTAGTGTCTTATTCACATAATTATATTTAGATTGGTTTGATAAATAAGATTGTGATATATATTTTGTGACTTTTATCTCATTATACTATTTTCCTTGTTTTTCTTTGGGTTTTTGGCATGCTCGGCTAATCGAATTTATTTCTCTTCAAGAAGAAAGTCTTTATTTATGGTAAGATTTGGATAGCTAAATCATCATTAAGAGGTTACAAGTTCAATTTTCTCTACGTCCAATTGTTGTCAGAAACAAAAAAAAAAATGATGAAAATAAAAAATTTAAACATGAAAAGTGAATTAAAATAAAATTGAATATGTTGGAATTGGAACTGAATTAAATTCTTAAAAAAGAATGAAAAAATGTGAAAGTATTTAAGGTTGAGTAAAACTTACTTTCATCCCGGGCTACTACTATCATGCGGCAGAGTAAAACTTAATGTGAAAGTATTTAAGGATGAGTAAACTTAGTTTAAGTATATATATTAAATTTAGTTTAAGTAAACTATATATATGGGTTGTTTTAGTTTAGTTGAAGTAGATTTGGGTTGTTTTAGTTTAAATTTAGTAATTTGGTTGTTTAAAGTTAGTTTAAGTGTAGGTAAGTGTAGTTTAAGTTAATTTTGTTGTTTTAGTTTAGTTGAAGTAGATTTGAGTTGTTTTACTTTAAATTTAGTGAATTTGGTTGTTTAAAGTTAGTTTAAGTTTAGGTAACTGTAATTTAAGTTAATTTTGTTGTTATAGTTTAGTTGAAATAGGTTTGGTTGTTTAAGTTTAAGTTTAGTCTATTTGGTAGTTTAAGTTAATTTAGTTGTTATATTTTATATTTTTTGAGTTAATGTTTTAAGTTATAATTTTTTTCGTTTTTTAGGTATTTTAGGTTGATGTTATTCACAAAACCTCGAAGATTATATATGAAATTAACGAGGTTTAATTTTGTTATTTAAGTCAACTTTGTACCGAATACAACTTGAAATGTAGAAAACTTCCCTTATAGTTATAATTACGATTGAGACCTCGAGTAGCTTCACAAAAACGCGGTTGGAATGGAATTCTAGTGTGGGCCCAAGTCAACTAGTCAACTAGTGGAGCTGTCTTTATTAATCAAAAAATAGGTGTTCCTGACTGATTGGACGGTGAGAAGCAAAAGGTCACAGGCGGGTGACTAAGTTTGGTTTGGAAATAATTCAAGTTTGATGGTCGTATTGACTTGGGCATTTCATTTCAAATCAAAAAAGTATTTCTTCTATTTTTTTTTTGTCCATAAAAAGAGACTTGTCATTTTCATACTCAAATTTCATTGCTTTTAACTTTCTAATCTCATAATCATAACCATCAAATCAAATCAATGTACCTTAATTAATATAAATATGTGTTATTTACTATAAGGTTTGAGTTTTGATTATCGTACTTTCATGTTGTTTACAAAGCCAAATATAGTTCAATTGATATAAATATGCGTTATTCACTGTGAGGTATGAGATTTGATTCTCCGACTTTAAATTGTATTAAAAACATATAATAATAATAAATCATATCTTTCTTCCTTTTTAGAATTTAAGATCATCACCACAAGTACTTTTCTTTTTCTAAATAGTTTGAGAATTTGGAATGTTAGGAGTTGATTTTGAATTAGATGCTTATTAAATTTGAAAAGAAAAAAATAGGTGTTTTTTTTTAGAATTTTTTAATCGGTTAACCAAACATCATAAACAAATTGAAAAATGTTTTTTAGTTGGTTAATAGCTCTAAAAGTTATAAAACCAGCCTAATATTTATATGTTTTTTGGATTATTAAGTTTTAAATTTAAGTAATAAGGTGTAATTTACATCATGTTAATTGTTGACAAAAAAAAAAAAAATATATATATATATATTTTGATGTAATTTGTCTTTGTCAAATGCCACTATTTTGGTATGGAGACCAAGACTGGATTTGTGCATGGTAAAATCGATTGGTTCAGAGAAGAAATTACTTATAATTGGTAAAAAAGTTTCAACAATTACTTTTTTTTTTAAAAGATGAAAAAAAGGAAAAATAAAACTTATACTATAGCCACAAAAGGGTCCAAAATTAACCAACAAAATTAGTCAAATAATTAAACACCATTCATAAACCTTTTGACATTCCAAATTATTTTAAAGACATCAATTGGCCGAACATACCAAATGAAAAACGGTATAATAAGATAATAAGTGACTAAACATATATCACAATCTTCTCTATTACATCAATCTGAATATAACTTAGTGAATAAGATACCAATTAACACATTCTAAAGATTGATGGTTTTATCCTCTACGCTGTGTTGAAAAAAAAAAGTTTTCTATGACAAAAGATCAAAACATAATATACACAATTAAAACTAAAAATAAAAAAGTTGGGACTTCTCCAAATTTTGCTCTTTTTTTGTGTGAGAATTTTCAAGCCCATATAGCAAGTAAAGACATCAATCCAGCTCCAAGTATAAGGGAAATATTGGCCAAAAATTGAAGTTTTCCATTTTTCTGCATTCTAGGGTTCATAAAATCAGCAGCAAGAAGATCCACGAGAGCCATATAGATTAGGATACCAGAAGAGGCCGCATTCAAAATCCCTTCAATTATAAGTGCTTTTGGACTATCTTCATCGTAAGTCTTCGTTGCTCCAATGCCTATCGCTATCCCAATCGGCGTTGTCAAGCAAAAGAAAAGCGCCATTAACGCAGTTGCCTTGTTCTTGAACTTTGCCTGCACATTTCAAAACACTCCTCTTTAGAATCGAGATCGTAGGAAATTTAAATATTTTGTCCGGAAACTATTTTGTTAAAGTAAAATCAAGATTTGACAATTAAGATTTAAATCACCATAAAAACAGAAGCTTTATGAAAAAGTAATAATATAGTAAGATGTCAAAAAGATATGTTTATTTTAATAGCTTCATTTTGACTATAATAAGATGTGGGATATGAAGCAATTAAAGTGAACTCAATTTAATAATGCTCTAAATCTAATTTTCTACCTAAGTAAGACATGTTTGATTGCTTAATGATTATTTAAAAAGATATGCTTTTCTGGCTGAGATTTTAGCTGAAATATTTGAAAATTCACAAGTCAATTTATGTGGCCACTAAAGGTCAACCAATGTACACAAGTCTGCTGACAATAGGTCCCCATACAACATAAATTGATTTACACATTTGACCACCCAACCCCCACCATCATTCCTATCCACATGGGTTTCTCAACCATTACTTCTTAAAAAAAAAAAAAATATTGCTACTAATCACTTAAATTTAAATTAATAGGTTTGACATCACTTTTTCATATCACTTTAAATTACATTTTTTAAGTTATTTATACACCACCAATTTTCAAATTTCTCTCCAAAATTACAAACAAAAAATAACTAAATTGACAAAGAGTTGTGCCTTTGACCAAGAGGTCATAAGTTCAATCCCCACATTAATTAAAAAAAAATTATAAAAAAAAATATTACATTCACAAGTGTAATTTTATAAATAAAAAAAATCAATCAGCCAAAATCTCAATTTTTATAAAATACATAATTGTCGTAAAAAAGATGGCAAATTCATAAACCAACATAAATTAATTAAAGATAACTATAGATAGGACTAGTTGCACAAACAACAAACAAGTCCAAAATAATTGTAAATTTAGCAAAATTTAAAACATTTTGCAAATATGTTAAAAAATCAGTAGACTCTATAATTTATATATGATTATCACTAATAGACACAAAATTCTATAAAAAAAAAACTTAAGTGATAGATTACTATCAGCGATAAACTTTTATCAACGATAGAACATACTATTAGCGATAATCATATATAAAATTGCTATATTTTTAATTATTATTGATATGTGTTACATTTCTCTTATGGATATTACTAAAAAAGAAAAAATAATAAAACTAAATAAATATGCCCAAGTAGCACAAAGGAGAGATTTCTTTAATAGAATGTATAAGTCTTATCAATTAACTTACACCTCAAGTCAACCAACCTAGTAAAAAAAAAAAACCAAAAGATTTTAATTTACTTTTTTGTCAAAAAAAAAAATGAAAACTCATACCCTTGATCAAATACATGCACCAAAAATAACTCTAGATTTTAAATATATTAACTAAGGATTTTATTTTTTATTTTTTTTAAAGCTAGTCTTTATTTATTGTAAGGTTTGGTTAAGCTCTAATTGATAAAAATAAAAGTTTAATACATGGAGGGTGAATTAAAATAAAATTGAATATGTTGGAAATTATTTTTTTAAAAAAAAGAAAAAAAAAATGAAAATTACCTGTGCGATGCATCCTCCAAGGCCCATGCCTTCAAATAACTGATGAAAAGTAATAGCCGCCACTAGAGGTCTTATCGTTTTTGGACTTTCAGAAACGCCCAAACCTATTCCAATAATTACCGAATGTACCACTATCCCCAACTCCAGTACCTAATTCCAATAATAGTAAATCAATTAATTAATTCATAATTCTATTTTAATTTCATTCAAATCCATAAATTAAATCAAAACAAGTTTGTAAATCTCTGTTCCCCTTTTCGGATTCATTCAACTTTTACACTTTCTCAGTAAAATATATTAAACTATACCTGAGAGATCACTCGGTGCCGGAGAATCTCCGTCGACGATCCGGCCACTTCGGCGGATCCATGAGCGTGCCCATTCGTACCATGAGTATGAACATGAACATGACCTTCGTGACTATGAACTCCGCCGGCGTTCATCTCATCATCGCCGGTTACCTCTGGCCGAGCTTTATTCAGATGAATCCGAGTGAAATAAGAGCTCGCACCGGCGTCCACCATCAGAGTACCGATCGCAGCCACCATAGCTACCAATCCAGTAAACGGAAACTTCGCCCATGGATTCTCTTTGAGTTTCGGCGAATTCAAACTCTCGTACGCATCGGGAAGAACGTGGATGAATCCGGTAGCCAATATGACGCCGGCGGCAAACGCTTTGATCACGAAGAATATATCCTTCTCCGGACTCAACGCCGGAAACGCCTTACCGAGTAAGGGAATCACAACTCCGATGATTCCAGCGAGGAGAATCGTAGCTATGGCGACGATTTTGTATTTCATCGCTAGGGTTCCGTTTCGATCGCCTTCTCCATCTTCTGCTTCAGGACACTGGCAATCTGCCGCAATCACTGAAGGAACGATTAGAAGAAGAAATAGAAAGAAGAAGGAGAAATCAAGAGGATGATGAAGCTTGAAGGAAGCCATTGCAATGGCGGTGGAAGAATTTGGGATTTCGTTTTTGCAGAGAGAAAGCGCAGTGACAGACTCACAGTTACGATTTGATGTTAGCGACGGACATGCGGAGATTTATACTTATTTTAATGAAAATTAATTTATTAGAAATTAAAATTAATTAAATGTTAATATGGAAATAAAATTGGCCATGGCGAAATCATGTCGACATGAAAATTTGTAGAGGCCGAAGTCTCCAAAGACTTGAGAAAATTCGTTGAAGTCAACTTTTAAATGTCGACATTTTCAGTAATTATATTTTATTTTCCAACTTTACCCTCTTCGAATTTCCGACTTCTTCTTCTTCCCCTTTTATTTTGCTTTTTTTCTAAATTTTTATTACACTTTTTTCTTTTTTTAATTATATTATCAGGTTAGACCAATTTACTATTCTTTTTAATGATAATTATTTAACTGTTGGATTTTCAAAGAATTTGATTTAAAGAAAAAAAAAATCCGTAAAAATAGAAACCCTAAACTCTCGAGTGTATCAATTTACACATTCGGATAGAATTTTATTTTAAAGACGTTAATTAAACACCTAAATGGATAAATTACGTGTGAAAACTAACATTTTTCTAAGAGAGAGTGTAATCAGGGTTTAAATTGATACAATCACTAGTTTAAGATTTTAATTGACACCTCCAAAGTTTAAAGGTATAAAATAATTTTTATCCTCTTTTTTTTTTTTCTTACAACATGTTGGAGTGGGGGATTGAACCTAGAACCTCATGGTCACGATACATGTTGTTGAGTTATGTTCTTGTTAAAAAAAAAAAAAAAAAAAAGTTGTATTTGCTGGAGTGAATTTAACTTTGCGATAATTAGTATGCCGAGGAGGTTCGATTCTCGTTCTTGCAATTGTTGCACCAATTATTTTTTTTATCATATTAATTTTTTGTTATTAAGAAGGTCAGATTAAAAGTCATTATAGTAAATTTTTATATAATATTTTTTTCAGGTATTTATTTTCTTTTTCAATTACCATCTAAAAACAAAATTATTCCTTTCAAATTTAAGTAAAATAAAACGTTTAATTACAACATCACAACTTTATGTCAATTGATTATGTTCGATTTGATAATTTGTGAGCTCGATTACTAATTTATATAATATATGTTATTGCAATTAAAGTTAAAATATAGAGATTAAATTACAAAAATAAAAAATAACGAGTTGGAATCATGTTGATAATTTGATAAAATTGACTTAATATAATTATTGATTAATATATCAACATAATAAATGATAGATGTGTGAGAGTGAGATGAATATATATATTTTATTGAATCGGATGGGAGAATAAAATAATGTTGACAGTGCAACAAAATTATAAGGCAAGAGATCCAACTAGAAAATTATTTGTCTGAATAAAATAAGTATTATATTCTCAATCTAAACTAATCATTTTGATATTTTATTTAATTAAAATTGATTTAGGATAAAAGTGATGTTTGGATTTGTTTTATTTTCTTTATTTTGGAAAAAAAAAATCGATTTATACACTTAAATCCGTAATTGTATCAATTAAGTTCTAAATCAAGGACAAGTCAAAATTATTTTCACTTCTATTTAAAATCATCTAAATAAAATTATAATTATACTAAAATAGGAAGAAAAATGATCATGTAATTCTTTTTAAATTAGTGGAGAAAAATAGAAGAAAGAAAATGTTAATCACTTTTTTTTTTTTTTTTGAGTACGAAAATGTTAATCACTTATATTAATGAAAATAGCTTAATTTTTTTTTATACACATGAGAATTATGCATTAACAATTTTTTTTTAAAAAAACCAGGAGGGTCTAAATTGATACAATTTTTAAGTTTAAGCTATATATATTTTTGTCAAACTGAACATAGCTCAATTAGTATAAAGTTGTGTCCGTAACGAAAAGGTCATGGGTTCAATTCTCGCATTAATTAAAATATTCGTTGCAAAAAAAAAAAAAGTATTACGATTACTTTCTTAATCATCAAAGAGGACATCCAACTTCAACTTTAAAAAGATAATAGGTATTTAACTAAAATATACTCAAATTATCATGAAACTATATATATATAGTAAGATTTCTTAGGAAGATTCAAAATAATCATTTTTTTTTTTTTTTATAATATGTGGGGTGGAGAATTCGAACATCTAATCATTTGGTTGATGATATACATTTTATGTTAGTTAAGTTATGCTTATGTTGACAATCACTTTTATTTATTTTAAGTTAAATTATATATTTCTTCTTTGATTTATCTACTTTTATAAGTTTTAATTTGATATTTATATTTTAGAAGCATATCTTTATTTATTAGAAAATGATATTTGAATTTGACAATAAAGTGACTTTAATACTTACGTTAGCTTCCTTTAACTACATTACTTGTACCATGTCAGTGTTCATCATGAACCAGGATTGAAATCTCCATGAGATTTATGGTTGCATTACTTATAGCTTTCTTGTTCGTAGATAAAAACATATTCAAAATAGTCTTTCATTCCAAGACATAACTTGTATTCATGCGCTTCATATTCGCTTAGAGTTCTCTGATCTCAAAAGTATAGTCATCCTCATCCCCTCATCACGTCAATTCCACGAGCCTTTCATCTATTTTCATTCGATCACGACGGGAGAACAAGTAAAAATAGAAAAACTCACATTAAATTTAGGATTTCTATTTATTAACATGATTTTTTTTTAGTCCAGTTAGAATACGAAAATTTAAACCTTCAACCTCAAAAGAAAAAGTACGTTTAAAATATAATTGCCAAGTAATGCTGGACTTAAGTTAATTATTTCTTACTAAGGTTAAACTTTCAATCAAAAGTTGCTTAAATTTGCAATAGAAAGAAACTTTCAATCAAAAGTTGCTTAAATTTGCAATAGAAAGAAAACCATTGGTAAGAATTAGTTAAAGTAGGAAAGACTAAAATAAGAATTTGAAAAATACAATGACAAAATTGGTAAAGCGTACATGAATGGAAAATATATTTTTGCCCGTTAAAAGAAAGTTGGAACTTTATATTATGGTCTCATTTATTATGAATTACCAAATATCATTTTCTTTCTAGGTTTAAAAATATTTTTTAAATTATATATGATATTCAAGATTCGAATCTCCTCTTTTATCTATCATCTTGAATATGATACTTTAGTGATTTTTATATACATATTGTTACGGGCCACTTCAGCATGAAGTGGACACCTGACGTCACAAAACCTCGAGCAATAAGTTCATCATCAAGTGTCCAAGAGATGGATGGCCGACCCTTCGAACGCCTACGACAGATGATCTCGGATCACTCCTATACCGATTGTTGTCATGCCGTCAGTGCCCCACGTTGGGCAGACGAGTGAGTTGATGGGACACTTTTGTCTTACCTAACAAGGCAGTGGTATAACAGTCCCCTCTAATTCGCCTAAGATCGGGGGATCGAAGATCTTCATCATGGGGATAGGTACGGACTAACTCTGGTTGGTCCACGCCTTCTCGCCGGAGATCCTAGATCCTCACGATGAGGAAATGACGAGTCGACCCGATCGACCAACGATCTTTCACCTATAAAACATACCCATGGAGGTATGTCCGAGGTATGCAACACTACTTACGCAAAAACGAGTTCTCAGTCTACCGTTCCTACTTACGCTCAGATCTCTCTAACTTAAGCATCAGAGCCTCGTGGGCCTAGCCCCCACACCGGTGCAAGTATGTCTTCTTCCCTTGTGCAGGTTCCTTACAGCTCCCGCGACGACCATTCACGACGGAGTGCACGAGAAAAAAAGAAGTTCAAAATCTTGCACCAATACATACTAATTCCTCGTCTAGATTTTATTTCCACATCTCATTATAGTTTATTTTATTTTGACGAAATAATGTCATCATTATAATTTGTTTTTTTTTAATAAAAATATGTCATCTCTATAATTTGACATCGTTAAATCAACACCAAAATAATGGATTCTAAAACAAGAGAGTTGATTCTATCAACATCCTATTGATTAACATAGATTTTTTAATGAACATAAAATTAGTATACCATAAAGATTTGGTATTTTTTCTTACATACCAAAAACTAACTTGTTTAAATTAATATTAATTTTCTAAAAATGAAATCATCAATAATAAACTTCATATGATAGAAAAATTAAATTATTAGCTAAAGAATCTAATCTAATATAATCATTTTATGTTTGAATAATAAACTTGATTTGTTTAAATTAAGATTATGGAGTGATTGGAATGTATGATGAAAAACTTACCCTATAATGAGCTATAAATATAATTGAGACATGCAAATTGCAAACAGGCACATTTTGAATAAATCAATCAATTTGGACATATTAAACCAGCTGCCAAACATAATTCTTGGCACAAATAATAAGAGTATTTCTTTGGATTTTTGTTCTTTTTTAATCTGATTTTTTCCAAGTTTGAAAATTTGAAATTCCATTTTGTTTTTTGGATTTTTATATTTATCTTATTTTCGTTTATAAACCTTCACTATTTTTTTAAAGAGAAAAAGCACATAAAACAAAAACAATATTATAATGCTTTCATGTATTTTCCTTTATATTATTATTTTGTCAAATGTACATATACAATTATTAATTATTTTTTATTTTTTAAATATAATTTAAATTTAATAGGAAGATTACAAGGAGATGAAGATTGAATTTGGTAGTTCCTGTCAATTGTAAAAAATATGAGTTTCCCTCATAAAAAAAAATTACTATCACTCTCTAAATAGTTGAATGTTTATGGATCATGAATTATTAGTTTTAGTCTTACATCCAACACTAAAACAAAATCAAGCTTTACTAGCTAAACAACTTTGACGAATTGTCTAAAATCACTCCTTTTTAGTGGCCAAGTTGATTCAAGGGAGATTCTTTCCCTCTGTTCATATGTTTGGAAGTTCAAGCGCAACCATATAGTTCTTACTTTTGTTGTGTGGGGTGTGAAATTGTTGACCAATGGGGATAGGAGAAATATTGGTG
Organism: Herpetospermum pedunculosum; assembly: GCA_028017165.1. Lineage (NCBI taxonomy): Eukaryota > Viridiplantae > Streptophyta > Magnoliopsida > Cucurbitales > Cucurbitaceae > Herpetospermum > Herpetospermum pedunculosum. The sequence goes on from CM051522.1 coordinate 80,300,734, forward strand.
ATGAGGCTTCGACAAAGATTTTTCTTGAACCATGGGTTCCCCGGTCGTTGTCCTTTCGGGTTGTTACGTCGAATCACCATGGAGAGGAGATCTTAGTATCTGACTTCATTACCTCGTCTAATCAGTGGGGCGTGGCTAAAATTAAGCAGATTATGTGGGAAGGGGATTGAGACGTCATTTGTCAAATTACAGCCTGAAAAGTGGTTATAAAGTTGCTCTTCGGGTGAAGGAGACTCAAACCACTCTAAGCGATAACTTGTGTAAGGGCTGGTGGAAGAGATTATGGAGGACAAAAGTACCCTCTTTAAGACTCATCATTTTGTATGGAAGGTTTTGTAGTGGTGTATTCCAACCAAGGTTAACCTTCAGACCAGACATCTAGAGGTCTCTAGTTTCTGTCCTTTATGCAGGAAAAAATGAAAAAACATTTGATCACGCTCTTTTCCATTGTAAGAGAGCTAAAGAGATTTAACCATCCGGATCGATGGATTGACATTTCCCTTAAACTTTTGAAAGTGGATTTTGCTCTGGTGCATGTGTGGCTACTTAGACCATTTGGAAGGATTAAAACACATATATTCACTTTTCTCCTTTTCCTTCAATGACTCTGAGGTGTTAGTGGATTCAGAACTACTTGGGTGAATTTTTTACTGGGTTGATTCTGTCGTCTAGTGCGCCGATGGAGGTGGATTTGTCTGGGCCCCGAATGGTGGTTCTTGTTGTGTCTGGGGATGGTCTACGTTGTGTACATATACAACATGTCAGGAGGGCATAAACCGTTCTGGTTTTGGTGCTGTGATTGATGGGTCAGAGAGTAGTTTGGTCGCATCGATGAATAGGTACAAAGAGGTAATGTTTAGCTCTCTCTATGCAGAAGCTACGACTTTGCTTGAAGGCTTGCACCTTGCGGTTATACTGGGATTCAATCCTTTAAAATTACTCTGATTCTCAATCTTATTATGATGTTAAACGAAGCCATTAAGATTTGGACCGAGGTACACACCTTTAATTGATGACATTTTGAGTTTGAGATCTAAGTCCAACCATCTGAGCTTCTTTCATGTTGGTCGGGAGGGTAACTGAACGGCCCACGAGTTAGTTAAATGAGGTTTTTTCATATCTTTTATGTTGTAGCTTTCTAGTTTTTTCGCTTAGTTGTTATTGTCTTTGTTTGAACATGACAAAACCAATAACGTTGTTTATGTAACATTTTTATCTTTCTTTTAAATGAAATATCCATCTACACCCACCAACTCTAATAAAATTAGGGTCAAAGTCCAAAGACAAAAAGAGATGTAAGGTGGAGGAAGCTGAAGGAGTTCACATTTAAAAGTCAATAAATTATCATTGAGTCCTTATCTTATCCTAAACCCACTGGGTTTCCAAATTCCAAGTTCCAACCCACTCTTAAGTGATACCTTAAAACACTACCAAAAAAAAAAAATCCACTCTTAAAATTAGTGTTTAAGTTTGAAGTTAATTTTTTTCAAAATGAGTTAAAAAATAATAATATCTTTCCTGAAGAAAAAAAACACAATAATAGAGATTAATTTTTGTAAATTTTTAAAAAAGGTTGAGAATAAATTTGATTTATTAAAAGTAATAGAAATTAAAATAGAAATTTAAAATGATATTCGAAGCTAAATGACAAATGGGAGAGGAAAAGTGAGACCAAAGTAATAAATATTAGAAGAACATCAAAACAAAAACATTTATGAAACTAAAATCCGACATTGCATTTGCATTTGACGTGTGTTTAAAACCACAAAATGCGTGTCATTGTCATATTACTCATAGCATATTAAAAAAAAATTTAAAAAAAAATCCCATCGCTCAGTGATTGGAGGGTGAGGAAGTAAAAGATCACAGACAGGTGACGCGAGTGGACAAGAAAAGGATAGAAGGAATTGGAATAAAGGCAAGCAGAAGCCTTTTTTAGTTGGAAGTTTCCCAAGACTTCAAATCCTATTTATCCTTTTTGTTTTTTTCCACAACAAATATCATTTATCAAATACGTCTTATTCTATATATATATATATATATATTTTTTTTTTTTTTTATAATAGACTTCTATCCTCAATAGACTATTTCTTGTCTATTAGTGATATACCTCTATCATTGAGATTATTTTTATAGTTTATATGAATTATGATCAAGTGTTAGACTTTTATCACTCGTCAAATTGTGTCATATTTGAAAATACTTTTAGATTAGGTTAGATTTACTATTATTCTGTGTTAGATTGTCATAAATGCAATTACTTATTTTTCTTTCATCATTAGGGTATTGATTTTCAAATTGAATATTAGATTTTGAACATGTGAATTTGGCTTAGTTTTCAGGAGAGGTAAAAATGTTTTTAGCTTATTCATAGCATCTTCAAAAATTTCAAGGTGGTTTGTCACATTGTCAAAAAAAAAAAAAAAAAAAAAAATCAGAAAATCAGAAAATTGATTTGGTGACCAATTATACAATCTTAAAAGTGCTTCATTGAGTCCAAGGTGCTTTTGTTTTGGTAATAAAAAAATTGCTTTTATTTTTAGAAATTGTAACAAATATCAATTTAGAGTAAAATAATTATAAAAATATACCATTTTTAAAAAAAAAAATTCGCAAATATGACAATTTCTATTATTAGTCTGTGATAGTCATATATTAGTGATAGTCACTCATTTTTTTGCCATATTTACAAAATGTTTTAAATTTTGTTATATTTGTCATTCATTTAGCCTGTTTATGCAACCAACTCTTTAACTTTTTAGTATCAATATTAAGAAAAGAAAAACAGGACAATAATTTAAAGATAGTGGGACTATCTGGAGCATCCACCCAATGTAGATGTTCCTCAATTGGATTGAGATGTACCATCAACATCAACTTTAACCTTAAGACTCTTAATGGAAGAAATATAGAGCTTAAATCTTATTTATTGTGTTTGAATTTCTATCTTTATTTTTACTTATATTTTCAAGGGTTACATTTTGATTCTTAAATTTTATAACTTTTTATAAAAGTTTATTTTTTATTTTTTATTTTTGCTCCTAAATTTTTATAACACATGTACTTGTTCAAAGAATGAGTTTGAAATGGCGATTGATAGTAGCGTTTTTAAGTAAAATACTTTTAAAACTATGTATATGTGGACAAAAAATAGAGATAAAAAAAAGTAGATAATACACTCAATTTGGGATCCTCCTTTTATGATGATGAAGGATGATGTAGCATTGTTGGAGTGAAAGATGCCCAAATGAGCCCCCACCCATAAGTGCCCAATTGGAATTGGAACTATGAGATTGTACTGTTGAACATAGGACTTCAAAAGTGGAAAATGGAATTTTAGAAAAGGAAAAAAAAAATAGGTTAAATTATAAGTTTAATGCCTAAATTTTCATTTCAAAGTAGGTTTCCTTGAATATTAAAAAGTGGGTAATGGCAAGAAATAGCATAAAAATGTTTATGTCCTTCATAATTAGCACACTTTTAACAACAAAAAAAAGTGTTTTTGTACTATCCCTTTAGGTCGGGATCGGAAAAATTAAAATTTGTTTCTATAACCCCTTTTGTCACCTCCGTGTGTTTTCCCGATGACGTCGGTCGAGATCGAGATCGAGAAAGGTTGGCTCATTTTCTTCTCCCTTCAATGACAGTTGAGGTCAAGTGCCCCTCGCAAGTTTGGACACGACCAGAGTGTTTATTAGTGTTTATTTCTTTGCGATTGGACAAATATTTTTGTACTATTTGTGAAAGATAGAATTATTTTTATGTTATTTCTTGCAATTATCCATTTTATGTTATTTAGATCCTTGAACTTTAAAAAATGTTTCATAGATTCTTAAATTTTCATTTTATATCTAACTTGGACTTATTTGATATTTTTTTTAATTCATGGATTGGCTAAACATAAAGTTGAAATTTTAAAATTCCATTAGATATCAAATTTAATTTTATATTTAGTAGAACAATTATCGATTAATTTTTAATTTTTTGGAATAAATATAAAATTGAAAGTTTAAGAACCTATTAAACATAAAATTGAAAGATGATTGAGATACATTGTACACAAAATTGAAAGTTGGAAGATCTATTGTACACAAAATTAAAAATATTAAACATACAATTGAAAGTTCGAAGACCTAATAGACACTTTTGAAAGTTTAGGAACCAAATAAACACAAAAATTAAAGTCAAGGAACTAAACGGTATTTGTCAATTGTTGAGACTTAGAGAGGAAAAGAAAAATATATAATATCAAACCATATTTATCACTCTTACATTACCTACAATCAGGAAAGCCAAAAGTTCAAACTTCAATTACAATGATTCACGAAAACAAAACCAAAAAAAAAAAATTAAAAAAAAGACCTTTCTTATCGACCTGTTTTACAAGCTTCAAGGAAAATTTTCATCCACCATATGCACAAACATATCTTAAAAAAGGGTCACAAAAGAAATGGTTCCTGAGCTCACCACTAAGTGCCCTTTTTGCAACTAGCAGTTAGGGTTTACCATCTGCACCTAAACATATTGCAGCAATATACTGTAGAATCCATGAACAAGCACCAAATTATGCACCTGACAGACATGTATTCAAACTCGACGTATACCCATGTCTACCTTTTCTTCTCATCTTTCTCGAATTCTTCATAGAAGTCGTCGTCGTCGTCATAATATTCTTCAGTGTCATCATCATCATAATAATATTCTTCTTCAAGGTCCGAGTCACTGTCCTTGCCATTTGATAGATATTTTTGCTGTTGCGCCCCCATCAACCTCTCTTGAATTCGATCTCTGATGGCCGTGCCCTAAACAGACCCATGGTTTTTTTCAGATGCAACCCATTGATTTTAGTTCAAGATTCCCAAAACCATGTTTGTTTTGTGTGCTTTATTCTTCTTATCTACTTCAAAGCTTAATGCATATGCATAAATGCAAAAAAGGATAATTCGTGCATTAACTTACCATCTTATGACAACCTTCTTCAAACATCTCTAGGAATCCAGCTACCCAGCGATCGGCATTTTCCACCCACTCGTTCCTGTGCATGCCGGCAGTTTTTGCAACTGTTTGAATCTGCAATATTCAGAACAAGCATTTTCAACTATAAAAAATAATATAGAATACTGCCTATAATTAGGTCAAAGTAAATAAAGCCTTGAATATAGTATAGTTATATGTCCAACGAAACCAGATAAAGCCCTGGCTAGCACTAAAGTATAAAAAGGACTTTTTCCACCTCAATGGGCAGAATGAGGATCCTAGCACACTAATGAAACATGATCTAGAAGTGAATAACCATGATTAAAAAGATAATGCAACGGAAAATAATAAATGGATTGATACAGATTTTCAATTGCTACATCATTTGATCAGAACGATCCAGTTTAAACTTAGATGCAGTGCTCATACTGCACCCCAACAAAAGCTCCCCAGACAAAGTGAGAAGAACTGCAAGGAAAACAGATTGGAAAATATGCAACAAAATCTTCACCCTAGGAAAAGCTTGTAAAACCCTTTGAACGAAAGAAATACATGCTGCATGAAATGTAGAATACAGTATATTTGAAAAACCAAGAGGTAATCAACTTGCTATATTAGGTGAGCTAAATATCAATTACCTAGTTGCCAAAGTCCTGATATAAAAAGTCAGGTATCCATATAAACTTAATTGCTTGAAATAGTACCCAAAAAAGAAAAAAAAAATGTGCTTTCAAAGTATTAGAAACAATTTATTTCAGAATCGTGACTTGAGAAAATAGGAAAATGCAGCAAGAATATGCTTGTGCATACATGAAAACTAGGTTTCATACTTTTATATAAGCACCTATAAGCATGCCTATGGCATTGTTTTACATGCGATGCTTCAAAAAAGAACCACAAAAGAAGGATGCTCACTAACAGTAATATTAAGGTTGTCAACCTGAGCATCTCAATGGTTATGACATTATATCCTCATCCAAAAGGTCAGAGATTCCAATCTCTATCCCCACATATTGTTGAACTAAAAAAAAAGAAATATAAAAGTTCTTTCCAGCTAACTTAAGAATTATAATATATCTAAAACTAAATTAAAAAAAGGGTAATAATACTCCCATGGAAGTAAGCTTGCACAAAATTTAACTTTCTTACCAAAAAGTCAACTCCATGAATGTACAATTACAATCCCTTCTAAAAAATCATATCCTACAATAAAACAAAACCACAGCCACACAAGCAGATTGCTTCCCTCTTCTTTGTTCAAGCAGCTTGCTTCCCCTTCTTTGTTCAGATGGTCTACTCGAAGCTTTATTCTTTTATTCTTTTATGTTTTCACTTTTGAAAACTTCATTTTAAATTAATGTATAAAACTTACAAAAATAGTCTCTTCAACAAATGAATTTAGACCAAAAGTATCTGGAACCAGCCATGTTTTAATTTTGGAACAAGTTCTAAAATCAACTAAAGCCTGAAAAGAACCCGAAGGTATATTTAGATGCAAGTTGTTCTTCCCTCGTTTGCTCTGATGTGGTGTCTTAATTCAAGTCATTTTAGGCTAATATAAAATGCAGCACACCTTAAGCTCGTTTAAGTTCTTCAATAGGTCAAGAAAATCATATTCTAATTCTCCTATGTTCTTCCCCAATGATATATAGCTCCAGTAAAACATATATAATAATAATAATAATAATAATAATAAAATGAAGCATCTGCCACAGAGAACTGCGAAGCTCTGAAGAGACATAAACTGAGGAAATCTACGATAAAATAAATAAATAAAAGCCTCGTGTTTTTTTAGGCTCAAGGTGAACAGCAAGGCACGGGTTATATAAAGCAAGGCACGTAGTGATATTTTAAGCAAATAAATATCACAAGATATTTTAGAAGTATATTCTTATAAGTAAAGTTTCTACTTCATCAAACAAAAGCAGAAGGATGATATATCGGAAGGAGACAAATCTAATTAGAAAGAAAGGTATCCGGATGTTCCAAATAATAATGATAATCATAATAACCTTAAGGGCCTCGCTAAAATGCACATGTGAGTGAGGATGCCTTGGAAGTGTCAAACGTGTACCCAAGAGCACAGAGCACACAGTGCACACCTATGTATATTTAAAACAAAATCCTTGAAATATGGAGTTTATCCAATATTAAGCAGAGATGCACAAACTAAAATATAATACATTTGGCTTTCTCTAATGTGAAGATCTCTAGCTTTTTTCCCGACAGTTATGGTTAATTAACAAGTAATAGCAGAAATGCGCCAAACATAATGCACACTTTTAGACAAAACCTAGTGTCAATTTTTCAAGAATGCAAGTGAACTGCTATCACATAAATAATTATTTTAATGCAACACCTAAGGTAGATGTACAACTATTCCATCATTTCAAATAAGAGGAATCATGAAGCGGACATTATAAACTCCACTTCACTACTACTGCATCCAGTAGGCTATTGTTAAGGAATGAGATATGGGTACCTTTTCTCCCACTTTTTCTTGATGTTCCTTAACTTTCTCCTGTAATTTCTTCAATCTCATATTTACTCTAAGCCGCTTTTCCTGGTAATGGTATACAACAAGATTGAGTTGCTTGTTAAGAAACAAAATCAATATAATATAGCCTTGCTGACTAGCAAGATAAGTCATCCAGGTAAAATAGGTCAATCTAGATGCAATATCATACCTTTACAAAGCTGACTCCAAGCTCTTTCCTCGAATAGCCACGGTCTAAATTGCGCAACACATATTGATTATAATCTTTGACAATCCTCATGATAATGTCTGAAGTCGATATTCCTTCTGTCCTTTTTGTCTCCTTGAACCTTCCAATTTTTTTAACCTACAAAGGAAAAGTTACCACCTATGAAACCATATGCGATGGCTGATACCTAAGCAGTAAGCATCAACCTGATTAAATGGATATACCCATCCTCTGAACTTACAAATTCATAAACATCCTTCCCAGCTCCGGTAGCATCAGCATAACTGTATAAAGGCAGAAAAAGGAGAAATACAAAAGATAGTTACAAGATGACATAGATCATTTAAATCGGAATCAGCGGAAAAAAATCAATATGAACAGATAGATGCACCATGAACAAACAAATTGGAGTTCTTCCTCATACATTTTACTATCCGGCCTATATTAATTAGACGGGTAGAAGCCCAGATAAATGGGGAAAAGGAAATAAACTCCATTGCTCATAAGTAACTTGACCCTTTTGATTCACTTAGATAAAGTAAATAATATCCTTACGGGAGAGAATCATGTGCCACAAAGTCAATATTGTGCTTGTCAATAAATTCTTGAGAGATCACCCAGGGTGCATCAGGAACCACTTCATCCACCCACCTGCGGAAAAGGGAGGGGAAAAAAGGAGCAAATAAATAAAACCATGTTGAAGAATCCATGCGACTAAGATTGATTCCACGTTCATTAGAAGATATATAAAGTTCATGTAGATGTTGATAAATCGGAGTTAAATTTTCATCCATCACAGGCACAGATACAGTTGAATTTAAAGAATCGAAACACGCCTACTAACTAGCGTTTGTATGTATCAAAAGCACATCTATTAATTGCAAAGTTTCAAGATCCAAAATCCCCAGTAAAGAAAAACTCAGGCAATAACGAAAAGCCATACTTGCAATGGCGAAGAGATTCATATCGTTCAGCCTCAGTCATAACAGTTTTCCCTTTAAACTTGTGGGTAATCTCATCATTGCAACATCCAACTACCAGATAGGTATTCGGGAACCTGAAATTACAAGAAGAAACAATAAGCACAACTCGTCAATTCCAAAGACGAAGCAAAAAAAAAACAGGCCGAACACTAAAAAGTGATACAATAGAAGATCAGGGAGAAGTAAAAGCAAGTTGAGAAACCTTTAAATTATGAACAATCAAGTAGTCTAATGCATCAGAAGAAAACAACAATTTCTACACAGGAACTAAATTACTTAAATCGAAGAGAGTTAGAAACCGTTAAAATCATCTCATCCCCTGAAACGATCAGTTACAGATGCAACACAGCATGAATAACAAAGAAAACGAAGAGAAATTAAGTAAAAGGAGAAGAAATTGAGAGATGAAACTGACGATTTCTTGGCTTGCTCAAGAGAGCGAGCGTGACCAAAATGGAAGAGATCGTAGATCCCATCAGCGTAGACTCGAACTGGACGGTCCGTCGGGTAATCACAATTCGAATGATTTTGAGAACCGTTAGGGGCGGATGCGGTGGTGGTGGTGGTGGTGGTGGTGGTTGTGGTGGTGGAATCGCCGGGGTTCACCTCCGCCATTCGAATTACCTTACGACCTTCTCTTCTCTTTCGCTATCATCCTCCTTCGATGAGCCTTTTGTTGAGCGTTTCTTCTCCTTAATTTTTTTTTCCCCTTTTTTTTCTTTTTTTTTTTCCCTTTATTTTTTTTTCTTTTTTTTTTTTCCGACTCTCCTGATATAGCGTGCACCTCCGACAGCGCGACAATTTCGCTCCCTATTTCTTTGTTTTCTTTTTCTTTCTTCGGTATTTTTATATTCTCCAATTTATAGCTAATAAAAAAAATTGTCCATATAAGAAATATATATATATCTTTGCAAAAATAAATAAATAATAATAATATATATATATATATATATATTTTTAAAGTTAAAGGATACTATTAGAAAATTATTAACTTATTTATTTATGTTTATGCATTTATTCATATATATTTTTTAAAAATTTAGGTTTAGCTCATCTAGTATATAAACATCTTATTATGAATGAAAAAAATAAGAGAATCATTATGATTTGGGATGGTATCAGAGCTTCGATTCTAACAACATCAAAATCATACTAAATCCTAGAGCGGCAAATAAAAATTGAGAAATTGACTAATTATTATCCGCTTATTAAAAAAACATTCGTTAACAAGATTTATTCTCTGGCAGGTTTAAAAAAATGAACTTCCCAATAAATTAGACAATGTTGAAATTATCCGTAGATATGTTAGTATATTCGTAAATGGAAGAGTTGAATATAGATATTAAAGGTTAATAGATATCTCCGATATCTTTTATAAATATCCATAAAACATAAAAAAAAAAATATCATCTATTAATATCAATATGGATATAAATACTAATAATAAGACCTATAACGTAGTTTAATTATTAATTTAAATAATTTTTTTTTAAAAAAATGATTTACAGAATTATCTGTTGATATCGATATTTCACTGATATATCTGTAAAATTGAATTGTCGATATTGATATGGATATAGATATTTTCGTCATTGAAATTAGGTGTCACTTTTCTTCCAAACAAATTTTGAAATTTCAATTTTTTTCTTTTAAAGATTGATTTCATATATATATAGTATGTATATTCTTTACCAGATACCACTTATTATCGTTTTCAAAAAAAAAAAAAAAAAAAAAAAAAAAAAAAAAAAAAGATACCACTTATTATCACACACAACCAAATTTTATTTTCTAATTTTTTAAATTGATGAGTTGAATGTAATCATTTTTAAAAAATAAATAAATACCATAATATTTTTTTTTAATTACCATCGATTATAACAATTATTTTCCAAATAAATTTTAAAAATTCAATTTTATCTTTTAAGAAATTAATATTTTTTTTATATATCTAGTATTTTTTTTTTTTATCAGTCATCAGACAATCACATATTATCTCATAATTTTTTTAATTGGTCAAGTGAATGTAATCATTTTTTTTTTAACCATCAAGGTTGAACTAGTGGTCATGACAATAAATCGAGTTTTAACGGTGAATCAGACCATTGTTGTGGCGCCAACAACCATTCCTAAGTGGATCCCTTCTTCCGAGGGTGAGTTTAAGCTAAATGTGGATGCCTCTTGCCATTATTCTGAAGATAAAACGGGGGTTGGGGCCATTACCAGGAATGCGAGAGGAGAAATGGTTGTTGCTAAATCGCTATGTATTCAAGGGAGGATGAATGCTCTTTATGCAGAGGCCCTTGCTCTTCTTCATGGATTGGAGCTGACCGCTGCAAAGGGAATTCAAAATCTTTGGGTGAAGTTGGATGCCCAACCCTTAGTATTGGCGATTCAACAGAACAAAACTGCAGTTTTCTTCTCAAGGAGTTGTTCTTGCATAAATAAGGGATTGGATGACAAGGCTCAAGGTCAAGGGCTTTAATTATGTCTCCACGATCATTAATGGAGTAGCTCACCATCTAGTTGTTCAAGCTTTCAATTTTAGTGGTTTTTCTATTTGGGAGGGTATGCCTCCTAATTAGCTTCTATATTATTTACTGTTGGATTTGAATGTTGGCAGACCCATGGGTCATGAAGAGCCTTGAGACTTCAATCCCTTCCTAGAGTGAATGGGTTCAATTCTTGGTGGGGTGCGCGTAAGCTGGCTCGGACTTAGGAATTAATTTCCTACGGATTTTTTAGAGGTCCTACGGGTTTCCTTGACATCCAAATGTTGTAGGTCAGACGGTCTATCCCGTGAGATTAGTCGTGGGGTGCGTGTAAGATCGCCCGGACACTCACAGATATAAACAAATATTATTTTAAAAATAAATGTGTTTTTTTTTTATTACAATCCGTTGTAACAATTGTTTCTCCCTCTAACCTAACAAATAATTTAGGACAACCAAAATATTATTTTAAATCAAAAGCATACTACATTTTAAATAATATATATTTTTTAAATACAAAATTTGACCGTATGACTATTTTGGTAATTTAAATTATATCGGACTGATTTAGTATTCAATTACTAAACAAACATGGTAAACTATTTTATCAGATTTAAAATTTAAATTTACCCCACACTAATTTAAATTAATTCTAAGTAATTTATTGGGAAATTGTAGTAAATGACAATTTAAGACTTATTTTTTGCAAATATAGCATGTTTTTAAAAATTTTGCGGATATAGCAATTTCTATCGCTGATATCTTACGACTGATAGAAGTCTATCGCTGATCACCTCAGCTTTTTATAGATTTTTGTCAGTAATAATAGTCTATCAGAGATAATAGTCTATCACTGATAGAAGTCTATCAGTGATATAATAAAGTCTATCAGTGATAGAAACAGGTTACTTCTCTTATCGCCAATTAATTTTATGATAGAACTAAATAACATCTAATATAGTATAGAGCTCACGAAGCCACCTCACTCACAATATAATATATATGGTCAATGTCTAATGGGGACGAACTTTTGACCTAAAATAAAGTATTGTGAAAGGAGGTAAAATTTACCTTATATTTAATATTAATTTATTCAATTCTCTCTTAAAAAAAAAAAAAAAAAAGTGGGCCCGTGGGTGAGTGGAGTCCTGAAAAGTAAAAATACATATTATAATAATAAAAAAAAAATAAAAAAATAACGCAACATAATTAACAAGGGGTTCCAATTTTCCACACACCGAATACATACGGTGGGCGGAATTGGTAAAACGGAACGTGGCGAATGAAAAGAGTTCACACGTGCTAAGCAGAGCCGTGCCGCACGCTCCAACTTTCCGACAGTCAAAATTAAAAAAGGAAAAAAAATGTCATCTTTGAAGAATTTGTCAGCAGACGACTTCGGTGCCTAACTTCTTCTTTTACACATCCCACTCCCCCCCCAAAAAAAACTACAGTCGAATCCCGCCACCGTGCCGGAGTCACGCCGGCCGATGATTCTGAGCCGCCGGAGAAGACCCATCAAATATCCCCATGTAATTAACATTATAATTATTACTCCTCGACCCCCCATCAAAAAACGCCTCACTCCCCGCCGAATTGCTCAACGAGAACATAAACGGCGGTTGCGGTTGCGGTTGCTGCGGCGGTGGGGGTTGGTTTTGGAATTGGAATTGCGGCGGAGCAGCCAGGTGGTAGGCGGCAGCGGACGATGGGTCGAAAAGGGTGTGGGAATTACCGGGAAAATTACCGAATGCGGGGAAATTGGGGGCGTTGTTGGAGGAGGGCCCACCGGTGAATTGTTGAACCATGGCTCGGAAATTGGCCGCGTCGGTGTTGAGTAAAGTGGTTGGGGTCCGTCGAGAGGCTCTGGACCGCTTGCGGACCGGCTTGACGACTCGGCCCCCATCTGGACTAAAACCGGACGACGCCGGTGGGGTAGTGACGGCGGCGGTGACGACGGTGGAATCAGAAACCAACCCGGAATTGGCTTGATCGTGATCGGAAAGATGAAAGGGGAGTTGATTATTAGAAAGGTTGTTTGGGTGATACATGTGGAGCCATTGATCAGCCATACTTTGTAAGAAAGAAAACAACAGAGGAATTAACGAGAAGAAGAGGAAATAGAAGAGTGGTTTTGGTGAGAGACACAAAGTATATATATAGATTTATATGTGTGTTTTTGTGTAATTGGTTGGTCATAAAGGGGAGACTTCCCCTAATACCCTCCAACTCTCGAGTCTTATCGTTTCATTTTTACTCTTGAATTTTAAAATTTATGGTAGAATATATCATTGTTTTAACATGACTGTTTGGTTTCATCCAAAAGACTTCGTACCAATATTGGTGATAGTTGTCACTCGATCATTTATCTAACCAGTGTGCAAAAGTAACACATTTAACCTATTTTGTTCTCAATAATCCTCCCCTCGAACAAATTATTACATCGACCTCCCCTCATATAGAATCATATTACACTATTACCTTATAATGTTCAACCACGCCCCTCGTATAATCATCTCTAAATTACATTTGAGCTAGCAAAGCTCAATCACATTTTCACGGTAACTAATTATGAGTAATGTTATTGGAGGCGCATCAATATTTTTATTCAGCACTCGATGATTTTACCGACATAGCTAAGTCAGAGGCATGACTCTGATACCACTTGTTAAGGACAATAAACTCAGACATCTCCACAATAGTATCATACTGTCCACTTTATGGGCATAACTCTCATGATTTTGCTTTTGGTTTCACAAGTCTAATGCCATTGGAGATAATTGTTCCTCCTTATCTACCTTGATCTTTTCTTTATCTATTTAATGTGTCAAATATCACACTTGAGCCTACTTTCTTCATAACAATACTTGATATCATCATTTATATCATTAAGATAAATAGACAAAATTAATTATGTAAATAATGATATCTTTTGAAATGAAATAAATCATAACAACGATTTTCACTCTTCTATATAGTGCGTAAATAATTTTTAGAATAATTTCAAAATTCAAGGATGCAACATTTTCTTTTTTTAAAGTCTAGAAACATAATTGGATATTACTACAAAGTTGAATGTATTTTGTATAATTTAGTATCGAGGATGGAAGATGAGATCATGAAGGATGTCACGTGATGGGGGCACGTGGGGCTGCTGGTGTTGATTGTTTCAAAGCTTCTGGAGAGAGAGGGAATTAAAGTTGTAAATTTGTAAAATTTGTTGCTGCCACTGTGGACTGCATGCTTCCTGGAAACCTGCTGCAGTTGAATGCTGCCGTCATAATCAAACTTCTCAAATGCCATTTTTTTTTTCTTCCTTTGGGGCCACTTTCTTTTCAATCATTTTTTTCTATTTTTTTTTGGATTCGTATTCAATGGGTCAATTAGAGCACTTATTATGGTTTATTGTTGCGATCCGGATGGCAAAATTGTTCGCGGGTCCTCGAACAAATGGGGTCGGAGAATTCTCAATATAACTGGATACAGAGGTCAAATCAGAGATTTAATCGGGTTCTTGGTCAGGGAAGGGGATCCCCGCCCCCATCCCAACCCCAAACCCGCCCCAATTATTATTATTATTTTTTTTTAAATATATATTATCATTATAATTATATAAAATTATAATATTTTATTAATATATTATATAATGTTATTAATAATTTTTTTATATTTCTTAAACTTAGTTTTTTTTTTTCTTTTCTAATATAATTTCATTAATTTTTATATTTATTTTCATTAATATAAATGTTGCTGTAAAAAAAAAATAATAATAAATATATTTTTTTAATTTCAATATTTAATTACTTTTTAATAAAAAAAATAATTAAAAAAAAATGAAGAATTTTCTCTACGGAGACTCGATCTCCGAACGGGGATTCCTCGACTCCGACCACGACTCCCCAAAACGGAGAACAGGGCGGGGATGGGGAGTGCATCCCCGACCCCGACCCCGCCCCGCCCCGTTGCCATCCCTATGCTTCATGCTTTATTTTTTTTTTCTTCAAACAATCCTAATAAACTAAACTATTTTTTACGAGATAATCTTAAAAATGATAACGAGATGGAATAGAGTCGATGTGTACTTTTCATTTTCATCCACACATATTCTTATTTTCAAGAATCGAAATTGGAGTCGGGAATCCTCGTTTGAAAATCGAGTTCCCTAAAAACGAATAAATTTTTGTTTTGGCACTTTATTTTTACTTATTTTTAAAATTAATTAAAATTTGATAAAAAAAAAATGTTAAAACTATATATAATAATTTTTAGAAAAATTGTAACCGGTGTAATTTAGAGTAAAATAATTAAAAATATAGTACATTTTTTTAAAAAATTGCAGATATGACAATTTCTATAACTGATAGTATGGTCTATCGCTGATAGACTCAGTTTTTTATAGAATTTTGTCAGTGATAGAAGTTTATCAGTGGTAGTCATATATCAACGATATAGTCTATCGGTGATAGCCACTGATTTTTTTGCCATATTTACAAAATATTTTAAATTTTGCTAAATTTGCAATTATATTGGGCCGGATTGCTGTTTGTGCAACCAACCCTAATTTTTATGATATAATTAGTGTTGTGTATTATTTTATATATCTAAATTATTATTTGTTAGGCACTATTTATTTTATTACTAATTCAATATGAAACAATTAATAAAATAAAACACAAGCTAAAGTGAACATAGTTCAGCTGACATATGTATGTGCTGACGACCCAGAGGTTTGTGGTTCAAATCCTCACACTCCAATATACTAAAAAAAAAATTAAAAAAAACACAAATAATTAAATAATTAAAAATAGGGGTAAGGGATATGTGGAATGTATCAGCATCCTTGTCCCGACAAAATATCCTCACCGGGACCTAGGAGATTTTTGTCATGGGTACATAATTTGTTTTTTCTTTTTAATTGTTGAATAGTCGTATTTTTTTTTTTTAAATTGAACCATCCATTTTTTTTGGGTTAATAATTAATATCTTATCTATTAAATTATGATTAAATTCACGTAAATAGTCTACTTCAATCTATATTTGCATCGAAGAACTTACAAGATTAATATTCTAGATATTTTTTAAAATAACAAAAAACCAAAAAACGATAACGATATCAAATGAGACCTAATTAAGTTAACTCATAAACCCATGATAATTGTGTTGTTTTTCTTTTTAAGACTTTTGTGTGGTTGGTAGGTTGTTTATTGATTTAATTACCGTATAATTTTAATCTATAAATTAATATGGATGATTGTGTATGTTTAATCCCTGATCTTTAAAAGTTTCAACTACATTCCTAAGCTTTTGATTTCGATTTTATTAATGTCATTATTCAAATAATATCGACAGTGACATGCTGGTTGGATTAACAAAAATATGATCTTAAATTTTAGTAAGAAGATGTATAGTAAACATAGTTCAACGATAATTGATATGTATTCATTTTTTTTTTTAAATCGAAGGTACAAATAATCTCCATAATCTACATTTGTGATATTAAAAAAATATATAAGCTTAGTTTTGGATATTTAATTTGGATGACATAAAATAAAACAACAATACAAATTAGTCTTCTAAAGCTACATTTAATCACACACACTTTATGAAATGACATTCAAAATAAATTCAAACTTCACTTTTGAAGCACATCTGGACTTTGAATACAAGAAGGAAAAAGAGACAAAACTTTGTGTATTATTTAATTTGTGGTCATCATTCTCTCCAATGCAATCCATGCCAAAAATTCTTTAGGGACCATTTTTTTTTTTTGAAGAGATTTAGGGACCATTTTCATTCTTAATTTCTTTTGGTTTTGAATGGTGAATGAACTTCAGTTCAATATGATTCAATGAATTTCAGTCACCTTTTTTTTAAAAAAAAAACTTCATTTTTACATAGATTTTTTTAAATCTAATAAGTTGGGTTGACATAGCTAACAAGAGCATAGCTCAACGACATATCGCCTAGTGACCATGAGGTCCTAAGTTCATTCCCTCACCCAAACATTTTGTCAAAAAAAAAATTGGGTTGAGTTTTAGCCAAAACAATATGGATTATAGAGATCGAAAATGTCAATAAAATAGTCTTTGACATATACTCATTTTTTTAGGTCAAAGCTTCCGATCACCATATTTCTGGTATAAATAAAAAGAAAAAAAAAATCAATTTATACCCCTGAATTTTGAGAGTTGTATCAATTAAAACTTTAAACTAGCAATTGTATCAATTTAAATTTTAAACTTTCATAAGTGATACAAAAATTAAAAATAAATAAATAAATGTAGATAGCTGAACATAATTAACATCTACTAATTCTTCTAATTTCTAACTTAGTTTATTTAATGAGCGGTACGGAAATCAAACTCACAAAAGTTGAAAAAACAACCAAATCTAACTGAATTGAATTCATCCTATGCATTTAATTAAATAACAACGGTGGTAAGTTCAATCTCATTAAAAGTTAAAAATACAAACGATATATTGTATAAATTAGTAATCAAAGGGTCATAAGTTGAATTCTCCACCCCACATGTTGTAAAAAAAAAAAAAAACCATTTTATTGGCTAAAAAATTTGCCCGTTCAATTAAACTTTGTTTGTTTTAGCTAAGTTCGGTCGACCCTCTAAGGTGTTAAAAATTAAAAGAAGAAAAATGAGTTGATTTTGAGTTGAATTTTCACTTTTCAACTTTTTTTTTTTTTTTTCGGTGAGGTGAGAATTCAAATCTCTAATCTATTACTAAAAGTAACTGTTTTACGTGCGTTGAGTTATGTTCATGTTAACTTTTATTTTTCAACTTTAAATTAACGAGTTAGGTTGGTTGACATCATAATATGTATTATTTTTTTTTCCTGAGGAATATGTATTAAAAACTTAGTAGAGAGCCACATAAATTCTTGATACTCAGTTAATATTGTCGTATTTTCTAACTCAGTCCCTCAACTTTTAAGTATGTGTCTAATAGATTCATCCTATTTTGTATCTAATTAGTCTTTGACTTATTTGATATTTTTGTAAATTCACGAATCTATTCTATACAAAATTGAAAATTTAAGGTATTATTTGACACAAAATTAAACCTTACCGATGAACCCTTTTATATTCATTTCTTTGTTTCAGCGTCTAGGCTCTGCATGTGGACGCTTTCTCCATCAACCTTCTCCATCGCTTAGAAAATATATATAAATTATACAAAAATACTCATAAACTTTAAAAAAAAAAATCTTTCATTTTTTTTTCTTAAATATAAATGATTTAAATTGATGTGACAACTAATGTGTGAAAATTAGAAGAGAAACTAATATTACTTACAACTATACAGAAGATTTAAGAGTTGTTATCATTTATTTCACCTCAAAATATATCTTTAAAATAATTTATATAATTAATTTTTATACATCAATTGTTATGTCAATTTACACATTAGTCGTCCCATCAATTTTCATCTTATATTAAAGGAGAAACTT
Source organism: Herpetospermum pedunculosum (assembly GCA_028017165.1). Taxonomy (NCBI): domain Eukaryota; kingdom Viridiplantae; phylum Streptophyta; class Magnoliopsida; order Cucurbitales; family Cucurbitaceae; genus Herpetospermum; species Herpetospermum pedunculosum. Next base: position 80,319,356 of record CM051522.1, read on the forward strand.
TCAGTGTATTTTTCAAAACAAATTTCAAAAGTAAAAATAAAACCTTTTAAAGTTTAGGAACATAATTAAAACATATCCGAAAGTTCACACGGGTATTTCATATTGTTATGACACAATCGAATAACAAAGAATAAGAGGGCGAGAATCAACACAAAATTTACGTGGTTCACTAACGTTGTGTTACCTACGTCCATGGATAGAAGAGAAAGAGTTTATATTACGAACAAGAGAGATTACAAAATTACCGACCGGGAGGCGACAAAAGTTGTTTATATATGACACATGACCGAATACATAATGGTCCAAAGCCCAATACAAATTGGTAAAACCTCAATTAAATTTTTGGTACGTCGTAGTAAGTCATACCAGATTCAAAGCATTTCAATCCATATAATTTAACCCCAAAAAAAAGTCAAATAAAAACAAAGTAGAAAGAAAAAGAAATTGAAATTGAGATGGACAAATTCGCACGTTCTTTTGACCTAAAGCTATGAAATTAGATCGATTTCATTTTTTATTGATTTTTTATTTATTTGATTTGATTTTTGTACATTATTGGGTTTTTCGTCGGTTTCATTTGTTTTTTTCTTACTCTTTGACCAAATCAGCTGCGGTTTTGATTGTTTTCACACCCAATCTCTCTTCTTGCTTGTTTTCCAAATCTAATTTGCTTCTTAATCACATTTCTTACTACTAATCACCCAATTAAAATTTGATGTTCATTTTATAGGAATGTGATTTGAGGTACATGGATTCAAACTTTCTACATTTGCTTACAAATATTAACCTGCCTTATAAAGGAACTATAGTTTAATTTGGATCATTTGTTTGTGATTGTGACAGGCTCGTGTTGAATTGTACGAGTTCGATGCTTTGTTAGATACGTAACATCGTATTCATGTTTGAGTTTATGTATGTGTTGCTTAGATTTGTATCAATAGGTTAAGTTAATTTTATCTCTAATATTTGTGTATTTTTTTTCTTTCAATTTTACCATTTTTTTTTTGTTGTTGTAAATTTTCAAATTTATTATTTTTATATATGGCTAAATGAAGCTAGAATGAGAAGGAATAATTAAGGTCATGTTTACCGTCCGTAATAGATTTTTCTCAACATAATAAATCAATTGTAATGGATTAATGCTTTAACCGTTGATGGTGTTTACTTGCACGTATCATTCGTGAATTTACCATAATACCCTTTCGCTTTAATCGTGTTCAGAATCGCGTTGACTCATTCTACTAGCGTTACTCGTGTGAAGACTTGTGTGGATACTCGTGAACCCATTTTTCAATATGAATCTTCACTTCCCTAGTTTATTCTCTCTTCTTTCTTCGTTTTTCGCCATTGAAGCTTCAATCTCTTCCCTCCTCCATTAACCCATTTATGTTTCTTCCTCACAAAAGAAAAACAACCCAGGTTTCACATTAAATTAATGAGTTTCTCTCTTTTCTCCACAATTTGTTCATCTTTTATCCCACACCAACATTTTTTTTTATTTTTTTTTTAGTGTTGAAAAAAAGAGAAATGAAATTGGTGAAGAGACGTGAAAGAATTTGTTGAAAGAAAAAGAAACCTAGGTTTCACATTAAAGTAATGAGTTTATCTCTTTTCTCCACAATTTGTTCATTTTTTATCCCACACCAACATTTATTTTTTTTATTTTTTTTAGTGGAGAAAAAAAGATAAATGAGATTGGTGAGGAGGCGAGAATTTGTTGAAAGAAAAAGAAAACTCAAGAAAGAAAAAGAAAACTCATTTCTTGAAAAAGAAAAAGAAAACCCATTTTTTTTAAAGAAAAAGAAACTCTAATACATGGGCGTCGGCGACGAGCCGGAATGAGGTGGGCGGCGACGACGAGGTTGGTCGGAGTGGAGGAGAAGAAGAGAGGAAGAAGAAGCTGAAAGGAAGAAAAAAGTGAAAGAGATGATAATGAGAATTTCAAGGGAGGGAGAGAAAGGGACAAACATGCAACAAATAAACAAAAAAAGGGTGAGACCCATGTAATTTTCAATGGTAATCCTATTGAGCACTCTCAAGGTGGTAGAGAAATGTAGTAATGTGATTACAAATTTTGAGATGAGACCACATTTTAATTACGTTTGCAGATTTTGGTAAACGCCCGTAATCGATGTGGGTCCCACCGTCAGAATTACCATTGATTCATTACGTCTGAAGGGAAGTAAATGTGGCCTAAGTTCGAAATGAAAGACTTATTTTAATTTAATGAGTTATTGTTAACAAGAACATAATTCAACTGCTAATGTACGAACTAGTGGTCAAAATGTCAAATGTTCGAAGTTGTCCATATTTGCCTGTAGTAAAAAAAGAGTTATCACAAAATACGATCTACCACTTCATATAGCTGTACTTAATTCTAAATAATATTAATGTCAACTCAATTCTACAATTAAAAAGTATACATTAAAAAAAATCTAAAAAAGTCTTTCTCCATCTAAATCCTCTTGATATTAAATATTGAGTTAATCTTGTACATCCATGTTCCCCTAACAAATCCAGAGAATGGTAATTCGATATTGATAAATATATACATCCCCAACTAATATGACTAAAGTGAACATAACTCAGCGATGATTAACATAAATGAGGTTAAATTTTTTATTCCTCACCACCACAATTGTTGAACTAATTAAAAAACAAACATAATTTAATATGAATGCCGATAAAAAAAAATGTACCAATAAAACATTCGTCTTGATGTAAAATACAAACCGAACATAGTTCAATTGACATAAAGATGTGTGATCAACTATCAGCTTTGAGATTCAAATCTCCCGACCCCAAGTTGAACTAAAAAATAATAATATTATATCAAAAAATTAATGTTAGTTTTATTACAATACTTTTGTTACATATCAGATTCAGTACAATAATTAGCAACTTAGAATGAAATTATTTGGTTAAATGAGTCTAACTCAGTACAAAGCATGTGCCAATGAATAAGAGGTAAGAGGTTCAAGCCCTCTACCCGACTTATTGTTGAACTGAAAAAAAAAAAAAAAAAAAAAAAAATCCGACAAAATTATGTTCCTTGCTAATATAGTTGTCAAACTCTAAAATTATGTTCCTTTTATATATATATTATGGATATTTACTTCATTAAGAGGAGCTTTGTGACGAGGAAAAATGCTTTGCCTGCACAAGGAACAAAACATTAGTTTTGTTAGTTCATCGAATATAATCTCTACAAAGAATTACATAACAGACCAAACTAAATAGAAGAATATAAGAACAGAACATGAATTAACGTTTAGATCATACCCAGAAAATTTTCCCACAACTGAGAACTGGTTTACTGTATGTTAAGGTTGTCTTGTTCTTATTTCAGCTATCCAGACAGGCGCCTACCTCGAACATGACCTGATGTGTTATTAATGCGAGTTTGGGACAATGCATCATCAGGCTGTTCCTACAACGACAACAATTACATCCTCGCAAACGGAGAATCCGAAATGTAATCGTCGAAAAATACACAACTGAAGCCATACCAATTGCCGATTATCCTCAACGTCAAAACTCCCCTGCGCACCTAATTCCCTCGAATTAAGCTGTCCTTGAGACTAAAGAAAAACGAATACATCAAGTCCATGTATTGAACCGAGTTACATGATGATCTACCATTGATTATTGAATCAAAGACCTGTACCTGCATAGTTTGTCCATTGCTACGTGGACCGACATGAGCTACGACTGAAGGAGATTGATCCTGAAGAATCAGAGCCTGATGACTATAATAATCTCCAGGTTCATCACAGAAAGGAGAGTTTGTGTTTGACTGACCCTGTAAAGCATTGATGACCAAATTTAAAGCATTTGAGAATCTTCACTCAGAAAAAAAGAACATATGTACTTAAAAGATGTCATCTTACAAATACTGGCATATTTTGTTGGGAGCTATGGCAGCCATCAAGTGCAGCGGCTCTCGAATCCACTTCCTGCGCGAATATACGAGTACCCCGTAGGAGAGAAATTGTAAGAATAATACCATTTACAATGATAACACTTTGCACCATCTCTGGCACAACTACATCGAACATACCATCTCCGACGATTTGTACCATGCCTGCTTGGTCATCTGATAGGTAGAAACAGGGGATTATACAGTTGTTTAGTAAAGAATACATATATTTTTAACAAAATGAGATTATACAATGCTTCCTAGCCAGAAACAGGCACCGTACCTTGCTTTTTTTACTCATTTTCTTTTTCCCAAATGACTTGGCCATATTTTCGCCATGATTATCTTCTTCACGGTCGTCAAAACCAACAGAAACCAAGGTATTTGTTTCTGCAAAGCTCTTGGTAGAATTGTTCACAAAAACACATTGTTTCAATACTTCCTCTAATGCCTCAGATGCAATATCATAGGTTTCTTGAGATAAAGACCCTAGGTCACCCAGTTTAATGGCTTGTTTGCAGAGGTTGTTGAAACGCTGCACTCGGTAATGAAGTCGGTTTGATGATTCACTTAGCCTGACCTTTGCATTTCTGGTCCAACGTTTCAAAATATATTTGCGTGGAATGCTAGTTACTCCAGAAATCTGAAGAACAAGGATAGCGTGTCTGCAAAGGATGCCTTGGTACTCAAAAAAACGACATAAACAACATATATCCAATTCTGTTTTATTCCAAGCTACCAGGAAGTCTTGCTGCTCTTCCAGATCATCAATCCGGTATGTTAAAATAGCTCCATCTTCTGTTTGTTTCTGCACTTGACATGAAGCTGCTCCCAATATCTCCAACTGGAATTTCTTAAATATCGTGGTCGTGTAGATCGATGCCATTTGTTTCTCAAAAGGAGATAGAGACTTCAAGGCAGGTTCTTGGTGCCGAGTTTCAAAATCAGCATTAGCTTCCAACTCAAGCATATCCTTGGAAAATATCTCGGAATGTTCAATGAACTCCTTCAATGTAGTTTCTTTACATATATTCTTGTCAAAAGTTGAGATCACACTTCCCGATTGTTCAATTGTCGACATTCCAGCCAAAAAATAATTCTTCACATATGTTGGCGCCCATTTCGTACGATCATCAAACAATAACTGAAGCCATTCATCCTCCCTCATTTCAAATTCGTCTACCATTTCCCACCATCTCTTTTCAAATTCTTCATCCGTCCAAGATCTATAAATGCACTTATTAAGGCTTTCCATAAAATTGTCGTTCTGATTTATAATCTTTCCTAGATTTTCAGGAACTCTTCTCAATATATGCCACAAAGAGAAAAAATGGAGTGTATTGGGAAATACATCTGCAACAGCTTCTTTCAAAAATTGTTCTTGATCAGTTAAGACCACTCTGGGAGCTGGCCCACCCACTGCTTTGAGCCATGTCTTCATTAACCAAATAAAACTTGAAGTAGCCATATCCCCAATCAGTGCACCTCCAAACAAGATATATTGAAAATGATGATTAACTCCAATAATAGGAACAAAAGGAACTTTGTATCCATTGCTTATGTAAAAAGTATCAAACAAGATCACATCACTAAAATTCTTGTAATCATGCCTACCTTTTGCATCCACCCACAAAACATTTCTCAGTTGTTTTTCTTGGTTGAAATCTATGGCATAGAAGAAATTGGGATTTGTTTCTTGCATATGCATAAAATGCTCAAGCATCAATTGGACATCTCCCTCATCTAAAGCCAATTGTAGACTTTTCTTCTCAGAAACAACGATATCCGTTTTTTTTTTCCTTCCCTTTAAAGCATAATGGAAATCATCAGGACAAATCTCATGGTTATGCTCTCTTATAAAACCATGAACAAACCATTTTCCATCTTGCCTCTTCTTGATATGCATGCTTGCATTGCAACCTGTCTTCGTACATGGTCTAGGGTTGACGGTCGTAGTAGACTCTCGCTTGCTTCCAAATCTAGAGCATGCAATTTTAATGTCAATAAAATTTCCAGATTTTTTTGAGCGCCTACTTGCTTTTATAGTGATGCCAAATCCCACCGATCTAGCATATTCTCTATAAAAAGAATACGCTTCTTCCTTCGACTCAAACTCCAAACCATTTTTCGGTTCAAAGGCCGGCCCCATGCTAATATCTGTTTCAACATTAATGATGCCCATCTGATCCTGATCACTACTAGTTTCGGTGTTTGGCATAGACACTTCCTCACTGTGCTCAGCCCTTGTAGGAGAATTTGCATCCTTTCCCTCACCATGTGCCTGATCCACATCCATGCCATCATTTTTACTCTCAATGATGTCTAACCTTTCTTGAACACTGGAAGGCAGCTCAAGGTCTATGTCCATGAGGAAAATTATTCAACATAAATATCGTTTTACAAAAGGTCCCTGAGAATACATAAGGAACAGGTTCTGTGGCTATCAAATTTTGAGGAAGCAGAGAAAAATTTGCGATATAGATCTTAATTATTGTTCCACTATTTTATATCAGGGAACTTAAAGTTTTGAGGTTTCCTAGCATATATTCAGAGTTCATAAGATTTAATTTAATAAATAAAGTTCTGTATGTACTACAAGACTAGATTTGTTGATCGATAGGCAACCTACAAATCAGTGAAACGTCTAATAAAATGGGTATAGAGATTCGAGATGCAGTCTCATAGATTACTCAAGTGAGTAGAAATTGGCCCACACATCCATGTTAATTTCTCTAAACGAAAATTGTTACTACCATTTTTCTAGACAATGTTTCCATACCCAAAAGAAGCAGCATATTTTGTGGCAGCTGTAGTTAACCCATTACTTCCATAAAAAGAGGTTCCGCTACTTTACTATCTTTAGAAGAAAAATGCGAAGAACACTCTCAGTGCCAAGAAAAGTTAACATCTCTCATCCCTGTTCGCCTGCTCTCAGATTTTCACAAATCTTATAATTCATAGGCAAGCCAATCTGAGTATAACTTAACTTAATTGGTTAAGACATATAATTTTGAATTGTTCAGAGGTTCGAATCTCCTCACCCCACGTGTTGTTGAACTCAAAACACAACCAAGCCACAACGTTGGTCTAGTGGTCTATTATCAGAGGTCAATCTACGTAGTTGTGTTGATTCTTGGTCCTGGCCTTTGGAATCGTCAAATGTTTTCACCGTCAAATCTCTTTTGGAAGATTTGGGAGCTGCAATTGATCCTCACACGAGTAGACTTTATAAGGTGATCTGGTCAAACTCCTATCCTAAGAAGATAAAGGTTTTCTGTGGGAGCTTAGTCTTGGTGCCATTAATACAGATGATCGTCTTCAACGGCGCATGCCTTTTATGCATCTTTCTCCATATGTTTGCGTTATGTGCTATGCCAATTCAGAAGCTCTCCGACCCATCCTTTTCTTCACTGTTCGTTTGCTTCTAAATTTTGGGCCATGCTCCTTGAAGCATTCGATTGGTCCCTGGTTTTAACGAATACTATCTTTGACTTTATGGTCTCCGTTTTTGTTGATCACCCTTTTCGTGGGGTTAAGAAGACTCTTTGGCTTACTCTCAATAGAGTTTTCTTTTGGTTTCTTTGGGGTGAAAGGAATGAGCGTCTTTTTCAGTACACTTTCTCTTCTTTTGATAGGTTTAAAGAATTGGTTCTTTTTCATGCTTTGTAATGTAAACACCCTTTTTCCTAGTTTTTCCTTTTTAATTGCGAACATGAAAGCTTTCATGTAACTTACCTCTAGGTAATAAGAGTTTTTCACCTTATTCTCATTTATCAATGAAATGGTTTCTCTTAAAAAAAATAAATAAATAAATAAGGGCCTTGAAAATAATAAAAGGATTTAGAAGGAATGAGTTCAAATCATGGTGGCGATCTACCCAGGATTTAATATCCAACGAGTTTTCTTGGCAACCAAAGGTAGTTGGGTTAAGACAGTTGTACCGGAAATTAGTCGAGCTGCAGGCAAGTTAACCCAAAAACTGATGGATAAAAAAAAACACACACACACACAACCAAGCCACTCATTCAGACAACTTCGTTGTTCATGCTGATACAGCTGAAGAATTGCCCAATTTTAATGTCCATACCTCTACCCACCCCCATAATTCCCAACCACTGAGTTTTAGTTTGCAACCTACAACACACACTTCTAAAAACTTCAATTGCCTCTAAGTCCAACAGCAACAAGTGAAATCACGAAGTAGGTATATAAAGAAGCACATCAAAATGTCAGAAGAAAACGAAATGCCTCAATTTAATCAGGAAGAAATGCAAGAAAGAACCCGAAGAAAGTTGAAATTCCCAAACCAATTAGCTGAATTAAATACCTCGAAACACCTCTGGAAGAACGAGGCGAGATGCGGCTCTGCAGAAATTAAAACGAACCAACAAAAGGAGAAGAATCAACACTAGTTTTTGCCTTTCTCCTCGATTTCTATCAGCCCATGTCGCCGGATTTTCATCCCTTTCCGCCGGAAAGATGATCGGAGCGACGAATCCAGGCTATTGCCGAATGAGCTCCATTTGGGTCGGGCCCAAAAGAAAAAAATCACTCGTCTTTCACTCTAACTCTATCATTGGATTATTAAAAAAGTGGGGTACAAGATATTTTTAATTAAATTACTGTTAACCCACTAAACAAACAACTTTACAGATTGATAATCGTTTTCGAGACAAAATCATCCACTAAACAAACTACTTTACAAATTGATAGATAAGTTTAATGGCTGACGCAGTAATCAACCAAAACCATCTTTTTTTAATTAGGAAGTTGGAGCAAAGACCAAAAGAAGACGAAATAGAAAATTAATGAGTCGCAAACTTACAAAAAACATAGTACTAATACTAGCGACTCAATCTACTGCTCTTCTTTTATTGCAGCTCCATTTTTATTGCTTCGCCTTGAACAAGAAATGGGCTTCAACCATCTGCTTCGTTCGATCGTCAAACCCAAGGTTTCAGATTACCACTACCCTTTTCAAATTTGATCATCTTGCTTCTTCTTCTTATGTTTTTTGATTGACCCATTTTCTGTTCTTTTCAAATTTGATCATCTTGCATCTTCTTCTTCTGTTTTTTGATTGACCCATTTTCTGTTTGTTTTGTTCTCTCTAGTTTTTCTTTCCTTCCAAGTTATTAAACTTACTGTTAATAACGTTTATGGTGTTGTTGAATTCTGTAGTTAGAGATTTAATTTTGTGCACATGGTTTTTTTTTTATTGGAAATATCATCTTGCTGAGGCGACTTATCTTCTTTTATATGCATTTATTTATCTGTCCTAAAACTTTTTTTTGGGTAGAAATGGAGCTTTCAAAAGGAAAAACAAGATCATACAAAAAATAAGTCGAACAAAAAAAGTCCAAGAACTAGCCAGAGAAAAGAACTTCAATCTATCAAAATCAAATCAGGATCATAATTACAAAAAGACTTAGTGATTAACACCCACAAGTAAGCATTAAATCTCGCCAACACGGCCTCTCCACTTCTCTAAAAATCTTATTATTTCTCTCGAGCCAATTTCCCCACAAAACGATAAAGAAACTAGCGTGACACAAAACATTGATTTTTCCCCAAAAAGGCGAACTTAGGAAATGTTTGCTTGGGGCAGTGGGGTCAAGGGTATACCCCATATAGCATGCTTGTTTTCTTTGATTTGTAAGTTTTAAGGGAAGTTTAATATTATTCATTATGAACTAATGAATCTTAATCCTTTCCAGCTTGGTTCTTGTGCAAAAGATGTTGCTGCTTTTAGAACTTCTTGTGAGCGGCTCAGTCAGGTTCAATTACTTTCCCAGTCGTATGGTACAGAAGCATCATTGCAAAGGGAGAATTCGACTACTGATTCAAGAAATGGTCGAGGGTAACTTGGAGTGTCTGTGACAAGATTTTACATTTCACAAATGCCTTCCTTCCCAAACCCCCTCAAATTCCCCTTCCTATGCATAAACATGTATATTCATCCATTCAAAGCATTTTCAATTTGAAAATATTTGCAATCTCACATATTTGACATCTGAAATCTCAGTTTCAAAGGCCATGATATGCTTGCACCTTTCACAGCTGGTTGGCAGAGTGCTGATTTGAATCCTTTGGTCATAGAAAAATCTGAGGTATAACTAACTGGTCACTCTTCAACATTATATTACCTGGCAATACCATAAGGACCCTCCTTCCCTACAGGATTTAAGCTTTCTCAATAAGTTAATATCTTTTGAAAATATTGGTTTGGTTATGGTAATTTATCATGGCTATTGGCTGCAGGGTTCCTACGTTTACGACGTTAATGGAAAGAGATACCTCGACTCCCTTGCTGGTTTATGGTGCACATCCTTGGGTATTCTTACTGCTACCAAACTTTTAAGTATATAATGGTTTTTTATGTCTTGAAATTTTTCTCGCATTATATTCTTGATCCCATTAAGATGGTAAATATTGCTTTCTTGTATCTAATATAACTTTTTAACCCTCCTGAGAAATCTCATTGAAATTTTACTGTATGCAAGTATCAGAGGCATTGTCAAGCATATGAATATGTTCAGTTTCTTTACTAGAAATATCAACTTTGTTGTAAAAGTTTCAGCTATCATATTCTGTTTGTTATTTCAAACAATTCTGTTTGCAGTTTAGTTGAACTCCAAATATATTTCAGTTTGATGCAAGCTCTATTTTAAAATCAGAAGGAATTAAGAACTTTGTATTTAAGGTACATTTAACTTTATTATGATAAAATTTAAGAGTTGAGAATCTTGAAATTGTTCCTAGTAAATTAAAGAAGTCTGGAAAAGGTTGCAGATGTTATATCCAGGCAAGCTCTTGAAATACATGGTGAATACAATAGACCATGTATGCAACTTTAGTAACATACCTGTAGTCTTCAAATATTAATAAACAATATGAATTAACATACTTGTAGTCTTCAAATGTTAACATACTTGTCGCGCCTTTGCAGGGGGAAGTGAGCCTCGGCTTATTGCGGCTGCAACCGGACAACTGAATACACTGCCATTTTATCATTCCTTTTGGAATCGCACAACAAAACCATCTCTGGTATTATATTCCCTTCTTAGAATAAACTACCTGCAATATATAGTATATACATGTTACTCAAATATTCCATTGCAGGATCTAGCAAAAGATTTACTAGAAATTTTTACTGCAAGAAAAATGGGAAAAGTCTTCTTTTCAAATAGTGGATCAGAATCAAATGATTCTCAGGTGCCTTTTTTGCTCCTTTACTTTACATTGTTATCATGATTTTCTGTCAGTAATTTTCTCCGATTGCTAATATGCATGTTGAATATTAATAGTTTATCATCTGACATAGAATAAATCTTATATTTGAAATTGAAATGTGATGCATCTTAAGTAAGATCATTCAGTTAAATTGGAATGTATAGTTCCAATTTCATTTTCATTGAAACTTTAGTTGCATTTTACTCAACTACTGAAGGAAAAGAAATCAGGTAAATATGAGACCTTAAAGTAAGATCATTCAGTGTCCAAGTTGAACTGAATATAGTTGTACAAGTGTGAGATATTTAACATCATTTTCTAACTCATGTAGGTAAAACTGGTTTGGTATTATAATAATGCACTTGGGCGACCAAACAAAAAGAAATTCATCGCTCGTTCAAAATCGTATGTTCATTATCCAATGCTCCTTTCAAAGATGCTCTACTCATTTTATTCATCCAAGTCTTGCTATCTTTGCAATCTTAGGTACCATGGTTCTACATTGATATCAGCTAGTCTTTCAGGGTAAGGCAATAATAAAAGATACCTACTTAAAAAACTTTAATAACTTGTTTTTCCAAAGTCTATTAACTGGGGAAATTTTAATGTAGTCTTCCAGCTTTGCATCAAAAATTTGATCTTCCTGCTCCATTTGTACTGCACACTGACTGTCCTCACTACTGGCGCTTTCATCTTCCTGGTTGCCATCAAACTGCTCTATTTTATTAGAAGTGTTGTCACACAGTTGATATTATTACTTTTATAATACTAAATGTGACAGTGATGTGCCAGGTGAAACCGAGGAAGAGTTCTCGTCGAGATTAGCTAACAATTTAGAAAACCTCATTCTCACAGAAGGACCAGAGACAGTAATGTCACAAAACCTAACTTGAATGTTCAAATTTTCAGCATCCGCAAATGATCATTAGCGTTTTTAACCTTTGCTTCTTCTAGATTGCTGCCTTTATTGCTGAACCCGTCATGGGAGCAGGTGGTGTGATACTTCCTCCTGCAACTTATTTTGATAAAGTAAGCTCTCACTTTCTTTACAAGTTTGAAAAGTCGAATGCTCATACTAACTTTCTTATTTAGAGTGCTTCTAGAGTTCCAATTCTTCGAAAAAATAGAAAAGAAGAAAGAGTTGAAAATCATTCATAGTAAAGAAGAAGGAGTTGAAAATTATTCATAGTTTTTAATTTATTGTCCAGATCCAAGTTGTACTGAAGAAATATGACATTCTTTTCATTGCAGATGAGGTAATACAATTTGCTAGCCTTCATTCCTTTCACTTCTCTTACCTAATGTCCTATAAGCTCTTCTCTGCCATAGGTTATTTGTGCTTTCGGAAGGCTCGGGACGATGTTCGGATGCGACAAATACAATATTAAGCCAGACTTGGTATCCATAGCTAAGGTGAAGTTGGGGAAGAATTGAGACAACTTGTTTATAGCCTGAGTAGAAGATATTTCTATATAATGCTTGTTTTTTGTGCTGAATTTTGCAGGCTCTTTCTTCTGCATATGTGCCTATTGGTGCTGTCATTGTGAGCTCTGAAGTTTCAGATGTCATAGACTCTCAAAGCAATAAGCTTGGTACGTTAGTTATGGCGCAAGTGAAAATATTCTCGTAACGACGAATTGATTGTCTTAGTGAAAATATTCTCGTAGCGACGAATTGATTGTCTTTTTATTCAGGTACTTTTTCCCATGGATTTACGTATTCTGGACATCCTGTTGCATGTGCTGTGGCAATTGAAACACTGAAGATCTACAAGTATGTTGTTTCATACATGTACTACTGAAGATCTACAATTTAATCTTTTCAATATATATATTTTTTTTATTAAGTCCAAAGTGTCTACCTTGAATGATAATTATTTGATGAAGTTGCAACCATGCGAAAATTTCGCTAGTCAATCTCGACTATGAATGAGAATGACTAACTATTTATATTTTTTGACATATATCCCCATCTGTAACTTAATATTTTGGTGTTCTATACTGTGCAACATCCTTCTTTCATAGGGAGAGAAATATTGTTGAGCAAATAAAGAAAATCTCCCCAAGATTTCAAGATGGTGTGAAAGCCTTCTCTAACAGTCCCATCATAGGAGAGGTATAGTTCGAGTAATCGTTTCTTTCTCGTTCGATACAATGTGGCTGCAAATCGTTTGCTTGTGTCAACGTCTTTGGTCTTTTTGCAGATAAGGGGAACAGGGTTGATTTTAGGCACAGAATTCACAGACAACAAATCACCCAACAATCCTTTTCCTCCTGAATGGGGTATCATATGGTTAAAAAGATATTTTTACATTTCTCTATATTACATTTTACAGAGAGATCTCAACTACAACATGTTGAACTTGATGAACATAGAAATGATGAGTTTAAACTTATGGGTTTCTTATAATATGAAACTTGTTTAAGTCTCTAGAAACAAATGTTCCATGGAATGTGCAGGGATAGGTGCATATTTTGGAGCAATGTGTGAGAAGCACGGAATGTTAATACGCGTCGCCGGGGATAATATAATGATGAGTCCTCCCTTCATTATCTCACCTGAAGAAGTTGATGAGGTAACATACAACATCCTCCTATGTTGCAAGAAATTCTTCCATCAAGTTATGACAAAGACAAACTGGGAGAGGGTGAAGGAATAATGAGTGTAATATGAAACATGATTTTGTTATAATTCTGAAAATGGTATTATTTTCAGCTTATAAGCATCTATGGGAAGGCATTGAAGGATACTGAAGAGAGGGTGAAGGAACTCAAATCTCAACAGAAGTAGTTGAACGTGAACCGACCGAGCCTGAGACTAATACCGAGCCTGAGACTAATCGATAATGCCGAAAAGTCTGTTTAGATGAGTGTAAAGCTGAAGAATGTTCAAGTTTCTTTACTCCAGTTGTTTGTGAATAAATAAGGAAAAACAGAAGAAATCATATTGGAGCTAGAGTGTAGATTATGATCCATTTCTTGAAACACCTCTTTTCTCAAGGTTTCAACTAAAAATTTAAGCATGTAATTCCCATATTGGATCATTGGATCAATGTCATTCTTAAAAAATCTAACGATTCATCCCACAATAAATATATAACCAAAAGGATAACCTTTAGTTGTACATCTCTCATGCAAAACAGCAAAAGTGATATTAAAAAAGGAATACACATTTACACATGTTGTTCACAAAAACAACTTGAACTGTCTCGTAAATGTCGTTCACGAAAACAACTTGAACTTCTTTGAGAATCCTAGATAGGTAGTCACCTCGATACGTATTTGGTTTAAGACTAATCTCTTTGAATCATAAATGAACACAATAAAATTTTCATTCTTTGCACCTGATTTATAAATACAATTGCCATAGGCCTCGATCGAGTGACGAAGAATTGTGAAAAACTTGATGTTTTGTTTTCACAACGATCGGACTTCTTGAACAAATTTATGTCTAAACCCTAAAAGAATATATATTGTAGTCACATTTATCCAAAAATGTTTGAATACTCCTAAGTCCTAACAAACCAAAAAAAAAAAATTATACCCTTAATCTTTGGGGGTTTATATTAATTAAACCTTCAAACTAATAAAAGTATAAATTAAAACCCTTTATTTTCATAGAGATGAATCTTGAAATAAAAAAAATCATTACCATAAACTAATCTTTTGAGGGTTTTCATCTTCCCTAGTCTTTCTCTTTGTTGCTAATTTAAAAGGATTTTGAGAAATAATAATTTTATTAGTTAATTTTGAACTCATTTTAAATAGAATCAATTATGAAAGTTAAAGTTTTAAAATAATATAATTCTGAATTGATACAAACCTTCAAAAAGTTTTTTTTTAAGAAATGTTTAAACTGATGAACAAGCATTTCACATTATAAAATAAATTAAAAATTGTATTAATCTTAAGTTAAAAAATTTAATACCTAATCTACACTTGAAATAGATAGACAAATATAACTTACAAAACCATCCTTGTTTTTTTAAAAAATAATAATAACAAGGTAACTGAATTATGAACTCTTAAATCAATTCTGAAAAATCTTGCGTGTTGCTTGGAAATGATTTAAAAACAAATCTAGTTCATTCCGTCAAAGAAATTGTTGAAGAAGTTGGCTCAATCTAAGAAAATGAAAAAGGGCAATCCTTCTGATTGTGCTTCTTTAAGCACAGAAGTAAAACAATGAAAATTCAGGTCCATAGCCACCCAGAAACAAGCAGATCATTGGGGAGTAATCCGTAATTGATATAAGAAAAACATAAATTCCACAGAGTGAAAGAATCAAACACATGAACAATGGGAAGGAATCTCCCAAGTTGTACTTGTATGTGTGATCCGCATTACCATTTGATCATCTAACATTCTTATTGCTTCCATCAAGAATCGGAATTGAAATTGTATAAAAAAAATGAGATGTTTAAACGAGAATGAACAAATCAGATCATTCAATTAGATTCCAAAAATTTAGTAACATACGCACTAGAAAAAGGATTCTCAAGATTTTAAACAATGAAAGAAAAAGAAAAACCTCGAAAAACTCGAAATGATTTCCTCAGAATCTAAGCTTGGTAAAAAACCACCTGTTCTTCCCAGTCTTAAACCTGTCCTCCAACCTCTTCTTGATCTCCTTCGATGCCTCGACCTTCGAGCCCTTCGACTGCAAGCAATCCACATTAACCACGTCCTTGAGATCGACGTCGAGTGTGTACCTTGTCGGCATGATGTGCTGGTAGTTCACGAGCTTGATGAAGGCTTTCACTCTCGATTTCTTCGCCGTCTTCTTGGTCGAATCCTTGCGAATGACCTTGCTGGGGTACTTTTTGATCCCTGCAACCAAACAATGGCCGTAGGGCCGATCACGAGTTCCGTCATCGAAGCTGCGGACAATCACAGCCTTCCGGCCGGCGAATCGGCCTTGCAGAACAATAACTGCCTTGTTCGGCTTGATGAATTTCACCATTTCTTGACTTGATTTGAGCTTCGATTGCGAAAATGCTCCCTTTTGAACCTGTCGACGACGATGAGATCATAAACCCTAGAACCAGAATGTAAAGCAGCTGATTTATATATAATCGGTTCAACCGAAGCCCTAATTATATTCGGATCTGGGCCTTAAAGGAAGACAATAGTTAGTGGGCTTATTCTCGTTTGTGTATAATTGGGCCGTCTCTACTCTGGGCCTCACTTGTCAAATGGGTTTCATTGGGCTTTCGCATTTTTAAGCTTAAGGGTATAAATTTAATTATTAGTACAAATAAAAAAAAGGTGCAAACGATGACTTAGTGTGGCATTACATATGTAGTTTTACTGTCATAATAAATACTAGGGGTGATATTGGTTCGATTTTCTTCGGTTTTGGGCCAAATCGAGAACCGAACCGAAAATATCGATTTTGTCAAATGTAGAATCGAACCGATGTCCAATAAGGTGTATAACCGATTGGTTCAGTTATGCTCGGTTCGGTTATTTGTCGGTTCGGTTTTCGGTTTGATGAACTATTATTTTTTTATTTTATGTTTTTTGCTCTAAGCCAAAAAAGGTGGGTGAAACGACCTGAGAGTGAGAGAAGAGAGAGATGGTGCGAGGAAAACAGAAATCAAAACAAATTTCTTTCAAAAGGGAAACAAATTTCTTCCCAAATTTAAACAAATTTCTTCCAAAATCAAAACAAATATCTTCCAAAATCAAAATGCTACTGAAAAAAGAGAAAAAAAAATACACAAGAAAAAAAAAAGATGGCGAGGTGACGATGACGAGGTGCAATAGCAGATAAAATTCCAGAGACGAATGAAAAGAAAAAAAATTGAAGAGGGTTAGGGTTTATTCTAGAGACGGAGGGTAGATGATGACAACTTCAAATGAAAAGAAAAAAAGTAAAGACGGTTGAGGTTTCTCAAAAGGAGAATATATATACTTCGGTTTTGGTTGGATTTTTCTATTGAAAACCGAACCGAACAAAAAAAAATCGATTTTTCATATATACAAACCGACATGTCCAATTTTGTATTAAATAACCGATCCAAACCATTGGATCGGTTCGGTTTGGTTCGATTTTTCGGTTTTGACTATCACCCCTAATAAATACACATTGTTTGGAATTTAATAACAATTTAGTAAGGTTGAGCTATTACTATTAGCCCATAAATTTTGACAATAACATAAAATAACATAAAAGGTGTGTCTTAAGTTGAGATATTTGTACGGATGACATTTAATCCAGTTTTTTTTTTTTTGTTCTTTTTTTAGAACGTCATCAGCACTATCCATCGTGCGAAAAGTCTGTAGTACCCTCACGTTTATCTTCCCCTAAATTCGTGATTCTCTTTACTGTTCGAATATTCACCATTTTTCCTCTCTATGAATTGTGGAGGGGGAGAATCACGATGGTCATTCACTTTCTAAAGAGAAAAAAATCACATTTTTGGAGAACTGCAAGGGAGGAGAGCCTTGATCACGAGCGAAGGGTACTACGAACTTTTCACGCTATTGGTAGTGTTGATGTCGTCACCAAAAGAACAAAAAACATGTGTTTTAAACTTTGGATTAAATTTCATTAAGATCCCTAAAATAACGGGTCATTCATACCAAAAAAAATATATATATATATATATATAATAATAATAATAATAAAATCAGTCTTAAGTTCCATTGGAAAGTTAAAAAAAAAATTCTCTACGTCATAATTAGTCATGATTATGTGTCAAGAAATTTTCGATATTACTTTTTCCAATTTCATATGTCATTGATGATACATTCTTACGTAGATGAAATAAGATTGAAGGAAAATAAAAATAGTCATGAAAAAGACTAATAAATGAACCTTACAATAAAAAAAAAATGAAAAAAATGCTAACATTCATTTTTTCAAGGCCCGAGTTTTCAAAGAATAGCTATACGGGAGAGATATTTTAACCAAGAGTTTTGTGCATTCAATAAGAAAGTTTATTCTTATGTGATCATAAAATCAATAACCCGTTAAAGCGAGTATCACTGAGGTAACATACGTATGTGTTGATAACTAAGAGATCTGTGATCTAAATATACCTACACTCCAATGTACTAAAAAAAATTATAACCCTTTTTTATTTTGATTTTTGATCAATATAGATTAACAAACTTTTCCTTTCAGTCTATAAGAGAGATTTTGAACTAATAAATAACTTTTAAAAGCTTAATATTTAAGAAAAATATTAGTGAAAATATCAATTTTTACTCGTATAAACTTGTTGAGTTGTATTAATTTTCACTCTAAATTAAACTTTTCATTTCATTAAATTAGACCCTAAACTTAGATATAAATGTTACAATTTACACTTTCGTTTTATCCAATAATTCCAACCAAAAACAATAATGTATAAATCTCCATCAACTCACTATAATTTCAAATTTTTAAATTTAAGATTAAGATTGCAACATTTTTTTTAAGTTTGAGGTGCAATTTGATGAAATTGAAAACTTAAGATAAAGATTATACGAGTTTAGGGATAAAATTTGATTATTTTCCAAAAATATTACCTTAAATATAGTCTCAATTATCAATTTTATCGACAAGATATTGGTGTCTTATTATATGCGACGTCCCTACCTCCTATTTATTTTGGAAATTAGAAATTATAAGGTTAACTAGAATATGGGTTACAAATCTTTTGTAAGATGCAAAATTTAATATAAAGTTATTTTTTATTATAACAAAGATGACTATTTCAAAATCATTCTCAAACATGCGAACGTTGAACAAAAATGTTCACTTTCATATTTAAAAAATTTAGATCATGATGGGGGTGGCGGACTTTTCATAATATCTTCATACTTAATTTAATAGCATGGTTAATGACTTAATCTCTCATTAAATTCCATTTTTGTCAACTTTGATGAAAATATATTATTCATGATCTCTTTATATTATATATTCCAACTTTAATTACGATCAAATATCTTTTCATGAAAATGAATCTATTCCATTACATTTGTTAAAGAAGACCATATAATAAAAGAGGAATATGCGTAACCAAGTTGAATGAGTAAAGCAAAAACAAATCAAATTCCCCAAGTCTCTCTTTCATTCTTATCTCCTCATGGCCACGTGTGAACAAACTAATTCACCACGTGTCACGAGGAGATGTTGACACAAAACCAACTCACAACCACTCCACTTCACAAAGAAAAATTGTAACTTTATAATTAAAATAAATACATATATGATATGATCACACAAGTCAATATTGTTTCATCAGCATGATTCCTACTCTTCAACACACCCAATTTATTATTACAACATCATATAATAATTAATCCAAAAAATTCACAAAAAAAACATTAAAATGACACGTGTATGCTGATCGATCATCTCTAAGAATTGTTGTCTCAACTTCTGGTGATCAGAAGCATGCATCCAACACACAGCAGCAACACAACGCAGCACAACTGCACACAAAAATATAATATAATTTAGATTTGGATGGACTGAGTTATTATAATATAGTCTACGTTTGACCCATCGATTATTATAATTTACCGTCAATAAAGTAATTATATTATAACCGCCGACTATAATAACTCACCCAACGTCCTAAACAGCTGCTTACAAATTTAAAAACACTAAATTTAATGGTAGAAATCAATATTAATTAAGAATAAAATGAACCAATAGACTTTGTACCTGGACAACTCAAAAACTTAACCTAAAGAGTTATGAAAATTACAATAACACATTAGGTATTTGGAGTACCAACTTAGACTTGGGTGGACTGAGTTATTATAATATAGTCTACGTTTGACCCATCGATTATTATAATTTACCGTCAATAAAGTAACTATATTATAACCGCTGCCTATAATAACTCACTTACCACTCACAAATTTAAAAACACGGAAAATGTAACTTTTATTTTTATTTTTTTCATGTAGGTTTTTTCACAAAGATGAAGAAAATCATCATCTTATCTCATTCTTTACACCACCTAAGCCTCCATACAATTTTCTTGTGAAAATAAGATGATGTTGATTGGGAGCAAAAAAATAAATAAATTATCTAAATTTATAAAATCTAAACATAAATCTTTGGTTTAAAGCTTAATATTTTTAGGCTAAAAAAAAAAGGTATAATTGGACGATGAATTGATAATTACCAGCCTTTCCAAAAGCCATCGCCTCTAGACTTGGTTTCAGCCGGAACCTGGGCGGTTTGAGAGAAGTCTCCGCCGTCTCTCATCGGATACCCCGCCGGCGGCGGAGCATCATAATAGGTTGGCACGGTGGAGGGTGGAGGATAAACACCTACACAAATTTAAAAAAAAAAAATTAAAAAAAATCCGAAAATCAATCATGAAATTAAACGAAAATTAGAATTATTTATGAAAGAATTTGGAAATTAATAAATCACCTGCAGGCTGAGCGGAACTCATCTTGAAATAATTAAAATCTCACAGCTCAAGATTTTAGAAGAAGAAGAAGGAAAATCAGAATTAATTAAAAGGAAAAATAAGCAAAAGAG
Source organism: Herpetospermum pedunculosum (assembly GCA_028017165.1). Taxonomy (NCBI): domain Eukaryota; kingdom Viridiplantae; phylum Streptophyta; class Magnoliopsida; order Cucurbitales; family Cucurbitaceae; genus Herpetospermum; species Herpetospermum pedunculosum. The sequence continues at coordinate 80,340,003 of CM051522.1, forward strand.
AATTAAGTTTGATAATGAAAAAAAAGAAGAGAAGAGTATGGATATATATAATATGTGGGGGAGTGGGAGAGATTTGGAGGCGGCGGAGAGAGTGGTGTGGGAGAGGGACCGACTAGGGGCGGCGAAACCGCGTGAAGAGAAGAGAAGAGAGAGAGAATATCACGACAAAGATAGTAGGTGCTTTTTTACTATGTTAACCAAGCAAGACAGAGGAAGCTGAGTAATTGTATATAGGTTGGTTAGATTACAAATTTACTTGTCTTTTGTGCATTGACAGATTCACGGTTCGAGTCCACGCTTTAACTATGAGAGCATACTTAATTTATAAATAACTAGGCAGATTTACCTTAAGCATCGGGTCGAACAACTCTCTCTCAACTATAAAAACATACTTAATTTGTAAATAACATGGTATAAATTTCAAACAATCTCCCGACTTGGTGGTATGTATGTCTAGCCCTCTGATTACTTTGGTTTCAAGCCATGCTTCTCTTTTTATAGTTAATTTCTTATTAGATAAGAATACAAATTTTAGCACTTGTGATTTAAAGTTATGAATTCGTCAATGTCCGTATGTATTTGGTCATGGACTTTAAAAAGTGTAATAGATTTATGAATTTTCAATTTTTTTTGTTTAATAGATCTCCAAACTTTTAAAATGTCTAATAAGTCCATTAGTTTTAATTTTATGTCCAATAGGCTATTGACATATTCATTCTTTTAAACTCGTCCATTTTCTATCTATAAAATTGAATTTTATGTCTATTAATACTTTAAACTTTCGATTTTGTGTTTAGTAGGATTCGTAAATATTTTAAAAAAAATGTTAAATAGGTGAAGCACACATCATACACAAAATTGAAAGTTTAAATTCGACTTAGTAGACATTTCTTAAAGTTTAGGGACCTACCGACCCAAAATTGAAAGTTCATGAACCTATTAGACATTTTTTAAAGTTTAAGGACCAAATAGACACAAAATTGAAAGTTCAGGTACTAAACTTGTAATTAAATCTTGTATGTTATTTTTAGTTAAAATACTATTTTGATCCTACTTTGGTTTCATTCCATCTTAGTCTATGTACTCTTTCAAATGTTCAATTTTAATTTTTTAATTTCAATAAAGTTTATAATTGGTTCATCCTATTAGTTAGTTTGAAATTATTTTTTATTTATTTATTTATTTTTATCAAAATTGGTTAAATAATAATAATAATTTTTATGAAGAAAAAAATATAGACATATTTTCAAAATTTATAGAAATAATGTTAATAATTTATTTTTTTTGTGTTTAAAAAAAAACATGAACATAGCTCAACTGACATAATGTACGAATTAGTGACTCGAAAGTCAGAAACTCGAATCACCAACCAGGTTGTGAGAAAAAAAAATTAAAAAATATATTTAAAATTTTGTCAAAATATTTAAAATTTTAGCAAAATAAACATAGCTAGAATTAAGAAGAAGAATCGAAACAAAATTAGATTAAATTTAATTGGAAGAAAAAGTTGGTATGGAATTTGGTGGTGGTTTTCAATTTGGGCAACCCAAGTGTTGAATAATGCTTTAGAAGGTGTTAAGAAGTTTGAAGAAAGAATAGAAATTTATTTGACGCGTAAAGGAATAATGTTTTGTTTCCTTTCAGCTTTAGCCCATGTGCTTCGTTTAGCTTTTAAGTTTTACCTTATTAAATATATTGTTTTTTTTTAGCCAAAAGATATATATATATATATAGTTGAAAGGGTTATAGCTGTCAATATTTTTTAATATTTTCTCGGTCTATATAAAATTGTTAACTCTTTAACTTTTAATTTGATAACACAACTACATTTATCAGTTTGTGGTACATAATCGTCATTGTCTATAATACTCGAGCGACAAATGATAGTTAGTTTGACAATTATCGAGCGAGCGAGCGACATTATTGTTTTTTCAACTCATAACCTACGAATTTTTTATATGAATGAGGGGAAGGAAAAAGAGACTTCAATCGACAAGTTATAATCTTGCTAGTGACAATTTGAAAGATGCACAAAATATCATTGAATTTTAAAACAATGGTTATAATGATCTAATTCGATAATTATTTGGTTTTTTAGTTTTTAATTTTAAAAAATTGTGCTTATTTTTTTTTACCATTTATTAACAATGATTTTCATCTACTAAAGAAACATTAGACTTTTTAGCCATATTTAAAAAAAAAAAAAAAAAAAAATCTACATTTTTAATTTTTAAAATTTAATTTAAATTTTAAAAAATACTTATGAATGAAGATAACAAAATAAAATAAACTTAGTTTGGACTTTGAAAACATATCTAGTCCTTTGTTGCAATGATATCTTCTACAATTTAGTGAAATTATTCCAACGACGATTAAAATTATTCCATGTGAGAAAATATATATCGTCGATCAAGAGAATCATAAGTTAAATCTCTCACGACTCACCTTATATGTTTAAAAAAATTAATAAATAAATAAATAGTGCAACAAATATGGATAAATATTATTTTTTCTTCGTCTTGAAGGAAAATATTAAATGTTTTAATCGTTTAGCTATGTTTATGTTAGCAAATATATATTGTAAGTAATATTGTTATTTTCGTACCGTTATTAATTCATAAGTTTAACCAGAAAAGTCATAGACCTTGAATTTTCGGGAAAAAAAAAAATCAATCACAGACCTCAAGATTTAGAAAAATAAATAAATCATATGTCAATAATAGCCACATCTTCCTTTTCAACAACTTTTGTTTTTCCTTTAAAAAAAAAGAAAAAGAAATTTGGTATTAGAAGTCAAGTTTTGGTTATCTTTCTATTCTAATTTATATCTCCTTATTTAATTTCACATTTATGATAATAATTGAACATTTCTCTCAAAATCATTTTTTATTATTTTATTATTATTTTTTTTTTGTCGGAAACCCGAACCTAACCTAGTTTGAGTTAATAATTATGAGGTCCTAAGTTCAATCTCACTTCCCATTTAAAAAAAAAAAAATTTATCAACAAAATTAATTTTCCTATCTACCATTTAATAATCACCTATTAACAAAAATAGAATTAGCAAAGTAATGCACTCAATAAATTACTATATGGATCACATCTTTTCTTTTCTTTTTTAACTATTTTAATATATATATTTTTAAACTTTAGTTAAAGCCTACATAAGTTCTAACTTAAAGTTAAGAGGAGGTATTAATTAATATTGAAAAGTATAAGGAGAAAAACTTAGTTGGAAAGAAACTCAAAGTACATATTATAATATTCACATGGTATCAATCAAATTTCTTTTTTAGTTCACATGTGGAATAAGAGAAACTTCTTCCTTTTATCTTTTATCAAATATTTATAAAAATCGTCAAACTGAGCATAATTCAATTGACATAAGGTTGTACCCGTAACTATGAGGTCATGGGTTCAATCCTTGCATTAATTAAAATACCATTGCAAAAAAAAAATGTTTATATAATTTTTTTTATAACTACTCAAAGCGGAAATTGAACTTAAGACCTTTATATGACTGACTCAGACCTTTATATGACTGACTCAGATATAATTGTAGTAGTATATTATTTTCTTTTTTGTTTTACTGTTATTTCTAATATAATAATTAATTCAAAAGGTAAATGAGTCCTCATTTTTCTCTCCCCAAAACTTCAGACCATTTATAAAATAAAAACATTGTATAGTTAAAATTGACTCAACTATAACTACGTAAGATAGAAAAGTATGATTTTTTTTTCCTTTGATTTTTTTTTTTTTGAGTTTTTTACTTTTATATATATATATATATATATATATATATTAATATTAAGTTTTTTTTCCTTTCTTTTTTACAATATTTGAAATCGTTAAAAATCAAACATGTGACATCTTCGTTAAGTTGTACAACATGCAGGTTAGATTATGCTATTTTGAAAGTATTAAGTTCAAATATTAAAGCAGTGTTTTTTTTTTAGAAATTCTCTCTAGTACTCAATTTTAAAAAATACTTTTCACTAATGTTTATTTTAATTAGACTTTTCAGTTTTAAATTCTACAAAAGTATAGATAATGAGATTATTTATTTGACTAATTTAGTCTCACTTAATTTACTAACTATATATATATATATATATTATTTATAAATTTTTTCCCTTCTTTTTTAGTTCAATTATTGAGGTGATGGATTCCAACATTTAATTTCTTGGTGAGAGTATATGTCCACTGTTGTTGCTAAAATTCGGATAGGAGCATGTCACATGCCTTTCGTTTGACTTCAACTGTATAGTTTATTAATTCAGGGACGAAAAGACCTACAAAATAAAGAGTGAAAAAACACTGATATAGTGCCTGTTACGGTGACTCAAATGCTTAAGTCAGAATCATAGTAGGGAGTAGCAAGCTTTAGATTTGCAGTGTGTAGACCAGAATAAACTTACATATTATTCCTGAAGTTGTGTGGTATTTCTATTGTCTTCTAGATTTTTTTCATTTTCTTTTAAGATTAGACTTAAAAAGTTTGGACCAGACTCGTTTGGATCGCTCTTCGTACAATCGATGCGCATAGAGTGGGGTCGACCTTTATCGACTCTGTGCCTTGGGCTTTTAGCCCATGTATATCTTTTCTAGGGCCTAGTTGGGTCTGAGCTTGTTTGACTCGGTAGGATGGGGTCGGCCTTGGGCCGACCTTGCGTATTGGACACTTGTCCCAACATACGCCTTCTTCATGGCCTATTTGGTTCTTAGCCTGAATAGTTTTGGTCCAAACTTTAACGAGCCTCAACTTTTGTAGGTTTTGGATCAATTTTCTGCAACTCATCTTTATTTTCGGTCTTACTTGTTAGTCTATTTTTATCTATGACATTCGCTAAGGTGGACCTATTTAATTTCATTTTCCTTTTCTAATATATATATATAAAAGGTCAATATTTTTTACCCATGACATCTGCTAAGATGAGCCTATATTAATTTCAATTAATTTTTCTAATATTTATTTAAGGTAAGTATTACCTTACAAAAAAAAAAAAAAAAAAAAAAAAAGCTTAGTTTATCTCATTACTATATATGTGTTTCTTACCATAACCAACAAAACATTATTTTATTACCATCATCTATATTTGAATCCAATTTTTTTTTATAATTTAAAAGCTAAATTATATATATTTTAAAAATATTCTTACCATCTTTTTTTTACAACATTTGGTGTGGAGAGAATCAAACCTATAACTTCTTAGTCACTATGTTGTACATTATGTCACGTTGAACTATGTTCATGTTGACAAAATATCCCTGATCACTAGTAGAAATCGGGGCTATGATGACAAATAAAAACTGTCATCAGGACTTTAGATGACAATTTTTTTCAGTCGTTATAGCCCCTGCCTTCTTTACTTTATAGATGGCAAAAACCGAAAACTGTCGTCAATGTTGGTTCGATCGTTACTCCTGGTTAAAAAAATATTCATATTCTTTCAAAAGTTGCAATATTATCATTGATCTTTCATAAATTTTTCAAAATTACTCCTGGAGTAAAATTTGGTTAGAATGTTGGAAGAAAATTTAACATGTCAAAATGTCGTTTTTTCAAACTTAATCCAAGTAAGCGTGGTTCCAAGTCATCACAAAATTTGATTTTTTGTTCAAATTTTAATGGATTTATATTCAATAATAATTTTGACAATTATCTAGGTCAAAAAGAGTATTATTACAACTTTTAAAAGAATATGAATACTTTTAAAACAAAAAGTAAAATTTAGAGATGTTTTAAAAATAAATGGTAAAAGTTGAAGGATATTTTTTATAATTTTCAAAATATCATTTTGAAATTCACTTTTTAACTAATTACCAAAATTATTTTGAATAGTATATCATTTTTTTAATTTTTTATATACTTCATTCTTTTTTTATCTGTGTTTTTCGTAGTAATTACACTTCTCGTTATGTACTTCTCGTTTTTTTTTTTAGATTAAATTGTAAAAAATATTCGAGCATAGTTTAAAGGTAATTGACAACTACTCATTGCCTTACAATTTGAGATGTTTAAATCTTCATCCACATTTGATGTACTTACAAAAATATGTACGAAAATCTTAAACTTTAAACTTTTGATAAGTTTCAATTATGGCCATAACTTTTGAAGAGTTTCATTTCAACCCTCGAATTGTAAAATTGTTCTATAAAATTCTAGGAGAGTTTTTCCACTACAATGATTTATGGAAATAGAGGGAAAAACTAATATGTAAAAGTTCATTTACACATGACAACTCATGTGTATAAATTAGCTTTGTAAATGGTAACAACCATCTTAATTTTTTTTTTACAAGAAAAGTCTTAGGCCCCGTTTGGGGTTGCGTTTGAAGGTGATTAAAGTGATTTTTAAATAATTTTAACCGTTTTTTTGTTTGGTAAATCTGATTTTATATTAATTTAAATCAAATCACTTTTTTAATTCCTTCCTTTTCTAAAATCTGTTAGAGAGTAGCTTTTGAAATTGGATTCTCAAACAATCTAGTGTCTCTTCCAACTAACTTTCATAATTCCTATTTTATCCCTCCATAACTTCCATCTTCTCCCACGATCCATTCGTCAAAAACAAATTCATCCATTTTTTTTTCCTACTTTCAACTCTGTTTTTTTGGAAATTTTTTCCAAAGACAATTCTATCTTTTTGTTCTATAGTTTTATTGAAATAATATATCAAGTAATTTAAAATGGTGGATAAAATTAAAATTAAAAATAAATTAACATTAATTTATTTTTCTTATATATTTTTTTAATTAAATTTGAAATAATAAAAAATTATTTCTCACATCATTTTATCAAAATAAATTTAATTAAAAAAATTATATTTTGTAATTTTAATTATTATATTAAATTTTGTTTTTAATTCTTTGAAATTATATGTCTATTTTGGTCATTATAGTTAAATCTCCCAAATTCGGTATTAGTTTACCAAACATTACCACCTATTTTTTTAGGTTTAAAATTGAAATTTACCAAACACTTATTTACTTCTTAGTAAAGCTGATTTTTCTAAAAGCACAGCTAGAAGCAATTATTTTCGAAGTCACCGCAATCCCAAACAGAGCCTTAATCTTCTATATAGTTGAACTTGAGTCGTAATAGTGTGTCTTTCCAATTTTTTACACATAAATTTATATAAGTTGTTTTGGTGGTTTTTTTTTTCTTTTTTTTAAATAAAAAAATCAAAAACCAAATTTGAAGGATTAAATAATGAAACTTTTTGAGTTGTAAGGACATACTCAAAACCTACTCCAAAATCCATATATTAATTTAACATTTTCTTGACTCAAAAAAAATAAATGATCACATATATATGATATATGACATAGGATATATATATTAGACATATACCAAGTGACATAACTTTTATAAAAGGGTTATATGAATATTTTCCTAGTATGTCATTTGCTCTCTATATACATGTTAAAATTCAACTTATATAAAATACTTTTTTTTTTACAACGATAGTTTAATTAATGCAGGGATTGAACCCATGACCTTTTGGTCATGGGCACAACCCTATGCCAATTGAGCTATGCTCGATTTGGCTTATATAAAATACTTGTTGCAATATTTCAATGTAAATCCCATTCACATAACATGACATGGCTCGCTTGAAGTTTTTTCGATGAAATTGTGTGATATAGTCAACTAATGAATGTATCACATCAATGTATTTGAGGATTGAATAAAAGAATAATTTGCTAATACGATTTGGACAAGAAACTTATTACCTTTTCGAAGTTTGAAGATCTCTGATCATCTACTCTTGCATTTGGCTCATATTACCTTTTCTAAAATCGAAGGTTGGATCCATTAATATTGCATTTGTTTTTTTCTTTTTTTTTTTTGCAAAAATATTTTAATTAATACGGGGATTGAACTCATCTCTTAGTCAAGTACATAACCTCGCCAATAGACTCCATTTGGCAATATTGCATTTGTTGAATAGGAGAAAGAAAAAAGGACAATATATATATATATATAAAAAAAAAAAATTAGAAATGAAAAAGTTTCTCTTTCTTGTGGCCAGGGTGGAACTTGGATCATTCTATGGCCGAAGAAATTTGTGAAGGCCCAATGGACTGATAATTTCAGCCCAATCGAGGCTCGCAATTGCATTATGGGCCATGGCGAGCAAGCCCGGCCCAGCGTGAAGTAACGTTTTTTTTTGTTTTTTTTTTTTGTTTTTTTTTTTTTAGTACAAATTGCCGTTGGATTTCAAGCCCTTGATTTATGCTCAAACTATGCTCTTGTTTACATAATAATACAAATTTTAAATGCTCTTGTTGACATAATGATACAAATGTTTTATGAATTTTTATTTTGATATTTATTATTTATTATATATGTTTTTTTTTTATAGTTGTTTAGTAAGTAATTAAATAATTGCTTAATTAAATACTTTTTTAAATTTAATATTTTTTTTAAAAGTAATTTAGTAATTCTAAAATTACTTTTGAAACCAAATATAATAATTTAAAATCACTTAATTATATGACCATCACTCCAAACCAAACATTAAAATGATTATTATGAAAATCAATTTTATAAAATTAATTGTAATTAAATATTTTATTCTAAAATCAATAACTCAACAATGAATCGCCAAAGCGAGCATTGCTCAGCTGACATATGTATGTGTTGATGACCAAGAGGTTTGTGGTTCGAATCCTCCACCCAATGTCCTCAAAAAAAAAAAAAAAAAAAAAAACTCAACAGTCAATCTGTAACATGCCCTAACAATTAATTGCACTCTTAAACTTTCAAAATCTAAAAATGAGCGTCAAACTATCATAAATCTAAAAATGAGGTTTAATTTTTACACTTGAAAATGTAGGACAATTGTTACGACCACCATACTTCAGATGTTATTTTTACAATTTACAATTTGCCCAAAATAAAATTAAAGAGAAAAATTGAGAGAGTATTTTAATTTTGAAGGGTGAGAGAAATAAAAATTATATAGAGAGAGATTTTTTTTAGATAGGAAAAAGTTTTAGAGTGAAAAAAAGTTGGAAAAAGAAATTTATTGGAGAATATGTCAGAAAAAGAATGAACTAGAAGAAAAAAGAGTTATTTGAAAAATTATAAATCTATTTTTTAAGATTTTTTTTTAGAAAATATACATAAAAAAAAAAAAAAAAAAAAAAAAAAAAAAACCAGTTATCAAACAACACTATTTAAAAAAAAAATGAAAAATGAAACATGAAAAACAAAAAACTAAAAAAAGAAAGGATTATCCAACAATTCTTACTTTTCAACCCTAGAACGATTTCTACCATATTCGTGACCGCGGTCGAATTCATACTTCAAAAGAAAATAAAATCAAGCCAAAAAATTGTCATTTATCGTTTGAATACAAATATACTCTCAAATCTCGTAAAGATAACATGTTGAATAGTACGAACTATTTTGGATAGAGTTCAAAAGTAAAACTACGAAAATTAATATGCCATATAAAGTCGACACATATATCTCTTTTTTATGTTGATGAACTCATTACGAGAGAATTTAAAAGCGAAGTCGACATGAACATACTTTTAAAAGATTAAATAAAAGAAGAGGTTTCAAGAAATAACATATATTTGGACCACAAAACCACCAAGAAAGCAACATCACAACATTTATCACATTTAACAAACAAAAAAAAGATAAAATGGGCTAGTTGCAGTCACATACATGCATGGTCCACTATAAAGTAAAATCAGTATCCCACTATCATTTTGTCACTAACAAAAAAAACACATTCACATGTACAATTTGTCAATTATTTCTTTGTCCTTTTTATTTTAACACCAAACAACTTTAAATATAAATATATATATAGGGCTGGTTGCACAAATAGCAATCCGGTCTAAACTAATTGTAAATTTAACAAACTTTAAAATATTTTGCAAATATGGCAAAAAAATCTGTTTCTATCACGACACTGATAGACTATTATCACCGACAAAAATCTATAAAAAGCTTTGGTGATCAGCGATAGACTTCTATCAGCCATAAGATATCAACGATAGAAATTGCTATATCCGCAAATTTTTAAAAACATGCTATATTTTTAATTATTTTATTCTAAATTGAGATCGGTTACAATTTTCCATATATATAATTATATCCCATTATATTTTCTCTTGTATTCTGTTTTTTTTCCCTACTTTTTAGACCATATTTTGTTACTTAATATTTCCATTCATACAATTATTTTATCATCTACTCTACTTTTGGAATTAGTTTCAAAGTTATCTTCTTCTTTCTTTTTTTTTTCTTTTTTAATAAAAGATATTTTCCATTTTTATGATCTATCACTTTGGCCTTGGCCTTTTCCAAAGTTCTTTTAAAATCTTTTTGCACTTCAAATCATTAGGCGAAAAAAGAAAAAAAAAAAGGAAAAAAAAAGTTTTTATCATAAAGAAAACGTCGATCATTCTCCTAATAGGATTTTTTTTCTTTTTTCATCTTACATTTAAAAATTGAGGGACTTCACTTACAATATAACATATGAGCTACTCTTTCTACATCAATTTATTTTAAAATAGAATTCCATGATGTTTAATATGGTATTAGAGCAAAAAATGAGAGGCACCATCTTGAGAGGTATGATGAAGGAAGATCTTGACTACTAAGTCGTACAATATATCGATTAAGTTATGTTTATGTTGGTTTTTTTATTAGTGGATATATGACTTATTTGAATAATGGAAAATTTGTGGCCCTTAAATGTTAAAACTATTTGATTATGTGGATATTTTTTTTTCTTTTTAAATGGTATTCTAAACTTTCAAATCTTCGACTAGATCAATTTAACTTTATCAACTTAGTCATAATCTCTTTTTATCTAAATATTTTTTTTTTTTATTTTAGAATTATTGTAAATGAGTTAAAATGAACATAATTCAACGAGAATGACATGTACTAGTTCTTTTGAGATCGCACTTTCAAATTTTCATATCTCATTTATTGTACTCGAAAGAATTTTTTTACTGTAAATAATTGTTTCAACTTTGTTACGGGCCACCTCAACGTGAAGTGGCAGCTGAGGTCACGACGACCTCGAGCCCCGAACTCATTAAAGCGCTACGGAGGTGGGTGACCGACCCTTCGGACACCCACGATCTCGGGCCACTCCCATACTGATTGTTGTCATGCCGTCAGCGCCCCCACGTTAGGCAAATGAGTGAACCGATGAGACACTTTTACCTTGTGCAGCAAGGCAGTGGTACAACAGTCCCTCCAATCCGCCTAGGATTGGGGGATCGAAGATTCTCATCATAAGGACATGTACGAACGGATAATGGGCCACGCCTCATCGTCAGAAATCCCAAATCCTCATGATGAAGGAAAGGTGGGTCAGCCCGATCGACCCACAGTCTCCCGCCTATAAGACATGCCCTTAAGGGTATGTCCGAGGTACGCAATTCTACGGAATTCTAAACAATTCTACGCAATCTTATTCCACTGCTCTTACTTACGCTCAGGCCTCTCTGACTTAAGCATCAGAACCTTGTGAGCCTACTCCCACACCGGTGGAAGTTTACACTCTCCTTCCTCTTTTCAGATACCTTATCCTACTGTTGACAACTGCCTACGACCAAGCACACGAAAGTTCGAGAAAGTCTAAAATCTTGCATCAACAAATTTCATAATATAATTTAATGAAATTGAAAGGTTTGAATTTGTGTGAAAAATAATATAACTTATCAAGTTTTGAACATTAAATTATGTTTTTTTTCACTTCAATCTATTATGCTAAGGTTTTGTACCCATGTCGGTAATGTTTGTTTTTTTTTAAGGGAGGTGACATCCAATTATGTTAATATAGTATGACAACTTGATTTTTATTCTATTAAGATTTTAATTCTTAAGATACTTTTATAAATTAATCATAATTGCAATCTATCGAATTATGTAAGCAAATGCATTATATCTATAGTTTACTTCTAACATCAATTTTGCTGACTTTTTAAATTAATTAAGTTTAATTTATGTACGTAAATATAAAAGAGACAACATTACGGCTGATCTTGTAAGTTAGATGCTCGTAAATATAATAATTATTCGCTCAATTGGTTTAGGTATTTTATTATGAAAAAAAAAAAAAAAGAGTGACACAAATTTAAATTATCAACCTATATATGTTGTTGATTCAAAAGAAAGACTATGATGAAAGAAATTTAGAACGTGTTTGGAATTGGTCGGTAATATAAAAACAAAAAATTTAATGCAAAATGGTTGTATCTCATATTTTTTATATATGTGTTTGGTAATAGAAGTAAAAATTAAATCTCAATTTAATTAATTATTTTTTTTAAAAAATATATATATATATATATTTTTTTTTATAAAACATAAAATTAATTGTACCTTAAACTAAATAAAATATGAACATATTTTATGTTATAATAAATTTTGTATATATATTCTATTATACGTTATTCATATATATTTATTAAAAAAAATATTCTTTTAAATATAATTATATATTTTAAAATTTGAATACTTAAAAAAAAAAAAAAAATTAAAATTAAAAATTAAAATTTATATTGTCACAAGATTCGAAAATAATTTTCAAAAACAAAATTTAGATGGCATATTATACGCATATTGGTTGGACTCTTAATACATAAAATATAATTTGAATTATTTATCTAGACCTTCAATATTTAACTTTTTCACAAATAAAATTAATAGTAAACACATACAATTTTTTTTAAAAGAAAATTGAAATTTATATTTTAAAAATAATATTGGGGGTTAAAAAATGAAAATCAGCCAATAGGAAAGGAGTAAGTGAGGTGAAATACAAGTAAACCAATCACAGATTCACAATCAATTAACATGTTTGCAAGAGTTGGAATTCTAATTGAATTATATAATTAATTAAAAATTATGAAAATATATTAGCATTTAAAAAAAAATTGAGTTGAACAAATTGGAAATCCAACCTTGGACATTAGAGAAAGTAATCCATATTTTATTTATTGAATTATGAAAATTATGTTCAGATTGATAGGCAACACAGTTTTTATTGAGCATGTTAAAATAACTAACTCGTTAAAAAATATATCATCGAATAAGATGTTAAATACTTGATTCCTCTATTGAAAAAAAAAAAAAACAAAACAAAACATGTGACTCATATCTAATTATGTTGATACCTTCATAGTTTGAGTTATATTTAATTACTCCTCATTCATGAACATGACCATGTGCATTAAAATTAATTTATGCTCCAATATTTATTTTTCTTTTTAAAAATATCAAATATGAGTTTAAATATTATTTTGGCCCGATACTTTAGGCTTTAATTGATTCTAGTTCTATATTTAAAAAAATTATTTTGGTTCTCTAATTTTAATTTTGGTTCAAGTTGGTCTCTATACTTTCAAGATGTTCGTTTTGGACTCAATACTTTTAAAAAAGTGACAATGTGACCACTCGAGCTCTAGATAGGAGTAATTAATTAATTGTTTTTTTTATCGGGCTCGATAGTTGGTTTAAGTGTTAGTGTCTTTCAGAATTTGAATTAAAAGAGATTGGACTTAGGTGTTTGACTAAATCAACTAAATTTAGTTGATTTTGAAAAGTAATTAAAAATGACAACAATAGCACAACTCAATTGGCATGATGTATGGACTAGAGGTCCTAGGTTCAATCCCCACCCCAAGAAGACTCACGACTCCCTCTTCGATCGCCCACCACAGTTACATCTCTTTGCGCTTAGGGTAGATCGATTCTTGGAGATTGGAAGACAAACTTTGAAGTAGAAAATTTACCAATAGTTTAGAGCCTCAAGACTTTGATATTTATTTTTAAGTCATGTTTTTTGAATTAACTTTGAGGAAGTGACTTTAATGCTGGCTAACCTTCGAGAATTTTCTGATATTGTTAAGATGATGACTTGAATGTTGAGATGTTGAATTGAATTCTTTATGAATGTTGAATGAATTTCTGCTTGGAGCTCTAAAACCTCATGTATGTTAAAAAAAATATTTTGATGATGTTAGAAGAGAAATTTATGAATGAAGTTACATGAATGTCATGTTTTATCTTTTTGACCATGTATGTTGTGGGACCACATTTATTGCATGCCACATATATTAGTGATTATAGTTTAGTAACAATTACCCCTCCTTTCACTCATGTTTGGTACTACTAGACTGAGGCTCTGCTTCACCGAGATGTCAATTAACCATCCGTAGGAGTAAGTCTCCAAATCTACTATACCGAGTAATTGAAAGAGTTTATTTCATGACTGGATCAATTGTTCACTTAGATTACCATAACATAATATGCAGTTTTAGGTCCCATTAGTTGAAATTTCAGTCAGTCATAGTACATGTGATTGCATGGTCTGACCTCAGTAATAAGGTTACTTACTGAGTATTTTTTTTAAAATACTCATTTTTTCTTAAAATATTTTTTGTCAGGTAATGCCAGGAACATACAAGACACTCAACGGGGTGAATTGTTGATGATGACATGTGATTGGAGAAGTTAGAGCTTCCGCATTTAATTAATTATTTTTTATTTCATTGAGTCAGTTCAATAGTTTTTGCTAAGGATTAGAATTGATAGTGTTGGTATTAAATTTTGTCTTAAATGAATTTATTTAATTATTTTTATGTTTTTTACCGGGATCCCAAACCAAATGTATTTGTATCGATTTTAGAGATGCATATGAACATTTATGTATTTGTTTTTCCTAATTCTCAAATAAAGATTATTTTAATTGTTTACTGAAGTTTATGACGTCATGTATGTAGTAACGATCCTAGAGTGATGTCATAGGAAGTAATGTGGTTACTAACCATTTTGGTCCATTTCATTTTCATTTTGTTCTCATTTTTTAGATCATAATTTTAACTTGACACTTTCCTTACTACGTTTTTTTTGAAATGTAACCATAATTTTTTATTAAAGGATTTCCATTGTGTGTAATTTTTACGCTTAAATTTTGCAAACAGGGACCAAATTGGTTACTTTTTAAAAATATATGGTCCAAAATGAATATTTTGAAAGTATATGGACCAAAGTTAAAAGTGGTGTTATGACAAAATAAATCGACAACAAAGAAAAAACGAAAAAACAACACATATTTACGTGGTTCACTAACCGTATGTTAACTACGTCCACAGGCAGATGAAGAATACAATTTAATATATTTTGAGGGGAGAATACAAATTTATAGATTAGTTAGGACAAAAGTCATTAGAAAGTTTATAAATGATACAATTTTAATGATTTGAATGAAATAGGCTAAAACAAAGTCCAAAGCAGAAAACAAAATAAAGAAAGTTCATATACAATAAGTTTTGGAGGCGTTGTCCCCGAACTCCAGCGGAGGCCACAACCCACAACGCCCCATCAACAAGAACTTTGTACTTCGTTATTTGTAGCGCTAGATAATAGATTTAAGACATTACAACAAATGTAAAGATGAAAATAGTCATTCCCTAAGTAGAACCACAAACTGAACCATAAATATATATAAATAAATAAATAATAATAATAATAATAGTAAAAAAATAAAAAAAAATATATATATATAGGGCTGGTTGTTAGACTAAAACTAATTACAAATTTAGTAAAGTTTAAAACCTTTTGCATGACAAAAAAAAAAATAAGTTATCACTTTTATCACTGATACACTATTATTACTCACAAAATTCTATAAAAAATCAGTGTAGACTTCTATTAGCGATAGTATCAGCCATAGAAATTGTCTGCAAAAAAAAAAAAAAAAAAAAATATATATATATATATATATATATATTTATATTTTAATTATTTTACTCTAAATTATATCCGTTATAATTTTTCTAGGGAAATTGTAGTAAATGACAATTTAAGACTTATTATTTGTAAATATAGCATATTTTTAAAATTTTTGCGGATATAGCCATTTCTATCGCTGATATCTTATGACTGATAGAAGTCTATCGCTGATCACCTCAGCTTTTTATAGATTTTTGTCAGTGATAATAGTCTATCAGAGATAATAGTCTATCACTGATAGAAGTCTATCAGTGATAGAAACAGATTTTTTTGCCATATTTGCAAAACATTTTAAAGTTTGCTAATTTTGCAATTAGTTTGGGTCTGATTGCTATTTGTGCAACAGCCTATTTTTCTATATATATATATATATATATATATATATATATATATATATATATATATATATATATATATATATATATATATATTCTATTTTAGCCTCTATCTTTTTTTTTAAAAGAACACGTCAAAATTTTAAGTCGGCAGCCTATTTAAAGAAAGTAATAAATAATTTTTTTGGGGATGAATATAATATTAATTAATTTGAGGGACATATGGAGCTGGAAAAAGCATACTCTAATAATTGAATCAAATATTATCTAAACAATAATAAATAAATAAAATGAACCTAATATTAATAGAATATATTTTCCATCACGTGTTCGAAATTCGAATCACAATCAATCACTCACATCACCATGTGCCACGCGCCGAAAATATTTTCGGCCAATGGTTTTTCTTTTTTCTGTTTTAGATCATTTTCTATCTTGTCCACAATTTTTTTAAAATTCTTAAATTTGTTATTAATGTATTAAAAATTAGTTTTGCTTTTGCTCATATAAAACTTATGTAAAATTGAGAATTTAATGAAATTATCTAGTTGAGAATTTTGAATACATTTGGAGTAAATTTGGAAATTTAAAAAATTAAGAACTAAATTGAGAATTAAAAATAATATATATATATATATATAGATGAATTTATGTATCTAACAATTTTTTAATTTTATTTTAAGAAAAAAATCAATTTATATCTTTAAACTTTAGGAATGTATCAATTAAAATCTTAAACATTGTATCAATTTAAACCTGAAACTTTTATAAGGGTATCAATTTACACTTCTGTTAGGATTTTATTTTTAAAACGTTAATTTAAACACTCTTAAACTTTTATGAGTGAATCAATTGTTTGAAAGTTTAGGGATTTAATTGATAAATTATAAGCCTCCACACACGTGTAGAAATTAATATTTTTCTAAGAGAATGTAAATTGATATATTTATAAAAGTTTAGGGTTTAAATTGATACGTTACTTTAAAATTTTAATTGATACAACCTCCAAAATTAAAGCCTATAAATTATTTTTTTTTGCTATCAAACCATAAGTTTAAATTAAGAAAAAGTAAAAGTCATATAATACATTGTAAAAAAAAAGGTCATATAATGCAACTTTAACTAAGTTTTATTTAATATATTAAACTAGTGTTTTGCTTTTGTTAATGATGTTAAAGAGAGAGATTAAATATTAAACTAAAAAAAGAAAGATTAAATAAAAATAATAATATAAAGTTCAAACACATACTATGAATCGAAAAACTTGGAGCTACTCATGAGAATTACCTAAACTACACTGCTTGAAACTATGGACTAATATATATATATATATATATATAAAATAAACCACTAATAAAATAACTAACGTTTTCATTTTTCAACTACCTCGAATAAGTTTTAATATATAGTCCACTTGGATTTTTGTCACAAATAAATTACTATATATTTCTTAGTTAAAAAAGTTCCAAAAACTTTATTAAAGGAATCTGAAAGTTGATTATTCACAACTCTCTCTCTGGTGTTAAGTTTTTTTTTTTTTTTTTTTTTTTTTTTAAATATGTTGGAGTGGGGTTTGAACCTAGGACCTCATGATCACTAGTCACTAGGCGATACATCATGTCATTTAACTATGCTCTTGTTGGCCTAGTGTTAAGAATTTTGATTAGAAACTTGGTTAAAATGATATTTATATTTGAATTTCATTCTATTTTAGTCTTTTCTTTTAAATATATATATATATATATATATATACAAAGATATTATACAAAAGCGAAATGATGATCTCACAAGTCACAACTTAGAGTCAAGACACAAAAAACAAGCAACACATAAGCAACAAGTCAACAAAGAAAACATAAGAAAATCAAGCCCCAAAAGAGAACACTAATTGGACAAAACTCCACAACGAGCTCCAGAAACTCAGCCTAGACCCCAACCAAGACATTAAGATCAACTGTAAAAGGAAAAAAGATCAACTGTAAAAGGAAAAAAGTTGCTCTGAATTAGCACCCGAACCATATTGTTAGGATTTTTTTTTTTTTTTTGACAACATGTGGGGGTGGGGATGAAATCTATAACCTCTTGGTTTCTAGTCGTTACATCATGTCAGTTGAACTATGTTCTTGTTCGCGAAGAATATTGTTAGTTGATTGTTAACTTTTGAAAAAAATAAAATAATAATCTATCATTTAAATTTTAGAAGCATAGAGATTAACTAATTTAAGATTAGAAATATAGGAATAATTTTATTATTTATTATTATTATTATTATTATTTTTTTTTTTTTTTTTTGTATACTTATCCACTTGTGCTCTTGCTTTAATTTAGAGTATGAAGTTAGCATTTTGGTCATTGTAAAATAAATGATGAGAAAAAAACTAATTTAAAAAAGATTAAAATAAGCCAAAAGAATATAGGAGTGGCCATAAACCTAAACACCAAATCCTTGGAATGGGGATGGTGGTAGTGGTGCCTTTTCTACCAAATTTGGACACTTAAACAAACAAAGAGCTTTAAAGCAAAAGTGAAATTAGTTAATATTTGTTTGGTGCTTTTTATTTTCATGTGAAAGTTCAAACCACTTCAATAAAACCACACCATTTTGACCTTTTTTTTGGCATAAATTTCATCATTATATTGCATGTTGATGAAAATAAAGGTATGTGCTTTATTGGTCCTATAGTCATGGCCAATTGGCAACGTGTTTTTTGTGGTTTATTTACTCCACTCTAGGTCCTAATAATATATATTCAAATTATTATATGTTTATCATATTTTAATTCAAAAAAAAATTACTTCATTTTTTTTATTTATAAAATATCACATTAATTTGGTTATTACAACTTATTTGTAGATTACAAGATTAAATATTATCTAGCTTAGTAGTGATTTAATTTGATATAAGAGTCGGAGATTTATGCATTCAAACATATATATATATAAACTTGAAGGACCATTTTGATAGCTAGCATGGTTTGCACGCGATTAGAAAGATTGGACAATTTGAACAGTAACACACACCCTACCCTCCCACCTATGGGCAGTCGTCCATTCTACATGATAATAATATTTTGGTTTGATGTTCTTCAAAAACAGTTTTCTTTTGTAATTATTGAAAAATAAAATTACTATTTTTAATGTTTAGAATAAATCAATTAAATCCAAGGTTCAAATCTCTAATATCCTTTATATTGTCAAAAATAAAAAGGCACACACACAAATAAATGCTTTCTAAAAAAATATTGTCAAAGTAAGCATACGTAATTGATATGTAAATCTCTCATACTCAATATTGTCAAAAAAAAAAAAAAAAAAAAACCTTTATTAAATTAGTGTATAGTTCCGCAGGAATTGACATATATTTATTCATTTCGATCGAAAGTTTAAATCTCTCTACCTCACATTTTGTGTACTAAAAAAATTGTACTAGTTTGAAATACTTAATGACATTGAATTTGTATTACTAGTGATAATGGATAAAAAAGAGTTTTATTCCTTTCTTCGAAGTCGAGATTGAGGTCGGAGATTCATTCTAGTACCATACTAATGTTCAACTAAAAAAACAAATACATCAACTCTCATTCAACCAACCGTTTTTTTAGTGAAACATTCAATCAACGGTTGAAGAAACAATTGAAGTATTATATATTTATATCACAATTAGTTGGAAGAATGGAATCATTTTTTTCTTTAAAATTATCTTTAATTTATTATACATGTTTGAAACAATTAAACAAGAGGAATAAAAGAATAATGAATTTGGAATTTAATTTATTTCTCTAAAGTCTTCTACAAATTAATAATTGAATTCAAATTCCATTCAATCAATCTCAACTCGTTTTTATTATTTATTTCAATATTTTATATATGTAGATCAATTACATAGCTAGAGAATTGTCAACAAGAGCATAACAATAGCATAGCTCAATGTTGTAAAAAAAAAAAAAAAAAACATAGCTTTGATAGTCGACCAAAAGGTCCTAGGTTCGACCCCTAATTCCACATGTTGTAAAAAAAAAAAAAAAAAAAAACGTTGCCAGAGAATTAATGCTTTTGTACATATTCTAAAATAAAAAAATACATTCATACAAGTGGTCGAATCTATAACTTGTGTATATCCGCTAAAATATAACCTAAATTGAAATTTTAGGCTAGTAAATAGTATAAACACTAATTTTTTTTACCAAAAAGAAAATATGATATTTAATTATTTTTTATAAAGTAACTAACATAAATATAAAATGGAAAAAAAAAATAGTTGCAAGCTCTGAATTTTTTTAATGGAGATTTAAGAAATTCTTGTCGGCCTTAGGAATTACATTTCATTTTGGCTTTTCCAACTTAAAATATCCATCATGGATTCAAAAGAAAAATATTTAAAAGTATTCATCATGAATTTAAAAGAAAGTTATTCGTCACATGCTTGTCTCCCATCCTAACTCTATTTATATTGACATTTTATGAAGTTCTTGTGCTCCACAAAATTAGACAGATTGGAAGAGTGAAACATGAAATATTTCTCTAAGAGGCGAAAAATTATATTCGTTCCATATCCCGCTCAAGGTCATGTTACTCCTATGCTCATGCTTGCAAGTGTCTTTCATCGATGTGGTTTTCTTCCTCTCTTTCTCACTCCTAACTACATCCATCGCCATATTTCCTCGCAGATTCCTTATACCGATGAAATTCTCTTCATTTCCATGCCAGATGGGCTCGACGATGACATGCCACGTGACTTCTTCACTATCGAAACCGCCATGGAGACCACCATGCCAACCCACCTTAGGCGAGTTTTGAGCGAGCACAATTCTAAAGAAAACAAGGGTGACAGTAATGATGTTGTTTGTATGGTGGTCGACTTGCTTGCTTCGCCAGCCATTAAAGTTGGCAGAGAGTTCGGAGTAGCCGTGGCTGGATTTTGGCCAGCCATGTTCGCCTCCTATAAGTTAATTTCAACTATTCCTGAAATGGTCCAAAACGGTCTTATTTCTTCTGATACAGGTTAACTACTACTAACCACTACGATACTCTTTTATATATATATATATATATATATATTTTTAATTATTTTTAATTTACTCTGAATTTTTTTATAATCATGATTTAAGCATCATTTTCACAATACAATATTTATATATTGTGTTGAAAATTACCATAATTTTTGGGTCAACCACATTCTTCTCCAATTTTTTAAATTATAATAATTCTTAATCATTTTTTAACCACATCTGTCATTAAAAAATAATTGTTCTTTTAGATTTAATTTCCAAATCTATAACTCATGAAAAATCTTTATTTACTTAAAATAAATATATTTTTAAATTTTTTAAAAATTTTAGTAGAGAAAGACATAGCATTTTTAATTAAATTCAATGTATTGAAAAATATATTATATAAGTTGAGATGTGGCAAACAATATCTTAAATTAAAAAAAAAAAAAAATCATTCTCGACACAAACATCTCTAGTACAGTTTTCTTCGTGTTGCCTCTAATGTCTTCCTCTCCTTCGTCGCTCTTTCCACACTCAAAAACATATATCTAAACTTTCAAAGAGTTGTCTATTTATCATTTCCTACTTAAACAATTAGAGTATAATTGAAATCAATCTCGTAAATTAGATGTTAATCTGAACATATCTCAACGGATAAGACACCAATTGTCATCCAAAAGTCGATGATTTGAGACTGAATTTTCAATGGATAAAACACTAATTGTCATTCGAAAGTGGATGATTTCAGACCATGATTGAATTCTCACCCAACAATTATTAAAGTAAAAAAAAAAAACGTAAATTGGGTTATTAATTTATATAATGAATCCAAATGAATGGGCATGACAGGAATTCCAGAAGAAGGATCAAAACGGTGCGTTCCGAACCAGCCGCTGGTCTGTTTAGAAGAATTGCCATGGCTAATCGGAAGCTCCTCAGCAAGAAAAGCCAGGTTCAAATTCTGGACCAGAACCATGGCTCGAGCCAAATCCCTTCAGTGGCTTCTCGTTAATTCTTTTCCCGAAGATCAGCTGAGCCCCCTTCAAAAACCCAAAAGCTCCGCCGGCGCCGCCGTGTTCCTGGTCGGACCTCTGAGCCGCCACTCGAATCCGGTCAAAACTCCCACTTTCTGGAAAGAAGATGACACTTGCCTGCAGTGGCTCGAGAAACAGAGGCCGAATTCTGTGGTTTACATCTCATTTGGGAGCTGGGTTAGCCCCATTAATGAATCGAAAGTGAAGAGCTTGGGCTTGGCGCTTTTGGCCATGAGGAAGCCGTTCATTTGGGTTCTCAAAAGTAATTGGCGAGATGGGTTGCCAATTGGGTTCTCAGAAAAGGTACGATTTAAACCTACTCTCACTTTCTCCTCAATAATTCATACATTTTTATCGTTTGAGCCTTATTTTGGTTTAAATTTTTTTTTTTTTTTTTTTTTAATTCTTTTCATAACTCAAATTTTAATTTACTATTTAATTCTATTATATTTGGTTCAAAAAAAAAATTAGTAGGATATTGATTCTATAAATTTAATTTTTAATGTTGTGTTTGGTAAATTTTTTAACTAGATTTACAATTGATTTTTAATATCTTAAAGAAAAAAAAAACTAATTTTGTCACTAATATGTAAATTTAAAAAATATCTATTAATTATAAACAAAAGTAAAAATTTATAATATATTGCATTAATCAAGGAGGAAATTGTAACCATGTCAATTTAGAGTCAAATAATTAAAATTATAGCACTTTTTTTAAAAACAATATGACAATTACTATCACTGATAGTATAGTCTACCCCCGATAGAAGTCTATCACCTCAGTTTTTTATAGAATTTTAGTCTACTAGTGATAGTCATATATCATTGATAGACTACTGTCACTGATAGTCATATATCACTGATAGTCATATATCACTGATAGACTACTATCACTGATAGTCATATATCAACGATAACCACTGATTTTTTTGTCATATTTGCAATTAAGCCATTTTAACCAATGATTTTTTTGTCATATTTGCAATTAAACCATTTTAACCAACAAGAGCATAACTCAATTGGTATGATGTATGACTTAGTGACTAATAGGTCCTAAGTTCGATCCCCCACCCCACATGTTGTCAAAATATATATATTAAACCATTTTAAAAGTTTAGTTATTAGACCATTAATAACAAACTTATAATTTAATTTTTAATCATTTATATATAAATATATATATATATATTATTTTTTTTAAGTTCAACAACATAGGAGAGATGAGATATTAGAATTTATAATCTTTTGGTGGTAGTATATGACTTTAATTAGTTGAGCTATGTCTAGGTTGACATCACTCTCTCCTCATCTGTGAGTTTAGAAATTAGCACAAAATTGTCAATTCAAGTATAACTAAATGAATAAGATCGAAGGTTTGATCCACTTTCATACATTTTTTGAATTCCAACAAAATAAAAATAACACAAGGGTCAATATGTGTCTACCAATATTTTTTTTATATAAACAATTGTAGAGGCGGGTAGATGACTATTAATTTTAATTGGAAAGAAAATGATAATACCAGGTCAAACTACTATTAGACTCGAAACACAAGCTAATATAGCTTATAGAATGTCTAATCATTTATTCATATTTGTACTAGGTTCGAAGCTATGGGAGGTTAGTTTCATGGGCTCCTCAAATAGAGATTTTGAAACACAGAGCGGTCGATTGTTATCTGACTCATTGCGGATGGAATTCGATCATGGAAGCAATTCAGTGTCGAAAACGGTTGCTATGTTTTCCGGTGGCCGGCGACCAGTTTCTCAACTGTGGATATGTGGTGAAGGTGTGGAGAATTGGGTTGAAACTAAATGGTTTTGGAGAGAATGAGGTTGAAGAAGGAGTGAGGAAAGTGATGGAGGATGAAGATATGAAGGGGAGGCTAATGAAGCTTTATGATAGAATAATGGGGGAAGAGGCCAATTATAGAGTGAACTCTAGCTTCACAGCCTTCATTAATCATGTCAATATGCACCCACACAAGCTTCCAACTAAACTTCCACATTCCATCCTGTAATAATTTTTGTAGTCTTGTAAGTCCGGTTCGGTTTTTTTAACGAAAAAGAATGAACCGGGTTGATTGTATGAATAGTGGGAATCAAATCGACTCGACCAAACAATAGGTAGAAATGGATATGATTTGGTTTGATTTTATGCAAAATCGACAACTTATTAAGGATGACATGTGTTTATAAATTAACATATGAAATATAAAACCATATATACTCATATATAAAGTACATATCAATATAAATGATGGACATATATAAAATACACATTTTCTAAAAAAATCTAATATAATATCTATAAATATATACAATATATACATGAGTATATAGTCACATATGAAGTATATATCAATATATATGGTGAATATATATAAAAAAAATTTCATAAAAAAAATAAATACATATTATCTATAAATATATATATATAGTATAGTATATATATAAAAAAAAGTATGAAAATAAATTCTTAAAATAGTGTAAATTAAATAAAAAAGTAAAATATTATTAAAATTAATATTTATATAGACAAAATAGAAAGAAAAAAATTACCATATTTTTAAAATATATGGATTAAATTAGTAATAATAAAATTTAATTTTATGCATTTACCGTACAAATGTACTTGCGTTACGCGGACACACGTATATATAGAAGACTTATCCAAATTGGCAACTTTTTTCTAAGTCGAATTTTCTTTAAGCTTAAGCTTGTGTTTGGAATTGGATGTTTGCCGGGAAAGGATTGAACAAAAACTGGAGAATTTGATCATTCCATTTTGTGTTGCTAAATTTATTTCAAGTTGAAGGATTGATTCATTACTCGAGGTTTGATTCTGAGATTTTGCGATAATTCATCGCTCGAGTGTGACCATACAATCCCATTCATTGATTCTCTCACCAGCAAACCCAACAAATCGACTCGATCTTACTTCAATTGCTTCCGATTTCAATTTTAGGTATTCTTCACTAACCCTCGGTTATATTGGATTTGATTATTGTCGTAGCTTGCTCTGATTGGCGAGAAAATTCTGTCGCATTTTAGAATAGGAATGTTTGTGGTGCATTCGATCTACTGTTATTGGATTGCAACTGTTGAAATAATTTATGGCGCGATTTTTCTTCTGATCTATGGAAGAAATGAAGTGTTAATGTGCATCAGTAATTGATGTGTATCTGATTGGGTTTCGTTGAAAATCTAGGATATATCTTCAATATAGGTCTTTGATGCTTCTTAAGAAGTGAAGTTTGATTTGCTAAATGGATACTTTCCCTTTCTAAATTGCTTCTAAATAATGCTTTCAAATGTTGCCATCTGTTTGTAGCATCAGTTTTTAAGTCGTTTCTTAAATTTGTGATATTAGTAAACTAGAATCATATGGATGACTTCGGTCTTTGCTAGTTGCCATTTTTGATAGATTTGAGAAGTTAGGAATTTAAAATTTTATTAGCTTTAGGAAGGGAGATGGATGAGGCATGGGATTTGGGAATGCCTTTGGTCTTTCAATACTGAAGAATTTTGTTATTCTGGCCCTCCCTTTTATTTATTTATTATTTGATTTTATTTTAGGAATGAAAAGAGCATAAGTTCGGGCACCATAAGGTGTATTACAGGAAAGTCATCCAATTAGAGGTCAGATAGGAAAGACTGTAATTGGAAAAAGGGGTTTACATTTACACCAATACAAAGCATTGAACGGTAGCCCCTCCCTATGTTGAACAAGAAACGGAATTTTTCATTGAATAAATGAAAAGATACTAATGCTCAAGGATACAAACTCCACAAGAGAGTGAACAAAAAACAAAACGAAACACTAAAGAAAACCCACAAAGGAAAAAAACCAAGAACAACAAACCCAAAGAGACCAAAAAGAAGGTGAAAAAGATAACAAAAACAGAGCAAAAACATCCAAAAAACAGAACATATATATATATATATGAAAAGTTAAATTGTAAAACTTTGCCCCTTCCTAAGAAAATTTCTGGCTCCACCCTTGTGGAGAGCTTCTTCTAATCTCATCTCTTTTAACTAATAAGTAAGATTAAATTTCCAGCCCCCTCTTTCTTCTGTAATTATGTTTTCAGTACAATTGTTCTCTACAGACAGGAAAAAAAAGAAGAAGAAAGAAACGCTATTATTTTTATTTTTACTACATAAGGGTTAACTAACTTATAGTCTTATAGTGAGTTTGGATAAGTTTTCTGTGACTTGGATTCTTTCTCTAATCCACATTATTTTCTCTTGTTCTCTAGCGACTTTTGGCTGACAAGGTAATATGACTGAAACCTATGGCAATGTAAGTGTAAGCTCGAGCTCAAGTTTGAATAGCAGCTTTCAAGACACTGAGGATGATCAAACGATTGCCAGAATCTTGGCAGAGGAAGAAAACTTGAAGTTTGATAACAAGCTTGGGAAGAGACTCTCTCATCTGGATTCCATCCCTGTACTAACTTCTTTTTCTTTCGTTAATTGCTGCATTAAGTGGATTATTTACTTTTGTTATATATGTTGTGAATGCAAGGTTCTGTTGAATTTTGATGGGCTTTGAATTCTCTTTGATAAAAGAAAACAAAAACTGCAAATATCAGTTTTAGTTGGGTAATTAACTAATTGGGTGAACTGTTCTTGAACACAAAAGCTGCTAGCTGCTAGGTCATTGAATGTAGTACTCAAGATTTTTTTTTTTAAAAAAAAGACAATTAATGAAAAATAATTTCATTGATAATATGAGATTACAAAAAAATAGGGAAGGCAGCCAAACTCCAAGGCTAGAAAGTTGGCGAAAAAAAATCTTTTAAGTGACCAAAGAGAATTTAAGCTACAATTATTGAAAGGGACATAATATTTACACCACATAAAAGCTACAAAAAAGGACATAATCCATGAAACACTCAGACTTTTCTTTCTTGAAAGACTCCATTGTTTTTCTCAAGCCACAAAAGCAAAAGAAAGCCATCACAAATTGAAGCCGTGAGATCTTCCTATCTCTCTTAAAATGATGGCCTTCAAGGAAGAGGAGACGAGGTTGTTGATGTTGATAGGGGAGAGCCACCCACTGACTGTAACTGTGAACTGTGGGGCAAAAAACTCTAGAAATTTCTCAGTCCGTTTTACTCAAAGAGTACCATCCTGAGGAGATAGGGCAAAAAGGAACCCATCTTTTGAATAAGGTCATGGGTATTAAGACTTGTGGATCGTTATTGATAGCTTTTCATATTCTTTCCCATTAGGGAAAATCCCACAGTTTGGTCGAGCTCTTTGAAGTTCTCTATGTTCTTGAGTATAAGATCACCACCAGGCTTGGAGTGGTGCCACTAGGATACCTTACACTTCATAGTTGTGGTGTAACTTTAAATCATAAGCATTGCCACTTGTCTCAATATTATTATTATTTTTATTATTTTAATATTGCAACTGTATGTTGGGTTGCAGAGCTTTTGCAGTTTTATATTTTGACTGTCTGCTGCGTTAGATTATGGCCCTTAATGTAATTATTTATCTCCACCTTCAATCTATAATGAAAAAAACTATGCATATCTTTCCAAAACCGGAAAAATTCTGCAAGGTTTTCATTATTAGAAGTGCTGATTTCTTATGATCATGGCAGCATACTCCTCGGGTTAATGGAGAGATACCAAACGTGAATGATGCAACCTTAGACCATGCACGGCTGTCAGAAAGGTATTGATTTTATAACAGGGCTAGATCCAAGAATATTAACTTCAAGGAACAGTCTCATGCTAAAAAGATCACTTGCCATTAATTATATTGGCTGAAGATTTGACATTCAGCTTTTGACTTACTCTGCCTTGTTCTTTAATGTTTGTAGAATGTAGCTTTTATTGATCAAAGTGAGTCCTTTTTTTAACAGACTGGTTACATATGGTTTAGCGGAGCTACAGATGGAAGGTGATGGGAATTGCCAGGTTGTAATAAGTTCTTGTCAATATCTTTTTGTATTGAAATTTATAATTATCCTACCTTTTAGTATTTATTCATCTCATGATGTTTCAAATAACATATCTTTTTATCGTATGAATAGTTTCGGTCATTAGCAGATCAGTTATTTCGAAATCCTGAATACCACAAGCATGTAAGAAAGGCAGTCATCAAACAGGTGCTATAAATTAAACTCTACTGATGCGCATATTCATTTAAATTGGTCTATCGCTGCTATCTGGTCATAGATTGCTGTATGAATGTTGGTTAAAATAAATGTTTATAGAAATTGATAAATGATTTTAAGGGATTGCATTGTATGTAATATGTGAGATACGGGTAATTGGTAATGGACCAATGGTGGTCTGGAATTTTTTCAATTATGTTTGATTCTTTCTTTATTTCTAACACAATAAGTTTCTTAATATTACCTTGGATATAATTTAAAATTAAATGTCTTTGAGGTCGAGGTTAATGTTTTAGAAGTAATCTAAGAATATTGTCATTCTATAGCTCTGGTTCTAAATGCCTTGGAGTGATTGTCCAATCGAAATTAGTCTAGATTCAAGTAAGTTGTTCAGTCACTCATGTTTATAAGAAATATGTAAAATCTTTCAAGTTATTCTCATATAATCTTTGATTCCCTACAACCTTGAAAAGTACCATATGCTAGCTTCCAGACCCTAGGATGAATCTCATATGGAAGGATGTTAATGGAGGTGATCACATATGATTTTTTCTTCAACCCAAATCTAAAAGTTTCTGCAAATATTGTGAATGAGAATGAGGTTGCCTTAGTAGAATATGACTTGAGAGAATCTCTTCGCAAAGCAGCACTCTTGTACAAGTAGAATTATTCTTGGAAAGTAGGGGGTACAAAAGAATAATTGAGACTCAACGGTTGTGGGAGGAAATCAACTCACCTTTATCAAATGATTTTTCACAGTTGCAACTGTTTTCCTTCCTAAACTTAGTATGAGACTGAATAAGAGAAAAGTTACTAGCTTTCTGTTACTAATTCCTTTGCTTCATTATCCAGTTTTTGGTTGTGTTTTGTCTGTGTAACTTGTGATAAATTTTATTGAATACTATTCTTGCATAACTTTGAAATTTATTTGGACCAGTAACCTGCACTTCATGAAGCATAGCATCTAGCTTTCAATACCCATCCCCACTGCTAGTACCTCCTTTTTCCCCCCATTTTTATGCTTTATTCTAGTTTTGGTTTACTTAATAGGAAAGAACTTAAAAGCCCACTTGCCATGTTTTTCTTACTGCATATTTTCCTCTTTTTCTCCCACGTCAGTTAAAGAAATTCAGAAAACTATATGAAGGCTATGTTCCAATGAAGTACAAAAGCTACCTCAAGAAGATGAAAAAGTTAGTTATCTATGACTACGCTTATTGACTTCTCCCCTCTCAAGATGGCGTAGCTTGTCTTATGAATTGAGTAATTACTACTTGTTCAAATTTTAACACAAAAATTTGCATCACACTAGATCAGGTGAATGGGGAGATCATGTTACTCTTCAAGCAGC
Organism: Herpetospermum pedunculosum; assembly: GCA_028017165.1. Taxonomy (NCBI): domain Eukaryota; kingdom Viridiplantae; phylum Streptophyta; class Magnoliopsida; order Cucurbitales; family Cucurbitaceae; genus Herpetospermum; species Herpetospermum pedunculosum. The sequence continues at coordinate 80,369,632 of CM051522.1, forward strand.
TGCAGACAGAGTATGTTGAATGTTTGTTCTTGCGTAACTGCTGTGAAACTCCTTTTTATGAGTTCTTTGCACTGCTAGGAGTTTGGGTTGAAAGATACAATTCAATCTGTTCATTTTTGTAGGAAGGCGTAACATGCTAATATAAGAGAAGAGAACCACTCCAGTTCGAACATAAATATATGGATATGTCATCATTTTGCTCATGCAAGTGCCCAAACATAAATATATGGATATCTCATCATTTTGCCATTATTGAAATGAAAAAAAAAACATCTCTTTCTACACAAACAAGAAATATATATTACAAATTGGTGATAGTTTGAAGAAAAAATAAAAGAGAAGAGAACCACTCCAGTTCGAAAATTTATCATCATCCTTTGAGGGCATTGTTGGAAATATTTTTATTGCTAAACTGGTATATGGACACAGCACGCTTCAAATTGTGACCCTTTCATAGCTGTTACCATTGATATCTTGTTGTTATCATTTCTGCAATGTAATGGAACTCTCTTTGATCACTCTCTCACTGTCACTGTTGTGCATATAGGGATATTGTCATAGGCTTGAAGAGTTTCCTAGACTTTCTAATTTCCAAATTATAATGTTGGATAATAATTTTCCTCTCTTTTCTAGCATTTTAGCCAACTCTTAGCAGTTCATGTGTATGCCACGTCGATATTGTTTCTGTTGTTTTAATGCTCTACTACTATTGTTTATATTGTGACTTGATTTTGTTAATTTGTAGTTTGATGCAAAGATCTGCTTAGTCACATCTTTCCGAGACACCTGTTATATCGAGATCCTTCCCAAAGAAAATAATCACAACAAAGGTAAAGATTTCAATTGCATATCAGTTAAAATGTTTTGATTGAGTTGATGGATTTTTAATCTGCAGGACTTCATACATTACCCATTATTTTGGAAGCTACTTAAATTTTAAACCCTGTTAAAATATCACTGAAACTTGTAGACTGTTATTTAGGTTGCAAGGTGGAAAAAGTTATAGTTAACTCTTAACTTCTATTTGTTCTAGTAAGCAATTTGTTCAACACTACCTTTCAGTTTGGGAGTTCAAATACTTTTGATAAATTCTCTCTCTTCTTGATAAGTAGTTTTGGAGATTCCCTTAACCACAAAGAAGCAGTTCTTTGTATCATTCTATAATCATTGGTAAATGAGTCTTTAGAGGTGGGATTCTTCGGGTGGGTCCATTTGTTAACATTCTCGTTTCTTGTTTCTCATTTCCTCTTTTTTAATAAAGAAAATAGAACTACGTTTGGTAACTGTTTCTTATTTCTTATTTTTTTTAAAGAGATGTATTTTTATTTGGTAATCATTTCTTGTTTTTTTGTTCCCTAAAATTCTAAATTAAAAATGTAAAAGTTTTATATGAAAATTAAATATTCAAAATTGTTATGTTTATGAATTATATTTTAAAATATTTTTTGTACATTGTAGAAGTCAAGAATGATGAAATAAGGTTTTTTATTTCAAAACTGAAACCGGGAACAAGAAACAAGAAACTGGATTTCGATGTTTCCAAAATTTCTACACAATTTTGAAAACGTTTATGAAAAATGAGAAACGAGAAACAAAAACAGTTATCAAACGCTTTTGCTTCTAAAAATTTAGATGACATTGCACTCTTGAACCAGGAACGTTGCCACCATGCTTGAATCTTTGTCATATTTTTACCTCTGGACAACATATCTGCATCACAATTTAGAATATCGATCGAGGCATTTTGTGCATTCCAACCTCTCGAGGCCGTAGTTCTCATCAGCTAAATTAGTTAGATCTGGATTTAATCTAATTTTGACAACCCTTTCATCTTGACAGAACTTTGGCTCAGCTTTTGGTGTGAAGTGCATTATAACTCGTTGTATGCATGCGGAGGTGATTTACATACATACCTATTAAACTGACCTTGTTTTTTCCTGTTCCATTAGCTTTTCTTAGATTTCTTTTATTGGATCTTCCTGCAGATCTTCCCTCGAAAACGCCTAGACGAAAGCATTGGCTTTTCTAGAGTAATGAAACAGTATCATCGCTCGATATCGCCTTCCCCGATTTCTTATGTATGAAATCTTGGAAAGTAGCTAACACAACAGTGCCATATAGATTTCTTCAATACAAAAAGATTTGTCTTCTTACATTCTCGACTCGACAGAAAAGTAGCTCGCAGACTTATGTAACGAAATATATAAGCATAGTATGTATTTATTTATACACAAACTAGAAAAGAATAGGAAGATTTATAGATTCCAGATCCTCTTAATTGTTGTTTGTTATAATAGTTTTGGATGAACATTATCATTTGAATGTTCAGCTGCTCATAGCTCATGAGAAGTCATTTTCTTGACAAGGCGGGCATGTGTCTGTATATATTGCAGTGAGTTCTAGCTTTGCTTTGCTCTGCTCATTTTCTTGGTGTTTCTTTTTCAGGAATATATAATTTTAAGGATTCTATTTTTTTTTTTCCATTTGAAACTCTGCAAAGTCTTCTAGTTGAAGTTTGTAATAGCAGGTACTAAATTTTATATAGTAGAGTGAGTAGGTTTCATTTAAACTCTTAAAAAAATTCATTTTTATCATTAAACTTGAAACTTGTTTCAAAACTATCATTCCATCAATTTTTCCATTAAAATAAAGACGGAAAAGTGACGTGGAAGTGGCTTGTAAAATAGTGATACATGTGGCAAAGATAATAGTTTAAATTATGCTCCTAAACTTTAGGATATGTTTCAATTATACTTCTATTATTGAAAAGTTTCATATACTATTGAAATTGTTTTAAAACAACTATTAACTCCGATTAAAGCTTAGTTTGAGACTTATGTAATTTTTAAAATAATTGTTTGTTGTGTTTTTAGAAAAATCAGCAATAAAATGACTTCATAAATGTTTGTTAAATTTCAAACTTTCAAAATATGATCTAGGGATAAAATATGATTTTTTAAAAGTTTGTTAAGGTATTAGATTTTTTGAGAAATCAATCTCAAAAGCTAGAGAAGGATGGACGAAATTTGACTTTTATCTCATAATCAATTGATGATAATTAATGTTAGAGCATGAATAGAGAAAAGGAAAAAACAATCAAACAAATCCAAGACAATTGAACTTATGAACCATGTCTGATTTTTTTAAAAGAGTACATGACTTTACTCACAATATTTCTCTTTCATTTTAATGGAGAAACTAATATAATAGTTGTTTTGAAAAAAATTCAAAGATTAAGAGTTTAAGCCTGAGCATAACTTAGTGGATATCATCCCAAAAGTTAATGGTTCGATCCTCACCATAATTATTGAACTCAAAAAAAAAATATATTATAATTAAAATGGAACTTTTAAAATGATATGGACATAATTGAAATATACTCTAAACTCAAGAGCATAATTGAAAGTTGCCACTTGTACCCTTAACCAAAAATTTGATGGAACAATTATTTTGAAACAAATTTAAATTTTACGGATAAAAATGAAAGTTAGGAAAGCTCGAGAATATTATTGAAACCTACACTAAAATTGATTGATTGGTATTTTGACACACTCTCAATCTTAAACACTTTGACTCAACAAAATTTTCCCTATCTACACAACACACCCTCTCTATAATTAATCTTGAGATATTCATTTTCACCAATCCTTTTTCACACTCATTATGTGGGGAGAATTTCTAGTACATCCGTGGTATGTAAAAACTCCATACCACGGATGTACTAGAAATTCTCCCCATTATGTGCATGTTTTTCACTAGCTCCTCAAATAATCTCCACACATCATATTCCATCCTTTCCTTTCATTCGTAAGAAATAGAATAATGTAAATGCACAGGTGGCTTTTCTTTGATATCATTAAGACGATAGATGAATCTTTACTCAACAAAATTTCTGGCATCTGTAATAAAAAAGAATCAAAACTAGCAAAGTTGTTTGACGTATAATGCTAGAGCTACGTTTTAATCAAAAGTGGGCATTAAAATGTACTACAGTCCGTTCGGTTAAATTCATCTCCAAATGCTCTCATTCTCTATCTTCCTCTACCATCTCAATTTAACTGTTCCATTTGGGCCTCTGGAATTTAGGAGGCAGCAAATCAAAACTTGAACTAATTGTCTATTATTATTCTACTATAACTCATCGTGCTCGTTCGATTCGGATTCGGACTCGGCATTTTCACTCGCTGGATTCTCTGAGCCCTTGCCCGATTGGTCACCTTGAGGTGAACTCTCATCGGTTGTTGAATCAGAGCTTTTCACATCTTCTTTACTGGTCTCTGATTCATTCACAGGTTTCTCGATCTTAGGCTTTGGTTTGGGAATCTTGTCGATGCTGGCAACCTGTATATATATATATATATATATATATATATTAGTTACATAGCAGTAGTAGGATTGGAGAAATGGATTGTTTTGGAGATTCAAATTGAGAACAGCAAAATACCTTTTCTTGAATGTTAAAAGCCTTCGAGTATACATCTTCGGATGTAAATACTGGCGGGCTAGATGCCGAATTCCTACACAGAAAGGAACACTTTCAGTTCATTTTTGCTATATTGTAGTAGTAGTAGGTACAGGTTCGTAGAAACCAATAAACTCATTGAAATAGAACCGAGTTGGCAGAGGAAAGATGGACTACTAAATCGTAATCACCAACTTCTCTACATACTAACAGCGAACCAGAACAAAGCCATGACTAAATGATAATATTGCCAGTTTAATAATCACAAAAAGGATGATGATCCATCCCATTCATAGCATACAAAATTGAGAACTTCAGGAAAATATTAGGCATCAAATCAAACGACAACTGATCGGCATTAGGGAATATTGTTCAAAGCACCTTCAAACGTAGACATGATGAATGTAGTAAGCATTATATTGGAATGATAATTTTTTTTTTTTTATTGTATCTGTGTGTGTCTAGTCAGCTTGCGCGCACCCCGACAAATCTCACTGGACAACCGCTTGACCCTACTATATTTGGTTGTCAAGAAAACAAATATTAAATCCTAGGTAGGTTGACCACTATGGATTGAACTGAACTCATTCCCTCTAAACCCATTATTATTTTCAAGGCTCTTACCGACCCTAAACCCATGATGGTTATGATGGTTATTGGAATGATAATCATCATTAGCGTCAAATTTTCTGGGTCAGAAAGTCCAAATCTAGTTCCTTCTTATGTCATTCTTTCTATCCACTTATGTATTATTCTAACGAAGTCCGTTTGTATAAAGAAAAAATCGCTCAATTCAGCTAATCAGGACATATCACTCGACAGAAATGAATAAGCCAGCGGTAGTAATGATGAACATGTACCAGGATACCAAGAGAGTACATGCACAGACACACACAATAACATCGGATTGAAACCAGGGAGATGCAAGAAACAAGACATTGAGAATTAAGAGATAACTTACTTCTTCTGCTCAGCTTCCTTCTCATTCAACCAGATCTTGAGCTTGTCACTTTCACTTTTTACCTAGACAAATCACACAGAAAATTTCCCAAAAGGGAGCAATTCAAGATCAATTACTCATAAATACTAAAATACAAAAGAAAACAGCACGATGCAAAATCTTACCTCCTGTATTCTTTCTTTTGGAAGCCAAGGTTTCTTGGTCTCCCAGTTTTGTATGATCTGCAATCGCTCAAAAAGGTCAAAAGGTCAATTTCTTATTAAATATTTTTTTTTTTTGAATTTCTTATTAAATATTTTTAGAAGAAACCAATTTTCAAGAATGAAAGTACAAAAAAAAAGGCACACAAAGCCATGGCCAAAGCAACCTCAGGACAAAAAATTACTAAAAGAGTCTCAGTTGTTGGTAATAAAACAAAAGGCCAATTACAAAAAAAATTAGATTGGATAAATGAATTCAAAAGAGAAGCGATAAAATGCACTAGACCTCAAATTTCTTCACATGTACTATTTAAAATTATCGAAACCTAAAAAGAATCTTCAATTTCTTTCTAACCAAAAATTCCACACAACAACAATTAAACCAGCTTGACAACGTAATCGGCCTTTATCCTGAAAAGAAGAAACTAATACAACTTCCTACGTCATGGCATACAAACTCAAGCCCTGAGATATACAGATACCGAAAGTCTACCAAAAGAAACTCCACAACTAAGAAGCAGAAGGGCATTAACACAAGTGATTCAAATCCTTCAAAACACACGTATTCAAAATAAAATAATTGGAGTCAAGGACGAAAGTGGAAGTTTTCTAATTAAAGTCAACCCAATAACCCTCCCCAAGCGTGATCAACTTCCTTCAGCTTCCACAGTTCAGAGAAGAAAGAGGGAGAAACAAGAAGGGAAAAGAAACCAAACAATTATACAACGATTTGCAAGTAAAGAAATCCCAATAGATAATCTGGTCACGAAAACTACAACTAGAGAGTAATATCCAAATGCCAAGATCTTTCCAAAAATGAACCCTTATCATCCCAACAGAATACTTAACAAACAACACAAAATAGGATAACACCAAGAGATCACCTTATTAAAAATAATGTTGATAAGAAATGCATGATGCGTTGTCTACTTTATTTTGTAATTATACTCCAAATCTAATCAATTCTAGTTGGATACGTGTAAACTCTCCACGGGAGTGTTTTAGGTTTATATGTTCAACTGTAAGTTATATTTGTTGGGTGGTTTTCTGTGAGCTCCTAAAAAAGGGGGTCATAGCTTTTTTATGAAATAAGCATAATAGAAAAAATAAGATTTTATTATACTATTTTAACCCTGTTGCAAAGTAACTACTGAAAAGTAAAATAGTATACATATCATGCGCATACCAATTAATATTCTAGGAAGCTAGACTAGACACTTACTATATCAAAACATAAAAAACAAATAAAATAACATTCCAGCAGACGTCCGAGAAGAATGCACACAATTTAATATATATTCCACATATTACAGAAAGGGATAAGTTGTTATGAAACCTAGAAGATTGTAAGACAGACGTTAGATTAATGGAACCATTCAATGTCCTGCCAATTAAGATTTCACATTAAACCATGTGACAGACAAAATAAAATTAAAAAGAAAAAAAGAAAACAAAAGGAATACCGTTTGAAGATCAAGAAGATATTTGCGAGCTACTTCAACAGCCTGAGGTCTTGCAGTTAGCTCTTTCAATCTACATTCAAAAAATAGATAGGTATGTAAAACTTTACTGGCCATAGTGTCAACTTTAGTAACATAGCACTCTAATATTGGGATGCTAAACTCAGTTCAATTCCCGGACATATAAGGCACTCCAGCCATTTACAAGTACCTGAAGAATATTGGGTCACCAAAGCCTTTTAACATGTCAAGGCGTTCTTGAAATTCTGAAGCAGAAGCATCTTCACCATCCATATATAGCCAATCTTGTACCTAAAAAAAATAGAGATTTAAGCTTCATGACAAGCATCATCCCAATACCACCAAAAGAAAATCCTAACCTCATCAAGTTTCTCGTTAAAAGTTTGACGTTCCTCACTTGTACAAATCTGTTCCAACTCATTGGAGGTTTCAAACTGGCACGAAGAAAAAAAAAATCATTAAAAATAGGCATGAGAAGTATTTATTGTAGCAAGGATAGAAGAGGAAACCCAGAGCCAACGTTTTGAAGAATGAAAAATATGTCATCCTTGCCTAAGAAAAAATGTGGATCCAAATCCAATTGTGATAAAATATGGATATTCCAATACTTTTACCCTTACAAAGTCAAAACAAGGAAGGAAGCAGATTATAACTACGTATATATCATCCAAACAAATAATCTTGGCAATCACAAATCGATAAGCTTAATTATGGTATTATTCTTAGCTTCTGCTAAAACACATTTTATAGATTACGCTAAGCTATTTATTCACAGTTGAGATATTCATATTAGAGAAGTCCAGTTCGTTATGTTAACTTATTACACTTCAAAAATGGGGACCAAACGATGTAAACCAGTATTTATGTTCAGATACAACCATGCTCTGACACCTCAATGCATAATGACAAGTACAGTTGATCAACTATATCCATGAGATGGAGAAGGTAAGTAACCTATTACCAAACAAGAAATTATTGAGCAGGCAAATAATTTAATGTAAAACAATAGACAACCAAAAGCTGAACGATATAGTAGTTCCTGCTTTGTTTTTTTTTTAATTATTTTTGGACAGCTTCAAGTCCTCCTCTAATTGAAATTAATGACTAAAAGTTCACTAATATTATCTATGCTTCTTATAAATAAAAACTCAAAAAAATATCGCAGGAATTTAAGAATGATCAAGAACCCCCAACCTTCTCCTTGGTGGCGTATATATATCCTTCCAAGTTATTTTTAAGCTCGGCAGTTCTTCTTCTCTCTGCATCTTTTTTGTCCAGTGCTTCTAATTTACTTTTGGCTTCAGTAAAAGATTCTTTGGAAAGAGGAATTCCTGGCCCCACAGACTTCTCAACGACCTTTAAAGCATATAATAAAACAGAGAATGACGAGAAAAGCAAGTATTAAAAATATACTAATCAATACCAAGTTAACTTCTACGAGAGACACGAGGTCTAATTGCTAATCAATTTAATAATTCACAATACAATAGTCACTGCACTAACCTTTAGTAGAATTCTGAAAGTTCGCTTTTTCAGCTTTTTTTCAGTAGCAAGCTCAGGTGTACCTTGTTCCTCTGTACTAGGGTTGGATGTGTTACCAACCCCACCATTTTCAGGGATCAAGGTGTCATTCTTTCCTTCTGAAGTATTTCCAGAATCCTCCACTGTTGCATTGGGTGAAGCAATTGTTGAATTCTCAACTGAAACATTCTTCCTAGGTACATCTACCCATTCTGATATCTCAATAACAGCATCTGCCCGATCAAAAGACAAAATTCCACTTCTACTGAGAGAGAAGTGCAATGTTGCCTTGATGGGAGATGACAAGTTCCGAGTTGAATACCTAAGAGTACATTAAAAGAAATCACACTGTGAGATTCAAAATCCTGCATGTTATCTGCTAAGCTCACAGCTTGAATAATTCTAGTGGTTGCTCAGGTAATTGGCTTACTTCTCACTAGTTTCCGTCAAACCAGAAACAGCATACTGAGCAAATATGGGAACGCTGACACCAGGTGGTAGAAGATCATTCTCATATGCAAGTGAAACTTCAAAATCCTTATTGTGGACGACTGATCTGTACATCTATGATACATGCAAGTCCAAAAGGTCATACGGTAAGAAAAATAGTTAAGAACTTTATTGAAGATTCATGCTTTAATAGGTCGATATCATTTATTTACCTTACTGGGGAGTTTCTTCATGCGTGGTACAAGCACTTGCCTAGTGCTCTCATCCTTTAAGAGATCCGGGCCATCTAACTCAACAACAAATCCATAGGGAGAACCATCAACCATTCCAAGCTTACGGTTCAATTTGATTCCATCACTTATATTGGCAGCATGGAGAGCTGCACCAAGTACAATAGCTTCATCAGCATCCAGATGTCTGTCCAGCTCTTTCCTTCCAAGGAACTCCTGGAGTTTTGCCTGTCAGAAGAGGGGAAAAAAGAATTGTTCTCACTCAGCAGAAAAATTATGAAGACTCAATTGAAGAAATTAAAGAGTTAACAGACTAAAAAACCAAACTATCTATTTTAAACCAATTATTAAAAAGGAAAATGCTTATTATTAACTGAGAATGACAACCATAAACTGATAGCTGAGCATCGCACCACAGCTGTTAAACAACAATTTGATAATTGAAGGAGACATGATACACAGTTATTGTTATTTAAAATTAATAATAATAAATTCAAAATTTATTTAAAAAGAAAAAGAAAAAGAAAAACATTTCGAAGGATACATGCGTCTAATCACACTCCATGGCATGTAGGTGCATGCCAGAGGAGAACATAGAACTAAATTCATCCCAAGTCGAAATTGCATAAATCACAAAGCTTTAGCTATGATTTAGAAATTACATTTGTATTAACTGGGGTGATTTTATTCACTCTTCATAGGCTTCTTTCTATATTTTTTTTTTTTTTTTTTATATTTATGATTGTCCGAGCCGTCTGACCCTACAACATTTGGTTGCCAAGAAAACTCGTAGGAAATTAATTCCTAAGTAGGTGGCCACCAAAGATTGAACTCATTCCCTCTAAGAAGGCTTTAATAGTCTCAAAGCCCTTCATGACCACTAGGTCAACCTGACCCTCGGCTTCTTTTTAATTTATTCACTTTTTAGGGAGTTTGTATCTCTAAACACTTTATCCTTTCATTAATCAATGAAAACTTTGTTTCCTGTTTAAAAAAAATGATCGCTTTCCTTCCTTCCATTGGAATCAACTTTTGAGGAACAAGAAAGGCAGAATATAGAGGTACTAATTTTCAGCTGAAAATACACGTACTAAGGAACTATGAGAATTCCATAGAGATAAACTGATCACAGTTCTATTCCTTTCAGAAATTACAATGACAAAAAGCAGCAGCATGTGGAGGGTGAGAAATCCATCGTCATATTGGAAGGTTGCAAGTTGATAATGAAAAGTAAACATAGGAATAAAATGTACAACTACAAAAAGCATAATGTTTTAAATAAAGAAGAAGACAGTTGACTTCCAACCTGCAATTTTGGCACCCGTGTAGCACCTCCAATCAATTCCACAGCATATATATCATCCATCTTCAAACCTGAATGTTTTAACAGTTCTTTCACGGGTAAAAGAGATTTCTCCCACAAATCCCCACACAACTCTTCGAACTTCTCCCGTGTTATGGTGCTCCTGAAATAGAAACAGGTTACCAAGAAGCTCAGTATAATACTATAATGCAACCATATCCATAATTTCTAGGACCAAGGACATCATAAACTCATAATTCCACTAATGAGTAGCAAGATTACATGTAGCATAGTAAGTAATTCTTCACCTATGTGTACATTGAGGAAGCAAACCTTAAAGAAACCAATACTTAAAACTAACAATATAATTTGAAGAAAAACAACCTTTAAAAAAAGGTAGAGACGAGAAGTATCAGGGTAATCAAATGCAGGCAGGTTCTAAGTGACAAAAAATGAAATTGAGTGGGGGATGCACACACACAGGAAATGCATATTCGGCAAATAAGAAAGAGGGACGGCTATCATGTAGAGGTATAACATAAAGACAGTAGAAATTGTTGCTCATGAGGTTACGTGATGCTTTCGGCAATCTAGAAACCTTAAAAAATAACCAAGACAATTCACACTTTCTTCCGAAGTGTCCTTTTCTCTATAGATTTAAGATATTCAACCATGATAGCACAAATCAATTAGCAAATATATATATATACATACATTTGAAAAACAGATTCCTTATGAAAAGAAATCTAATGAAATAAAAAATCAATCAAACTCTAGTTACCTAAAATCTCGATCATCATAGAGAGATTCAACTGATATTGGAGCGGCTGTATTTGCACTCAAAATTTCTTTAGTTCGTTTAACTTGTTTCTTCAATTTTGCCATAGCCTTTGGATTTTTCCTTACATCCACACCATTTCCAACTTGTTTATTGAACTCGTCAGCAAAATATTCAACCAGCCGTAATTCCATATTCTGGCCCCCAAGTTCTGAGTCCCATCTGACGTCCTTCACCTACACAACATGCCAAAGTTGCTGAACATTGCCAACTTGGAGAATAATAAGAACAACAGTGCCGATAATAAGACCTTCCATTTTTTAATCACTAAGAATAAAGATAAACTACAAAGTACTAGTTTTTTTGTAAAGAGTCATCATTCGTGCAAATTAGATTTGATTAAAAAGCAAAACTAATCCCTAAACAAGCCTCTAAATCGTCCACATTTTGGCTTTAGTCTCAGTCATCTAACATTTTCAACAGAGTAGTTCGGCGTTGCATCATTAATCTTTTATACAGTCCAGTCTTTTAACCTGATCACCTTGTACGGTGCAATACTGCAATATTTTTCTATTTTTCCCGGACAGTTCTTTCATCTACCAAGACTAAACCATGACAAGAGTAACAATTAAATTTTTCCCTAGTGTTCTGAACATAGTCAGCCAAGGTTGAATTGAGGTTAAACCAAGCCAAACCCTTGGTCACCAAATTAACTAAACTCTTAACTACAAACTATTGACAAAATTTCTGAGTCATTCAGACAAAAATATACAATTTGACTGCAGCAAGTGCACAAGACATGATTAGTTTGAAAAACAACCAATGGCTACAAAAATTATGTTGAGTAAAATTTACCTGAAATTGGTTGACCGACACAGTCTTCCCGTACTCTTTCGCATTGTATGACGAAAAATAAACAAGAGCCGCGTAAGTATTGCTTGAACCCATATCGTAGAAAATAACATGCTTCGACTCATTGGAAAAATTCTTATCAATTCCATATTGTAGCGCTGCACCCGAATGTTCATTGATCAATGAAAGCACATTTACCCCTGCCAATTGCGCTGCTTGAAGTAGCGCTCTTCTCTCTGCTTGCCCAAAGTATGGTGGCACAGAAATAACAGCATCCTTCACCGGCACTTTCGAATGAAACTCCGCTAAATTCGAAGCATAAGCCAAAATCATTGCCAACAATTCCTCAACGGAGTAAACAGTCACATCATCATCAATTTTGAAACCAACAGAACCCCTCGGATCTTCCACAATATCAAATGGCAAGTACAATGAGTCTGTCAAACTTTTAGTATAGCTATAGGGCTTCCCAATCATGTCCCTAATTTGAGAAAACACCTTATTAGGATACCGCGCAACGATACCAGCCGCTTCTTCGCCGAGTAAACGAGTTCCCGAATGAAAAGAAACCAAGGCCGGCGATTTACGCTTCGACATTTCATTGATCGCGATCGAAATTGGACTCTGTCCAGGTTTCAAATTCACGACGGCAACTTTAACCGATTCAGACCCCAGATCTATACTCGAAACCGCAGAATCCGACGGATATAAAATTAAAGAAGAAACAAATAACAATAACACAAACTTCATGAAGATCGACGCCATTTTCTACTCTTCAGCTCTAACCAAACAGCAACAAAACAAGAAGGAAAAAAAACACAACAAACATACGTTTCAGACAGATTATACAACAAACAGAAAGAAAAACTTCAAATGAACAATTATTAAGAAATTCTACCGGGAAAGCGGAAGCTCTGGATCAGGCGAGAGAGTTAGGAAAGAAACGGTAACAATGGCGACTCAGAAGGAGGAGGAGAGCAGCGCAAGGGGGATCGCATTCGCCATGGAAGGAGAGCTTCTGTGAGTTTTTTGTATGGTTGACGAGAAATGTTTGAAGCAAAATGAAAAATTCTTCTCTCCTTCTACTAATAGTAATAATAATACTGAGACGACGGAGGGAAGTTTGGGATTTCTGTGAGGATCCTACGTGGAAAGCGCGGAGTCATCTAGCCAATTGGTGGATGCCACGTGGTGATATTTACACGTGGCGAGTTGGGAATCGTTCGGTGGTGTTGTGTTCACGGTGGTCATAGATGTGTGGAAAATATTGGGAGTTATTATCGTGTACGGTGGCAGCAACTTGCATCTGGGACGATCATCAATCAAATCATGTCATGACACGTGTCTCCCTTTCCCTATAGACCTTAAACTTTCAATTTCGTGAAATTAAACTTCAAACTGGTATAAATGTTGGAATGTAGACACGAGCTTAGTAAATAACTAATACATCTTCATTCCAATATTGCTAAGCTACAATTACTATTAAAAAAACCAATGATTCAATTTACAATTCACAATTTTTATTTTTATTTTTTTTTTTAGATAAAATTAAAAACATAAATTAAGTCCCTTGGACTTTCAGATTCGACAACTTTGTCAATAAACTGGTGGGAACAGGTTCCTCCCATCGATTTGAAGCAGACATAGTAAAAGCATTTGACGTCAGTTGATGATCGAGCTTATTTCCAGCTTGGGGCGTGTGTCTGAAGGTCACTTGTCTTGCTTCTCCTCCCAACAAAATTGCTTGTTCAATAAACAGAGAGATCTAACAAGCTCTAAGCAATTTGTCTCAACTTCAAGGATGAAGCTTAAGGTAAGGACAAAAATCCTCTGAGCCCTTTAATAAATGACCCACCCCAATTTTGATCGACTGCAATCTGCTATGTATGATGCATCATAGTTCAATTTACACTTCACAATTGTTAAAATAAATCTACGTTATAAAATAAAATACAAAATTCATACACAAAACATTGCGAATTAGAATTTAAATCGATATTTCACGCAATTGTGAGATGAAGATCAAAACATTGACAATTAGAATGAAGGTCATACATAACTTTCAAAAAATGAACGACAAATGCCGATAACCATCGGATAATAATTGATATATGGGTAGGTTAAAATATGAATACAAAATTTAAAAAGTGATTACATGATAATACTTGTCAAATTTGTTATTGCTCTACTTAGAACTCAACAATCACGCCATTTTTTTTTATTATGAGTTCAACGACACGTGAGTAAGAATTCAAATTTATGACATGAAAATTCAGATTTATGTCCTTTTAGTCGATAATATAATATCTTAACGAATTAGGTCTTGCTAGTTAGATCCAAACATTTAGTTATATGGGTTGAAGAACACCCACCACAAATGTCTATAATTATTTTGCATAATATCTAGTTTTATTAATTTTCTTATTCTATAGTGTGTTGTGTACTAAAAAAAAAAAATTAGCATATGTGGATCAAGTTGGTATAACTAGAGTTATTCTCATCACTTGTTTTAACCATAAAATTGTATGTAAATCAATTTTTAAAATTAAAGATATAAATAAAAAATTTAGGAGTGTTTAATATATCAATTTGAAATTGAGTGAATTGAGTTATTATAATTCAGTCATTTGACCAATCAATTATTATAACTCATAGACAATAAGCTAAAAAAATCGTCACGAAGAACATTCACAACATTTACTATTCACAAATTATACTAAATGAGTTAGTTCACTTAATGATTGAAATAATTTCGGAGTGAGCCAACAAGAACATAGTTTAACTGGCCGGATGACTAAGAGGTCCTAAGTTCGATCCACATCCATACATGTTGTAAAAAAAAAAAAAAATAATAATAAAAAAATAATGATCATCGTCAACAAAAGAAACTGAAATTATCTCAAAGTAATTTAGCCTAAAGTTGAAATTTAAATTTAATCCTTTAAAAAAAATAATAATAATTAATTTAAACAAATGAAAAACAATGGCAGAAAATTTCGTCATTTCCATTTCCCCCCAGTTATCCGCCCCTCTCTCTCTGCGTTTTTTTTTTTGTTCTCACGAAGATTGAAAGAGAATCGAGGAGTTTCACTTTCTCCCACAGCTCCGACGGTAACCATAACACCTAACTTTTGATTGTATTTTCGTCCTATTTTTCTAATCAAACCTCTCATCTCTCCAAATTGTTCGAAGATACTGCTCTATTATAGAGCTCAGCTCACAATTCTCCATCGTTTTTGCTATATATCGCCGTTGTTTCTGGAAATCCGCTTGAGTTCTAATGGTTTAAACTGCCGAAATGTGCTTCCTGCTATTTGTGGAGTGATTTCAGCTCTTTTTTTGTTTTTGTTTTTTTTGTTCTGTTGACATTGATATCACGTTTGGTTTCTTTTTCAAGGTGACGAGCCAGCTAGAGAATCGGTGATTTGATGCTCCAGATGCTACCGGCGGTTTCTACTTGTTTTTGGGACTCATCTCAAATGGGTAGGATTTTTTTTTTCTTTTTCATGTGAGATTGGAGTTTTGTTTTGAATTATAGGAATGGTGTTCTTCATTGCTCCATTGTTATTCATCAATAGGAGGCTCTCTGCCTCTGTTACTGCTTAGAAACTACTGCCATTTGATTTCAATTGAAGTCTGAAAGCGTGTTTGTTGTTGAACAATGACTTGAGCTTATGTTTGATTGATTTCAATCTATTCTTGTAGGTCTCGTCATTGGTAATGGGGAGTTTACGAGCCTGCACCTGTCTGCACTAAGATCATATACTCCTCGAGTAAAGGTTTATATGCTTAACCAAATCACCTCTATGAAATTTCATCATTCTGTTATTTTTCCTGATGACATGCCTAGCTATGAATTTGGAATCCTTCGCCAAGCTGTGTTTATGTTTCCAGATCATGATCTAGTTTGTAATCTTACTTTGGAATCATTGAGTACCCTTTTAATCAAATTTTCATAACGTGAAAACTCTCAAGTAAATGATGTCTCTGTTTCATTCAGCCATGTATAACATTGTATATTTGTCAGTCACTCACTGCTCATTGACTTCTTTGAAGCTTTTGCTCTTTCTTCAATATTTTGTATATTTGACTCTGAGTACATCTTTTTGTGTGAGTCGTGATTTCACTTTATGCTTGAAGATAACATTTGTTGATTTTTAGTGGCTGTCCTAACTCCTGTGAGAGACTCTTCAAGACAAATAAGATCTTGCAATATTCTTCTATTGCAGTTTGCGCATAAACTGTTGTCCCCAAAAGTGCCAACTTCATTAAGGACTTTATCCTATACCAGTCAGGCATATGGAAAAGATCCTATTTCGAGGAAACGAGAAGGGCATCACCAGAATGTGGATCTTCCTATCGTATCGCCTAAAAAGAAAAAGAAACCCTATCCTATTCCCCTAAAGCAAATCAAGCGGGCTGCACAAGCTGACAAAGAGCTTGCACAAAAGGGTATTGAGAAACCGCTTGAACGTGGGAAAAATGGGTTACTTGTCACTGGATTGATACCTGTTGCACATCAAGTACTGGATGCCTGGAAAATTTTGATTAAGGGCCTTTCACATCTTTTACATGTTATTCCAGTATATGGATGCAGGTTGATCTTTTCTGGTCAAGAAATTTCACTATGACATGTTTTTAGAGAGTTCCTTTAGCTTTGTCCTTCTAGTCTTTCAGCGAGTTAGTTTTGAAATTCATAGTTATGCCTTAATATCAATTTGTCTTTTGATTCTTGTAGGGAATGTTCAGAAGTTCATGTATCCCAGTCAGGCCACCATATTCAAGATTGTCTTGGTCCTTCCAATTCAATTCGTCGAAGCTCCCACTCATGGGTCACAGGTTCTATCAATGACGTCTTAGTCCCCATTGAGTCATACCATCTCTACGATCCGTTCGGTCGGCGCATTAAGCATGAAACACGATTTGAATATGATCGAATTCCAGCTGTGGTAGAGCTCTGCATCCAGGCTGGTGTGGATATACCAGAGTACCCTTCACGTAGAAGAACTATACCCATCCGGATGATTGGAAAGAAGGTGATTGATCGAGGTGGAAATATTGAGGAGCCTAAGCCTTGGCAATCTGCCGATTCGTATCCCCTTCTTGATTTCGATACACAAGGGGATCCGCAACGATTTGCACCTCCTCTACCAGAAGATGTCCCTAGAATTGCCCAAGAAACAGTTGAGGCATATGAAACTGTTAGATCTGGTGTAAGGGCATTGATGAGGAAGTACACAGTGAAGTCTTGTGGGTACTGCTCAGAGGTTCATGTGGGACCATGGGGCCATAATGTTAAGCTATGTGGAGAATTTAAGCACCAATGGAGGGATGGGAAGCATGGTTGGCAGGATGCAACTTTAGACGAAGTATTGCCTCCAAATTATGTTTGGCATGTTCGTGATCCAAAAGGCCCGCCATTGGTAGGTACATTGAAGAGGTTTTATGGTAAAGCTCCCGCTGTGGTTGAAGTGTGCATTCAGGCAGGTGCTCGGATCCCCAAGATGTACTTGCCCATGATGAGGCTTGACATAGTACTTCCTGACAGCGAGGAGGCGCGATCTGTTGCATAATTGTGTTGGCCAAAGTCGTCGAGGCTTCATTTACACAGGTCCGTCCAAGGCCTCTACATTATATCTTCGATTTTCTTAAGGAAGAAAGGAAGATAAAATCTTAGAATTGTTGAAAGCTGATGGAAATACAGCCTAGATGCTACATTAAGAGCACTTAGATAAGTGAGGATAGTAGAGATGTATATTTAAGTTTTACAAGATTCCTTTGTTACTGAGTTTTTCCAGAGTCCATATTAGTTAAGTTTTCTTAACCTTGAAATATTTGAAATGGGCATGGAAATTAAGTTTGGACATCAATGATTGTAAAGTTTAGAGATGAAAAGATGAAGTAGAAGGGAGCCTCTTGCTGTTATGATGTATGTTGTGATGCGATCAATCAGTAATTGAAATTTCAACATGTGACCAGTTAACAAACGAAATTTTAGTATCTTTGGTTTATTATTATTATTATTTGGATAAATTATAAAAATTATCCCTTATTAAAAAATACCAATTATTCCTAAGTTGTAATATTACCCTTGACCTTTCATGAGTTTTAAAACTATCATTGAAATAGAAATCGATAAGAATGATGGACGAAAAGTCGACATGGCGGAACACCAAACGCTGTTCTTTCAGACTTAATCTGGGCAAGCGTCTCCGTCACTGACATGCCGTTTCAGCTCACCGTCACGTCGACTTTCTATCCAACATTCTAATAGATTTCTACTCTAACGTAAGTTTGTAGCATCTATGAAAGGTCAACACATTTTCAAGCCAAAATAAGTATTTCTCTTAATAAGCAGAGGAATTGAAGGATTTTGAAGATTAAGAAGAGAAGACATCGAGATCTTTAGAAGCGGATGGTCATTCATCTGTCCAGAAGGCTCCTTTTAGTTTTTACTATAGAATCCAATATCTACTATATCTGATCATTAACTGGAGTGTTTTTTTTTTTTGTAGTCTTCTTGGGAAGACATCTAATTTCCATTTTTCTTCTTTTTTCTCATCAATACTTTCTTTTGTTTCCTTTCATAAGGATTGCAAGCGGAACTTGAAATGTTTAACATCATTGGGGTCAACTACTATTTCATTGTTAAAATCTGAATTTCATGGACCGTTCCGACATCGGCTCATCTATAAAGATGAGAGAACAAGGAAAAATATCCACAACTTCTCTACCACTATGTATAGTTGTTGAAGTATTGATATAAGATTAAATATATTGTAACCCATCAGCTTAAGCTTTTGGGTTTAGTGTGGATTTAACAATACTTAACGGTTCGGTAATCACTCATAATATATCAAGAATATACCTATAACCCAACACACACTGTGTTTCTTATCTGTGCAGTAACAGTTTTCAATAAATTGAAAATTTCTGGCCTCCTCAATTCCTGTGGAGCTTCAGATAGAAAATAGTACACTTGATTACCAATTTCAATCCAACTGCAGCCAGGTAGCTTCTCAGCCTTATTTTCTTTCATCAACAACCTGACTCTCTCAACCATATCCCATTTCCCTGATTCAGCATGCATATTTGACAAAAGTACATAATTTGAAGCATTTTGTGGTTCAAGTTCTAAAAGCTTCTCAGCTGAATACTTTGCTAGCTCTAAATTCTGATGTATCTTGCAAGCCCATAGCAATGCACCCCATATTTTCGCACTCGACACAGTTTTCATCCCCTCCACTATTTCCATGGCTTCTTCTAACCTACCGACCCGACCGAGCAAGTCAACCACACAAGCATAATGTTCTGATGAGGGTTTTATTAAGTATGTCTCAGTCATACACTTGAACAATTTCAAACCCTGATCCACAAAACCACCATGATTGCAAGCAGATAACAAACCAGTGAAGGTAAGTTCATCTGGAATCACTCCTCTTATTGACATCTCTTCAAAAAGCTCAACAGCTTCTTTTCCATACCCATTTAGTGCATATCCAGCTATCAAAGAATTCCATGAGATCACATCTTTATTGTTGATCTCAGCAAAGACATTTTCAGCATCAAGGACTCTTCCACTTTTTGCATACATGGTTATTATTGCGTTTTTAACGAGTAAGTCATTGCCGAAACCACTTTTGATGGTGAGATGGTGAAGTTGAACTCCAACTTTCAAAGTTGCAAGATTGGCAGATGCTCGCAAGCAACTCACAAAACTTGATTGATCAGGCTTCTCTCCTTGCTGTTTCATCAATACGAAACAATTAAGTGCCTCAAAGTATAACCCGTTTTGGACATATCCTGTAATCAGAGAATTCCAAGATACTATATTCCTCTCTTGCATCTCATTAAATAGTCCGAGCGCTTTATCCATGCGTCCTGCTTGAGCATAACCAGCAATCATGGTATTCCATGAAACCATGTCTTTGCATATCATTTCTCGAAACAGACGAAGAGCTTCATCCATTCTTCCACAATGAGTATAGCCTGTGATCATGGTGTTCCAACAAACACTATCACGTACAGAAATTTGACTAAAAATTTCATTGGCTTCATCCATTCTGCTACTTTGTACATATCCATTGATCATTGCTGTTTGAGCTGCAATATTCTTATAAGGCATCAGATCTAGAATCTCCCTTGCTTGAGAAAGCTTACCAACTCGAACATACCCATCGATCATGGTAGTCCATGATACAGAGTCCTTTTCTGGCATCTCCATAAATAGCTTAAAAGCGTCGTCAATCTGTTTGTTTCGTACATAAGCTCCAATCATAGCATTCCAAGAAACCAAATTCTTACCCGGCATCTCGTCAAAGAGATTCCGAGCCTCAGTGATCCTACCATAATGTGCAAAACCAGAGAACATTGTCACCCAAGAGACCGCATTCGGGGTCGGAATTTTCCCAAAAATCATCCAGGCAGAATCCAAATCACCAACCCCAACATACCCATCAACCATCAAATTCCACGAAACCACATTCCTTTCTCCCATGGCCTCAAAGAACTGCAACCCTGACTGCATTTCCCTATTCTTGGTGTAGCCTGATAACATAGAATTCCACGAAACTACATTCTTAACCAACATTTCATCAAATAGCTTTGTCGCCTCGCCGAACCGTCTCTTCTTAGCATAACCCGCAATAAGCGCATTACGACAGACTGTATCTTGCTTGTCAGGAAGCAAATTGAAAAGCTCCCTTGCCTTCTCAAGCTTCCCAATTCGCGTATAACAAGTTATCATCAAAGTCCACGAGTAGAGATCCCTTTTAAACATTTTATCAAACAGTTTGGCGGCATCCTCAACCAACTCATTGTGCAAGTAACCCGCGATCATGGAGTTCCATGAAACCAAGTTTCTTTGAGGCATTAGATCAAACAACTCACGTGCATTTCTTATCCTTCCATTTTTGGCATAGGCAGAGATCATCGAATTGTATGTCACAATGTTCTTCTCAGTCATCTGAGAGAAAACTGCAACAGCTTCTTCAATGCGACCTGATTTTCCCAACTGGGAAATCTTCAAATTATGATTGAAGACATAGCTGCTTCCCTTCTCCCCAATAGACCTGAGGTTGGATTTCATCTCTCGATTTAATCAACATATTTCGCCGGTGTCCATGGATGAAAGGGAGGAACAAGAATTGAATTGGAAACAAAACTGCTTTTCTGCGAGCTTCCTCCTCCCATTGTCATGTTTGAACTAGAGAGGATTTCTGTGGAGAAGTAGACATGTTTTACAGTTGAATGTTGGCAACATCGATCACCATTAGAGAGACGTGGTTGTCTTTCTACTATCTTTGATTATTTTAATGTTTTTCAATTAAATACTAAAATAACATTATGTAATTATTAACATTTTAAACTAAATATTTTATTATTTTTACACTTGTAAGTGAGTTTTGTAAGTTGTGTGGTACGCCCACAAGGCATTCTCCTGACGAGAAGTCCAATCCTTCCTGCTAGGTTTCACGGTCTTCTCAAGTATGGACTTTACCTCCCTGTTGGAGACTTCGGCCTGCTCGCTGGCTTGAGGGTGGTAGTTGTTGTATAGAAATAATTTCATTGGATGTAATTATTGTCTATATTACTGGTTTGTATTGAACAATTGTATACAATATCTTTTGTTTTATAATGAACAGTTCATTCAGCAAAAGATGTATCCTGATATGTTCTATTAAACTTGAAAACAACTAGTGTGCGGCAGCGCAAGATTTGGTTTAACAGCATGGTTGCCGCTTACACCGACTGGGAAGATGCGAGAAACGATCCCGTAAAGGCCGTAACATTCGGGGACGGTACTCCATTGCCAGCCGATATCATCTATGGCTGCTTGAGAATTCTGGAAGAGGAGTTTGTTGCCATTCCTTGGCAGAAGGGTGACTCGTTGCGGCCCGCGTCATCGGTTGCTCGGTCTCTCGGATGCAGTGCATTTGGCGGCATAATGTGCTCGGGGAGGGATGAATGTGCTCGGACCCCGAACGTGTTGCCTGTGAATTTGCTTAAACGAAGCACGAACCAAGTGCGTTGTGCATCTCCTCCAAGTGCGATGCACATCTCCAAACTTATGCATAACGTTTTAGATAGTGTGATGATGAACCTAAAAAATTCATATTTGTAATAATAATTAAAAAAAAAAAAAAAATGTCAGAAGTGGGATTTGAACCCACGCTCTCTCACGAGAACCAGAACTTGAGTCTGGCGCCTTAGACCACTCGGCCATCCTGACTTAATGTTTTAAAAATTGAGATTAAATCAAACTTATCCATTAAACCGATCAACTTGTGTACATTTACCAACAACAGCCTAGCTCAATTGATATGATGTATGAACTACTATGAGATCTTAGGTTTCATTCCTCACTCTCACATGTTGCAAAAAAAAAAAAAAAAAAAAAAAAAAAAAAAAAAAAAAAAAAAAAAAAAAAAAAGTGTACATTTCAATCATTTATTTCATAAAATGACCATACTATGAACTCGTTTTTTTTAATATAATTATGATTATTTTAATGTTTTTTTTTTGTAATTAAACTACATATTAAATACAACTATATAATAAAAAACTACATATTGTACACAAATATATATAAACTACGAACTAAAAAAAAGATTGAAGTAAAGTTGTAATTTTAGTATTCTATCAAAAAAAAAAACTTTTTTTTTTTTTTTTTTTTTTAATGAGGATTTTGAATCTCTAACTTCTTAATCATTATTTCTTATATAATATAAGAATTGAACTATACTTATGTTAGCTACCAAAACCTATTTATCATTAGTTCTTATATAATATAAGAGTTGAACTTGTTAATCATTAGTTCTTATATAATATAAGAGTTAGAACCGTACTTATGTTAGCTACCAAAACTTATTTATTAGGCTGTTCTTATATTATGACAGTTGAACTATATTTATGTTAACTACCAAAACTTATTTACTAGGAGAAGTCGCTACAAAATGATCGATAGTTTTTCACTACTACGAGAAAATTTGTAAAATCATTTAGAATTTGAATCTAATAGTTTTTAAGAGAGAACCATATGATTTATGGCAACCTACTTTTTGTCAGGTCAGGTCCTTTACTCTGGACAACACCCTATTTCTTGGGAGAATTTCTAGTACATCCGTGGTATGAAGTTTTTTCATACCACTGCCTTTCAAAAAAATGACACGTGGCAAATTGGGTGTTTAACTGGGACCCACTCTATTAAATATATTATTTTTTTAAACCAATTGGCCACGTGTCATTTTTTGAAAGGCAGTGGTATGGAAAAACTCCATACCACGGATCTACTAGAAATTCTCCCCTATTTCTTTTTACCTATTACTATCATGAATGTCAGTGTTTTTTCTATAACAATTCCGAATTACAGATGAATGTCAGTGATGGTAATATATATGAAATAGATACCGATACACTTCTATTATTTTATTTTATTTTTTTAATTTTTTTTTTAAAATTTTATCGATAGGATAGCCGTCTTCATTTTTTTTTCATATTTACAAAATATTTTATATTTTTGCTATATTTGTCATTATTTCCAAACTCATTGTTATTTTTCCAACCAACCTTAATAATAATAATAAAAAAATAACCGTGCAAAAACATCAAAAGAGAGAATTTAATGCAGATACCAAAAATTATAATATTACTAAATAAATTTAAGAACTCAAAAAATATATTTTCAAGATCACACACCTAGAGTGATTTTAAGACTTGAAAAAACTTCCAAAAATTTAAGAACTACCATCTTGGATGTTCTGACTTTTTTGTATGCTAAGCAAACTCTCCGGCCAAAAGGCAAAGAATACTAAGAAATAAATTATGAACTCTCCGGCACTGTGGGAGATTGAACTTCTGTCGAATCCTCTGTCGCTGCTTTTTTTCTCATAGTCCAGAATGCAGCATGATATCGGTTCTGCAAACATCGTAAACTTCTATGTTTAATTCAACCATATGGAGCAAAAACGAGAGTTCCAAGGACATGTTTGAGAGTGATTTTGAAATGACTAAAATCACTTGTCATGTTCAAAATCACTTTGAAATATGTCTTTAATCATTTAAAATGAGTTCAACGCGATTTTTCATAATTTTGAATTATTAAAAACGTGTTTCAAAGTGATTTTGAATATGAAAAAAAAGTGATTTTCACCATTTCAAAATCTCTCCAACAACGGATTCTAATAATTTTTCTAGGCACTTCAAGATCGCATATCATGAATTTGAGTATTTGACAATCAACATTTTGATAATCTTTAAGAGTCATTGTTTCCTAGAGTGAGGACACAATAAAAGCTTACCTGCATCATTGATCTAGGATTTGTTGTGTATGTCGTCTCAACTGTCCTTTCCTTCTGCAATGAGTCAATTTTGAAGTCCATGTTAGCATATAATGAGATAGAAAAACGACTATCGTGTATCGTCTACACTCTACAGTTACCTCAAACACAAAGCCGTAATGCAATATAATTTTCTTCACATCTTCTAAACTTGGTTCAATGGACATTTCCTGAAAAAATAAATTATTGAACTGATCAGTCTCTAAGAGCGTTCTGAGGCAATTAGTTAAGGGATGAGAAGCGTACGTCTTCTTGACCATACATATCGGCGAAATGGTATAGTAGGGGACCCAGATTTATCCACACCTGTCACTCGACTCGTTAAAATACGTTCGGATCTAATTCGTTGTTAAAACATTTACAAGAGAGAGAGTGCTCTTACTCCTCCATCTTTCAAGATTCTGGATATGACCTCTATATATTCAACAATATTATGAGCAGTATCAATGAAAAAACAAGTGACAACTGCATCCCACAGTCCTGTATGCATCCCAAACAACATGAGAAACAAAATTGCTGAGTTTCATGGATATCAATCAACATTCAAAACTATCATGCAGATAATACCATAATAAATAGTTTTGCCAATATCCTTACTAAAAGCTAAAGATTCAATCATTTGACAACTACCAATGCTACAGTGCAATCATTACTTGTATTTTTTTTTTTTTTTTTTTTTTTTTTTTTTTTTTTTTTTTATCCGTGAGTGTCCGATCCAGCTTACACGCACCTCGACTATTCTCACGGGACAGACCGCCTGACCCTACAACATTTGACTGTCAAAGAAACCGGTAGGAAATTAATTCCTAGGTAGGTGGCCACCAAGGATTGAACCCATTCCCTCTAGGAATCATTACTGGTATCTTAATCATAAAAGCAGTCAACTCATATAATTTTCTTACCTACATGGCTTGGATCGCTGTATACTTCAACAAAATCACCACCGCACATTGAGAAACCTTCAGTAATCCCTGCGCTGCTTTGGAAAATTACGACGTAAATTGTAAGGGAAAAGTTTTTTTATTTTGTGAGTAAGAAACCGAACTTTCATTGAGAGAAATGAAAGAATATACGAGGGCATGCAAAAAGAATCTCAAAATCCAACATACAAGTTAATTTTAGGTTTGAATCTTATGTCAATTGCTGAACTTTTATTCTTACTCTATCCCTGAACTTCCAAATGTTCTATTTTAATACTTAACACCATGATGTGACTTAAATATTTGTCCATGCAAACCTTTACAGATCAAATAAACAAACAAAACAAAACACATGCCTATATTAAGATTTTATGTGAATAGTTTGCAAAAAGAAAAAGAAAAAATAAACAAAACACATGCCTATATTAAGATTTTATTTTAAATAGTTTGCAAAAAGAAAAAGAAAAAAAGTTAATCACAGGGACTAAAATAGTTTTTTTCGCAAAGTCAAGGGGCCAAACAAAATCAATTATATATTTTAAAGTAAGGCAATGCCAATAAAAAAATCCAAAGATAACATAATATTCCAATAAGATAAGTTATTCCATAGTATTAGGACATTCCTTAAGATTAAAATTTGTTAACAAATAATCCTCCCATCCCCATCATGTTGATAAAGTTTACAAATTAAAATATTAATTATCGACTACAAAGGAAAAATGGCACTGCCAAGAAATAACAGCGATAACAAAGTGTTTATGTACCAAGGAAATGGACCAAAAAGGAGGACAATATAAGACAGCGCTTACCTTGCGGGATGAATATCTGGTATTGAAACAGGACGAAATTGATCATTATCTGAAAGTGAATTGCTATTGCTGTGGATCCAGGGATGTATTGTCCACTCACCAACCTTTTGAGTTCTAAAATTCAAGAAAGCCATTTCAGTATAAATATCTGAAAGTGAATTGCTCTGATTTAGCAATAACATGGTGTATGCACCAAGGTAAAAGGTTTGACAAAAAACTTTCTTACTGATTAAGAATAAAACTCGAGCATATCATCATGTAGTATGAAAACTCATTCCCCTGACTTACAAAACCTGTGTTATAGTTAAGCAATATTAACTATGGTTAATTTTCTACAATCAGATACTGTATAAAAAAATCACATACTTACCTAAACATGAAATCTCTAGAGCCAGTCGTCCAAGTCCAGCTCCAGGGACTAAACAAGCAGGAGGACTGATGAACATAACACCTCAGGTTCAGATTATTTAATCTTCTGACCATAATTACAGAGAAAAGAGCATTCAGCATACCTTTCTTCTTTTCGATCTGGAAAAAGGGAATGTAGTTCTTCAAGGATAGGTTTATAGCACTGATCACGCTCTTTTTGACCCTACATCAGATTAGAGAAGATAATGAATTAATATTTGTTTACACAATGAAGTCTTGAATAGATAATCAAATCATACCTCTGCAGCCCAATCCCTGACTATATTCCTTATAATACAACGGACCTGAGCAAGAAAGAAAATGACTGATCAATACCAAATTTGACGATAGTAAACTTATGTGCTTCAAATAAGAAAATTGGGAGGTGTTGAAATGGAATTCTCGAGTTCACGTTTTCTGTTTTCGTTGAGTGAGAATGTTAAAAAATAAATAAAGTTTCATGGAATTAGCTCCGATGAATGAACCTTATCAACATCAACCAATGGAACATTCAACTGTAGAGATTGGTCCAGCAACTCATGAGATGATGAGCATTCCTGCATTTATCACATCAAAATATAAGTTTTACATGAGGCATCACAATGTCGATTTGTGTCAAAATGCATCAAAACTACATGAAATCACTAAAAATAATATTATTAAGACAAAATAAAGAAGTTCTCATCAAGTCCAACAATCAAATAAAGTTGTAGAACTACGTAAAGAATGAAAGAAGTTACATTTCCATTGCAATCAGAATCACAGTGTCCACTGTGTTTATCTGCGACTTTCTTCTCTTCCAGATGTTGATCATGATTCCTATGAGCAGGCTCATGGTTAACTCCATTTTCCACTTCCTGTCATATAAAGAAGTCAAATTTTCTCATTTTTCAACTGAAAAAAGAAGACTAAAAACATCCACTGTACTCTGCCTCTGCTGCACAAAAACCCCAGCACAATTTTTAATTTGAAAGGGCAGTCTCCCTCCCTCTCTTGTAATAAGAGTTAAAATAATTAGTAATGCAAGTTAAACGACCACTAAAAAATTATTTTAAAAAATCTACTATACAGTTATCTGGGCATTCTACCCTACACAAATGATAAAAAATAATAGATAAACTGATCGTGCAATTGATTTGAACATAAGTATACATCCACACAAATAGATATTTTCATATCGATGCCGAACCTCGTTGATCGTTGATGCCTTAGGCGAGTCAACTGCACCTTCAGGACAGCAGATTTGTTTGGAATCCAAAGAACACATTCTTCCACTTGTTGAGGTTGGCTCACCAGAACAAACATTGCTCTCCCGAGAAAACAAATGATCATTGACATTCCTCTCTCCTCCACAACAAAATTGATCATCGTGGGCGTGGTCATGGGTGTGGCCATGGCCATGGGCATGATCATGATATGAATCATCACAACAATCAGTGTCTTGGCCCATATCAAATGGAGGTTCAAATGCCTGGCATCAATTTCAAGATAGAGGAAAAAAGAATACAGACCACGTTACTTTAACAGTTTAACCAAATGGAGATCTAATCACAAGACTCAACCCACCCTTAGCATATATATAAGAATGTTGTTAAACACAAGACCAAAAAGATTAAATGTGCAACGGAAAAGAAAGGGGAAGAGATGGAGAGAATGAAAAGAAATAACTAAAAAAGAGATCCCTAAACCATCAGCTTACAATACCATCAAATTTTGGGAAAATAATTGGTGCCAAGGCGTTCCCTTTTCCTTTTATCTTATTGTTTTTTGTTTATGCTGGATCATGTTTCAATATTATTAAATATTACTTTTTATTAGTATTCTCTCCAAGTGTACATTACTTATGGTGAACCAAGTGAAGATATATAATAACATTTATCATTCCATTGCTCTTTCAAGTTTTGAAATTGGTAAATGTAGAAATTTAGTAGTATTTAGTCATCCTTTTCTTTTTAACTAGGAGCTCTTGTCGTAATTCTATTCAAGGGATTATACATTGATGAATTTTTATTACTTACAGAGGGCGAGTGCATACCTGAAGCATGTTAAAGATGAAATATGAATTCGTAGAAATACACCTGCAATGTTAATTTGTCAACCGATTACATTCTGCAAAATTTTCATAATATCATACTCAAAAGAGTTGAAAGTAATCATTGCAACAGCTTTTCCACTCCATGTTCAATAATTTACCAAGTTAAGTCTCATGAAGCTAACAATGACCTGTGCTTGAAACATTGTATATGAACTACCTTATAAGAAAAAATCAGCTTAGTATGAAATAAAAGCTAGACTATCAATTTCATAGGCATTTATTGAGCTCAACTTATTAAGAGAGGAAAACAGAGAGATCAGGGAACAGAATATATGCCAAATTCTGTTCTTTTGTATGGAAGTATGTCTTCCCTTGCATGCATATTTAATATTTTGCATATACACCTACAGAGTGTAATTTTCCATTAAATCCCACAGCATCGTCACACACAAAACTTCATAAAGGAGAACCCCTTGGATTGGACCAACAAACTGGTTAAGAAGGAACAAATAACCATAAAAATATGGAATCTATCTGCTACATAGTTGCAGTAATTTTTTTTTATAACATGTGTTTCTTCATACTACATCACAGTTGCAGTACTTCTTCACTACTTTATTGGGCGGTAAGAAAAGAATAAAACTTGTACCTTTAAAACACGCCTTTGAAGGAAGAAACCACTTTGTCATGACCTCTGACCTTCTAATGTACATGTAGGTCTTATTTTGTTTAATTTCAACAATCTAAAGATGATTAAAAATGGTCATTTTCATGCATATGATTTAGGGGTAGCTGATGCATGGAAAAAAATTCAAAGAAATGAACAACATGTTCATCAACCCTTTCTACATTACTAAGTTTTTTAAAAAAGAAGTCTGGGTTTATAAGAGCTAAGAAATTAATTGGTACTAGATTCTTCAGACCCATGTATGGCTGTAGCTGTACAACCCCAAAATAACTAGAGATAAGAGAGACTCCTAGAAACTCATCCAGCCCTCTGGTCTACGATAAGACTATAAGAGATAATTTCTTATTCTTCACTGATAGATTACATTTTGAAAACTCAAAACGGGTCAACTTAACTTCTATAGGTAGTTAACATGTTACAGAAAGTAATGAAGTGTCTACCAATTGATTTAATCTTCTATAGTTTACTAAACAACACAACCTACTTTTTTACACAAATATCTTCCACATCCACCGATTCTATATTCACGGAGTTCACAATTGTCTCTACCATCTGACTTTAGAACTGGAGATATTTAATAAAGTAAACCAAATTGTTATATGCAGTATCCATTCACTGAAATCAGCAAAAATCCTAGAAAATCATTAGAGGGATTCTAAAAGTTACACGTACACAAAGACTAGAGAACCTAAGACCAAAATGGGGTGTGTTGTTTTGTTTGATACTTGATAGTTGGTTAACGTATTTGATGCATCTATGAAGGAAATGAAACCAGATGCCCTCTGTTATGATAACGCTTCATACTTTGATTAGTAAAATATACAGTTTAAGGATAGCCTAAAATACAAAATATTTACTTCTTACATCAGCAACAGTTCTTTTATAAGAACTAGTTTCTTTGATAATGAAATTGGACAAACAAGAAAAATGGGGACCAAGTCCACAACCACCAAACGAGGAGGAAAACGTGATACACATATAACTAATGATCACAAACATTCTCTCCCAATCACAAAAGTTGAACAATTATTGAGCTTTTAATATTTCAAAGTCATCCAAAACAGCGTAATTGAGAAACATAAAGGCAAATTGATATCCTCAGCAGTGATGATTAAGTCATTCCAAATATAAATATACTTTTTTGTCATTGCAAAAAACAGGGCCAAAGATATGAAAAATTGGTATTCTTGTTCATAAAAATCTAGCTATTTCAAATCTACCTTCTTAGTGTCTCAAACTTCAAGGGAAAGTGTGATAGTAGAGCCTGCACACGCAATCAAAATAGTTGATCAACAAACAAGTTAGAATACTAGAGAGAGAATGAAAAGAAACGTGAGATAGTTGCTAGTAGAAATTATTACACAGGTGGAAGTGTTTTTTTTTTTTTTTTTTTTTTTTTTGATAGGAAACACAAACCATTCATTGATAAAATGTAATGGATTACAAGGAAATCCTATCCGGAAACAGATACAAAAAACACCTCCAATGAATAGAGAGGGAAGATGAGATGTAAATACAAAAAGGGAGGAGACAAAATCAACAAAAAAAAAAAAAAAAAAAAAAAAGAGCTAGAAAAGAAGAAACAATCGGTCCTCTATTTCCTCGCTCTTTGCCCTCCAGGTAAGATGAGATGTAAATACACAGGTGGAAGTGTTAAAAATGATAAAGGTAAAACAAACTTGAAAATATAGTAGTAATTAATTAGTAATAGCTATTTAAGTCCAACTATTTCATGTCTTTTTGCAATATTGTACATCGTCTTTATGGGCTCTTAGAAACAAGAAATTCTTTTGTAACTATAGCTTTGCTCAAATCATCCATAATTGGGAGGTTGAGCTTCATTAGTTTTTGTGTAGGAGGGGTTTTTCCCCTCGACCTTAGGTTGTAGTCCTTCTTTCTTATATATATATATTCTGTCTTTTTTTTTTTATAAGGTACCAAACTTTCATTGAGAAAAAATGAAAGAATACAAGGGCATCCAAAAAAGAAGAGCCCGAAGGACCGCCCCTTAAAGAAAAGGGGTAAGGGGTCCAATCAAGTTATAAAAGACCTATAGAGTAATTACAAAAAAAACAGCGTCACCGACGCCCACAAAGAAACTTGAAACCTAACAAGGAACCAAATAGCACTAGGATCCTTTTCCGAACCTCTAAAGGTTCTGTTGTTTCTTTCCCCCCATAAAACCGCACAGATCCCAGCCTGCCACAAAAACTTTCCTTTCTTCCGAAGAGGCGGATGGAGAAGGAACTCCTCGATCATCTCTAAGGCGCCTGTGCCTAGCAAACTGGATGTCGAACACCTCAAAAAAGAGGTTCCAAACATCCCGAGCGAACTCGCAACTCCATAACAAATGATCAAAATCTTCCTCCGCCCTCCGAAAAAGAATACAGCAGAAAGGACCAACCACACAAAAAACTGGATCTTTTTTGGGACTTTCACCTTCCAAATAGAAGAAAAAACTGACTTGCTAATCGGGGAAGGATTAAGCAAGCTCTAAAAGGAGCTGCAAGAAAAGCCCTCAACGGGGTTCGAAATCCAAATACGAGCATCCTTTCTCCCTGGACTAAGAGTAAACCCCCCAATTATAGCCAAGAGCGCCATAATATCTGTGGTTTCCCTATTAGATAAAGCCTGACGAAAGCCAAAGGAGAAGGAGGGAGAATTCTCCGACTGGTTAAAAATATCTGCTACAAATATCTGTGGTTTCCCTATTAGATATATTTTCTCTTTTGTCTCTTATAAAAAAAATTAATTAGTAATAGCCATTTACCCTCACCCCTTAGCTGATAACTCGCAGCTAATTTGAAAATATGGTTATATCTAATGAGAAATAACCATTGTTTTCTTCATTGCGTCTTTGCTCATAAGTGTTAAATAAGATTTCCTAGTTCTGTTGGGACGTGTTGGTGTATGCCCTCCTTGAAGCTTGTGGCAGTTTGAGTCTGGGTGCTAAGTCTTCCCTTGTTGGAACCTTGGTCAGACAGAAATGGTAGAATCTTGCAAGAAAACTTTAGAAATGGGGAGATGTTATGGGCTGCTTCGTTTTGTAGCATCAAATTTGAGCTCCTTTGATAGGAATTTTGTAATTTTTCCACTTTTACTATCCTATCAATGGGGAAACTTTCTGTTATTCCTATTTACTTTGGGATTGATTGATGCCTTATCTCCCTTGCCTTTTTTTCGTATCTTCTCTTTGTTTAATACAAAATTGTGTTTCATCTCACTAATGTTGAGTTGAGGGGTGATGAGGGACATTACATTTAGATAAGTTTCAGGGTATTGAGGAATCGTAGAAGGAGATTTAAAGTGTCGCTCGCTTCAATGCCTCCACATTCGGATCTATGCTTTTTTCAATTATTTTTTATTCTAGACAATTGGAGCTTAAATATATTTTTTTTGTTTCTGTTTGTAAACGTTTACCTATTTCAAGCTTGTCTTTTGTAGGTCCTTTCTAATGTACTTTCATTCACTTTAATAAAAAATGGTTTCTGGTTAACAAAAAGTTTCATATTAAGGGGAGGAAAAGAAAGAAAAATTATTTATCAGTAACCAGAAACCACCCATGAAATATCATGAAGCAATTAAAGTTATTAGCATCAAGGGAGGAATTTGTATCCTTTGAACATTTTTGTTTTGTTTTCATTAAATCAATAAAAAGTTCATTTCTTGTTCATAAAAGCATAATGACACGTGAAATCACGAAGTTTACAATAATTGTTACTTTATTTTAACAGGAAAATTTGATTTAAATCCATTAAATAATTCCAGGAAGATATTGACTAGCCTACAAGAATCAAATGACAGAAAAAATATCAGGATACCTTATGGGCAGGCGGAAGCTTACTGAACGATCTTTCATATCTTTTCACGTCTTCTTCTGAAGCCTCTGGATAGCTGTATAAAAATCCATGCATTACTTCAACAATATACGAATGAGATATTGCACAAAATATCCACTTTCAACAAATGTGATTAAAAAAAAAAAATGTGATTAATCAAGAAACAAGAGAAACGAAGATAAGAAGCAGATGGACAGCAGTCGAGTACTGACGCTTGTACAATTAGGATAAAACCGTTTCTTGAATAAGGAAGGAGGAAATTTTGCATTGAGAATATGAAAAGTAAAAGAAAGGGAACTCCCAATTCAAGGGAGATCAGGAAACAACTCCACTTGGCGTTAATCAGTTAGAACAAAGATTTTATTTTCTCAGCATAAAGAAAAAGAGATGGCTCCCTAAGCTCTAATACATTATTTCGATTTGACTCATAGTATCAATACAAATTAGAACTATCCATTATTTACTTTTTCTTTTTAACATTAAGTCATTAAAGCTCGAAGATTCTACGTTTCCAACGTGTTTTAACAAAATTGTTGTTAGAGTATTGATATAAACTTTTTTTGATTAGGTACAAAACCCTCATTGAGAAAAACTAAAAGAATACAAGGGCATACAAAAAACAAGCCCACAAAAGGTAACCCCGCTAAAGGAATGACCCCAATCAAGCAAAATAATGTTCAAGGAATAATTACAAAACAACACTAGGGTCCCTCTAAAGGTCCTATTATCTTTTTTCCCCCACAACACCGCACACACCCCGCCTGCCAAAGAAACTTTCCTTTCTCTCAAAGGAGTGGATGGAGAAAGAACTCATGATATCTCCCTAAAATCTATGAGTGTAGCCAACTGAAGGTTAAACACCTCAAAAAAAAAAAAAAAAAATCCAAACAAGCTGAGCAAAATCGAACTCGAAAGAATGTGATCCAGGTTTTACTCCACCATCCGAAAAAGAATGCAACAAAATGGACCTACCAAAGAAGACAACCACCTCACAAGCCGATCTAAGGTGTTAATCTTTCGTGAATGACCTGACCAGACCTACTCACCTGCCAGACAAAAAACTGAACCTTCATCTAAACTTTCACCTTCCACAGGGCCACCAGGGGAAGGGGAAGGACCCAACAAACAAACAAAGAAGGAACAACAAGAAAAAATCCTCAGAAGGGATAGTTCGAATTATATCAAAACTCTATTTTTTTAATTATATCAATACTAATTAAAACAAGATAGAGTATTGATATAATTAAATTGACCATAATCCATCAGCTTTTGAGCTTTTGGATTCATTGGTGATTTAACAGCTGCTGTAAGCACCCTGCCAGTTAGAACAAGTCAATACTTCAATCTCGAAGATTCTGCCTGGCTTTAAGCTTCTTCTAGTATCTTAATTCTTAATTCACATACTTCAATAACATAATTCAAAGCGATGCCCAATACACAGAGTGAAACAGCAGACTTTTAATTACCAATGATCTCAAAGAGAAGAATCTGAATCATCGAATTAACAATCGAGTAGATAGATAGATGATGAACGGAAGAAGAATAAAAGAGATGAAAAAGAAAACGTACTTGAGGTATGCACTGACAATCCGCCTGAGAGATTTGATTTCGAGGGCTTCTTCAAGCTTCTTCTGACGAGTTTGTTCTTCATCTTCCTCTTCTCTTAGTCCAGACATGGCGAGAGTTCACTGCTGTGCTGTGAGTCAAATGGCGGACTCAGCAGAGACCTAAAGGGATGAGCGAGAAGACAGACACCTCACACGGGGCGGCCAATTCTTATTTATACTTGTAAACTTGTACCTTAACACAAACAAATTAATTAATTAATTAATTAAATTTGTGAGTTATCCTTCTTTCTAAGTCAAAAGGTTAGGAATTTCCTAGGTTCAATCTCAATCTTGTTGGAAAAAAAAAAAAAAAAAAAAATATATCCACTCACTTTTGTTGAACTAAAAAAGATTCTGAAAAAAAAAAAACAATTTTTATTTGATTTTACCATTTCATAAAATATGGGAATGTTTGGTTTGGGTTGCTAAAATTTTTTTTAACAAAAATTGGTCAACCCAACAAAATATTTAAGAAAAACTTTTATAATTAAAAGACTCATATTTTGGTTACAATTCTTTTTCAAAAATGTTTTTATAAAATAAAATAAAAATTATTTACTCTATACTCAAAATGTTCATAATAATAAAAAATTACCATAAAGATCGGTTATTAATAAATTTAAATTTGTATTTAAAACATTATGACCGACGTTAATTATTGTCGATGTTCGGTGACGGAACGAGGGCGGTGGTCGTCGTACGTGATCGGTCGGTGGGGTCATTGAAGGTCGTTGGGTGGGCGACAGCGATTGTCGGTGGTGATAGGCGTTGGCGACAACCAAAGTAGAAGTGAAGGGGTTGATAGATTTGAGAATAATAGTGTAATGGTATTTTAGTCATTTTCATATACTATGAAAATTCTAATTAAACACTACAACTATTTTTCTGTCAAACCGAGCATATCTCAATTGGCATAGTTGTGTCCATTAACTAAGAGATCATGGGTTCAATCCCAACATTAATTAAATACTTTAAAAAAAAAAAAAAAAAAAAACTATTTTTCTAAAAGTTGATATAAAGTGTTTCAGTAGACTTATTTTTTAAATTAATTCTCTAAGTCATTTTGAGAGGTGGTCAAACACCACAACTTTAGTTAAAAATGATTTTTTTTTTTTCAAAATTAAACACTCATCCAATGTCTTGTTTCCTTTCTTTTTATACAAGTGCAAAAATACATAACAATATATTAAAACAAGAAAAAAGTGCCTCTTAAAATTTACGAGGTTGGACAAACTTACTCAGTGATTAGTAAGTGAATTAGCGAAAATTGAATAGACGATAAGGATTGCAACATTTGTTTAAGTTTAGGGTTCAAATTTGATAAAATTGAAAGTTGATACAAGTTGACAAATTTAAAGATAAAAAATAGTTTTTTAAGCTTAGTTCATGTACAAGTTGCCACATCATTTTTCAATATGCCATGTGATTTAAGCATCAAAGGACAAATGGACTCAAAAACTATTCTCAAAACTTAATAAGGATTGAAGTATTGAATAAAATTCTTTTCAAAACTAAGGATTAAAATACATATTTTCTTTGAAATGTAAATAAAATTAATATTTTGTTAGAGATGCTATATAAAATATAAAGAATATTTCTTGGTGGTGAATGAGGACTAAAATCCAAAATATGATGTAGTTACATTTTAATATTTACGATTCATTATTAATGATTATAGAAGTTCTAACTTTTAAATGAGATAGTAAATTTCAAATGTTTTTCTTTCATCAAATCAAATTGTAAATGTATGTGTTTTTGTTAATTGATGAAGTGTTAGAATTTGTGTCATAAAGTCACTAGATATTAAAAAAATCCTATAAATACTTTTTCCACAAACACTTTAAATACACAACATTTTCAATCTTCTATCTACTTTCATGTATTTCTCTTGTTTGATCTTTTAAAAGTAATTGTCCGAAATAGAAGTGTTATTTGTTGTGAAGTTTTGAGTTCAACCTGTTAATGCAAAGTGGTTTGAGTTGTACAACGTTTTAGTCGAGTTATTGTATCTTAAAGGAGACGGACCAAAGAAAATTTTGTTGCACCGGTGGTTGATATGTCGAGTTGTTGTACCCTAAAGGAGTCAGACCAGAGAAAACTTTGTTGCACCGGTGGTTGATATAAAGAAATATACACCGCAGAGGACTTTAATCTCCTTAAAGAAAACGAGATACCCGCGCCTCAACCTAATTGTTTACGTATTTATTTCTCAATATTTACTCAAATTTCCTCTTTTATTTGTAACTCCCCCCATCATATGAAGACTAAAAAAAACAGAAGAAAAGAAAAGGGAGCTTCTTGCTTGAATGAATGCCAAGATTAAATAGCAAAAGCTCATATTTTCAGAGTTCATACAATTATTTACAAAACCTATGAAGTGATGCTGCCTAGATTTATGCATATAAAACAATATCCATTGCTTCACAGAATCTTGCCCCACTGGGCTATTTCTTGGTTCATCCTGAGTTGCTTGCATTGCAACTTCCCCCCTGCATTGAACCAACATTGACATTGCCAAAAGACATCAAATTGTTTCTCATACTATCGACATATCGACGTTTTGCCAACGACGACTCAACCGATATTCGACTGCTTGCAATAGATTGTTATGAAAAACACACATACTAATAAACGCTATCTAGCATGAGGTGTTACTTCGCTCTCTCTGAAGTTTCTACTAACTGCATTTGATCTTCGCGTAGTAGAATCGACGTTTATTATTTTCCGAGCTCTCTCTAACGTCAAACACTCGCTCAACTCCGTAACCACCTCTTTCATGCTTGGCCTCTCAA
Organism: Herpetospermum pedunculosum; assembly: GCA_028017165.1. Taxonomy (NCBI): domain Eukaryota; kingdom Viridiplantae; phylum Streptophyta; class Magnoliopsida; order Cucurbitales; family Cucurbitaceae; genus Herpetospermum; species Herpetospermum pedunculosum. The sequence continues at coordinate 80,407,306 of CM051522.1, forward strand.
CAGAATTCAATGACAAACATTTCATTGCAATCTCCACAGCCTTCCAAGCAGAAGTCAAGTCAAAGTTTTCTCTTAGTTTTTGATCAACAATGCTCCTTATATCACCTGTTTCCATCCAGTGCATAACCCATTGGCTTATATGATATCTCTCTGAAGAAGCTCTATCAATTTTAAGGACTGGAAGGGAAGTGATTATTTCCAATATAAGAACTCCAAAACTGTAAACATCACTTTTCTCTGTCAACCAGCCAGTTGCATAATACCTGCACCAAAGATGCACGGCTTGTTATGCAAAAGTAAGGTTTCATATATTGATTTATTGAGTCTATGGGTAGTTATATTATAGGTTAAATTATACAAACTAATGTTGAAGTTTGGGATAGGTTTCAATTATAACCCTAGACTTTGAAAAGTTTCATTTGAACCCTTCAACTTTGAAATTGTTAAAAGGAAAAAACAAGGAAAGCATACATTACATCATTTATAGCTCAATTTCAACTATTTTGAAGATTAAGATCGTTATTATCATTCATTTCAACTCAAAAGGTATCGTTAACATCAGTTACATCATCATTCACACAAATCAATTTTTACACATTGGTCGTCACGTCACGTCAATTACATGTGTATGCTTTCCAATTTTTACACATCAGTTACCGGGTCAATCTTCATTCATTATTTTAATGTAAAGATCTCCAAGGACATTTTTTAAACAATTTCAAAGTTCAAAGGTGAAAATAGAAATTTTCAAAATCTACGGACATAAATCAAAACCTATCCTAAGTTCAGAGATATTTTGTATAATTTAACCTATACTATATATGTGTTAGGTATCCAATACCCTTTTCCACCTACAAAATCACAAGAATATACACACAAACAGAGAAATGAAATCAAGACTGCTTTATTGATAGTTCCTCAATATACACTGGGTTATTTAGCCTAAGACAATACCAAGAGCTATGAACAAGAACAAAATAGGGTCCTCCCCTAACCGTACACAGCGCACGATCCTCCTGCCCCACTTATATGTCAGAATAGTCAAGTCAATCACCTAATTGCCAACACGAGCATAGTTCGATTGACATAATGTATGAACTAGTGACTAAAAGGTTAGAGGTTTGAATCCCCCACCCCACATATTGTCAAAAGAAAAAAAAAAAGTCAATCACCCTGTGTTATATTATATTGTTAATTTCACATAAAACTTCCCTTTTATGTTGTGTGCCTATGAAGAACAGAGCCTTTGTTGCTACCTATTCCAATTATTTTGTCTATTCAAAGATTATAGCTTAGTAAAAAATGAAAAACTTACTCGGGATCAAGGTAACCATCGGTGCCTGCAACAACTGTCGTCAAATGAGTCTGACTTTCGGTCTGAAAACTCTTGGATAGACCAAAATCAGCTATTTTGGCTTGGAATTTTTCATTCAAAAGGATGTTTGCAGATTTCACATCTCTGTGAACAATTGGTGGCTTACAACCATGATGCAGATACTCCAATCCTAGATTTTTAAACCTCATTCAAGTTCAAAAGAAATCAGAAACAATACAGAAGATGTTAAATATAAAAGTTTAGTCCCTAAACTTTAAAAAGTGTCCAATAGGTCCTGGACTTTAAAAAGTGTCTAACAAGTCTTTAAACTTTCAATTTTGTGTCCAATAGGTCCCGAATTTCAATTTTGTGTCTTATAGGTCCTTGACAGTTTTAAAGTTAACAGACTTATTTGATACAAAATTAAAAGTTTAAGGTCCTATTACACTTAAAATGCAATTTCAAATTTAATATTTCAACCAATTTTTTAAAATTTCGAATACGTCAATGATTTATTAAACACAAAATTGAAAGTTCAGTGGTTTATTAGACATTTTTACAGGATTTGTTAGACACAAAACTCAACTAGGGACTTATTAGACACTTTTTAAAGTTCACTGGGCTTTTTGACGCAAAGTTGAAAGTTGTAGGGACTAAATTTGCAATTTAACCTACAGAAAGTATTATTATAAACAACAGTAGCTAGAATTGCATCCAACCTTCCGCTGAATTGACAGCTACTTGCATCCTTTCTTCCCAACTGAGAACTCTAACATCTCCACCTGCATCATTTTAATCTTCTGTTAATGTTCATCAGTCAATGTTGATGATAATGAAGAGCTTAAAAAGAGGGTAAAAAATAAGTGTATGCGCCTCAAAAATAGAGATTGAAACAGCAGCAGAAACCTGATAGATGTTCTTTTAAGTTGCCATTATTTATGTACTCATAGATAAGTACTAGGTTGCCTTTTTCATAGCAGTATCCAACAAGGCTAGTTAACTTTGTATGATGAATTCTCAGCAAAAGTGTAACCTGCAATGTAAACAAAGGGCATAATTAAAGACTGGAAATGTAGAAAGCAAAATCAAGATTTGTTCAATAATGCAAGCATCCAATAAAACTGATGAAGAACAATAATCAAGCAAAGGAAAATCAAAGAACATGTGGAGTTTAGAGTGATATCTTTTTGCAACTGAGTTCTTTTCATCTCCATCTAGAGGGTAAAAAGTTTCATAATCAGTTCGGTTTATATTCTGATAGCGTGTCCTTTTAAATGAATTAACTTGGATCTCTTTCGTTTCATCGATTCTGTTCAGACTTCAGATCCTTTCTGTGTTCCAAGAAAAGAGAATAAGTATCTTCTTCACCTTAGCTATTGCAATTTCATTATATCTCTAAGATCAGATTACAAAGTGAGTACTGCCCTACAAATATTTTGTCATTATTTCTGGCCAACCGACACTGCCATTAGTCATTACCAATAAGCTAACAACTTAGGCCTCGTTTGATAACCATTTTGTTTTTGGTTTTTTATTTTTGAAAATTATACTTGTTTTCTCACAATTTCTTTACAACGATTTTCATCTTTCTCAAGGAAACATTTGAATTCTTTAACAAATTCTAAAAGTTTTTTAAAATTCATTTTTTTTAAGTTTTCAAAATTTGGCTTGGATTTTAAAAACACTTGGATAAGATAGATAACAAAACAAAGGAATCATAAATATAAGTAGTGTTTATAGGCTTAATTTTCAAAAATCAAATAGTTATCAAATTAGGTGTTAGCAGAAAATTTACATTTACTTAGTGTCTCCTTAAATAACAGAAGACAAAGAAGTTTATGTTTCTATTAACATCTTCAACAAGCAACCTTGTGAAAGATCAAAAAATTGTAAACTATCAGATTCAATCAGCAATAAACACTTCATTTATCAGGAGGATATCCATTGACGTTACTCATGATGACTCACCTCTGCTTCAAATTCTTTATGACCATGAACCGAAGATTTGAGGACCTTCACAGCAACTTGAGTGTTATCCAAGTAACCCAGGAATACTTTGGCAAATCCTCCTTCCCCGATTTTCGTCTCAAAGTTGTTTGTCATACGCCGTATTTGTGAGTAAGGTAGCTGCTGTTTCTTTGGCTCTAGTGATCCGAGTATTATGGCGGGCTGCTTTCGGGCTGTGAATAAGTGAAGGTTTGTCAAACGGAGCATAGCTCAATTGGCATAAGGTTGTGCCCGTGACTATGAGGTCATGGGTTCAATCCTCGCTTTAATTAAAATACCGTTGCAAAAATAAAAAAACTATTAAATAAGCGCTTGTAGCTCAGTGGATAGAGCGTCTGTTCAACTCCTACCGTTGTGCCCGTGACTATGATTTATGTTTACTATAAACTATCAATTTTTGCCAAACAGAGCATAGCTCAATTGACATAACGTTGTGCCCATGACTAAGAGGTCATGGGTTCAATCCTCGCATTAATTAAAATAACGTTGCAAAAAAAAAAAAAATAAGTGAAGGTTTGATAAGCATGATCATGGAAACTTCCTATTACATGCATAGAGAAGTATGTCTTAAAACTCATAACTCTTGCACAAGAAAATTAAGTCTAACCTTGTTTTCTCCATCTTATGATCCAGACTGCTGTTGCAGTTAAGAGGACCAGCAATGATGAAACTATTGCTACAATTGGAATAATGTAACTCTTCTTCTTCTCTTGGCAAGAAGATGAAGCACAAAGATCGGTGTTTCCTCCAACCCTTCCATAAAGCAGATGACAATATCAAGACATTAAATTATAGCCGGTGCGCTCTTTTCAAGCTATTCTCAAATTATTTTTATCAACAACTTTGTCTGAATTGGAATATTGGAATGCTTTTATCTTTGCTTTTGTATTTTTTTTTTGTTTAAAACACAATTATAAAACATTTGGCTGTCAAGGAAACTCGTAGAAAATTAATTCCTAAATAGGTGAGCACCAAAGATTGAATTCATTCCCTCTAGAGGACTTTAATAGTCCCAAGACCCTTTATGACCACTGGGTCAACTCTTGATGGTTTAATCACTGACATTAATTTCCTTAAATAACATACTTTCTGATCTTTGGAGATGTTTAATGATAAGTAAAACATATTGCATTTGTCAAAGAAATCTTTTTGTCTTCATACGCAAAAGAATGTGATACAGGAACATACATGAAAGATTGATTAAAAAATAGGATGAAAACAAACCAAAACTATTGAAACTCATTTGGAAGAGTTTGAAACTTTTTTAAACTTCAAACAAAGATTTGATACCTTATTAAAAGGGATCCATTCTTTGATCTTTCCATGAGTTCGCTTGGTATAGAACCAAGGAGTGGGTTGTCCCTCAAGTCTCTGCAAATGTATCATCAGTCCATAATTAGTTTTCTTAGTGAACACATTGGACCATTCATTTCTGAGAAAAATGACTCACAAAACTTTCAAGGACTGCAACTCGGATAACGAACCAGGCACCGGTCCACTCAAGCTATTGTTTGATAAATCCCTGGCATAAGTAGTTCACTTAGACTACTGATTGTTGTTACAAAAAATGGGAGAACCCCTTTTAGATTTCATTATCAGGAAAACCGAGAAGCGAGGAGTTTACATAACCTTTCTGAACTTACAAATATTGTAATGATGTGAGCTCAGATACGTAAGTAGCTATTTCCCCCACTAATCCACTCGAAGATAAGTTCCTGTTGTCGAGTTTACAGAAGTCCATGAAAGAAGATAGATAAGAATACAGCCAAAAGATGGTATTGTTGAAAACTCACAAGGAGGTGATTCTACTAGGACTCTGGTCATCATAGCTACAATTAAGACCTTGCCACAAGAAGGATTGTGGCAGGCATGGATCACCCTGCCAATTCTTTCTCACAACATAAAATGATTTGATGTTCATCAGAGCTGTAACTGCAATATTTAAATGTAAGAAAGAAAGAGTATGATTACATCTTATATGTTAAATCACCGTTGAACCCAACAACTTAAGCTAGTGAGTTACCATAAATTTAAACTTGTATCAATACTTTAACATTTCCCTCACTTGTGGGCTTGAAATTTTTTAAAAGGCCCAGCAAGTAGAAATCAATATTAGTTAGGAAAGAAATGACATTACAGAGGTTTGAACACAAAACCTCCTACTCTAAACCATGTTTTTTTTTATATCCGTTGATAAGGACAACGGAACTCCACATATCTCCACATTAGTATGATATTGTCCACTTTGGGCCTAAACCCGCATGACTTTGCTTTTGGTTTCACCCAAAAGGCCTCATACCAATGGAGATAATTGTCCTCACTTATATACCATGGATCAATCTCTTCTCTAACCAATGTGGGACTTTGTTAGCACTCCTAACATCCGTGAGTGTGCAGGCTAGCTTGCACGCACCTCGACTAATCTCACGGGACAACCCCTAACCCTACTACATTTGGTTGCGAAGGAAACTTGTAGGATATTTAATACTAGGTACCGGTCACCATGGTTTGAACCCATTCCCTCTAAACTCATTATTATTTTTCAAGGTCCTTATTGACCACTAGGCCAACTCATGATGATTCCTGCTCTAAATCATGTTAAATCACCACTAAACCCAAAAGTTTAAGTTGATGAGTTACGGTAAATTTAAACTTATATCATGATAAACATAAATAAATTGCTAGTAAAAATTCAGCATATACCGTCCTGCTCATCAGTGCGTGATTGTGTTGTATCTACCCCCCTGTAAACTTCAAGAGCATTGAGGATGGGTGGAAGATTTGATGCACTAGTTTTTAATAATGAAAATGTAATAGTATCTCCACTCATTGGGTTTGTGCTAAACAATGTAGTTGACTGCATGTAATCAGGAGAGAAAGGTCCATAAAAAGAATTCCCATTTAGAAAGATGTTAAATTGCCTTGATTGATTGGCTTGGAGCTTTTCCAAATCAGCAAAGTGCAAGAATATATGATATTTGGTACTGGGATCTTCGGGAACCCAGGTAAACTCTAGAGGAGCACTGACATTTTCTGTTGTGATAGCAGTGCTCATTACAATTCTTGGTAAATTATAACTGTTGCTATTTCCTGGATCAACTGTGGATGAAGTGCTTATAATTTTGTAATTAAGAAAGTTAAAGGGCAACCAAATCCGATCACAAAAATCATCATTGTACCTGAGAGAGACAAGGACATTTAGGACATGTTTTGGAGTAATTTTAGTGAAAATGATTTGTTTAGAAGTGATTAATTAAAGTGATTTTATGCAATCATTTTAATGTTTGGTTTTACACTTTTAAACGTGATTATCATACAATCAAAATTGATTTTGATTTTGAATAAAAGAAGGCATGTTTGGAGTGATTTTGAACTAACCATTTTAAATCACTCACAAACATGCCCATAATCATCAGCTTCTGTAAACAAGTTTCAGTAACTTTTTCATAAATGGCTTACCTGACCGTTTTGTTGGTCGTCGATCCCACGTCCAACCGTCTGTGGAGCGCTAACAAATCGAACTCAGTCACATAACTAGCATTTTTCAAAAGCCTAAGCTCCAATGCTGATATAAAAGGTGATCCAAAGCCAGTATTCACCAGACATATGCAAACAGAAGATGTAGGAAGTGTATGTATAACTTCTTTGATTATGATACTGGATTCATTGTTCAGTACTACTGAATCCCATTTATTAACTCCCACGTACAGATCAAAAACCGGCGCTTTACCTTCGCCGTCATAGTTTCCGTACATGAAACTCGCTCTGATCAAATACTTGTAACCTTTACCTTGAGCAAGCTTTATAATGTAACAGTTTCTATCCCCTTCAGGGAAGCTTCTAACATACCAGAATTGCTGTGGAAGAGTGGTAGTGTTGAAATCTGATGATATGCTCTTACTTATTCCAGTTTCTGTGAAATTTGCATCAGAAATGTACTCTATGCCTGTTACACTGTCTGTGTAGCTTGAATTCTTTGAAATTCCACAGTCAATGCTAATGAATCCTGAACAACATAGTACACAAAGAGAGAGTCTTAGTTATCTTTCTTATAGAGAAATAATAGACCAACTTGCATATGATACACATTGAAACATAACAACAAACCTGATTCATCCTGTGCACTAACCAGATTTTTTTTCGATAAGAAACAGTAACCATTTATTGATATTATGTAATGGAGTACAAAAATCCTATCGAGAAACAGAACATAACAACGAACCTGATTGATCCTGTGCGCTAACCAGAAATGAAATAGCTAAAGCAACAAATATCTGAAGGAGGAGGCAGTATTTTAACTGCTCCATTATCATTAGTCCTTATTGGAAAGAGAGCATCTACAAAATCATGTGTGGGTGTTTAGCTCTTTTTGTATGTGTTGTTTTTGGAGATATTTCTTATTTCTCTGAGAACCCAATAATGAGTGAATATAATACAAGAGAAGTTTCAACTAAGGAAACTAATCATTGTAAATCATTGAAAATTTGTAGAAGGTCCAACATGTGAAAATTATATTAATTGGGAAGAAAATGACATTACACGAGTTTGACTCAGAACTTCCTGCTCTTATACCATGTAAGTCACCGATCAACCCAAAAACTTAAATCGATGGGTTACGGTATAGTTATATCAATACTTTAACAATTATAAAAGGAAAGTATAATGAAAAAAATACTCAAAGATAAAAAAGACTAATAAAAATACAATCATCCTATACACAAATCTACGGTATGTGTTTATTTTTAGTAAACTACGTAGAAATCCCGAACTTACTGGAACAGGATCTGTTCTATAGGTTGTACAACCGTGTCCTTGAATTCTAAAGGAAACTACATAGAAATTGGCATGATAGACCAAATCAAATGGCCTATAATAGTTAGTTGGTCAAAGAGTAAAATGAGCAACCTTCTCCAGTGAAGCATTGCATAATCAACTTCACATTCAGTCATATGCAATGCCTTTGACTCTATCATTATGAAAATCCAAGTTAAAGCCAAGTTGAACTATTTTAAAGACATCTATTCTCCCTAGCTGTCATAGTTGACAGAAATATCTTTAATCTCTTTTTGTGGGGTGGATGATTTTTAGTCAAATCAAAATCATTGACATTGTTGTTTGTTTCTCTAGCATAACATTTAGGTTAAACTATTTAAAATGCTGGATCATAAATATCTTAATATTTCGAATTTCAAGTTTGTTAGTTTCAATTATATTCATAACATTTAGAAAAAAATCACTTTTACTCTTTGACTTTTAAAATTGTTGGTTTAAAACAAGGGAGAATAATTGACTTGGTTACTAAGTTGTAAATCAAACTGTGACAACTGTGGCTTTTAAAAGATGGACGGTCAATCACTAATGTGGGGAGCAAACGTGGCTTGAAAAGTGATTTCCTAGAGATTATTTGCTATCAGGTATGATATCGTCCACTTTGGACATAGTCTTCATGACTTTGCTGATGGTTTCATCAAAAGGTCTCGTTCCATTGTAGATAATCGTCCTCACTTATTCCATTAGAGGTATTTTTTAAAAGTTTCATTTAAAATTCAACAACCATGTCAATTTTTATCATTTGTTTTAAGAATAGAATTGTTCATACATGAGCATATTGAATCAATTTTAAAGAGTATAATCGAAACTAACCTCGAAGTTTTAAGGACATTTTGAATAATTTTGCTTTAACATTTATGTAGATCACAATTGACAACATTAGAAAACAATGGGAAAGAAAGAGATTGGAGTAACCTGCATTGAAAGTTGAGCAAGAATCTTGACCAACCAGAGAGAGAGAAGTAGGGAAAGCACGAAGTGGCACGCGTAGAAGAGATATATACTAAACAAACGCAAAGTCAGAGATGGCGGAAGCCATTCTTGAGGAAGAATCGGAGATAGTAAGGTCATTGTTTACGGCCCAAATTAATTGGAAAGTCAAACATGAATCATTGCTAATTAGTACCAACCAAACCTGATGTAAACATCGAATTCTCAATTTTGTAGAAATCTCGATGAAAATAACGATAAAATGTAGATGAATATTTCTGAAAATTATAAAAAATATATTTTTTTTAAAAGATTGATTAAAATTAATAAATAAATATTTTATACTTTTAAATCAGTTAAAATATATTTATTATAATATTATAATCACTACATTTTGTTATTGTACGGTATGATGAAAATGTCGATTCACCTCTCATGTCGATGTCGAGGTCGAACATATAGATATGTGAAAATGTCGATGGAAATATCGACATGTCGACGAAAATTTAGAAATAATTTTACTTTTTGTCCTATTAAAAAAAATCAATTTGAATGATGGAAATTCGCGTTTAAAAATGTAAAATCAAGATAAAAGCTAAAAAGTATGTTTTGAGGTGATTTTGAATCAAATAAAAATGATTTTAGTCTCAAACATACATTAATTGTTACGAAACAAATAACTCAGGTAGTAACGAGGATGATACGGAGCATTTTTTTTGGCCCAATAGCATAGAATAGAAGGGGAAGAAGAAAAATTACTTTTTTTTTTATTTATATATATTAAATTAAACAACAAATAAAATGGGTAAAAACTGGTGGATTTCCATCTTATTCTATGCATTGATTGAACTATTCTTCCATCAGCAATAGTCTAGTCTTTTTTAAATATATATATATATATATAAAACATTAGAAATTGCACATAATTTTATAAAACATTATTTAAATCGACCTTAATTTATTATGGTCAAATTTGATTAATATTAGTCTATCACATTGCAAGATCTTACATTTTGTAGCTACTTTTCATTTTTGAGTTGTTACATTTTGTAGCTACTTTTTTTTTTAATATTTCATCAATTTTCAAAAGTATAATGAAAATGTCGATTTACCTTTTATGTCAATGTTAAACCTATGAACATGTAAAAATGTCTAACATGTCGACGGAAATTTAATACTTTACTATAACCAGCCTTGTTATATATCTGTATCTAAAATATTGCACATTGGTTCGGGTGGTCAGTAAATTTATGAAAAAGGAAACCAAGAACAAATGCTAAAACAAAGAAGCTATAAACTTGTAGATCATTATAATACAATAAAAACTTTGAATTATATTTCAATAGTTAGAAGTGTAGCAACATCGGAATTGAGAGTCTTGCAGCTGTGAATATAAAAGAGGGCAATAAATACAACTCACATCAAAATACATCAAAATTTTACAAGTTCATATCATTGACTATGAAAAAAAGCAAACACAGAGCAAGAAAGCAGTAAGGCAACCGAAACTGATGATAATCAATGAACAGTATTGTGCCATGAAAATAGATAATCACATTATCTGTACACGGTCGATCCTCCCCACCCCCACGCACCGTTCCAACAGGTACGAAAAAAACAACAAGAACTTTTGTATGTCGTATTGCAGATGTCGTATCTATTGGCCATTTCAGTCAATCTTCTGCAGATTTCACCCCCTCCCTAATATCTGGATGATAACTAATAATGAACTGGCTTTCGGTGTATGTGAGAGGTTATATGTTGAGTAACAAGCTGAGGCTGTTTGTAATGGCCTCTTTAAGTTTAAACACGGCACGTTTTGGCTTGGTAGTCACAGCCTTCGTAAACTTCTAATCCTGGCTCACCCAGTTGGTCTTCTCTAAAGCAAGCGCATCGTTTGCTCATCTTCCCTGTCAATGCAATTTCTAACGGCCTCTGTACCAATCTTGGGAAGCCATCATCACACCAGACCTAAAGATGGGTTAAAAGAGAGTCACAATTTGAAGTTTATTCTGAGGGTGTGCATTAATCTAGAAAACCGAACTTTCATTGAGACAAATGAAAGAACAGAACACAATACTTTATATTCAGTTTTCGACTTATCATCAAATATATCTGTTAGGTTTTTTTTTTATATCCGTGAGTGTTCGGACCACTTGCGCGCACCTCGAATCGCATGGGACAACCGCCTGACCCTTCTACATTTGGTTGCCAATGACACTCGTAGGATATTAAATCTTATGTAGGTGACCACCATAGTTTGAACTCATTCCCTCTAAACTCATTATTTTCAAGTCTCTTATTGACCACTACATCAACTCACGATGGTTTAAAATATATATGTTAGGTAGATTGCATGAATCCTAGATACTGCTATAAGTTATAACAAGAGTAAACATAGAAGCTGATAGGAAAATCCCAAGACTACATTGTAGAATATATACCTCACCACCTTCTGCCTGACTCCATTTCGAATTACAACTTGGCAGTTTATCTTCCTCTTTCTTTTGTTTCTTCAAAAGTTGTGCGCCTCTGGCAGCCTTTGCCTCAGCTCCCTTTAAATGTTTAGTGGGATTTCCTTGATCATCATAGTAAAGACCTACCAACTTACCTACAAATCTGTAGTGAAGGCCAAGAGCATTATCCTCGATCATTTATTCTCATAATAGCACATAATTTTCAAATCTATCGCCTTTTAATAAATTAATAAAATTTTCATACTCGAAATATATGCCTGACACTTGCGACAATTCAACATCCCATATCATATAATTTGATAGACACTACAGCCAACTTACTTGTAGGTTTTATGGTAAAAGCTCCGCCATTCAACAACACTCTTGATCTACAAGATTAGTTAGTGAAAGAGTCAGATATATAAAGCAAGTAGATGAATAATACACATTGAGGCCTTTGACGCTGGACCTAATAATGCAATAAGAAAAAATGATCAATTATCTTCAATGGTGAAGAATGATTCATTGAAACCTCAAGAGAGAAGTGTAGCATTATACCAAAGAGGGGAAAGGACGGGTTTGGAGGGGGCAGAAGTTCTACAGAGCTAAAGTGTTGAAGTATTGATATAAGATTAAATTTACCATAACCCATCAGCTTAAGCTTTTGGGTTGATTGGTGATTTAACATAAAGAATGAGAGCACAAATAATAAGCAACAGCACCGCATATTTAAGGGCGCCCTTAGTGAAACTTTAAATAAGCAGTAAGAGTACCTCAGTATTTGACAAACCCCGCAAAGAATCAGTGAGTCCTTCCCCTATAACAAATGATAGATTTCAATTGATACTTGAATGATATTTAGGTAATAACACATATGAAACATTTTTCTTCTGCGAGTTCTTTTTTCTTAGTTCTTATTCCCAACCTAATATTATGTACACTGTTCACAATATAGTAAAGAAAAGCACTGATTAGAAATTGATTCAAATTTACAGCCCAAAGAAAATAAAAGTTTCACTATATCTCTAGGACACTTAGATGTTTGTTATACTTAACAGAAAATCTTTTCTCCCTCCCGATAAGAAACCATAAATACCTGTGAAGTTTCCTGATACAAATGCACGAGAAGCATCTCTGTTTTTTGAAACAACCATGAAAAAAAAAACATCAGTACATTACCGCAGATGTGCATTGCAAGACTCGAAGAAGAGTGGAATCAATTATCAAGCTTCTTAAAAAGAAATCAAATATAATTGGATCAGTAAGGAACTAGAAACATTGAAATTGAAAATTAATGTTTTGTAAATGGCTTCTCTACTGTCCTAGGTGGCAAATAGAGCAGAAGGAAAATGACTCATTAAGATATTCTATTAGATTCAATAGCCACAAAAGACAAACACATTAACACAGAAAAAGAAACATGACAACTGAACTATTGATAGAACAGATGCTTCAGCTTCAATGTAGCAATTTTAAAATTTATAACAGAAGATGCATAGGAGATTAACAAGGAAAGTAGAGATCACAAACCTTCCAGAAAAGTGATTATAACCTCCTCCCACACCATAGTGAGATTTTCCTTTTGTGACATCAAATACAGATCTGAAAAAATAAAATTATTAGAGTTAAAATAGCAAGGGATTGATTTCCATGAAAAAGGACCCCTTTGCTCAACCGTATTACAATTTCCATGCTTTTCTATATGTTGTCAGGTTAAGGATGTTTTATCCCAAGACCTTATGTATTTCTTATGTGCGGAATAATAATATAATTTCAAAAGAACAACCACAAGAAAGAATTGAGATTTGCAGTTCAATGGTTCAAAGCTTTGAATTATGATGTCGATAATTAAAACAAAATTAACTAAAAAAAACATAGACAAAATTTTGGAGAGTGGGTTGGGAGGGAGGTGGAGAGTACCCAAGAATTCCAAGAAGGATAGGCAAACCCTCATCAGTTCCATTATACAAAGCTAGCTCATCAACTTTGAAGAGTTTCTACAAAAGCAAACAAGAACTTGAAATAAAAGTATAAAACTCTACCAACTTCAATCAATTAGAAATTGAGGCTTATATCTCTTCATCAACATGTTTGATAGATTTAAATTATAAAAATTAAAGGAAAAATTTAAAAGAGAGAGAGAGAGAGAGAAGAAGAAGTATATGCCAGCTTCAGTATGCATGGCATAAAATGTGCAAAGAAACCTAGTCATTTCTTTATTCCATCTACGAATTGATTCTGTTAATCTTGCACATGAACAAACACTTCCAGAAGCAGCAACACAGGCTAAGGCTTTTTGGAGGTACCCCCCTTTGGGGTGGGGGGGTAAAACAAAAAGTACTTGCAAAATCCGATGAGGGAAGATAAGACATCACCTATGATCTCCCATAACCAAACAACATTTCCTAATGGAAGAGAAATTATCTATTGGACTTCCATATCAAATGAAACCATTGACGAAAAAAGAATAGCAAAGAGAAAGCCATGTGGGTGGTGAGTCGGTTTTTTCGGCCCTATGGAAGGTGAAAGTTCCAAAGAAGATTCAGTTTTTTATTTGGGAGGTTATTCACGATAGGGTTAATACCTTGGATCGGCTTGTGAGGAGATCGTCTTCTTTGATGGGTCTTTTTTGTTATATTCTTTGTCAGAGGGCCTAGAAAGATCAGGATTATTTGCTTTGGAGTTGAGATTATGCTCGGGTTGTTTGGGATCTTTTTTTTAGGAGTTTGGCCTTCAGTTGGCCAGAGATCTTACCAGAGATCTTAGGGATATGCTCGAGGAGTTCCTTCTTCATCCGTCGTTTCGAGAGAAAGGGAAGTTTCTTTGGCCAGCGAGGGTGCGTTGTTTTGTGGGGGGTATGGGGGGAAAGGAACAATAATACTTTCAGAAGGGTTGAGACGAATCCTTGTGATGTTTGGTCCCTTGCTAGGTTCCATGTTTCTTTGCGGGCGTCGGTGACGCGGTTATTTTGTAATTATTCCTTTAACATTATTTTGCTTGATTGGAGTCTCTTCCTTTAATAGGGGTTTCCTCCCCTATGCTTGTTTTTTTGTATGTCATTTTATTCTTTACTTTCTTCTAAATGAAAGATCGATATTTTTTCAAAAATAAAAAATAAAAAATAACAAAGAAAAGAGGATAGTTGTTATCTTTTTGTGGCCTCATGCCGTCCCAGACAAAGTGAGATTGGCCTAAAAAAACGCATATGCACAGAAGAATCTGAATTCTTGTTGACTGTTATGAAAAGCTCCGTGCCTAGATGGATGAGTTGGATGCAAAGGAGTATTCCAGACATCAAACTCTCCATATTCCCCAATGGAAAGCTTAGGAATAGGGTGAACGCATTTAGGGGATAAGGAAAGAGACCCAATTTCTCCATTCCTCTTTCTGATTGTAGGTGATACTTTGAGTGAGGTTAGTGAAGATCAAATTCACCTATCATATCTCTAATTTGCAGATGGTACTCTACTATACGTGATGATGATCAACTTAGGATCAATAAATTAGTTAATGACCAACTGCTACTCGCTCCACATTTGAGCAAGTAACCACACAATTTTTTCACCAATGCCCACTTCATAAGAAAAGGGAAACCTTCATCGAATTCTTTCAATAAAAGCTTTCATTTGAAAATGGTACCCTAACTTCTCGCCATGAATCTTCCATACCATTAAGTAGTAGCATACCAAAAGCTCGCCCATATGTAGAACGAACAAAAGATCTCGACCAGCTTGATAATCATAAATGCAGCTCTACCAAGTCACAAATGCTACTTTCTAAAAAAAGTATACTCCGAAAATTCGTAAAGTACCAGGGAGAGAAATGCCCTCCAACAGAAGATAGAAATACTACCCATCTTTCGAAACTGAAATACAAGCATGATTAACAGGCTTCAACAAGAAGAATCTCGTACCTGCTGAGGGGAAGGGGAGGGGAAGGAGATCGGGTATCGGGATTTGAAGGAAAACCCGACGAAAAGCGCAACAATAGCTACCATAAGAGCCAAAACCCAACCCATGAACTTTGCCGCCATGTCTTTGCCCTTCACCGAGCTCGAGCTCTTCTGCTCATGCGCGTCTTCACTCGATCTTTGCGGAGAGAGATCACTGGCCATAGTTCTCTTCTGGGCCAAATGGCGAAGTTCGGATGTGTCTTTTCGCAGAGTTTTGTTTTTTGTTTTTTGTTTTTTCCTTTTACACATCTCAACCTTTCAACTTCAAGTAAAAAAAAATTGAAGCATTAAAGAGACGTTCTAAACTTTAGGCTTTTTTTTTTTTTTTTTTTTTTTTTTTTTTTTTTTTTTTTTCAGTAACTAAATGTATTTTATATTAATAAATAAATAAAAAATAAAGTTTGGTGGTTAAATTCATTAAAATATATACCTTCAATCAATGGAGGTTAGAAATTTAAATACTCATATGTTGTTGAAGTAAAAAATAAAATAAATTATTTCAATAATAAATGAATTATGTGATATTAGCCCATAAAATTAACAATATGACACGTAGATTCATGTAAGGTGGGATATGACATTTAAGTAGAAATCAATTCAACCTTAGCTTAATTGAGCCAAAATGGTCACATGTTCGATTCCCCCTACTTCCACATGTTGTCAAAAAAGAAAAAAAAAATCGAGCCAAATTAGTGTTTGATAAGTATTATTTCTCATGAGATTGGAAGTTCAATTATCATTCCCATATTTAATGTACTAAAAAAAAACATAACTTAATCGATAAGTCATCTATTAACTCATTGTCGAAGTTTCAATCTTTCACCGAGCATTTGTTGAACTTAAATAATAATAACATTTTTTTTAATGATTACATGAGGAACTATCCAAACTATATTAATGTTGGCAAAATGTTCAATTGTTTTTTTAAAATGTAAATATATCGAAATACTTGAGAATATGAAAATCAAATTGTAGCAGAGATTACATATCAGTTCTATTACTCTTAAATACAAATTGCATACAGTTCCAAACTTCCAATAAAAACATATAGAAATATTGGTAATAGACTTATATCATATATGCCACCAAATATTGGTAATAGACTGTTTTTTTTAGTACAATAAATATAATGTGTGAGAATTTGAATCTCCGACCTCAAAAGAAAGAGCATACGTCAATTACCGTTAAATTATGCTCATGTTGGCATCGGTTATAGACATATAGCTATACACAATACACAACCAAAATAAACAAACTCACACTTTGAACTACATCTACATGTCAAAAACAAAATCTTATTCTAACACACAAACACTCCTTAGTCCTCACACAAGGCATCTGAAAGAGAACCTGAGATGATCCTCCTCGTTACAAACCAAACCCAGAGCCTTCTTCAACATCTTCTTCCACTGCAAATCTTGCTTGCTGCTAATTGCAACTCGCCGCAAGGTTCTAACCGTTGACTTAGCTTTCTAATTATCGCATTTTGATTTAGCTAGCTCAGGCTTCTGGACAGTAATCACAAGCTCTATCGCACAAATTGTCGAATCACTTGGCTGCATGAGATAGAATTGAAATGGATCAATTCCTTTGAGCTGGGGCTGGACAAAACAATAAAAACGAATGGTGAAAATAAGGTTAAAATTGTAAGCCTGGATTCTTATTTCAATGGTTCATTGTCTATTTATTTGGTACAATGGGTTCTTAGAAGGGAATTCATATAAACCAATTGAATTCTTCGATACATCATCTTATCTTTAGGGCATGTTTGAGAGTGATTTTGAAATTGTTAAAATCACTTTTGTTATGTTTAAAATCACTCTCAAACATGCTTTAATCATTCAAAATCAATTTCGATGTTATGAAAATTGTGTTTAAAAGTGTAAGGGCATGCTTGTGAGTGATTTTGAAATGGTTAAAATCACTTTTGTCATGTTCGAAATCACTCCCAAAGATACCTTTAATCATTCAAAATCAATTTAATATTTGGTTTTACAATTTTAAACGTGAATTTCATACAATCAAGATTCATTTTAAATAATTAAAAGCATGCTTCAAAATGATTTAACATGACAAATGTGATTTTAACTATTTCAAAATCACTCTTGTTTGAAATGATTATATGAAAATCACTTTAATAAATTACTTATAAACAAATCATTATTTCTAAATCCCTCTCAAACATGCCCGGTCTGTTCCTCATAAAAAGGAGGGGTTACTGTCCCAAACAGGCACTAACCTTTGGCACCTCAGTGAGCTGTTGTCTCCGGATCGTCGTTCCTCACTGACTGTGGCTGGTAACTCTCTAATGACACAATATTTTGATTTTGAATTGTTTGTTGCTGCTGGGACTGTGGTTGAGGGCGTTCTATCTGCAACTGCTGCGGTACTGGTGGCCGATGCTGATGTACTGGTGGCCGACTCCTTACACGCATCGGTTGATCGGCAGATCTCAATTGCCTGTTTCTTCTCCATTTAAGATACTCTATAAGAAGCGAGTTTACGCTCATAGCAAGCCCCGATCCAGTGAGTGCAGAAAGGAAAATAGAGAGAATGGCATTCACATTAAGCTGCATGTTGAAACAAGATGAGGGAATGTTATGGCCGATGATCAAGACCATTCAAAATATTTAAACTAAAATATGCAGAAAGTGATGGGAAATGCTTCTGCTTACTATTGCATAATATACGTGAACAAACAGGATGACTATGGCGAACTGGAAACAGGCATAAGCCCAAATGTAAGCTCTGCTCACTGCCAACATCAGATATCAAAATGGTTATCAAGCAAAGAAAATACAATACAGCAAAGAGGAAGAACTTTTATAATCTAAGCACGAATGAGAGACCTTGCAAAAAAGCCATCACACATGGCATGTGATTATAATTAGAGAAAAATCGACCCAATAACCTTGGTAATTTCCCTATCACCCAACTATTTAACATTTTTTGACAACATGTGGGGGGTAAGGGATTTTTTTTTATACAAGACACAAAACTTTTCATTGAAAAGATGAAAAGAGATTAATGCTCAAAAAAACAAGCAAACGCCAAAAAGGAAAGGAAGAAAGCAACAACAAAACAAATAAGAAAAAAGATCTTGAAAATAAAATAAAGGTAAAAGAAAAAGAAAGAGACCACCATAAAATAAAGGTAAAAGAAAAAGAAAGAGAACACCGGTGGAAGCTTTCGGGTGAGTTGCTTCATAACAATTCAACCAAAGACAACTCTTGTTCCGGAATAAACTCTCCCAACAAACAACCACGAAGGGTTAGGAAAATAAAAAAGTAGTAAGTAAGGTGCATCAAAGTCTCCTCACTTCCTTTTTAGGACACAACTTGCCAATTAATTCTGTTGATCCAAGGAAATCTGATAGTTTAGTAAAAAGGATAAAAAACCAAAGAATTTCAGCATCAATTGCTCCAAAAGAGAGAAGAGAGTTGTCGAATGTTGAATTTCAGTTCTGATATAAAATGCTTTCTTTTCCTTGCTGCCAAAAACCAGACCATCCATATGGAAGAGCTCAAGGGAGAACTTTGGGATGATGTCAACACACTTTCCCCATGTGCAGAAGGTGATTCATTTAAGAGAGGAAATTCCATAGGCCAAGATCTTCAATTAAAAAAATTGAAATTTCTCATTCCCTTCATTTGTCTTCTCTGAGGGAGCCTCTCATGAGCCCAAAAAAGTAATGTTGAAAACTCCACCTATACACCAAGGTGCATCACAGTAGCAATAAAAAAAACCCACCTATCAAAATCTGAAATCTTTTCCTCTTTAATTGGAACCATAACAGAGCATTGTTGTTGTGGAAAAATCTTAAAGCAATCTGTATATTGCTACCCTCCAAACCCCAAGTATTCCATGAGATGATCTTCATGAAACACCTTTAAGGGGGGGTTGTGCTAATTGTGAGTTTTGAGTGATGAAGAGGGAATGTCCCGTACTTGTATTCCACAACGCTCAATAAAAGGAATAAATTTACTAGGTAACGAAGTGGAGTTCACAAAAAGTTTCAATTTATCACACTTTGTCTTTGGTTGCTCTATTTTTTCATCTTGGAAGAGAATATTGAAGGAGTCGGCATGTGAATCTTCCTCAAAATCTTGCGTTTCTTCTAGCAACTGCTCAGAATCTTCACTACTCACACTAACGTTAAAATCAGCCTCTGAATCTATTTCTGAAGATGGAGGAAAAACAGCATTCTTGGGAGATGAAAGAGTACCTATGGTCAAGGTTATTTTTGTGCCAGGAATGGATATTGAGGTTTGAGTGAAGGTACTTATAGAAGGGAACTTTGCTGATTGATTTAGTTTCTCCTTATATGAAGCAACCAAACTTCGAGTACAAAATTCTTCTAAAACGTCTGAGTTGACACCTGTAAATTGTGTAGTTGAGAGGGGTGTGAATTCTGTTTGTTTTTTCCGGGTATAGTGAAAAGGGAGGGCCTCTGTAAAACGTGGATGATTTCCTTCCCTATTAATTGGGGAGAAAGTGTCTTCAAGAATCTGATTTGGCAATGGAGTTTCTTGTGAAGACTTAGGCATTTTATTCAATGAGTCTGCAAGAGAAGAATGTAGGCAACTATTCAGATTCTCTGATGATTGAATAGATGTGGGGCCCTCGGGAAGACTTTTGGTATTCTTGAGAAAGAGATCAACAGACTTTGGTAGTAGGCTAAGGATATCCTCTTCATGCAAGGCTTGAGTAATAGATGTGTTTTCCTTGGATAATGAACAGTCACCATCATTATCATTCTGTGAAAATAATGATGAATGATTATCATCTTCAAAAACCGAATTCTCCTCTTCCATAAAAATGAATAAATTTGCTTTAATTAGAGAATCAATGAATTCACCATCTTCCAATGTTTGATTTAATGCAAGGGTTTCACTTTGATTTGAAGTGTTGGGAAGATCAACGGACAGCTTCGGTAAAGGCTCTTCAAAAACCGTGTTTTCCTCTTCCCTAAAGGTAATTAAATCAACTTCAATTAGAGGAACAATGAACTCTCCATCTTCCAATGCCTTGTTTAATTCAGATGTATTACTAAGAGTTGGATAGGTGGGGAGATCAACGGGCAACTTTGACAATTCCTTAGAAGAATTCAATAGGACAGAAATCCCTTGCTGTGTTTTCTCCTTGGGAATTTCAATAGGTGTTGTGTTTAAACCTTCAAATTCCTTTGGAATTTCACCTTCCTCGAAATCTATGAAGTACCCTTCATCTTCCATGACTTGATGCACTCTTAGTAAATCAAAAGAATTTGTAAAGTCACTAAGAGGCAAGTCTCCTTGAGTGGGATCCGAATAAGAAACATTCTCAATTCTAAGAAAATAATCTCCAAGATCTTTGTCTTTAAACTCAATATATGAGGGGAGGAAGCCACACAGATTTTTCTTAACTTCAATACGTGCTGTCTTACAATCAGTCAAATTCAAGGTTTGTGAAGCTATACTGATCAGACCACCAAGATGTTCTCCAATGACTTCAAAATTCTCTAACTTCCAATAGTGCAAAGGTAGGGTATAAATTGAAATTCATCCACCATAACTCTCAACGAGATCTGAAGTGGAATGCAATTCTTGAGACCAATTTTCAATCTTCATATGAATATCTCCAATTTCCTCCCAATTTCCTTCAAATTGAAAATCTTCTCATTTTTTAGCAAACTTCCAGAAAGCTTTGTCCACCATAAACGGATTCAAGACAATTTTTGCTTTAAAATAGTTCTCCAAAGTTTGCCAAATATCCTTCCAAGAATTGTGAGCACAAAGTCTGGAGACCACCTTAATCTCTGCAAAATCAACTTCTACTACTTCCTTCTCTTTTCTTACCCAAACAGAGGAGACTAATGAAGAATCTTGATGCTGAGTAAAAGTCTTCAAACTCTTCTTCTGATTAATTTTTATAGAATTTTGAACTACCTCGGCATAACTTTTGAGAATAACCTTCTCACCCATACTCTAGGTGGATGCTTTGTCTGGAATAGGCATCTCTAATGCGTCGGGCCGAGGTTTTAACTTAGCTTCAAGATTAGACATACCTGATGAGGACAAATGAGGTTTCTTCTTGACTTCATGAATGAGTGAAAATTCTCTTAACATTTCCCAGAAGGCTAACCAACCTCTCTTATTTGAATCTGTTGGAATACGTAGTATCTTTCTTCCACCAGAAGGAGGCCAAACTATGCATTCCAATATCCAAACTTGATTGGTTCTGTATTTGGACACTCGAAGAGTTCCAAAAGAATCTCTGTCTTGCTTGGAGAAAACCGAGTTCAAAGGCAGGTGCAATATTTCAGCCAAACAACTTTCAAACCAACCAAGATGAGATGGAGATAAGGGGATTACCTTCCTGGACTCCAAATCTTCCATTGAAAACATATCATTTTCATTCCAAATACAAAAAAAAGTATTGCTAACACAACAACTTTTGATTTCCATAATAAAGCAACTGAATTTTAATCAAAATATGGATTTAAAAAACTGAGACTAGGACTGAAAAATTGAACCTGGAATGATGAGAAAGGTTGAGAAACGAAGGATGGAGGCTAGGGAGTTGGGGGTAAGGGATTGAACCTAGGACGTCTTAGTCACTAGTCCGTACATCATGTAAGTTGAGCTATGCTCTTGTTGGCCCCAACTATTTAACATTTATTTCCTTTCCTCAAGTCAAGACTGCATTTAGCCCTTAGAGGTTAGCTCATAAGTACACAAATGAAGATATTTTATTTTTGAGTACATCAATATGTGGGGTGGGGATTCAAACCTCTAACCTTTTAGTCGAGGATATATGCTTTAAACAGTTGAGCTATGTTCATGTTGGTCAAACGAAGATATTTTATTATTATTATTATTGTATAACTGATGCATGTGTTCTATCAAGTAGTCATTTGATATGTATCAAAGGCAGTAAAATATTATTCAGAAGGTAAGAGAGGTGAACCATATGCACAATACAAGCCTACATCATTCCTCCTACTTTTAGTGGGGCCTGTCCTAGTGAACTTTTAGAGGTCACATTTTGTTTTTTACCCCTCTTCTAATAAAGTCTCACTATTGGAGCCTAACACAATGCCCCCATTAATAAAATCATACACAGAAGAAAATTACAAGAATCCCTAGTTGTTTCTGTACAGCTGTTCTCTTTTCAAACAATTCATTTTTTCTGGAACTTACAATTAAGGTGTTTACATATTCTCATAAAATAGATCTCATTTCATACGGCTCCATAGATTCTCTCACTATTTAATTAATAGAAGAATACAGATTTAAGCAATGGGACTAAGTTATATCCCACGATGAATATTGGTACAAGATGATATATTTATCCGTAACAGTAACTGACCCATTGTGGAAGCCATCATAGATGAAAGGAGACCCAAAGCACATGAAAAGGGCATGGAAATGGCAAGTGCACGAGGACCCATGTCAGGTACCTGTTAAAACACAATTCGATTGTGGAAATTAATTCGATTTGGGAGATAGGAATTGAGAATAAGGATAAAAGAGAAGGAAGCACCAGCACCATGAGGATTTAAACATTGGAGGAAAAAAAATGAACCAAGGATGTAAGAAAATTTGTAGCAAATCCAAAATCGAAATGCTAAGAAAGAGAAATTCTTTCAATATACATAAAATAGTTTTTTCATTCAAAGGAAAGTCATACATGAAAAAACAGAGTCCGTTATTATGCGCAGTGACTTGATAAAGGAGACAGCCAAACACAAGATTTTTTTTTTTGATATCCGTGTGTCCAGTCCAGCTTCCGCGCACCGTGACTAATCTTACGGGACAACCGCTTGACCCTACAACATTTGGTTGCCAAGAAAACACTAGATTTTTTTTTTTTTTTTTTTATAGGAAACAGAAACTATTCATTGATAAGATGAAGGAAACACTAGAAATTGTGATCGGGATTCCTACGATTTTTTATTTGAGAGTTTTACCGACTTTAATGGGGTTTCATTCGACGGAGACTAAATTCTTGGATACTGTTTGTGGAGAAAAATATCGAGAAAGTTGGAAAGAAAATATCATAAAACGTTTGTCCACTCAATCGTTTGAGAAATCCACACTAAAATTAACTCTGAATTTATCAGCCATAATATAATTAAGGGTGTATTAAAAAAATAGTATAAAATTCAGGGTGGTCTTATCTTTCAAACATTCTTGTAGGGTTGTAATTCGGGGTGGTCTTATCCAGAATTTCCATCAGCCTTAAGAGGAGTATCTTTTGGGAGGGAGCTAATGCGAATGGAGTGTTGGATTCTTCCCAATATTATTGATATTCAGAGAGGTAATTACAAGCCAAAGGAGAATTCGAGAGCTTCCGGTTCTCTCCAAAACACTCTATCCAGAAAATAACAGCCAAAAAGATACCCCCTAAATATCTTTCGTTTCTTGTTAAAAAACAATTGGGGGCCTATTATCATGGAGGCTGCCACTTAGTGAACTGGAATTTTGTGTCTTTGTCGAAAATTCAAGTTATCAGGGGGCCTCGGGATTGGTAACTTACAACAGCGAAATCAGGCTCTCTTGGCAAAAATGGACCTAGCGGTACTTTTTTGTTTTAAAACGAGAAACGCAATTTTTCATTGAAGAAATGAAAAAAGACTAATACTCAAAAAGTACAAGCTCCCCAAAGGAGCGGAAAAAAACAATAATGAAAATACAAGCTCCACAGAAGAGCGAAAAAACAATAATGAAAATACAAGCTCCATAGAGGAACGAAAAAATAATTACGAAGGGAAAATAAAAACTACAAAGCAAAGATAAGAGCATTCCAATTCAGACAAAGTTGTTGATAAGAATAATCTGAGAAGAGCTTGGAAAGAGCGCACCAGGAAGAAGCCTTGAAACGAACCGAGTTAAAACGATCGGTCCATGAGAGGTGCTTATCTTGGAAGAGACGTTGGTTCCTTTCAAACCAAAGTTCATAAAGTAGAGCTTTCACCGCATTAGACCACAATAGCTTAACTTAGAGCTAAAGAAGGCCCTATGAGAACTTGGAGAACATTATCTTTAAAAGAGTTGGAGAAACCCCAATGGATATTAAAAATCGAGAATAATTTGAGCCAACATTGCCGAGAATACGGGCAATCGAAGAAAATATCTTACACGCGAAGGAAGCCCTTTGGCGAAAGATTATTGTGGCTAAATATTATTTGTCTGAAACAATCTGTTGGCCTCGGGTTATTCAACACGGCGCATAAAAGCCCCCTTGGCGTATTATCTGTTTTTCTATTCATCTTGTTTATAGCCGAGTTGTTCGTCGTTTGGGTAATGGATCTTCGTCTTCCTTTTGGCATGATTCTTGGCTAAGTGGTGGGATCCTTGCTTCTGCTTTCCCCCCGTTTATTTTGACTATCAACTAGACCCACTATGACAGTTTGAGAGGCATGGGTGTGTTCTACTGATGCCTGAAATCTGCATCTTCGTCGTAATCTCAATGATTTGGAAACAGCTGAATGGGCACACCTATGACATCTTTTATCAGAGGTCAATTTACGTAGTTGTGACAATTCTTGGTCTTGGCCAATGGACTCATCAAATGTCTTCACCGTCAAATCTCTCATGCAGGATATGGGAGCTACAATTGATTCTCACACGAATAACCTTTATAAGGTCATCTGGTCAAATTCCTATCCTAAGAAGATAAAAGTTTTTATGTGGGAGCTTAACCTTAGTGCTATTAACACGGTTTATCGTCTACAACGGCATATGCCTTGTATGCACATTTCTCCATCTTTTTGTGTTATGTGCTATGCTAATTCGGAAGATCCGGCTCATCTTTTTCTCCACTGTTCGTTCGCCTCTAGATTTTGGGCCATGCTCCTTGAAGCTTTTGATTGGTCTCTGGTTTTCCTGAACAATATTCTCGAAGCTATGGTCTCCATTTTTGTGGGGATAAGAAACTATTTGGCTTGCTCTCAATAGAATTTTCTTTTGGTTTCTTTGGGGTGAAAGGAATGGACGTCTTTTTTCAGGATAACTTCTCATCATTTGATAGGTTTAAAGAAACGGTTCTTTTTCATGCTTTGTATTGGTGTAAATGCAAACACATTTTTTCCAATTATAACTTTTCTTATTTAATTGCAAATTGGAAAGCTTTCATGTAACTTACCTTTGGGTATTAGGAGTTTTTCTCCTTCTTTTTTCATTTATCAATGAAATTGTTTCTATTAAAAAAAAAAATAGAGAGAGGTAGAGGTAGTGTTGATTGTGAAGGTTTTCCTTTCAATGGTGACAGTGTAATTCCACACCATTGATGGAGAGGATGGTTAGGTTAAAGTTAAACCGTAGCTGTTGGAGCTACTAGTTGCTAGGGAGGTGAAGGTCAAGGTCAAGGGCGAATATTCACTTCATTTCAACCCAATTTAAAAACTCAACCGACCATAGCCGAACCAAAAGCCTACCCCACTGAATTACTAACAGAGAAAAAAGGATGGTTGCAATTTTGGTCTAATTGTTTCGAAAGAGAACTCCAAACGGATTCAAATTAGAACAACGTCTTGGATGGAATACGCTTCAAAATGTTTTGGAAGAGAACTCCTAAGAAGAGGCCAATAAACAATGTCTTGGATGCCATCCTCTTTGAGATGATTATTGTAGTCATTTTATTTCCGGCTTGTTTCTTTTATTGTTTCTTTATATTTCTTTCCTCTATGGAGTTTGTATTTTTCTCCTCTGTGAAGTTTTTTTTTTTATAAGAAACAGACGTAAGTATTATAAACAGTGAGAGAACCAAAAAGAGACATCCTAAGGGCGAGGGGAGAAAAACCCCCTCCCGACGAACTAAAACAAAGCTTTCCAGTTGTTTTGAATCATGGACAAGCTATAATTACGAAAGATGTTCTTGTGATTCAAACACCACCAAGAAGCTAAGAGTTGAACATTGCTACAAAAAGACAAAAAAGGAGTAGCCTTATCTTAAAAAATTCTCTGGTTTCTCTCTAACCATAAGCTCCACATGGTAGCCCTACCGGCCAAGGACCAAATCACCTGCTTTCTATTTTTGAACCTCCCCCTACGAAGTAATTCTACCATCCAGTCGTCAACCCTCAAAGGGAGGCAGAGGAGTAAATCAAACTCCTAAAAAATCCAAAACCAAGCTCTCTGAGCAAACGGGCAGTGAAGGAACAGGTGATCGAGGGACTCAGCCGTCCCAAGGCATAAGTGGCAAATAGAGGGGGAAAGAGGCCAATTAGAACATCTAGCTTGAAGCTTCTCCTGAGTGTTTAAGCCTCCGTGGGCCACAGACCAAAGAAAGACTTTAACTTTCTTAGGATAATTTTCTTTCCAAATTGCATCCACCATAGGTATCCTCAGCGCGGGAGCGGCCTCAGTTAACTTATAGACCGTAGCCTTGGAGGAAAAAGCACCTGACTTATCAATGGTTCACTCCACATTGTCACATCCAGCACCCAAGTGGATAACATCAAGCATGTCCACCAAACTGATCCAACTGGAAATCTCCCAATCAAAAAGGCCTCTTCTAAAGCCAAGGTCCCAATCTTTTGTCAAGTCATTCCAACAATCGGCTACCGTAGCTTCTTGTTTCATCGACAGACTAAAGAGATCTGGGAACTGAGAAGCGAAAGACAAATTCCCAGCCCATCTGTCGGACCAAAACGAGATCCTATCTCCTTTAGAAGCTTTAAACTTCAAGAATTTAAAGAAAAGATCGCTATTTTTTGCAATATCAAACCAAGGTCTACCTTTAGCCCTGCCTTTGGGAGGAAGAGAGACCCACCCGTGGGGACTAATCCCGTACATACTAACAATTACCTTCTTCCACAAAGCACCATCTTCTGTGAAGTTTGTATCCTTTGAGCATTATTCAATGAAAAGTGTTGTTTCTTGTCAAAAAAAAAATTGATATTTGCGCAAATTATTTGAATATGAGCAACAATCTAACCATCTATAAGTGCACGAATAAGCAGAATACATCCGTACCAAAAGTTGCTCCAAAAAGCAGAAATATGCAAGCATGCTAACGAACACAAGCACCAATATATCCTGCCAAATCCTATGAGAATAAAAGAAAATGAGATATTGATTCCATTTCATTTCCTTGTATTGGTGCTAAAAATGCCTTAAAAAATAATGAATATTATTAGATGAAAGAAAATTAAACACCCACTTGTTGAAAAAGAAAAAGAAAAAGAAAACTGGAGTAATTTGGGACTCCAACTAAAATAAACACCAAATGAATGATTACTCTACACACACACAGCATGTATTCGGGAGACCAAACTTTCCAATTTGTCTTTGAGTTGATGCATAGAAAGGAAGTAAATAAAATTCATTCTCGACATTTTTCATAAAAAAAAAAAAACCAAGAGATAGATGATTATATTATCACAATTATCTTTGAAAAGCCTGTTTTCCCCTTCATACAGTGCATGATATTCACTCGAGGAGTAATCAATCTTAGAAAAACACCATCAGTAACACATTAGACAAGTATCACATAACCTCTGACCTAGAAAAGGTCAAAGACTCAACTTTCTAGGTCAAAGACTCGACTCCCCACCCCACATATTGTTGAACTAAAAAAAAAAAGTATTAGACAGAAGCATTAATAGATTGTTTCGAGTTAATGTTCAAACAATCCTATGTTTTCAATAAAATTCAGATTCTATGAAATATCCTACTCATGTTTCCCCCATCATCTGTCTCACAGTCTTTGTTCCCATCTCCCTCCATATGCTTTTTCCTCGCCAAACTTATTTTTCCTACCCTACCTGCATTTTTCACTTATCCACTAACTTCATATCAGAAACAGTTTTTTTCTTATAATAAATTAAACACTGATGTAAATTGGTAAAAAACGACCCTGACATTAAATTAACCGTCCTAGTCCCTTCTTTCCTTAACAATTCTCAAAAAATGAGGTAAAAGAAGTTTAAGTGATACTACATTATCTTCGTGTCAAAATAAAAGAAGAAAAGGTTTTTCATAGTATTGGAAACCAACTTACCTATAACGATTGACTTCCCTCTGCTGCAATGTTATTGTGGGTCGTCTAATAACAGGGTGTGTGTGTAATTTTAATAAAGTCACTGGCAAGTTTTTAACATCCTGCTTGCAAACATCACAGATCTTGTTACCTTTAATGCTGAACCACTTAATTGCACACTCTTTGTGAGCGAGAGCTAGGTCTCCTTTGCAACTGCATTCCAATTTAAAAGTATCCCCGCCTTCCACCAACTCTATAAAACAGATCCTGCATACAGCTTCATCCTCAGGTATATCATCACCAGCAGGTTCACTTTCTAGGGGTAAAATCCAATTTCAGCATGTCAATTTAAAAACTATAATCATCCAACTGCAAACATCATTGTCAATAGGCAAAAAGGAATCCCACAGCTTTATGTCAGAAGTTTTGCTTCTTGGAAATATTTGCAGTCAAGTAAACTAATAATAACAAAGTACATGGAAAGAATGACACTAGAACATCGGGCATTTAGCGACAAAAATGGGTGGCACAATTGCAGTCGGAAAACTGTTCTAATTTTAGGTTGGTTTCAAGCAATTAGAGCAAGATGATTCAGCGTTTTCAAATTGGCATCATTAATGGATGGCCAACATTGAGTTGGATAAATAATATTTGTCTCCTCTTTTCCCCATACATGACATACACGTCCATAAAAAAAAAATTGTCATCTAAAATCTCCCTTACAAGAGGAAGGGGGCTGTGGTCAAGGCTTTTACCATCTTTCTAGTTTTCACCTCGTCACATTAGTATTTTATAAAGGCAAATGTAGTAAAATAAGTCGCACCAATAAAGTTAGAACTGAATAAATTATTTATATCTTATTTTAAGAATTAGTTGACAAGTACGCCACTTTAAGAATTCTGTTACAATAAAATTCATTAAAAGAAATTGAACATCTAAGAAATAAAACCTTTAAGAGATTTCTTGGAAGCAATCAGATGTTTGCATATACATTTTTTATCGAAATGAGAGGAGCTTTTTTTTACAAGCTTCCTTGGTCTTTTTTTTTTATAAGAGACAATTTCATTGATGTATGAAATTTACAAAAAGGATATAAAATCCATGGTGTTACAAAAGGCTTTCCCAGTTAGATAAAAGGGAAGCATAGCTAAAGGAAGAGAAGGAAATAGAAAGTTTACACCAAGACATGTACATTTCAATGTTTACTAAGCTTCCTTGGTCTTATTACTAAGTTCTGTACATTTCAATGATTTATTCAGTGAAAGTTCTTTTTTTCCTAAAATACATATATAAAATACATGTAGTAAGGTCGTGTCCTCATAGTAGCAATGCGAGTAGAAAACGGAGAGGATATCAACTGGGAAGGGAGTAATTCGAAAGACTATAACACTAAAAGTCACGATAAGATTTAATTATAATATTTACCAATTTCCTTTGTTTGAGAAACAGAGGCGTCTCCAGTCCCTGCAAATTGTGGACCTGCAGACACTATTCGAATTAAACCTACTGAATCCAGTCGCCTTAAAACTTTAGGCTTAACATTCAGAGGAGCTGATAATGAACGAGCAATATGCTTCTTGACTCCACTTTTCTGAAAGAATAACAAAATTCACTTTCAGAATGAAAAGAATAATGCAATATTCACAAGTTGTAGGTACTTACAGAGAAATCGGGATGACACTCCATATTTGTTGCTTTCAATGTATCGGTATCTGAATTTGAAATTGGTGTGGCTGGTAAAGAATGTGCAGCTTTTGTAAATGAGGCAAAGAGAAATTTGTTAAGAGAAAAAGATCGCAGAGGAGTTGGTTTATCTGGGGGTCTATTTGTTGGTTGCATCTCTGGTAAAATGGGAACGATCGTTTCACCATCTAGGAATGAACGTTTTGCTCCAAAGCTTTTTTGAGGAAACAAGCTAGTTCTCACAGATGATTTGGATTTTAATGAATTTGGTCTAGGAGGCAATCCTCCCCTAAAAGAGCTATCACTTGAGGTTGATGGATTATCTAACCTCAAAAAAGACGAAGAACTCTCCAAAGTTCTTACCGGAATTTGCAGAGAGGATAAATTGGGCCGTCTAAACTGTTGCAATAAGGATGTTTCTTTACCTTTTTCCTCTCGATCATGCTTCTATGGAAAAACCAAGATCCTTCTCAGTAAATATAATAATTTAGCAACATAAGAATAAAAAAGTATGGATATGTTAAAGCAAAAACTAATTGAACTAAGGCACCTAACCATGCTAAAATTGATCAACGATAGACTGAAATAAAAAATAAATAAAGATGAGTTTTAGCAAGTTAATTCTTGCCTACAGTTATTCAAAAATAAAAGTTCCAACCAGAAACCAAATTATGCTCAAAAATCACTTTTCAGAAAGCAATGGGCTTATAAAAGTAAAGGCCAACGGGAACACGAAGCTTCAACATTGTCTTTTCGGTTTCTAAAAACAATTTTCGAAAGACACCAAACAGCTCAATTTTCATAAAGAAAAAAACGCAATGCTTACTTAATACTTTCCATAGACATTAGACAATAGGGAAAACCATGTTCTCCACGAGTATAAAAGGATTTTCAGCCAGAAATAATTTCTGAGTATGCATTCTATTATAATGAGCTCGTCGATAACTATCTCGTTCCCTGGTGAATTCATAACCAGAGCGTGGGGAAAGTATCTGCTACTATCTCTAGGAAATCCATCGTTTTGATCAACTAAAATACATGATTCCAAACCTATGTTACTTCTGTTCGAGTTCCGGGTTAATATCATGTATAGGAGCCACACCATGCTTGATTGGTATTAGCAGTAGCTATGAAAACAAACCCAATTCTAATCAAATTTACATTAGGATGCTATAACTTCCATTCAGAACTATTTAAAGAGAGAGAGAGAAGCCATTTTGGAATTCGTATATGGAGAAAATCAGTCGGACTATTTCCATTTCAGATCGGCAGGTGCAAAAACGCATAGAACAACATTATTTCAAAACAGTGATAATAAATCATAATACTGAGTAACGAATGTGGATGAAGATTTTAACTAACGACGACGATAACAATAATAATAATAGCTGAAGTAAATCGATGAATGATTGAACAAAACCACCTCGGGCTGATCCGGAGAGACTGAGGTCGATTCTTCGGTGCGTCCAGCTACATCATCCTCCATCAAAACTGAACGAAATTTAACGACGACTGAATCTGTACCGGAAACAGGCCGACGCGACGCTAAATTGCAGAGAAGCTGAGATTGAACGACGAACAGATGAGTCGAAATGCAAAGCTGATCGGTGATTATGGGGCGCAGCGGGAGAGTGAGTTTGCAGTGGGCTTGTGATCTCAACTGGCCATAAGGAACAAAATCGCCCGCCAAAGGCCAACCGTGTTACTTCTGTGTGGACTGCATTATTCCTTTTTTATTTCTATTTTTTTTTTTTTATTATTATTTTTTAAGTTTTTTATTTCTAATTTGTAGTTTATTGAGAAATTCAGCATTTGCTCATTGATTATATTATATGTAGGTTTATGGTAATGGCTAGAAATAGAGTTAATATGTTTTCACCTTTCATGAAAAAAAAAAAACAAAACAACGATCCCGATTCTGACCGGGATTGTCACCGTGAACCAAAAAAAAATGCTTAAAATACTAGTTTTGATAGCACAAATGGGCTATTACAAATATGACAAAAAAAATCAGTAACTATCAACTGTTATCACTTATATCCATTGATAGAATGACAAAATTCTATAAAAGATAGAAGTGATAGACTATCACTAATAAAAATTGTCATATTTGCAAAACTTTTAAAAAAAGGTTATATTTTTTATTATTTGATCCTAAATTAAACTCTCGTACAATTTTCCCAAAAATTATACCTTAATTATCTTCAAGAAAAAACAAATGAAAATAAAAGAACTACTCGCTAATTAGAATTACAATTACAATGAACCATCCCTAAAAACAAAAGCCTTAATTATAAAAAATATACATGAGCTTTACTATTTGATTACAAAACAATACGATGACCCACAACAACACGTTAACTTTTTGCTTGAGTTAATATGAAAAAACGACATTCAAACACGTCAATTTTTTGTCCAATATTCTAACGTTTTTTCTACCCAGATATATTTTTTAAACGTTTGTGAAATGTCAATATGAATAATTTTTTAAAATAGCCTATTTTTGTTTCCATCATAACTAGCACGGTTGGAAGGGAAATTAATTTTGACCATTTTTTGTGACAATCCCGACGAAGATCGAGATCGGGAAACACAATTTTGTTTGTTCTTTCAACAAACCTTTTTTTGGCGTTTTTTGGTGTCAACCGGAATTGAGACCGGAAAACAACTATTATTTATTTATTTGCTTACATTTTCTTCATCTCCGGTGATATCCCAGTTGAAGAAACTTTGTTTGACGAATTACAATCACAGAGCAAAACAACGAGTTGGCTACAAACTTAAGAAAAGAAAACAAAAAACGGAACATTACTATCTAAAGATTGTCGTGATAACTCGAAATCATGAAAATAAGAAGTAGAAAAAATAGTGGATAAATAAAGGGTTAGGAAGAGAGAGTAGAACAATAAAAATTAATTGAATGTCGCTTCGTTCTCCCTCACATCACCATGGTTGTTTTGCAATATTTGGGAAGTAAAGGGAGAAGTGAAAAATAGTTGCAAAAATGAGAACATCGTCGTTCTCATCTCAAGCTTTGCGTGTAATCACACTCGAGAGGAAGAATATGTAAAAAAACAATTGTTGTTTTCCGATCCCAATTCCGATTGACATAAAAAAATGGCAACAAAAATTATTTTGGAAAGAATCGTGTTACCCGGTCTCAATTCTAGTCGAGATTGCCACCGAAAACAACCAAAATTAATAGATTGAAACAAAAAGGGATTGTTTTTTACAATTATCTAAAGTGGATGGTAATATTGCAATTGCAACTTTTAAAATAATAGGGATATATTTGAAAAAAATATTTTTTATAAGAAAAATTGTAACCGAGATAATTTAGAATAAAATAATAAAAAAATAAGATATTTTTTAATTTTTTTTTACAAATATGACAATTTGGATAATAGTCTATTATCTCAGTTTTTTATAAAATTTTGTTATATTTGTCATTATTTTGGGTATGATCCATTTTTATAATTTAGTAAAAAAAAAAAAAAAAAAAAACCGAAAATGGTAAGTATGTTTATGTTTTCTTTAAACTGGTTTAGATAATCCCAAATTTTGATACGGTAAGGGCAGTTGCACGTTAAAACTCTAAAACCAACCAATCCGACTCTCGTCTTCTTTTTGGCGCACGTCAAGAATCGTCTTCCTTCACAGTTCCAATTCCAACTCCCAGATCCCGCTGATCTCAATCTCCTACTCCTGTTTCCTCTCACATTAATCCATCTCTTCAGCTCTCTACTACTCCCACCACTCTCAGCTATGGAGAAATCAGCTGTTGCGAACGACTGTTGCACCTCCTGCTAAGGTTCCGCGATGCGTGTTGCAGAGATAAATGTGATCTGAGGTAGTTTTTTGATCAATTAAGCTCCATCAGGTAGTTCTGTAATTACTCGTGTAATCTGTTTGAATTAACTAATAGGAAAGTTGTTTACCATATTGTGATTCTCATTTCTCACGGTGTTCATTGTTTGCGAGAAGAACAGATTGATCACCATTGGCTTTGAAGTTTACTCTCTGTGGAATTTGCGTGTTTGGGTTGAATAATTTCAAATTATTGTCAAGATGGACAAGTCAAGCGCTTTGGAATACATTAACCAGATGTTCCCCACAGGTTACTCCTTCTGTTACTCCATGTCTCTACTGCTTTGTTGTAGGATTCGGCATTTTGTATGTGGGGGTGGGGTGACTAGCGGAGGACGATGAAGAGGTCCGCATTGCTGTGTTTGGACTTCATTTTTAAGACCTGAATTGGAATTCTACCACTTTAACTTTGTTTGTTTTTTTTTTTTTTTTTTTTTTTTAAGAAGAGAAACTATTTCATTGATAGATGAAATGATGGAGAAAAACTCCAAACACCCATAGGTGAATTACATAAAAGCAACAACAAACCTGCAACATTCCATAAACGCAACAACAAAGATGCACCTAATCAATTGCTTTTAACTTTGTTTCTTTTTGTGCAAGAAATACAATTTTTTCATTGATACATGAAAAGAATACAAACTAAAACTCTCTATAAAACAACATATCAACAAAGCCACACTAGACTGAAACTAAGCTCTTACAAATATTTTTCTTACCTCCAACTACCAAATAATTTCATCATCAATCTTTCATCCGGAGTGCAAGGTGTCAAAGATGACGCCTTCTTCTTTGGTTTTGAGAGGATTAAGGCCCGAGCGCTGATAGTTTCTTAATGATCTGCTGATAGTTTCTTAATGACCTTCTTCCAGGATTATTGGGAAAATATTAAGGGAGATCTTTGGAAGGTTTTTGGTATGTTTTTTTAGAGGGGTATCATTGACGCGTCAATGAATGAAACATTCATGTGCCTTATCCCCAAGAAAGAAAGGGCAAGAAGGGTGAAAGATTTTAGACTATTAGTCTGGTAACTAGCATGGATAAGATCATTGCTAAGGGCTTTGCGGATAAGTTGAAAAAAGGTTTTTCCTTGTACTATCTTTGTGTCTCAAGGTGCTTTTGTTTTGGGTAGACAAATTCTAGATTTTATTGCCAATAAGGTCATAAGGACTCAAGGTGCTTTTGTTTTTGGTAGACAAATTCTAGATTAGGTGCTTGTTGCCAATAAGGTCATAGAGGGGACTATAGGGGCTGTAATAAAAAAAGGATTATTTTTAAAATTAATTTTTAAAAAGCTTACAATCACGTGGATTGAGATTTCCTAGATAACGATATAGGAAAAAAAGTTTGTTTTTAAAAAGCCGGTGAGTCTTGGGGGTCTCAAGTTGGGGAATTTAAGTTACCGAAACAAAGCTTTGTTGGCAAAGTGACTCTGACGTTTACCTCTTGAATCTAATACCCTTTGGCATAAGATCATCGTTAGTAAGTATGATCCTTATCCTTTTCAGTGAGTCTCGGAGGGGATTAAAGGCACTTTTAAGGATCCCTTGGAAGGATATTTCACTCAAGCTCCCGACCTTTTCTAGCCTCGTTCGGTTGACTGTGGGGAATGGGAATGCCACCTTTTTCTGGGAGGATTTGTGGATGGATGAGCGTCCTCTTTGTTCCTTATTCCCTCGCTTGTTCCTTCTTTCGGACATGAAAAACCAGGTTGTGGCTGATGTTGTCATTTCTTCGGGGGGCTCTTCTTCCTTGTCCTTGGGCTTTCGTCGGGCGTTATCTAATAGAGATATGTCGTAGGTGTTGACTCTTCTTTCTCTTATTGGGGATTGTGTTCTTTCGCCAGGGAAGAGTCATATTCGCGTTTGGTCTCCCAATCCTGTTGAGGGATTATCTTGTGGGTCGTTCTTTCTTTGGTTGTTGGACCCCTCCCTGGGTGGTGAGTCGGTTTTTTCGACCATTTTTTCAGAAGAGAAACATTTTCATTGATGAATAAAATAAAGGGAGCAGAAGCATTGAAAAACTGGTGAATTACCAAAAAATAGTCCAATTAACAATCAAATAAGAAAGACTATAATTGAAAAACTGGTGTTTACATTTACACCAATACAAAGCATTGAAAATGATTAAATCCATCAACTTATCAAAAGAAGAGAAAGAGTCCCGGAAGATACGCGCATTCCTCTCTCCCCAAAGAAACCAAAGGAAAACTCTATTGAAAGGCAACCATAAAGTTCTCTTATCACCACAGAAAGGATGATGAACAAAGATTGTGGTCAATGAATCGAAGATACAATTCGGCTTAACCAAAGACCAATTGAAAACTTTAAGCATCATGGCTCAATATTTTGAAGCAAAAAAGCATTGAAGAAAAATGTGAGTTGGATATTCCGAATGAGTAGAGCACATAATACACCAAGAAGGAGGAAGATGCATATAAGGCATGCTCCGTTGTATCGATCGTATTAATAGCCCCAAGACTAAGGTCCCAAAGAAAAACTTTAATCTTCTTTGGATAAAAATCAGACCAAATCGCCGTATAAAGGTCATTCCTCATAGGATCAGAAACAACCACCAAACTTTCAATAAGAGACTTGACGGTGAAAGAATTAGAAGAGTACAATGGCCAAATCGTTTTTTCGACCCTTTGGAAGGTGAAGGTTCCAAAGAAGGTTTTGTTCTTTACTTGACAGGTTATTCATGGTAGGGTTAATACTTTAGATCGGCTTGTGAGGTAAGGGTGGACATCAAAACCCTGAAAACCGACCTGACCGACCAAAACCGACCGACCGACTTTTTAGTTATATAAAAAAAATAAGGATAAAATATTTATCTTTTGCATTTAATGAGGAGGCTTACAAGTTTTTAAAGAAATTGGTTTCTTTTTCACTTTTCTCTCTCCACTCATACCATCTATCTAATCCCACAGTTCGCAGAAGACAATATCTCCTTTTGTTTTGGGAGGGAGGATTCTTTTGTTAATCTCAACCGTATTCTTTATGTCTTTGAGCTCATTTCTAGTCTTAAGATTAACAAGTCTAAAAGTGCAGTCCTTGGTATTAATTATGAGTTCTCCAAACTGAGTACTTGGGCTTATATAGTAGGTCATGAGATGGTCTTTCGTCTTATCATCTTGGGCTTTTTTTTAGGCCACAACCCTAAGTGTGTCTCCTTCTAAGATCCTTTGGGTGAAAAGATTTAAAGGAGTCTTGCTACTTGGAAAATGACTGATCCCCCCCCCCCCCCCCCCCCCCCCACACACACACACACACACACAAAAGGTGGGAGGTTGACTCTTATACAATCGGTTGTAATCAGTGGGATTCCTACTTATTTCATGTCAAAGTTTAAGATTCTTGTCCCTGTGAGTAAGAACCTCGAGAAGATTATGAGAGATTTTTTTGTGTAAAAGGGTTGATGGGAGAAAGGGAACTCATCAGGTTATGTGGGACATTGTGTCAAGACCTATCAATCAGATAGGGTTGAGAATCAGTCATTTGAGACTTCGTAATGAGACAATGCTGACTAAATGGTTATGACATTTCCCTTTGGAACCAAATTCTTTGTGGCATAAGGTCATTATGAGCAAGTACGACCCCCACCCATCAGATTGTGGGTCAAAAGGCACAGTTAGAAATAATTTCCAAGAAAGTGAAGTTATTTGCTTTAGGGTTTAGGGCTTGGCAGGTGATGCATGGGAGAGTGAAGACCCTGGATCGCATCCATAAACATTCTTCTTTTGTGTTGTGTCCACAATGGTGTGTTCTTTGTAGGTGGTAGGAGGATGACACATTTCTTGTAGGATTGCCAATTTGCTTATTCCCTTTGGAGCCCGTGCTTGAGTTCTTTTAGGGTTTGCTTAGCTCCTGTTGTTCTATGATTGAGGAGGTGCTCCTCAACTCTCCCTCGGCAAAGTCTCATGGCATGCTTGTTTTTCTTGCTGTTTTGTGGGGTATTTAGTTGGAGAGGAATAACATGATTTTTAGGGGGGTGGAGTTTCTTGAGAGGAGATTTATGAGGTTGTTAGGTTTAATGCATCTTTATGGGCGTTCGTTCATCGAACTTTTTGTGATTATCTCGGTCTCATTATTTTGGATTGGAGTCATTTCTTGTAGTTAGTTTTTAGACTCCTTTTGTGGGCTTGTTTTTGGTTTTCCCTTGTACATTTTTTATTTTTTCTTAATGAAAGCTCGATTTCTTAATGGAAAAAAATAGAAATTATTCATCCTTCAGTATTAATTTTTGTTGGAAAGCTTACTTGTAATTGTTTTGGGTTTATGATATATTGTCTTATAAAGTTTCTTGTAATGCCCTAGGGTGGGATCATATTTTGAAACCAATAACTCTTGGAAGTCATTCCATTATAATTTAGAAGAACAGTTTTGGAAATACAAATAGATTAAAAAAGGTTTTTTTTTACACAAGAAACAAGAAATTTCATTGAGAAAATGAAATGAGACTAATGCTCAAAAGAAACATACTCCACAAGGGAGGGAAACAAAGCTAAAACTAAGAAGAAAAATACATAGGAGGAATAAAAGAAGACCAATTGAGATTAATATCTTGTAAAGATAAGTTTGCAAAAGACCTAGAGAGAGAACACCAAGAGGAAGCTTTCAGATGAGCCGCTTCATAACAATTGAGCCAAGGGCGACATTTGTTATGGAAAACCCTTTGATTTCTTTCAAACTACAAATCAGAGAGAAGAGCTTTAACCGCATTCCGCTAATATTTTTTTTTTTTGAGACAACCCTTTTTTAAGTTTTCCTCTGTTCTAACTTGTTTGGCGTGCTCGAAGGATGTTTTCTTCTAGGGTCTAGCGGCTCATTGTTTTTCTTTATTCCCTAGACTCTTAGTGATATATTGACTTTGTGAAGTTTGGCTGATATTTAGAGGTGTCTTTATCTGGTGTGGAGCCACTCATGCAAAAGATACATAATGAGATACGTCGGGTAGATGCTGGAATTTTAGCAGCTGTTCGCCAACAGGTGATTTTTGTTTTGTTTTTCCCTGTTAGAAATCAAAAGCTTTCATTTATTGCTTTGCTTATTTGTTTTCATTTTCCATCGTATTGATCTTGGGTACGCTATGTTGTGCATGTGCTCATTCAGCAATTGGATTCACAATTTAGCTTGATTAGTTTTCGGTTTATATGTAGTGTACATGAGACGATACCAAAGTTGGATCTATTGGCATTATTTGATGGAAAAAGTTGAATATTTTGGTTGAAATTGGAAAAAAAATGTATACCTCAGAACTCATTAGGGGATATTTAGATCCATGGCTAAAGCTGGCAATTTTAGGTAGTGATAGTCAAGCTATTGAAACTTGTAGGTTATATTAGGTTCATTATAATTGACTGCACAGTTATGTTTTTCAACTGTCGTTTTGTGGTCATTCTAATTTCATCAATGAAGTGGTTATTGTTTCCTTTAAAAAAAAAAATCATTCTAATTTCATACAAACCAGAGGTCCTTAGTGTTGAGGATCCCACATCGAAAAGATGAAGGG
The DNA here is from genome assembly GCA_028017165.1 of Herpetospermum pedunculosum. Classification (NCBI taxonomy): domain Eukaryota; kingdom Viridiplantae; phylum Streptophyta; class Magnoliopsida; order Cucurbitales; family Cucurbitaceae; genus Herpetospermum; species Herpetospermum pedunculosum. The sequence continues at coordinate 80,446,823 of CM051522.1, forward strand.
ACCTCACTCACAATATAAGATACATGGGTTACTCCTCTCATAGCCAATTGGTTTTAAGATGGAACCCCATGATATCTAACATGGTATCAAAGCCCACGAAGTCCAAACGGGTATTGTCATTTCTATCTTTCCTTTTGTTTTTATTATGATCTCTCTTTTGGGCGTTAGTTTCTGATGAACAAGGGTCTCATAAACATTATTTACAACTTCCTTTTCTGATCTTATTTGCATGATTGGGGGTGTTGACTTTGACTTTGTTGCTATTATTATGCATCTTATGGAGTAGAAGTGAAGCATATAGTATTTTAATGTACTTGAGAATAGTAGTGTCCCTTTCACCCATAAAGTATTGTCTTTAATGCTATTATGACTTTCACAGAGTAGTTCAGGGACCAAAGCGAAGGAAGATCTTGCTGCTGCTACGTCAGCCGTAGAGGTTTGTCTATTTGCTTGGAAAAATTCAGTTTTATTTATTTTAGCATTGTTGCAAGGTTTAAGAGTCTTATACTCATTGGCTTTTATCTATAATACAATTTTGGTTTCCTATAAAGAAAAATAGTTCTGCATTCATTGAAGTACTGATTTGTTCTAAGAATGGGTAATCAAAGTCATTTTGTTATTGTTACTGTTTGGGATTTATCAACTGAATTACATGCCAAGAACTTCCTGTTTCCTGGAGATTGTGCGATTTAGCCAGTGCTCTGCTTCTATATTTGAGTCCATGATGGGTTCAGAGGATCTGGGTTATTTTATTAAATTGTGCATATATGAATCCTCTCTTCTTTTTCTGAAATAGGAACTCATGTCCAAAATCCGAGAAATAAAAACTAAAGCTGAACAGAGTGAGACAATGGTTCAAGAGATTTGTCGTGATATTAAGAAGTTGGACTTTGCAAAGAAACATATTACAACAACAATAACTGCTCTTCATCGTCTGACCATGTTGGGTAAAGTCACAACCCTTTTATATTTGCCTCTTCATTCTTCCCTCATTTACTATTTCCAAGCTTGACATGGTCGTACTTAATGGTTTCTTTGTCTTTGGTGTTAGATGCCTTGGGGTTTTGTCCTACTTCGTTTTTTTTGGGGGGGATAAGAGACAGTTTCTTTGATAGATTGAAAAGACAAAGGAGGGGGTTTTGAGGAACTCCAACCCAAAAGAAATTACAAAAAGGAATGCATGGTTAGCTAAGAGTCATCTAATGCAATCCAAGTCACTTTAAAATATTTACTTTTGAGAAGCCAAGTTTTATGTTTCACTTGGGATTCTTAAAATGTTTGTGGGTATCATGATCCTCATCCTCGGATATCACGTTATTCCTGTCGCTCACATGAATAAATGATAAGTTTATATCTTTATGGTGCCCCACACTTAAAGTTCACCTGATCATATGTTGTTTTTATAAAAGTTCTTTTTGCTTAACTCTCACTATCAATAAAATTATTTCCACGTGATTACAGTCTCGGCTGTTGAGCAGCTACAAGTAATGGCTTCGAAACGACAGTACAAAGAGGCAGCTGCACAGTTGGAGGTACTTATTTGTGAATAAATTATAGATGTTCTTCCATTTCATCTAAATTATTATTTGTGTGCTTGATGCCATTTCCATAAGGCTGAATGGGACAAATATTTTCTTCCCTTTTAACTTAATACCTAAATGATATTTGTAGGTTATATGAGGCCATTTTAGCATGATGTATCTGATTGTATGTTTAGGGTGCTAATTCTTTGGTCCATCATTTTTTCCGTAAAACTTTGTTTTTCCCTTCAACATTAAAGATCTTTCTAAAGAACAGAGAGGGGTTTTTGTTCTTGCACATTTTTGTTAAAAAACATGTATTCTGATTCATTCCAGGCAGTAAACCAATTATGTAGTCATTTTGAAGCCTATAGGGATAACCCGAAGATCACAGAGCTTAGGGAGAAATTCAAGAATATCAAACAAATTCTGAAATCACACGTGTTCTCTGATTTCTCAAGGTATGCTGTATTTCAAATTACAACACCATGATATACAATTTATCTGGCAGTGATTTAATTCTCAAGGTGCACAGTAAATTACTGATCAAACTTGTGGTGAGGCATGGGAAAAGTATTAGATTAAGGAAAGACAATTGGGAGGTTGATCATCCACTATGTTTCACTTCTTCAATATTAATATATAACCAATTAAAAAAATATTTTGATCTGAACCCTAGGAGAGTAAGAAGGAAAATAGTTATATGTATTTGATATACTATACTAGAAGTCAGGGATGCATATTTTGAATTCATTTTTTCAGTAAGGTTGTATGGTACCCAGGAGCCGAACTTACATTTCAGGCTGTTGTACATTGGTTGGAATGTCGTTGGTTTATCTATTTGTTATAATGAGATAATCATGAGAACTATGTTGACACTTCTTCCCCCATGCATCAGCTTAGGTACTGGGAAAGAGAAAGAAGAAACTAATTTACTGCAGCAATTGTCTGAAGCTTGCTTTGTCGTTGATGCTCTGGAGCCATCTGTGAGGGAAGAGTTGGTGAATAATTTTTGCAGCAGGGAGCTCACATCTTATGAACAGATATTTGAAGGAGCAGGTGTGCTTGTCAAGTTATCATTACTATATTTCTCCATCCTGTGGGTAGATTGGGGGGAGGGGTCTGTAATTATCATTTTATTGTAGAATCCTCATAGATGAGACATTTCATATTGTTTTTTTTTTTCCATTCTTTGTGCTAGATGTCATTCTTTCTTTTAATTCTTCTTTTTCTTCTTTTTTATTTATTTTTATTACAAGAAACAAACTTTTCTTTGATATTTGAAAACTTACGAATTGTGATTCTTCTTTTTCTTAGAGGAGATCCTGTTCTCTTGAACTCTTGCAACTATTTTTAGATAAAATTTTGAACTTCCTGTTTTTGATCAAATAACATAGTGTATATTTTTTAAAGATAGCTTGAAGTTGTATGTTTGTTATATTTCTAGAACTGGCAAAGTTGGATAAAACTGAACGAAGATATGCTTGGATAAAGCGTCGTATAAGAACAAATGAAGAAATATGGAAAATCTTTCCTCCTTCGTGGCATGTCCCATATCGTCTTTGTATCCAGTTCTGTAAGAAAACAAGGTATGGAACTTGTTTTTGAGTTTGAAGTCTTCTCTTGTTCTTGTAATTGATCTATTATCGGACAACTGGTTTGCTCTCATCTTTGTTATATCAACAACAATCAAGCTTCGTAAGTTCTGGATAAGTAAGGTTTTGGATGGATGCACAGATATGGAAATTCAACGTATCTAGGGAACAATTAAATGGGAAAAAATTAATTGAACAGTTTCTTTAAATAAAAAGGATCGTGTGAACTAAAACATGCATAAATCCATCGATGAAATTGACAAGGATATTACATAAAGCTTTGGAAATGGTTAGATTAGGAAAAATAAATTTTCTTTGTTGAAGCAATTATTGAAGCTGGTATAAAGGAAAGTGTGCCGATTAAAAAACGATTCTCAGTTCTTTTTTCAGTTTTTTTATTCTTAGACCTTTCTTCTTTATGTTTTTGAGTGTTGTTTTTTGTTGATTGGTATTAATGATAACAGAAAACAACTTGAGGACATCCTGGATAATTTGAAAGAAAAGCCAGATGTTGCGACCTTATTGCTGGTACCTCTTTTGCTCTCTCTCCAAAAAAAAAAAAAAGACGAATGATTCCATGTGGGTATATTAAAGGCAATGATTGTACTTCTAGATGAAATCTATGGTCGTGTGTATACTGTTGTTGATCAATCACATATACTTTTTGGAAGCTTGCAAATTAAATCCCGTCTTCTGACCATTTGCAGTTTTAATATGTTATTTTTCTCTTTTGGCTTCTACTCATCTTTATTAAATTTTTGTATAGGCACTACAACGAACTCTAGAATTTGAGGATGAATTGGCAGAAAAGTTTGGAGGAGGTGCTCGAGGGAAGGAGAACGGAAATGAAATTGAGGAATTTGGCAGAGAGGATAATAATAGTCAAAATGTTTCAGACATAAGAAAAAAGTATGAGAAGAAGCTGGCTGTACATCAAGGACCAGAGAATGATGTATGTAATTCAATTTTTATATGTGAGAATAGTAGATTGAGCGACTATATCCTTTTCCTTCCTTCTCTATTTGTATAAAACTTTTTTGTCTAAATGCTATTTAATTTTTGATTGACAGGAAAAGGATGGAATCAAAGATATGTCAGTGCCTGGAGCTGGGGTAATTTACCACTTACCTAATTTATATGAAATTCAATAATGAAATGTCATTTTGTTACGCTATGTAATTATAAGTGTACGAGACAAAATTTTGCTATAAACCAAACGTCTGTCATCTATTAAGCATCGTTGTACTTTGCAAGGAGCTGTCCTCATGGTCTCTGCTATATAAGATAGATCATAGGTGGCAGTGTTTTCTTTAAATACTATAATTTACTGAAAATTTGTTTCATATGGATAAAATAGCTCTTGAAATGTTTTCTACTATTTTGTTGGCAGTTCAACTTCCGTGGAATTGTTTCTTCTTGCTTTGAACCTCACTTGACAGTGTACATAGAACTAGAAGAGAAAACATTAATGGAGAATCTGGAAAAACTTGTTCAGGTAATATCATTGTTTCTTTCTGTATTGAGTGATGCCTCTGACCCTTATAAACATCCAACAGTTCTGATTTGATTGTGCTGATCCTCCACAAATCAAATCTGCTTCATGATAGGAAGAAACATGGGACATTGATGAAGGAAGTCAGAGCAATGTTTTATCAAGTAGCATGCAGGTAATTTGTGAAATATGATAATGTTGTCTATCACTCTTAGATATTTGATGGGGGCTTATATAGACAATCCTTCCGGTCCTTGGAGAGTCATAGTTTATTGTAACTTGAAGTCCCGCCAATTCATTTGTGATAAATTTTAGTTAGTTTACCAGCCAGCTGACCTGATGTAACTTTCTGTCTTCTATTTCTAGGAGGGAACATACTTTATGCAGGATGGAGAATGTAAATTAAAAATCACTTGTGTATATGAATATTTCTGACACTAAAGTTGTAGTCTTCGACTCTTTGTTCTTTTTCTTACCAATAAAGTTTCTTATTCAAAAAGTTCTGAAAAAAAAGACCACGATAAAATACTCCCTTCCATTACAGTGAATGTTTTTCTTCTCTTTTTTAAAATGTACCGGAAAAAAACTTTGAGGGAGTTGGTAAAGAAGAAGGTAATTCAGCGTGAACTATCAATTTGAGGGACTCGGTACAACCCCTTAGATAATTTGAAAATAGCAAAAGGTGAGAGTTAGATTTCTTTTTGGGTGATCCATGAAGCAACTTAAGGGGCATGGGCAACTAATGGATTTAGTGGAATGCCATCCTATTCAGGTCCTTTGGTTTTTTAGGTGTAAGTACATAGGGTGAAGGAGGTTAAAGAAATTACAGCGAGTATACTAATGACCATGTGTGTGGTGTGGTGTTGAGGGAGCTTTGGGTTTGACTATGACCATGTGGATGATCAGTTGGCTGCTTTGCTCCCTGAGAATAATCTGTGCATCATGCCATTTCTGTATAAAAGAAGTAAGAAAAAGATGGGTTCCAGCAAATGAAAGAAAAAGGAGAAAGTAGGTTTAAGGGCTACATTCAAAAGACGAGGTATCGATGTTACCTGTTAGGAGCTGCCTCGTTTTGGGGACAAGGAGTGCTTTCCTGAACCCTGAATTCATCTTAGCCTCCATCTCTCCATCTCTCAATCTTAAATTTTATTATTTAATTCTCAATAAATTCTTAACATTATGTGATAGTTTATGATTTATTACATATTCCAACAATTTTTTTTATTATTTTTAAAGTAAAAACTAACGCACATCTACGTAATGTTGAGTGTTAAAGCTAAGAAAATATATCTTTATTGAATCTACTTTTGAATTTAAAATGGATCACTTTCCTGTAACTGGGAAAAAAATTCCCAAACAGGATCTGTGTCCTTAAATTTCCTTCTGGGAATCCTTGTCCTTACACTCGCTCTTTGCATATTCTAATAACTTTATTTTTGGATATTCTTTTTTTGCAGTTGTTTCTAATAATCAAAAGGAGCTTAAAGAGATGCAGTGCCTTGACTAAGAACCAGACATTATTAAATTTGTTCAAGGTGCATTTTATATCCTCGTCGGCAATTGTTATTACGGTTGCACCTGCATGTTGTACTTTATTATGGTAATTTAATCTGGGTCTAAGTGGCTGGCAAAATTCTATTACTGTGGGTTCCTAAATGCAGGTTAAGGCGTGAGTGTCCATCATTTTCATAATAATACGTGAAAAATAAATGTTCACTGCTGAAAGAGTTCAAGTTTTCACATGATGAAGATTATAGCTCTAGCTTTATCTTTCCTTTATCTTAATTCATATTTCCAGGTTTCTTATAAAAGAAAAATCTAGCTTTGATTCCTATCAAAAAAAAAAATCTAGCTTTGATGCTTTTAGGTAATTTAAGTATGATTCAGTAGTTTTGCTCAGGAAAAGAAAAATGATGGTAAGAATGGGCATTAGATTCACGGTGAATTGGTAGAGTCGCCATTTGCAATATGAAATATCTCATCAATTTGTCCTACTAACAAGTACATCAAGGTTAGACAGCACTGCATGTTGAATTGGTAGACTTGTCAGGAAGTTTTTAGGTAACAAAAGGAAAAGGAAAAAGGGTGGCAGCATTTTATCTTATGCAGCATATGTATTCCTTTACTTTTGCCACTAAATGGGACATTTATTATGCAGACCAGAGAGTAAATAATAGACTGCTAATTTGATTGTTTTAGCCAGTTTCATTAGTTCTATTCTATAGGTAACATTGTTAATGTCTTGATGGTGTTCCCGTATGCTTTTGTATTTTTTGTATTTTGGAATTCTAGGGTATCTAAAACACGATACTGTAAGATGAAAGCATCTATTTACAACGGATACGTGACATTCCTTCTAGTGTATCCAATTATGATAGATTTTATGTTTACCAGAAGAGTGATTTTGAAAACAGTACTCATTTTGATATATCATACACTCGAGTTGCTTTGTTAATCTTGTGCACCTCTTCTTGTCAAAGAAGCAGGACACTAGCTTTACTTTAGGGATGACCATAATTCAATTACGTAATCATTATTATGCTTATAGATTCACGTTTATTTGGAAATTGGCCATATACATGGTTTGCATGGCTATGCCACTCTCTCATTACGAGGGCTTATTAAGAAGCATAGGTTTGTACGTCAAGTTCAAAATGACCTACAAGAGATATTTTGGCAAAATTAAAAAAAGAAAAAATAGTCCTAAAAACAACATTTTGTTCATATTGATATTTTTCATTATAATAGGGTATCTATTTTCAGTTTATGTCTAAATAATGGATAAACTGCCTTTGTGTGGTACTTATCTATTTATAGCATCACGTTTTCATTTCTTTAAAGAATGTGTGCACATGAAATAGTCATTGCGTAGCTTTATGAATTGGACAACTTTTATGTAATCTACCTTTGGGTGTTTGGAGGTCTCCCTCTTTTTTTCATTAAACAATAAATTGTTTCTCTTCTAAAAAAAGAGAAATAGTCATTATGTAGCTAAGAGTTTGTACTTCGACTGTATAAACAATCCGGTCCAAAATACGAACAATGGATGACACCAATGGTTCATGTAGAATAATCTTTGTTGGAATTTTCTCATCGCCAGGTATTCCAGAGAGTCCTAAAAGCATATGCTAATAAGCTTTTTGCAAGACTTCCCAAGGGTGGCACGGGATTTGTTGCAGCAGCCACTGGCATGGATGGACAGATAAAGGTGCTTAAAGAGAAATATAGAGTTTCTATTTCCATTTTTTAGCATTATATATTATTTTTTTTTTTTTGCTGTTATTCTCTAAATGCGTGTGAAAGTTGTGGACAGATTTCTGACAAGGATGAAAAAGTTATCTGTTACATAGTCAATTCAGCTGAATATTGCCACAAGACAGTAAGTTGCCTTCTGGATCATTTCATTTGACCTTGTTATTGGTTGTCGATTATTTTTTTAGAATTTACTTTAACAATTATTTATTTTTTCAACAAAATATTTAAAGAAAGCAACTTGTCAATAATCAAAACATGGTACAGTATAAGTTAAGAAGATGGTAATGCATACTCCAAACGTGAAGAACAAATGTTAACCGAGAAACCCACCTGATTAGTGCACAAACAAGCAAAGGAAATGCCTAATTAAAGACTTTTTGATAAAGATATCTGAAACTTCATGGCTAAAAACCAACAATTAGCTAACAAAACAGGCATACTAACTAGTTGATGTATGCAAAACTAGTAGCCACAAAATGACCAAATTCATAGCCTAGGACAGGTCAGTTTCCTCTTGAAAAACTATAGTTGTACTTATTTGTTTAGTAGCTTGATAATTCTCGGGTTTCTGAGCAATCTGCATTTGTCATGCTTTTTCTTTAGGAAAGGAAAGTAAGAAAAACTTTCATTTTTTATTTGTCAAACCTTTTTCCAACTTCGGAAGCATTTTCTGGAAAATGAAATTATATATTTCCTGCATTGGCTGGCCAAATAGATTATTCTAGCGGTCAGATTGTCGTTGTACTTCATTATTGTCATTTTATCCTTAATCAATGTGTATAGTGCTTGAAAAATAAATATCTTTCTATTTTTATTTTCTTGAGGGACATGTTGCTTGAATAGTTGAGACCCATTGGAATAAAAATATTTATCTGTTTAAGAATCCGTTCTAAATTCCATGCCCTTCTGTGACCTAAAGTTATTTATTATTTTTTTTTTCCTGGGGGTTCAGTCTGGTGAATTGGCTGAAAGTGTGCAAAAGATAATTGATACTCAGCTAGTGGATGGCGTAGATATGTCAGAGGTGCAGGTATGATATTCATTACTTAACTGCAATGAACAATGGCATTTTTTTGATTAAATTCCATAACATATACTGTTGTGCAGGATGAATTCTCGGCAGTAATAACGAAAGCGTTGGTCACCTTGGTGCATGGTCTGGAAACAAAATTCGATTTAGAAATGGCAGCAATGACTCGTGTTCCATGGGGTACACTTGAAAGTGTGGGTGACCAATCAGAGTATGTCCCTTTCCCCCTTCTTTTTCACTCAAATTAAGATCAATAAACGTCTCTTAAGAGACGAATTGTAGAAAACAATTGATAGAATGCTGTATCCTCTCCTTCCTTTGTAATTTTTTTTGCCGATCAGTACACTCGTTCTTATCCAAAAAAATGTAAGTTGCCTGGGAAGGTCCTTTAGTTAGGCACTGGGAGCGTCACTGTAGAAGAAAAATCTGACTTTCAAGTTTATTGGTCGTCGGAACTTTAATTGTTAGTTTTATTTGTACCCCCATCATATTTCAGGTATGTAAATGGCATCAATATGATACTCACAACCAGCATTCCCGTACTTGGTAGACTGCTCTCGCCGCTTTACTTCCAGTTCTTCTTGGACAAGGTGATCATTGAGAGGATGGTTCCTTTTTTTTACAGTTTTGCACTCTAGTCGATTTTAATATTTAGTTTTCAGCATCATCCTGCTCAATTACCTTTATATCTTGGTAGATGCTTATTTGATTTAATGCCCGTCTTTCAGGTGTTTTACTTTTCTCTATATTATTGCTTATATGCCAATATACCTTCACATATTTTTTCAGCTTGCGTCATCTCTCGGTCCACGCTTCTATGCCAACATCTTCAAGTGCAAGCAAATATCAGAAACTGGAGCCCAACAAGTAATACAAGTTTAATTTCTTGTGTACTGTTCTTCTCCTCTGGGAAGAAGTTTTTATAGGCAACCAAGTTTTCTTGTATTTTTTTTTTCTCTTGTATCATAGGCAACCAAGTTTTATCGATAAGAAATCGAACTTTCATTAAAAAAAAAGTGAAAGAATTTAAGACATACAAAAAAATCAAGTCCACAAAAAGAACTTTACTAAATAAAGAGGCTACAATCAAGTAAAATAAGACCTAACTAATAATTACAAAAAATCTTCATCAAGCGAAGCCTAAAGGGAGATAGAGAACCTAACCAGGGACCAGACTTCACTAGGATCTTTCAACCCCTTGAAAGGTTTTATTGTTTCTCTCACCCCACAAATCCCACAAAACACCACAAACCCCTGCAAGCCACAATAATCTCCCTTTCTCTCGAAAGGACGGATGGAGAAGCAACTCCTCGATCATCTCCTGATAGTCAACCATAAGTTTTTTGAATGCCCATAACAATCAAGATATGCCTGCGCCTAATGAATAATTTCTTTGTGCACATTTTTCCTTTTCCCATACATTATTTATGAATTAACTTAGTAAACTTAAAACTTCCGCATCAATGCTTGTAAAAATAATTGATATGCGACGTAGTGACGACGTACTTAGGATTTAATATCTTATGAGTTTCCTTGAGTCTTAAGTGAGCCCAGACACTCACATATACTAAAAAAAAAAAAAAAAAAAAAAAACACTTCTGTAATTTCTTCGTTTATTAATGTTCTACTCTAGTTTCTCGGGAATGAAATATCACTATTGCAGAAGAAAAAAATAAAACATTAACGCTCTACATTTATGTGCATGCCTGTGATGCATTAGAAAAGTAGAACTAGAAATAACTATGCACAGGCCATAGATGATTAAAGACGCCTTAGTAAATGACATACTATTCATTTTGCCACTTCTTCACAAAGTCATCATTCAGTGATTCATACATGTGAATTGTATGCTGATAGAAGGATTTCGGTTTGATTTTGATATATCAGAGGTAACATTTGAAATGCTTGTACAGATGCTGTTGGATACTCAAGCTGTGAAAACAATTCTTCTTGACATTCCTTCCCTTGGTCGACAGGTATGTTCATAATTACAATAACTAATCTTGCACTATGTTCAAGTCATCTTTTATTGTCTACATCGTTTCCTATTCTGGATTTTTTTTTTATCAGAAGGTGGGCGCGGACTTTTTTAAGAAATAGAAACAAAAAGAAAAAAACTTCAATTAAGAACCACAACCAACAAAACCGAAACTTCACTCCCATTTGAAACCGTGAATTGTACAAGATCACAGAATAAATAAATAAAATTTGACTTATCTTAAAAAGTTTTAAGGTTTCTTTCCTTCCAACAGGTCGAAAGATCTATTGAGGGATTGGATTTGACCTTAATACCCTTGCCTTGCTTTAAACCACGAACCTATTCCAGATTTCTTTCCTTATTGTCACGGTTTCATTTTATCTTGGGCATGCAATATCACAACTAGCTTGCTAGTTTCTCCAATTTCCAAGGCTTTACCATTTTGAAAAGATGCGCTTAAAGTAGTAAGGTCTTTACATTTGATAAACAAGAGGATCTGGCAAACATGTGCTCTCTCCTCTCTCCTCTCTCCTCTCTCCTCTCTCCTCTCCCACTCCTCCCCCTCTCCGGCCTAAACATCTTGCCACCATGGCCACCAGGGCCGCCGTCTCCACACCAACTCTTCCATGGAATCGTCCCACTCGCTCCGTCTCCATTGATAGGAAAATTTTCGACATTGCCTTTGATGAGTACTTCCAAGGCAGTCGAGCAAAAATAACTGAGAAAGGAAGACACTCATCTTGCTCACTCTCCCTCACTTGGAGATCTTTAAACTGGTTGGTCTCTTCTTTCAACAATCTAGTAACAGCACCTTGCAATCACAAGTTTTTTGACAAAATAAGAAGTGAGGATTATGACCTATGGCTGGAAAAGCTTAGCAACAAGAATGGCCATTTTGTCGAATTGAACCAAGTTATGCACTCTGGCAGAAGGAACCGGCTGATCATTCCTTCGGAAATCAATAAGAAAGGATGGGATATTTTCTTATCGCTGATTGAGGACTACCCGAAAAAACCTCCCCTAGAAGCTCCTCCAACAAAGCAACCTTATAAATCAGCCCTCATGAAACCCGGAATTGGTGTTGCCATCAAAGAAACAGCAAAATTCGTTTCTGTTTTGCAGCCCAATTCAACTGCTCAGGGAGAGGCAACCATCATCCTTCAAAGGAGGAGCCATCGGGACGCTTGGCCAAGCATCCGACAAACCCTCATTGACAATTCTATCCCTCGTTGCTCCTTAAACCCCTTCACGGCAAACAAGGCTCTCCTCCACGTTTTTGATTTAAACATCGCAGCATCCCTTTGTGCCAATCCGGATTGGGTTAGTATTGGAAATTTCAGTGTACGCTTTCTTCCTTATACTCTTCATTATTCTCAACAGGATCCCATGACTGCTTCGTATGGTGGGTGGATTAAAGTGCATCATCTACCTCCGATGCTTTGGACAGAACAAGTCTTTCGTTACATTGGTGATGTGTGTGGCGGTTTTATCGAAGTGGCAAGTGAATCAGACCGAATGATCTCCCTTTTAGAGGCAAGATTGAAAATCCGATCGAATGCCACGGGTTTCATTCCAGCAGAGGTTTCTATTCCGGCCACCATTGCCGGCGACAAGGTCAAAGTTCTGATCTCGAGTCTCTCCGGCGGATCCCTCCGAAAAGGGAAGTCTTTAATCGCAATCAATGCAGATGGCCCCACGGCTTTAAAAGGAAACGTTTTGCTTAAGGAAAAGGAGTTGGCGGTTTCCTTGTCGATGGCTGCACCCCCATATATGGATTCTGATTTTCCTTTTTTGGCTGCCGAATTTATTGATGCAGATGGCCCCACGGATCTTCCTCAAAGTCACGTTTTTTTGGAAAATCAAGGCTTATCAAATCTTGATTTAATGGTCCCGGATTTTAGGGAGAATCTTCCCAAATCTTCGGATTTTTATCCCATTGATACTGAGGCTCATCAAAATATTACCTTTAGAGGTCCAAATCTTCCAACAAAGATTTTTTCTCCCCCACATGGCTTGTCTCTTCCGTTAATAATCCCCAAAGCCGCCATTCACACAAAATTCCCAAAATCCCCAAAACCACCTTTCCAGCAGCCATTCTCTCTCCCTCTTGGGCCCACATTAAAATTGGGTTCAAAAAGATCTTCTAACCAACCCATAACCCTAGAGTCTGATACAGAAGCTTACCTCTCAAGCCCAAATGCTGACCCGCCCCTCACCCCAACAGCCGAGATCTCATCCCCCCACAACCTCGACCTAACCATTTTTGACGAATCATGCGTTGAAGATCTTTCCCCCATTGCGTCACTGCCACCGTTTCCACCCACCTTTGACCACGCCACAGACCAGCCAAGACTTACTTCCCCTCCCGCAAATCCGCAACCTGACCAACCTCATCTAAACCCGCAGCACTCAACCCCTTTAACAGACCGAACATCTCTCTTCCCCACCCTTGGTCAACTTGCTACTATTCTACAAGAACATGGCCTCTGCATTATGGCTATACCTCCTCTGCCGCAGCCTCCAAAACGGAAAGAAAAGGCAACCACGGCCAAAAAGTCAAGGACAAATCGGGAGTTGCAAAATCTCCATTGTACAGTGAACTATGAAAAAACAGCAACGTTGGAAATATCGGAGGGTGACTTTGTTGATCAATGAAAATTATTTCTTGGAATGTCAGGGGTTTGGGAATTTGGAAGAAACAAGCTCTAATTAAAAATACAATTTTACATCACAATCCGAGTGTTGTTCTTATTCAGGAGACTAAAAAGGAGGAAATGGATAATCAGACCGTTCATTCTCTCTGGAGCTCTATTCACATTGGTTGGGCTGTTCTTGATGCAGTTGGAACAAAGGGAGGCATTCTTATTATGTGGAATGAACTTGATGTCACCATCACCAATACTATTCAAGGTCTTTTTACCCTTTCGCTTCAGGTTCTCCTCGCCGATGGGTTTTCTTTTTTGATCTCTACTGTCTATGGGCCTTCAAAGCGAAAGCATCGTGCAAATTTTTGGCAGGAACTGCATGACTTGGCCGGTTTAGGAGGACATAGTTGGATTATTGGAGGTGACTTTAATGTCACCCGTTGGTCGTGGGAAAAGTCTTGCAACAGAACGGTTACGAGAGTCATGAGAATTTTCAATGACTGGATTGTTGATCATGGCCTCCTAGATTTACCCTTGCAAAACGGCTCTTATACTTGGTCAACCTCAAATGGTAACTATCTCTCCCTAATTGATCGCTTTTTGATTACTAATGGTTGTCTTGAAAAATTCGGCGCAGCCTCTGTTCGAAGACTAGATCGAGTCACCTCCGATCACTATCCGTTGGCCCTAACCTTTGGGGACATCGCGTGGGGCCCATGCCCGTTTCGGTTTGAAAATTCTTGGCTGCAGGATGTTTCTCTCCGCCCTCGGTTAGAAGCTTGGTGGAATGTTACTGATACTACGGGTCGACCAGGGCATGGTTTGATTATGAAGCTAAAGGCTCTGAAAAATGAATTACGCAGTTGGAACCTTAATCTGAATCACCTTACGATTCATCTTCCTTCTCTTCTCTCACAGTTAAGAGATTTGGATGCTTCTGAAGATTTGTAACAAGGAGCCTAATCCGTGCCCAAATTGAGGATATAACAGCCCGTGAGCATGTGCAATGGCGCCAGCGTTGCAAATTAAACTGGCTCAAAGAAGGAGACGAAAATTCTAAGTTTTTTCACCGTTTTATGGCAGCCCGCAAGCGAAAAAATGCAATTCTCGAGGTCCTTTCCAGAGATGGGGTAAGCTTACTCACTACTTCTGAGATTGAATCAGAATTCATTGACTTTTATCAGACTCTGTTTACAAAAGATGGAAATGCTCATTCCCTTCCTTGTAATCTGGATTGGTCCCCAATCAGTAGAGAACAAGCCCATTGCCTAGAGTCAGCCTTCTCTGAAGAAGAGGTTCGTTTGGCAGTCTCATCTTTAGGCTCTTGTAAGTCTCCAGGCCCTGATGGTTTTACAGGTGAATTTTTCAAATCCTCTTGGCCTTTCATAAAACAGGATGTTATGGCTATGGTTAGTGATTTCTTCTCCACGGGGATTGTAAACGTCACGGTAAATGAGACATATATTTGTTTGATTCCAAAAAGGACTGATTCGAAATCAGTTGCCGACTACCGCCCTATTAGTCTCACCACCTGTGCTTACAAAATCATTGCAAAGGTTTTGTCTACCCGTTTAAAGGTTGTTTTACCTTACACTATTGCTGAAAACCAAATGGCCTTTGTGACTGGAAGGCAAATCATTGACGCTTCCCTTTTGGCAAACGAGATTATTGATGACTGGAACTCCACCGGAAAGAAAGGGGTGATTATTAAATTGGATTTGGAAAAAGCCTTTGATAAGGTGGATTGGGACTTCCTCGACGCGGTCCTTCAGGCAAAAGGTTTTGGCCAAAGATGGCGAAAGTGGATCCGTGGTTGCATTTCGAGTGTAAATTACTCGATTATTATTAATGGTCGTCCTCGAGGCAAGATCATTCCGAGTCGTGGCATTAGACAAGGTGACCCTCTCTCCCCTTTTCTTTTTATTATTGTGGCAGATTGTCTCAGTAGGCTTCTAATTCAAGGGGCTCAGGCTAGAACAATTGCTTCTCATCCCATTGGCAATTCCACCATCAGTCTAAATCATTTGCAGTTTGCTGATGATACTCTCTTATTCTCGATTTTTGATAATGATGCTTTGTCAAATTTATTTGACATTATCAAGAGATTTGAGATTGCTTCGGGTCTAAATGTTAACTTGGCAAAGAGTGAGATGTTGGGTACCCATTTGACTTTTGATGATATGGATTATTTGCTGTCTTCTTTTGGCTGTCAACAAGGTTTTTGGCCAAGTAATTACCTTGGGCTTCCTTTAGGTGGAAAGACAAAGACATCTTCTTTTTGGCTCCCTGTTATTGAGAGAATTCAGCAAAAGCTTCATAATTGGAAATATGCCTATATCTCGAAAGGGGGTAGACTCACCCTCATTCAATCAGTGTTATCCAGTATGCCTACTTACTACTTGTCCATTTTTCATTTGCCGTCAAAGGTTGCAATTTCTCTTGATAAGCTTATCAGGAATTTTTTTTGGGAGGGCTCCCGTGGTGAAGGGGGTTTGCACAATGTTAATTGGCAACAAACCCAGGTTCCTAAATTGATGGGAGGTCTAGGCATTGGAAATTTCAAACAGCGGAATTTAGCTTTGTTAGCAAAGTGGATTTGGCGGTTTTTGCACGAGCCTAAGGCTCTTTGGTGCAAAGTGATTATGGCTAAATACTATTCTAATAGTTTGAACTGCTGGCCCAATATTGTTTTACAAGGTTCTTCTAAATCCCCTTGGAAGTTCATTTCAACAACTTCCGATATTATCAAAGCCAGAGTGCAAAGGAGATTGGGTAACGGAAATTCTACTTCCTTCTGGCATGACTCTTGGCTTCATTGTGGGTCGCTTGCCTTGGCCTATCCTCGCTTATTCCGTCTTACAACTCGGCCTAACTTATTGGTCAGCAAAGCGTGGGTGACAGCATCGAATGCTTGGAATTTGTACCCCCGTCGGAACTTGAATGACCTGGAAGTAGGGGAATGGTCTTCCCTTTCTCTTTTATTATCCGGGGTTACTCTTCGCCATTGCTCTGATTCATGGATTTGGCCCCTGGATCCTTCCAACTCCTTCACGGTTAAATCTCTTCTTGAGAGATTGGTCATTACTTCTGCTAATATGAACGTTGGCCTCTATAAGGCAATTTGGTCTGACTTCTATCCAAGGAAGATTAAAGTCTTTTTGTGGGAACTGAGTCTTGGAGCGATTAATACGGCTGATAGACTTCAACGTCGTATGCCTTATATGAATCTTTCCCCTAATTGGTGTGTTTTGTGTTATTCACATTCAGAGTGCCCGACGCACCTTTTCCTCCATTGCCCCTTTGCATCTAATTATTGGGCCTTTATTCTTAATGCTTTTGGTTGGTCCTTGGTTGTTCCTAATAACATGAATGATTTCTTGATTTCTATTTTTGTCCATCACCCTTTCCTTGGTGAAGCAAAGATCCTTTGGCTTGCTTTTAATAGGGTGTTCTTTTGGCTTATTTGGAGAGAAAGAAATGCTCGTATTTTTCAAGATTCTTTTTCCCCTTTTGAGCGGATCATGGACTCAATTGTTTTCAATGCTTTATATTGGTGTAAATGTAAACACCCATTTTCCAATTATAGTTTTTCTCTTTTGATTGCTAATTGGACAGCCTTTTTGTAATTCACCTTTAGGTGCACGAGCTTTAGCTCCTTTTCATTCATCAATGAAATCGTTTCTTATCCAAAAAAAAGTAGTAAGGTCTTTAAGTGCACGTTTGTTGCCTACTCAGTTGAAAGAACTTTCCCCCATCAATAGTTTGTTGTCTACTCAGTGTTATTTATGTGCCAACGAATGGGAAAGATATCAATCATCTCTTTTCTCTTTGTTTTTTTAGCAAGAGATTGGATTTTTGTTTATTACAATTTGTCTTCGGCTTTTCACAACACTTGAGAGAAGAGTATAATATCAATCAGTTATTGTATGAGTTTCCTATCAAAGGAAGAGCTATAAAAATATGGGTCAATGCAATCAAATCCAAACTTTGGAGTCTTGGATTTGATTTAGAAATTGACTTCTTTCTCATTAAAGGTTCAATGAATTTACTTACTGACCCATTTTTGGTTATTTCTCAGACTTCAGGTGCCGCTGGCTATTCAAAATTTGTAAGCCGTGAGATGAGCAAAGCTGAAGCTCTTTTGAAGGTTTGTAATCAATGTCTCGACGCACTTGTTAGTATTTTTTTTCCATTTTCTCTGAAGTCAAATTTTATCCCAAGTTAGAGGCCAGGAAGATTTTGAAAAGGCTATCCAATTAGGATCAACTAAAAAACAGGGGGAAGCTTGCTTTGGTAATGGAAGTCGATATGGGGATCATCAAGATACACACTCTTGACCGTTATCCTTGAAATTATCCTACTTTTATCAGTCTAAATTTCTCAAAGAACTGCTGTTATTGGAGCTGTTAAAATAATAGTCCTGGAATCTTCTATGAAATCTGACTGCAAGCCAGTTGATGCAAATAATTCTTTAACTGCCATATGGAACAAGCAAGCAAAGGTCTCAAGTCTACTAAAGTTTCCCCTGAATTTTCTTTATTTGTTGCACAGGTTATACTTTCTCCCATTGATTCTGTGGCAGATACATATCGTGCACTATTGCCAGAAGGAACCCCGATGGAGTTTCAGCGAATTTTGGAACTTAAGGTTACATTTTTGCTTCTTTTCATTTATTCTTATTTCATAAAGTTCTACCTAAAATGTATACAGTTCACGACTTATCGACCATGCACTTTGTATAGTGCATGACTCATTGACCATGACCAACAAATAAATCGATCAATTAGGCTCCGTTTGAGAACCATTTCATTTTTAGTTTTCTGTTTTTGAAATTTAGGCTTGTTTTCTCCTAATTTCTTAACTATAGTTTTTTCATTTCTTAAAGAAATATTTGAATTCTTAGTCACATTTCAAATTCCAAAAGCTATTTTTCTAATTTTCAAAACTAGAGTTGGTAGAAAGTAGATAACAAAAACAAAGAAATTCATAGTTGAAAGTTGTATTTATAAGCTTAATTTTCAAAAATCAAAAACCAAATAGTTATCAAACGAGGTCTTAGTTACCATTATTCAAGTCTTGAATTATTCTCTGGAGATTGGAATATCTAATACTTCAGCACTCACGTTTATATTCTTCTCAAAGATTATGACCATGATACAGGTAATTGATGATTTTTCTTCTTTTGGTCTAGTTAGAAATGATTTTTACGAATGGAGTAACATTACCCAACTATAAGCCTCGTTTCATATTCCTGGAAATCGAAAAATTAAGATCCCGTAAGAAATTCAATCTTGCTGCATTTGGATGAAAGGAATAAGTTATCAGCTGGAATATATTAAATAAATTGCTCTATCACTTTCTGAAGGGCTTCCATCGTTGGATTATTTTCTTGGCCAAGTTACACAGCATGCATTTGTTCCATGCTTTGTTTTGTGTATTTATCGCGCTCGCAACGTTTTAAGTCGAAAATGATAGGTTTATGAACTAATCATGTGGAAAAAGCTGCGCCTTTTGTGTTGCATTAATCATATTATGCCACATACAGGGATTTAAGAAAGCTGATCAGCAAAGCATACTCGACGATTTCAACAAACACGGGCCAGGAATCACGCAGCCTTCAGTTTCACTATCAGCTCCACATGTTCCCTCCACCATCCCTACAGCTCCTACAATTACCAGTCCTTCGACAGTCGGGCTTATGGCGTCGAGGGAGGATGTCCTTACTAGAGCAGCTGCACTAGGACGAGGAGCGGCCACCACCGGATTCAAAAGATTCCTGGCTCTAACTGAAGCTGCAAAAGACAGGAAAGATGGACCTTTCAGAAAACTTTTCAATCCTTGAAAGGCAAGGGAGTGCCAATTATGTGCTGCTCCTCATCTTTACTTATTGAATTGTACTGATACAAAAATGTATTATTTCTGGTCCTCTCAATAGTATATAGTTGCAATTTCCCCCCTCTTTGTTCCATAGAAAATTGCTACAGTTCCACTCAATTTTGAAGGTTTTGTTTTTCTTTTCTTTTTTTCCACCCTTTTAATTCTTATAGTGGCAATTCTGCTAGTGAGTTGAAAAAGAAAAACTGTGTCGGGATTAACATGATATTTTGAGAATACAGAAATTGAACCTCAGATTCTTTCTCAATTTCGACTGCTTTGGGCTCACAAAATTTTAAGAGTTGTTTTTATTATAAGAACTTTCTCTATAATATATATCTTCTTTTATTAATAATAATAATAATATTATTATTATTATTGTTGTAAGAAATCTAAAATGAATCAGAAGTATTTTAACGCGGAGGGGTTTTGTACGGATGACCCACCCCTCGGGGGCCGCGAGGTTTTTTAACCCAATTTTTGAAAATTTATGTTTTTTGACCTTCTCTCGTGATAAGGAAGTGCACAAAGTCATTCGTACCCTTCGCTTATCACGAGGAGATCACAGTTGTCTCCTCGTGATCGTGATAAGCGAAGGGTACGAATGACTTTATGCACTCTCTTATCACGAGAGAATGTCAAAAAACATAGATTTTTGCGACGAGGGTTAAAAAAACCTCACGGTCCCCGAGGGGTGAGTCATCGGTACAAAAACCCCCATTTTAACGTTGTATTCCTTGTTAGGCATCTATTGCTGGCTTAGCAATTTAGAGAAGCAATCAACCTCTTTTTAAGTTTTATAACACATTATTTTATCTTTAATAATCTGAAATTAAAATTTTAAATTAGTTGTAATAACTACAAGTTTTCGTATACGATCCCTGTTGGTTACGGTGGTATTTTCTTATTCATAGATTCAATGGCAATTTAATATAATAATATCGATTAAAATACCATTCATTTCATTTATCTCTCCTTGCATGCATCTACAAATTAGACATTATTAATTTGAGGATAGTTTCTATTGATTAAGATACGGTGATATATATATATATATATATATATATATATATATATATATATATATATATATATTTTCAAAAGTATTCGATTAATGCGAGGTGAGGGATTGAACTTTTGACTTCTTGCTCGGTTTGACAAAAAAAAAATTAATAGTTTCCATTCAAGATAGAATATATTTTCAAAATTTATATAGACTAATAGAGATTAATCCTTGTCAAAAAAAAAAATAGAGATTAATTTGTTTTGAAAAAAATTAACAGTAAAATTACAGTAGCTTTTGTCAAATAATAATAATAATAACAGCAACCAATTTCAATTTTAAGATTTATTGATGAAAGTGTCGTGATTACATTTAGACATTCAAAACTAAAAGTGTAAAACTACATGGATCAAAATATAGTTCAAAATGATATTTTAAATTTTTAACCAATAATATTACGTTTCAGTTTCGACCATTTGCTTTTTGTTTTGTTATTCCATTTTTGAAATCAATTGTTTATTTAAAAAAAAAATTGAGAAACAACAAACGAGACCTATATTCGATTGGCTGAACATGTTATATTCTTTCTCCTCATTTTTTCTCTAAAATATATTGAAGGCTTGAAAAAATTGGAGAAACCTCTCTTAGAAGGATTTACAAAAAGGTTGTGTCCAGTTGGAAGAACCTTATCAATTTCAATAATCAACTTCTTCCTCACAATTCAAGATAAATTCAGTCTACAAATTTACCCATTCCATCAAAGGATCATGATCTTGCTGCTTTGCTTTTGTCTCGTAAATACTTTTACTTAGAATACGAGAATCCAAAATACAAGAAGATAAATCATGGTAGAATATAAATAAGATAACTATGATGATAAATCAAAAACGATTTATACATAAGAGACCATTTACAAGATGATCCCTAATATTGAGGTTAATTTTCCTTCAAAGTGATTACTACATTTGTATCAAACTGCAAAAATATTTGAAAGCTAAATAGAAAACAATACTAAACGTGCTAATTCCTTGCACATGTTCATGGCCCTACCTCAAAATCTTTGATATATGTCATCATCCAAGACAATTATTTCCTCATGATGCTCCTTTGTCCCCTGCACAAAAGCAGAAGCATATATCAAAACCAATTCCGTTAGGTCCTCAGATATCAAAATTTGCAAAATTCTAATAAAGAAGTCGCTCACCAATTTTAGTTCAAAATTGCCTTCTCCCACAGTCCTCTGATGATTTGAATTCATATTGTCAGTTGTCGTCACCAAATATGCTAGATTTCCTAGAATTTCTCTCACCAAATCCTGAACTACGACCACCAAAATCCCCAAACCCACCAGAACGTCCAGACCCAGAATCCCCAAACCCTCCAGAACGTCCAGACCCAGAGCTACGACCACCAAATGAACCAAAACCACCAGAGCTAGGTCCACTACTTCTACCCGTTTGCCCAAAAGAATCCCTGCCACTGGGACGGCTAAAACTGGAATTTTCATAACCTCCTGAACGGCCAAAACTTGGACCTCTTTGGCCCCCAAAACGACCTGAATCATTTGATCGACGATCCCTAAATCCTCCTCCAAATGAACCACCACCACTGAACATATCCACATGAGCACCAGCATCAACAGTAATCCTTGGAATCTGATAATCAAGAACAAAGCGATCAGTCGACTTTACATCAAGTAGTATTGTACTCCAAGGTGGACAAATATTTATTCCTAAAATCCTGAACTGGGGGGCTACTAGAGAAGTTAATTATCTAATTATAGAGAACCCTACACTGATTGGTATGCCTGAATTTACTCAACTACGCAGATTATGGGACAGTCATTTCATCCTACCTCCCCCCATTGTACATTTTTCATATTCAAAACAAATGCCTTCAAATCTTCAAAACAATTTAAAAATAAATAAAATACCTGCATTCCCACCACATATGTCATATGTGCATGAATTGAAGATTAAAAAAAATCAGCAAAACCCAAATGTGCATGGCAGAAATTCACCCTTCAGAAAACACTCGTTTGGTTGTCTCCGGGTGTTGCTTGCATATCGTGAGGGATAAGGGAACCAGCCAGTCCCATCTCAATTTTAATTTTAAAATTCAGGATAAGATCTAGCATATATGTCTTGGTCTTTTTTATATATGATAAGCTAATTATGGATCCTCAACTTCTAAAAAATGCATGGACCAGTATCCAGGCAACTATTTAGAGGCTGTTACTGGAGCCAGAAACTTACTGCAAGCAAACTAGAAATGTTCTTAAGCCTTCTCCTTACCATCAATTCTGAGATTAATATTTCTCATGAGTAAAAATATAGAAACATTGATGGAAGTTCCAGTTATGCATTAAAAAAAATCCCAAGTTGCATATTGCATATGTTTGATGCCGAAGAGAGATCCTAACCTCAGTAAATCTGCATCCCACTTCACGTTCAATCCCTTTTACAGCCCTTGCCTGATCCTGTGAGTAAATAAGAATAGCATTGCCTTTCTTACCAGCACGACCTGTACGGCCTGATCTATGGACAAATATCTCTGTGTTGTTTGGAAGCTCAAAATGTATTACCTAAGAAAAAATTGAGGTCAGAAAAAATACTTAGAATCTTAATGACTAACCCACATACAGACGAAATACTCACTCGCCCTTCAAACCACTTCCTCTCAGACTCCCAACAGCAGGAGAGGAAGAGAAATGATAGGGTCTGATACTACTATTACAGTGCTCTAGTTTATTTTCAAAGTTCGTAAGGTAAATTATAGCGAAGAAAGTATTTAATGATTCACCATGCATCCAGAAACTAAGAAGATAAAACTGAGGAAGAAATATAGAGGAAGATTATCACTTACAAGATCAACATTGGGTATATCAAGACCCCTTGATGCAACATCGGTTGCAACTAGAATGTTGAATCGTCCATCTCTAAAATCAGAAAGAGTTTTTTCTCTCTGATTCTGTGAAATATCTCCATGCAAAGCTTCACATTTAAAGGTCCTTCCCATTGCATAGGCTAATCTATCAGCATCACGTTTTGTTTGAGTGAAAACAATACATTTTCCTCCTTTGGCATAGTCCTAGTAAGCAGATAATCATTGGTAACAGCATAATAAAACTAAGCAGTAAACAACATGAAATAACAGTGCCAGGTAAAATATTGCATCGCGGAAATCAAAGGAAGAAAAAAAAAACAGTAGTTCTGGGTTCATACTGTTATCAGAGGTCCAATTATTGATGCTTTTCCATGCATGTCTGAAACAATTGAAAATAAGCTGATTCCATCTGCCAATTTCTGATCAGAATCTCCAACCTGAAATATTGATAAGTTTCATCAAAATCCATGTATCAAGTAAATAGTGATGAGCTTTTAGGTGTTTTTTTTTTGTATTTCCTTTAGTTTTAAAAAAAGTACTCTCTCAAACCCCATGTATAAATGATACAAATGCCTCCCGAAGATAAATCATAACGTTCATAATGCAATAAATAAATTTGTCGTAGACATTAACCCATACAATAGAAAGAAATAACATTTATTTTTCCTTTCTATAAAGAGTAGGTTTTCTTTTTCCACTTCATGAGGTTGTGCTCCTATTCATGTGTGTGTGTATAGGGTAAGAGTAAAACAAAAAATGAAACAAGCAAGCAGCTCTAAGCTAGGTAAGAGCGAGTTCAGGATGACTATTCAGGGTAGTGTTTTGAGTAAACTGCTTTTCATAAGTACCTTCAAGAGAAAACTAATCAAGTGTTTAAAGAATTTTTAGAAATTATAATCCTGCAACCGAACTTCATGAGAAAATTGAATAGTGATTTTGATTAGCAAGAGCACTTTTCCTTATTCAAAAAATCATATGCCAACCCACTTTCAGTTTATGAGTCTATTAATTGGATGGTTGTGCTTTTCAGTGATATAATTAAATTCCAAGAAGTAGAAAATATACTAAATAGCCAATATACTCACAAGATCAATAGTTAATGGATTGTTTAGGTAATTTTGAGTGAGTTTTCTGATCCAAGATGGCATTGTTGCAGAGAACATCATACTCTGACGTTTCTTAGGCAACCTCTCCAAGATCTTCTCAACGTCCTCTTGAAAGCCTACTTGAAGCATCTGATCTGCTTCATCAAGAACAACAAACTGGACTTCTGATAAATTTAGAGAACCCCTGTTGAGAAGATCAATCAAGCGACCAGGTGTGCCAACAGCTATGTCAACGCCAAAGTCAAGCTGCCTCATTTGGCGTGAAATTGGTGCCCCCCCATAAACACAGATCGTGTCCAGGCTAGGTGCAGCCTCTTCAAATTCTTTTTCAACTTGTCGAGCAAGTTCCCTTGTTGGAGCTAGAACAAGGGCCAACGGGTTCCTTCCTTTTCTGCATAATTGCAAACGAATTATGATTTTTTAAAATTTAAAGAATAACCATCCAAACCATTCCCAGATGAATAATTCAACAAAAACTAGAGCTAGTTGGAAGAAAATTGACCGAGATTAAAACACAAACCCCTTTTTCGCATTGTACTGAATGATTTTATCCAAGATGGGAATTCCAAAAGCAAGAGTTTTTCCTGTTCCAGTTCTAGCCCGACCAATCATGTCACGCCCTTGCATTGCTGGTTCTAGCACGGCTTTCTGAAAAAGATTGAGAAAATAACACATTTTCAAACCCCAATGGAAAATGAAACGCGAGTTTCGAAACATAGACAAACCTAAACGGAACTATTAATCAAAACATGCCAAACCCATTATTCGACAGAGGAATATGAACGATATGCATATTCCGCGATACATACAACAGGTATCACGTACAGCCAAAAGGTCTCGAAGTAAGGAACATGGCCTCTACTTAAAAAACAAATAAAATCGTAACTTCATCGCACGTCGAAAAAATCCAAACTCCGAAGCGATCAAAATCATCAAACCTAATTTTCAAAAATTTCTCCACGACTCTGTCCATATTCTCCAACCCCAACAGCAGAGACAATAAAATACGAAAAAAGAAATGAGAAACACAGTATACCTGAATAGGAAAAAGCTTCGTTATACCCTTCTTCTCCAGAGCAGAGACAATCTCCGGCGCGATCCCGAGCCTTCCAATCTCAAGTCCTTCCTCACCGCTTCTACTGCTGCTAGCGTCCTCATACTCCTCCATCGCAAATTCGGCCTGGGAAACAACCGACGACTTGAAATTCAACGGCCCAGAAGCCGAATGAAATCCCTTCGATCTCAAACCAAAACCCAAAGGTCTCTCCTCGGTAGCACAAACAGTGGAGAAACCCAAAGGTATAACGCCGCCGCCATTAACGTCCACAGAAGACGGTAAGAAGTTGGCGATTGGGGCTAACAAAGTGGAGCTAACTCTAGCTCTGGAGGCCGCTAAGGCAGCGGATCTCCGTAGAAGAACTGCACTCATCATCGTCGTTACAGAGCTGCTCAAAGAGCTTTGAGAAAGAAATGAAGAGAAATGATGGGTGATGGAATGAACTGGGCTAGGGTTTAACAAAATTCGCATAGTTTAGGGTTTTGGGATTTGAGGACTCCCGAGGAGGTGGAGGCTTCCCAATTTTAGGGCAACAACCAATATGTATAATTTTTACTGCCACTTTTTTTTTTTATTAAAAACTATAAATTTAATTAATTATTTTTTTTTTACAAAGTTATTAAATGAGATATGTTTGATTTGATAATTAATTATATTTTTAGTCTCAATTGTTTTAAACAAAAATATCAATTTATACTCAAAATTTTAAAATTAAATTATTAAAATTTTAAATTAATAATGGTATAATTTAAACTAAACTTTTGGAGTTTTTTAAATTAATAAGATATTTTTTTTTAGTTATTTTGCTCTATCTAATATAACTTACCTCACTATTTTATATTATTTACTGGTTTTAGATTACTATTTACTATGAACATTTTACAATATACACTATATTTAATTTTGATATTATTATACTATTTACTACTTCTAAATTACTATATTTTTGTACAATATACATTATACTTTATTTTGATATTAATGTCTTAGTTACTGGTTCTAGATTACTATTTATCAGGTACTTTCTACAATATACACCATATTTTATTTTGAAGCCTTTTACAATATGCAATATACTTATACTTAATTTTGACTCGTGCTCCTAGTTTTTTAAAAAATCGGTTTTTTTTTTTTTTTTTTTGTAAAAATATTTAATTAATGCGGGGTGGGAGATTGAATCATTAACCTCTTAGTCAATAACACAAATTTGTGTCAATTGAGTTATACTCGATTTGGCTAAATAATCAAACTTATACGTGAATGACCAGATTTGCAACATATAAAAAAAAAATATCAACTATGTATCAAAACACATTATTAAATCTGGCTATGTATGTTGTTAGTCCTACAAAATTTACTCATTATATAATCGAGTGTGTGAAACGCCCAAAACCAATATTAAGAGTCGGTATATATTGTTTAAAAAGAAGAAGAGAACAAATGTTTGTCATCTTTTTTATTCATAGCGTATAGCTCATAATAATGTCTTATTCCATATATTACACTTTGTCAAATTTAAGAATCGGTATACTGTATCAAAACCAATATTAAGAGTCGGTATACTGTATCAAAATAAATGTGTTGTGCTCTGTTATCATCACCTCCACATGTACACTTTGACTATTCTCACCACGCAACCATTTTATTCAACTATGTTTGGTTTGGAAAGAAACTCATAATTCTTTAACAATTTATAATTTAATGGTTATGTTAGTTTAGTTCCTGAATTTCTATGAATTTAAATTATGTTCGTATACTTTGAAGTGTGATTTTATGTGGTCTTTATCGTCGACATTGTCGGTTGGAGTTGGACAAATGTTTAATAATTTGGTACATGACAGGTAAAAAACACACCAAAGAAAAAAAAAATAGAAGATAGTAGATGTTAAATAATAATTTGATGTACTAAGAAAATAATTGACTTGTTAATTTTAGAGGTTTTGAAAATTTATGGTGACTCGACTTATGCTTTGTCCTTGTGGCAGAATTGTAGTCATAGAATATAATTTTTTTTTTTTTTTTTTTTTTTTTTTGAGGTTAAGAAAAATTTATGGTCACTAAATCTTAAGTTTTGTCGCGGACAAAATTGTGGTCATAGAATTTTTTGGATGGTAAAGATTTTTAGACTATAAATAAGTGGATATTCATTGTTTTTGATAAATCTAGAAAAATGTGAGATAAAAATAGGGAGAGATTATAGTTATGAGAGAGTTTGTTATTCCTCTAAGAAATAAAGTTTGTAACTTCTATTTTTATAGTGAAATCATTTAATCATTCTTCATAGTTTTTATCTTAATTCGTTTGATTTGTATCCTGATTTGTTTAGAGGTTTTCACGAAAAATCATCGTGTTGTATTAAAAAAAAATATATAGTAAATGCACATATTCAGGGGAGGAGCGAAACATGAATCACATTTTGATATTTGTTTTATTGGTCACTAAATTTACCGACGATTTATTTTAACTCGTAAACTTAAAAGAATTGGTCATTTTGGTCTTGAAATTTCAAAATGTCGAATTTAATCTATGAACTTCTAAAAGTAATCATTTTGATTTATGTAATTATTGGTCTACAACCTAAAGTTCACCCACACCTAACACATCCACTTTAGTTAACTTATACAACTCTAATATACCTCTATGTCACCACGCTAATTACTAATGTACATATATAAAGGCATGTTATCGGTTAAGTGTTAACTAATCAATAACAATTTTTTTTTTTTTTGTAAATGTATTTTAATTAATGCGAGAATTGTATTCATGACCGGTTAATCAATGGTACAACCTTATGTCAATTGAGTTATGCTTAATTTGACATTTTGAAAGTAAAAGGTAAGTCTACAAATTTAAAAATCAAAATAGATATTTTAAATGGCTGGTTGCACAAATAGCAATCAGACCCAAACTAATTGCAAAATTTGCAAACTTTAAAATGTTTTGCAAATATGGCAAAAAAACTCGTTTCTATCACTGATAGACTTTATTATATCACTGATAGACTTCTATCAGTGATAGACTATTATCTCTGATAGACTATTATCACTGACAAAAATCTATAAAAAGCTGAGGTGATCAGCGATAGACTTCTATCAGTCATAAGATATCAGCGATAGAAATTGCTATATCCGCAATTTTTTTAAAAACATGCTATATTTGCAAACAATAAGTCTTAAATTGTCATTTACTACAATTTTCCTATTTTAAATCTTCATGAATTAAAATAAGATTTTTTTAAAAAAAAAAAATTAATAAAATAAAATAAGTAATTTTGAAGGAATAGATAATAAAAATATTAAAAACAGGACTTAATTAATTATCATAAAATAGAACTATTAATTAAAAAATAAATTAATATGAATCAACTTGATTTAAAATTTATACCCTCCAATGTTAGATGTTTGAATTTTACTGCTCAAGAAAAAAAAATCACTAAACTAGTTGGGATTGAAAGAAAAAAAATGGGGATTTCAAAAGTTTGTGTATGGAATATATAAAAAAAAAGAAAAAACAATAATATTTTTTTAAATAGAAAAAACAATAATATGATATTGATGTTTCTTTTACGGTTTTACCAATATAAATAGAGTACGATTATGTCACTGTATTGTAGAAAATGGCCCAAAATAGAACAATGTTTGACATGTCATTTAACCAAAAAGATTACATTTAATTAAATAATTAGAGCCATTTTCTTCATATTGGTTTGAATATATTAATGAAAACGTCCACGGTTGATTTTATCTTATTTTTGTATTTTTTTGAATGGCATGCATTCAAAGATGATGTCTGCATCTCAATTAAAATATTAAATTAATAATTTCATCAATTAAAATTATAAATTTTTATAAGTATGTTATTTTCGGTTCATAAGTGTTATTTACACCTTCGACTAGTTGGAAGATTGTCTTTGACACATCGTCTACCATAACTTCAACCTCAACTCTTTCCTGACCTCCCTAGTTGATTGTAACGTCTTCTTCTACTACTAGGCGTTTGTAATCATCGTCGTTGGGATCACCAACAACTTGTTTCATTTACACGATAGTTTCTCATTGGTTATGATTACTTGATGGTTGAGTCGATGCTTTGAAATCAGGAACTGAATTATTGTTTGGATTGAGAGTTATCGTCGTCGACTATGGTGTGATTCAAATAGTTGGAGGAATCACAGGCCGGTAGGGGGCAATGATTGAAGGCGATAATCAGAAAATTCATTCACTATGGTCGGTCGGTGATGATAAGAGAGTACAACACCTTTGTAGTCGTTCTCATGACTTTTATGTAGATTATTGCTTAAACACTATATCGATAACACGTCACTTAGTCTCATTCACTTTTTGTCTCTCATTCTTATTAATATTTTGTTGAAGATATTTTTTAAATGTTTTAAATAGGAGAAGAGTATTATTAAATTTTTTAAAAGATTATGAATATCATTAAATGATAGGCCAAATTCATGGACATCATGTATAGTTTAGCTTTATGTTTATTTTGAAACGAGACTATTATGGTAGAGACAAACACTCTTCAACCTTATCCAATATTCTTTAGTTTGAGTGCATTTTTTTTTATCTTTTTTATTTTGTGCTAAATTTAAGTATTTTCACAATTTATGAAATTTATCAATTAATTACCAAATAATATTTACATTTAACTCGTATGTTAAATTAATTAAATTTATAATTTTAGTTTGACGAAATGTCTATACGACCTAATTCAACTAGTTGAAGATACACATTTATGAAGTTGTTTGAAATTACTCTACACATGCAACTAGTTGAAGATACACATTTATGAAGTTGTTTGAAATTACTCTACACATGCACATGGTGTTGAGTTTATATTATAGATCAATTTTTTTTTTTTTTTTTTTGTTAAACGCTCACTTTATGCACGCTTTAGAACCATGATCCATTTTTTTTTATTTTTTTTTGTAAAAATATTTTAATTAATGTGGGGATTGAATCCATGACTTCTTAGTCAGACACAACTTTATGTCATTTGAGTTATGTTCAGTTTGTGAATGACCAAAATATTAGTGGACATGTAACTCATTCCCGTTTGGTTGGTCGGATGTTTAATTTTCGGTTCCAATTAATGTTAAGATTAAAAATTGCAAAAAGGACCAAGTTTAATGCAAAATTAGTAAAATCCAACACGAATATTACAAAAATTCCCCCTAAAAAACGTTTAATTATAATTACTCGAACCAAATGTCTGTCCTCAAAAAACTTTAGCAGATGGCTGTTTTGCCGCCCGAATCATAACCTAACGAGATTTTGTCTGTAATCATCATCCATTTCTTTACCAAACAAATTCAACAAATAAACTATGAACACTTCCAATTTCGTCTCTTCCTCCTTGTCGCTTCCTGTTCGTCTTTCTCCATAGCTCTCGCTATCTCTTACTGTAATTTATTGTAAAATTCTGTGTATATATGATCATGAAGTCCCTGTGTTTTGACTGCGAGAGCCAATTTCGTTGCTATTTTTCAATTTCTGACTCAATTTGTCACTGTGTTGCTGTTGGTGTTGATCGAGGCGGCTTTTGTAGCAGAGATGAAGAGGTGCAGAAATGGCGAACTCTGGGATTTTGAGCACGAGATTCTTGGTGGAGATGATATTATACTTGGAATCGATGGCGGCACCACCTCCACTGTTTGCGTTTGTATCGCTCTCTCTGGTCCTCGAGTTGTTTCTCCTTCAATGTCTTTTCCTATGCTCGCTCGTGTTGTTGGTGGCTGCTCAAATCATAATAGTGTTGGCGGTACTTTTCTATCTTTGTCATGTTTTTTTCGCTTTTGCAGCTTCAATTCGGATCATCAGTTGACTTTAGTTGTATGATTCTCGTCCCAAGTGACACAAACAAGTAAACATTTAAGTGGAGAAGTTCATTAGAATTCCTTATCGAGGTTTATAAGCAAGAATTTGTGATTTTTCCCATCAAATTCCATGATTCTATTACATTTTTTCGTTGTTCGATTGTATTTCCACGTTCTTTTTTTTTGCATGTAGTTTATATTCGGTAGAAATAACGGTTGTTCATGGAAGTATCAAATTTAGTTGGACTTTATTGCAAGCATGCCTGAATCCTACATCATGAATTTGAATGCTAAAGATATGATAACGTGCTGTCATCTCTAGAAACTGCTGCGAGGGAAACATTGGAGCAAGTTATGGCGGAGGCACTTTCAAAGTCTGGTTCGATTCGATCTTCAGTTCGAGCTGTCTGCCTAGCTGTTTCTGGGGTCAACCATCCAACGGATCAACAAAGAATTGTGAATTGGCTTAAGTATTCATTCTTCTATGCTCTGTAAATCCGTAGAGTTTTAAAATGCGTTTTGCTTTCCTCTTATCATTGTTTTGCCTCTTTCTGTTTATACCTCAATAGTAGAAGTGTGTGTGAGCATTATTCGTTGTAGCCCCTCTAACGGGATTAGATAATACGCAGACATAGATGGTTATAAATGCACTTGAGCTTAACGAGACTTGATCGTGAACCGCAAGTGGTAATCTTGCTTATTAACGAACCTAATCGACCTCATGCAAATAATTCTTCCCTGAGGATGGTATCATGACTTGGATGCATTTACACAATGGGTTGGTTTGGAAATTGGAAAATGACATAAGATGATTGCTTACAATTGACATGGCCTGCTGAAGTTTTTTTTTTACTAATTACTGAAACCTTGGTTCAGATTGCATGAATTCTCTCGTGATTTGCTTTAGTAAAGAGAGTTTAGTTTAGAAACACACAAGAGTTCCACTTGCGTATTCCTGTATCTTACTAAGATCAATAATTTTTTCTGTAATGATTTACGATAAACAGGGATATCTTTCCCTGCCATGTAAACCTATATGTTCAAAATGATGCTGTGGCGGCTCTTGCAAGTGGCACAATGGGAAAGCTTCACGGATGCGTTTTAATTGCTGGAACTGGAACAATTGCTTATGGATTCACAGAGGATGGTCGAGAAGCTCGTGCTGCTGGTGCAGGACCAATCTTAGGTGATTGGGGAAGGTGGATTTCCTTTTTTTTTTTTTTTTCTTTCTCAAATTAATTCTCTCACGCACAAAAAAGTAAGAAATTTAGGCATATTGAGTGTGATCTACAGATCTAGAAGACCCTTCTGCGTTTTCTAGATTTTCTGATGAACCTTTGGTAGCAAGAGTCTGAGAAGTAGCTTTACATACCCCCTTCCTCGAGCATCTGGCTATAAAGGTCGATACTCTGGAACAATTTGTTTCAGGTGCTTGAATTTTTCTTTTTGTAAAGAAGAGTAGTGGTTGCCTGGTGGGATAAAAAGACCCTATATATTTTAATTTATAATCCTTGAACTGTCACACACCTCTGTTTGGCAGTTATGTTTAAACGGATGTTTATGTTCTTCCAGTGGATATGGGATAGCTGCACAGGCGTTAACTGCTATAATTAGGGCTCATGATGGACGTGGTCCTCATACAAAGCTCACTTATAGTATTTTGAAGACACTTGCTCTTTCTTCACCAGATGAACTAATAGGGTATGTATTTAAAATTACTAAGGTTGAAGTTTTATTAAGTCTCAAATTTATCTGGCCATTGTTTTACACGGGGAAAAACTGACTGTACCTTGTTACGATTCCGTTAATGTGCAAATAAGCACGCATTTGTTTCCCTGCCCACTTCGGGGTGGGGACTTTGAATGAGATTTATTCGATAATGATGAATTTTACCTTATATGTGGTCCCCGGAAGGTTTATAATTCAGCAGGAAAACAAGTTTTTAAATATATAACCTTTTGCAAATCGCTCTTCCCTCATTTGCATTTTGCACCCATTTAGCTATGTCATGCAATATTGCAAATGAAAGAAGAAGACTTGCTTCAAGAAAGTAGATTTATATATTTTTCATTTTTACGGGGATGTGATGTAAATTTTCAGTTTATCTTTCTTTTATGTTATGTTATTTTATTTTTTATTTTATTTTTAAAATAAAAAATCAAAATATTTTAAGCCGTTAGCTGTGATGTTGTTTTTTACAGTTCTAACTATAGAGCTTTCTTGTAAGAAAATAAGTATTCTGAGGATCTGGTCAGTTTTTATGTCATGAGTCATGGTACTGTAATATGATTTTGCAGATGCAAGTATTTAACAATATTAATATTAGGTGGACGTATGCGGATCCATCCTGGGCTCGAATTGCTGCTCTTGTTCCATTTGTTGTAGCATGTGCTGAGGCAGGTGACGAGGTTGCTAACAACATCCTCCACGATTCAGTTGAAGAGTTGGCTTTGAGTGTGAAAGCTGTTATTCAAAGACTTGGCCTGGCTGGTGAAGGTATGGAATCAAACAACCATTCTTTATTTATTGAGACCTATTTTTCTTTTTTATGCCCTGTATTTATATAAGAATTAACTTATACGCTTTA
Organism: Herpetospermum pedunculosum; assembly: GCA_028017165.1. Lineage (NCBI taxonomy): Eukaryota > Viridiplantae > Streptophyta > Magnoliopsida > Cucurbitales > Cucurbitaceae > Herpetospermum > Herpetospermum pedunculosum. The sequence goes on from CM051522.1 coordinate 80,480,675, forward strand.
CTTTTGTCCATTTGATCCACTTATTATAATTTGTGTGCATTATAGTGTGACTGCTAGAAAATCCCCACTAGGCGCCTCTCTTCTTATGAAGCGCCCAGTGCCTAAGCCCACCTTTAATTTTTAATATTCATAATTCTATATATGTATTTATTTTTTATATGTAAAAAAATTATTTACATTTTTCTCTTGCACGCCTCACAATACAAGCCCTTGCCTTTTTTTCTACTCACACTTGAGCTCCGGAAGACTATTGCGCTTTAGTGTCTCACACATTTAAAAATACTGTTGCTGCTAATTATTTTTGAGCTAGCCCAACCCTTCATGATAGATTGTGGATAGGGTCTTATTATTATGGATCATTTTCCCAATGCTCAACAAATATTTATGGGAATGAGGTATTTCTCCTCAGCCTTTTCAGGTCGAGCCAGTTTATTCTTTACTTGGAGAGTCTGTTTCATAATGTCTTTTGATTATATTTACCCATTGGATGCAAATCATGTAAAGTTTATTTCTCATTTAGAATCTTGAATATGCTGCATCAAAATTATGTAGTGGCAGGCATACTGATCAGTACTAAGTTTTTCTCTTAAAATCTCTGCCAATTTTTGCTTTGAATAATTACACTCGATTTGTGATCTTCTTCATCTGTTTGAGTTACAACCATATGTGCAGATGGACAAGAGGCTTTTCCGCTTGTTATGGTTGGTGGTGTACTCGAAGCAAAAAGGAGGTGGGATATAGCAAAAAAAGTCATAAATTCCATATCCAAAGAATATCCTGGAGTACTTCCTGTTTGGCCTAAGGTACTCAAAAAGTCATAAACTGTATCTTATTGCAATTGTGGTTTCTGTTTCGTATTTCTTTTCCAAGCTATGGTGAATTCATTTACTAATCAATAGTAGACTACCAGTAATAACAAATTAAGAGAATGAGAACAATCTTCTAGATATCCCTTCTTGTTTTCTTGAGCTCACAATTGAAGAGAAGCAACTGGTGCCTAAGTTCAAGTTTAATTATGAATCGTGGAAGGCGGTTTATTGATCCTGCATCAGTTGCCTAAAAGGAGAATCAGAAAGTGAAAATGATTACCATTTTTCTTACCATCTGAAGTCCCGTTTTTCTTTACAGGTGGAACCCGCCCTCGGTGCAGCGTTACTAGCCTGGAATTTTTTGAGCAAAGATTACCAACAGGAAGGAGTATAGAGGGTGTCCATTAGCTTGACAAGAAAGAGCTGATGAACATGAACTGTACAGTTTTAATGTCAGACCAAACTCAATTAGCAAAGTTGGGAGAAAGATGAAAGGTAGAGACTTGAATCAGTCTTAGATTTTTATTAATGTCTCGAGGTCGTCGTTGATTTTCATCTATTTTAACTCTTCATGTTAAGGTAATATATTTTTTGTTTACAGTATGTAGCACGCATTGTGCTTTTATTTTCTATTTAAGTTATCGTTAGCTCTGTGGATTACAGTGATCCAATTACATGTTTGTATTGTAAACTGGATATGGAGGGAAAATCCAATTGAATGCAAGCGTCTTCAGTCCTCAAACCATTGTGACAAAGTTTTGTTTGTGAGTTCAACTATATGTTGGGCAATTTGACCCTTTCACCATTTGATCAAGGATATTTGTCTTAACCAATCGAGCTATGCTCCTATTTGATTGAGGATATATGCCTTAACCGATCAAGCTATGCTCAGATTGACCGTTACCATTCATAAATGATTGCTATGTTTGAGCGGGGATTCAAACTTCTGACCACTTGATCGAAGATGTATGCCTTAATCAATCGAGCTATGCTCAGGTTGGCCATTGTGACAGTTGAAACTATAAACTTTTTTGTTTTTTTGTTTGTGAGTTCAACAGTATGTTGAACGGAGATTCGAACTTCTGACCACTTGATTGAGGATATATGCCTTAACCAATCAAGTTATGCCCAGGTTGGCACATTCACAAATGATTGCTATAAACTTTACCTTGTGAATTAGTCTTGATTTCATCTATTAGTAATTCATAATGCTTAGGAAGGACATGATGCATAAAAGAAATAGTACACCAATATTGAATTTCTTCTGTATTCCATCAGAATCATCTCAAGAAATTACACAATAGCGAATTCAAACATCTGTTATCATTTAAACGTATTTTAAAAAATAATTTCAATCAAATTTGTTACAAAGTCGAAACTGCCACCACAACTCACACAACAATTCTCAATTCCTAGAATCGAATATCTCCCTAGATTTTGCAACTCCAAATGTCCCATAGGTCGAGACCAATTTATGTGCACGAGACAATCGTTTGATCCCACACCCCTGATGTAAAATTCATAAAATCTTTAATATTGTAGACAAGTAAGAACAATAATTTTGATAAATGAAATTTAGACTAACCAAACAAAAACCAAAGAGAGTAAGAGATGTGAGAAAAACGAATGGATATATTACAACAAAAATGCCCATCAAAGTTCCACTGTTGTGTACCAGCTAGCATGCGATGAGAGAAAAACACTTTTTGCTGCTTAAATTTCTCCAGCTAAGTGATTTTTGTATTACAATAGACCAACATAGAGGAGAGTAAACAAAATGAAAACTGTAATAATATATATAACATTAGCATATCTTAGCACATAAACCCTCCAAGTTTTGTTGGTGAATGTCATTTAAAATAATTTTCTCATCTCTTTGGTTATTATGAGGAATTACATCATCAACATCATCATCTGCATAATCCAATTCATCATCATCTTCTTCCTCATCCTCAACATCAGACCTGGAAAACTTACCAGCTCTTTCAGGATTACTACTCTGAGTTGAATTTCCCACGAGTTGATTAGCTTCATCGAGCTCTTCCGCTGTTTTTGCCAAAGATAACAAGATATTTTTTGCCTTTTGATCAGGCCGAAGGCCACAAGTTTCAATTTCCTTGAACCAAATAACAGCACTTCCAAAATCTGTGTTCTTTCCATATGCATCCATGATCGTCGTCAAAATCGTTTGATTCACTCTTATACCATTGACCTTCATTTCTTCATATCTTTTAATCATCTTCTCAAGATTATTTATTTTAGCATACCCTTTGATTAATGTACCATAAGTAACAACATTCGGTCTAAAACCATCCTGTTTCAGTTGTCTGAAAAAAACTTCGGCTCCCTCCATGTCAGATGCATTAACATAAGCTGATAACATGGTTGTATAAGAGAAAATATCTGGACTGCATCTGCATCAAACAAATGATGATGGCAATCCGTTATCTAAATACATGTTAAAAGAACTCGAGGCACATGGAAAAGGAATTGTAAAATAACATCATTTGTGCTGGAACCATCAACTGTAACTACATAAACTTCAAACATTGCTACACTTCTACATGATTTTTTTTCATTTTTTTTTAATATTCGTGAGTGTCTGGACCAGCTTGCGCGCATCTCGACTAATCTCACGGGACAATTGTCTGGCCTTACTACATTTGGTTGTCAAGAAAACTGGATATTAAATCCTAGGTGAATCACCGAATGCAAACATTAAACCAAATAATAATACCTGTCCCTTCTCATACTCTTGAATACGATCTTAGCTTGCTCGACCATTCCAGAGATTGCAAATGCATCAAGCAGAATATTATAAGCTTTGTGAGTTGGTCTGAAAAATTCCAGGCAAAAAAGTTTTATCAGTAAACAACTATTTTGGTTTACTATTCATAACTTCGTCCAGCCATGCCTGGTGCTGTGTCAAGTGAATTTGAACCAAAATAACAAAATGAAACCAATATATATACTCTAACAAAAGATACCAACACAAATACTCAGGTCGGAATACACTTAACTTCAATAATATTTTAAACTTCGCTACATATGATAAAAGTTAAAACCATCAAGCAGCTACAATGTTCACGGGTAAATTTCTTTCTCGGCCTCTTTTATTTTTATATATTATTTTATGGGAGAATATATATTCCCAACCAGATATTGTATGCGTTAGGTAAAAAGAAAGAAGTGCAGAGGGGAAGTACCTGATACCAGCATCAAGCATTTCCTCAAAAACTGCTAGTGCTTCTTCCTCTCTTCTAGCTTTACCATAAGCACTGACGAGTAAAGCATAGCTGACAACATCTGGTTGGAGTCCAGCTCTTTGCATCTACAGTTGAGAATTTGCATTCAAATCTGACGAATCTCATTAAGAAGGAATAGGAGACGAACATAATACTAAACTACTTAATTGGTTGATATCATTGGCCACTGAAGCAAAAGCATAGCCGCCTGAAATTTGAACTACAATACAGCCGCTAATATTCTTGTGATGCAATGGAAGTGAGCAAATATTTAAGATTCCATGTCCTATAATCTAGAACTTACAAATATTTGCTACATTATTCAATCTGTTTTCAACTCACACAACCCACAAAATGTCACAGTTACACACTTGCCGACTGAATCCACTTGGTGGTTTGGTTATTGCCTCAAAAGATTGAAACTAAGGATAAAAAAAAGACCCCCAATAGGACTTCGGTAGCCATAGCATTAAAATTCCATAAATTAGAAAGAAATCAGCATTGACTCATAAAATCAGTGGGTCAGAAAGAGTGCTGCTCAACCGGAAACCTAAACAGCCCCATTCCCAAGAGAAACCTATTCAATGAGTTGCCTAAAAAACCTACAGGACAACTTTCCCATACAATTTCCTACATCAGAAATTCTTAGAATTTTCACCCATGTAAAAACAATATCAGCAAGTAGCATAGCAAAGTCCAACCCGTACAGGTTTACCTGATCATAAATCTTTGAGACCTCCTTGTAGTTAGTTTCAAAAGACATCAAGCTGTTATAAGTAACTGTAGTCTGCGGAACTCCTCGTGCTGCCATTTCAGAAAATAATTTACGAGCCTTTTCATAATTCCCAGCCTTCTTGAACATGTAAATCATCATGTGGAACATCTTTTGGTCTGGCTTCAACACTGCCCTTTCCTTGTTCAAGAGGGAGTCAAAAAGTTCTTCAGCTTCCTTGAACTTACATCCCTACAGTAATGCCTCATCATTTTGTGAACCACAACAAACAGACCAAGAAAAGCACACATTTGAAGATCACATAGGCTTGAAAGGAGAAAACCAGTCTCTGAAATGAAATTTTGAATGTGTTTGATTCTTTCGGTCATGAACTTATATTTAAAGAAAGATAAATTATAAAATAAAATAAAACTCCAAATTGCGATCAGTTATCGTTTTGGGTCAATATCTTGATAGGAGAGCTTCTATTTCAAATTCCAACAAAATTACGCTGCATTGGAACATAACATCCAAAACCACATACAGGCTACAGCCATAAATGCCACAAATTTGACATCGAAAGTTCACAATAACTAAGAACACTTTTTTTTATTTTCAAGTGGGTCAAACTGAAGGATTAGGCTGATAAATAAAATAATATATTGGAAAGGCTTTAAATAGGATTAAGTTTAAGCTTAGTACCTCAACAAAAGTTTTTAGCATGATTTGATATGTCACTGCAGAAGGTTCAGGACCACCAGATTGCATCCTTCTAAAGATTGCTTCGGCATTATTATACCTGCCGCCTCTTCCATATGCTTCCACAAGAGCAGTATGGGAGATCACATTTGGTGCAAAACCCTTCTTATTCATCAAGTTTAGAACTTTTTCTGCACGATTGAAGTCCCCTAGCTTTCCATAAGCCGTAATAAGCATCAAGAAATCCATTTCACTAAAGTTCCACCAGCTCTGGGTCCGGAGCCATTCAAGAACCTATAAGACAGTTGAAAAGCATCATTTTGGACAATCAGCACACCTGAAGCTTGGAAGCTGTAAAACAAATGACTTGGGAATTGGAAGAGGTTATGACCCTTTACTCACTGAGAAAAGTTGTAACCCAATTGGCCAAATTAAGTGGCTAGATAATTAAGAACATTAATGATTTGGGGATAGATAATTCTTACTAACACACATTACACACCTAGGGCTAAATTTCATACAGTTTACAGCAGTTTGCCATTGCACCATCCTTATGTAGAAGACATTTTCTGGACATTACAATGGATTAACTGAAAATATTTGGTATTCATGTTGAAGTAGTTCAAACACACGTTATCATGAACAATTCTTACATGAACACAGTGTTCAAGTAGACCTTCTGATTCCAACAAGAAGACATTATGATTTGGGGATAGCGTCTGAATTGTTTCACAAACTTTAGAGGCAGATAATAGATTAAATGGTGCACCACATTTTCTTACATAGGACTGCTTTTTTTATACTCCTTCAATTCTACTTCAGGCAATCGGCCCTTATATTCTTTTTTCTTTTCCTCCTATAAAGAATAAAAATTTCCAAACAAAAGAAAATATCAAATCATAAAAATGTCTGTGCTCTGTACCTCACCGACAAGGTTCCATTTCTTTAGCTGTTTAAATCTAACCAAGGTGCCCAACACCAAGTCCTTCGGAATAGCCTCATTTTTTATCCTTTCGCTTCGCAGCACAGAAACAGCAGAGCCTGTCTCCTCTATTTCATTCATCAGTCTCCTCCAATTCTTCTGCTTTGTCTCGTCGGCTGCATCCTTAAATACTTCCAACTTCTTCCTTCTCTGTAAGAACTTTCTTGGTGTCAACATACCCATACAGGTAACCTCCAATCTTCCACGTACATTAACATTAGAACTAATAGAATGTGTATGAGCTTGCGATTTACTGAAATAAGAACAACAGAGCACATTCTTACCACCCAAAAAAACAATACAGTAGTTCAAAATTTGTATAGAAATCTCCAAAAGCACTTGTTCTACGCATACTATAAAAAAAAGTTGGATATCCAATGCCAATTAATACTTGCTAGCACTGATTGAACCCTAAAGAAGCTTAAAAATCCCCATTTCCCCCAAAGTACTAAAACCCCCTCATAAATCAAGCACAACTTTCGAATTCCCTAAATGAAACAGTCTGATAACAACAACGAATTCACCAACAAGATAGTAGGAGACCCGACAGAATAAAGTTCCTGGAATTTCTGAATTAGCTACTTGAATTAAGATAGAAACCCATTAAAAAGAGAGTATAAATGCAGTATAAAACCAAATGAAAATACAAAAAAATCGACAATGGAGCGGTGAAACTCCATGGAAATGCAATCGACTGCCGATAAAACAAATGGAAACAAGTATGAAAATGAAAGGGGTTTAAGACAGGGGTTTAAGGGAAGAAGATAAAATTAAGCAAAACCTCCAATTGGGTAGCGGAACTGAAACAACGGGCTTCAGAATTAGAGCTTGCGGCATTTGAGAAAGCTCTGGTTTCTGCAAAAATGGCTCTGATACGAACGAAGCTCCGTCCTCGTCGTTTTGGCGTTTGATATTTTTCAGTTCATGCAGAGGATCGGTTTAATATCTTATCCATTTATATTATTACTGTTTTTCTGTCATTTTTACGAATAGAAAATGATATGTATTTCTTTATACACTTCAAGTTTTGGGTCCTATCACTAAACCTCGGTCACGATTAATTAATTTAACGTTGATAAATGGTACAAATCAAATTTTCTTTCAATATCATCTCTTCTTTTACGCGGTAGATGTTGCGATTTTTTAACAATGCACGTGCTAGTTGCTAATCCCGACCATGACCATAACTCAATGTGTTAAAATATTATATATTTAGTAAATTGCAACATGTGGGGTGAATGATCGAACCTAGGACCTCTGGTCTCTAGTCATTAGAGACTGCTAGTTGAGTTATGCTCTTGTTGACTAACAAATAGAATAATTAAATGAAAGAGGGAGCGTAAGACAATAACGCTCAAACCACTCATTGAGAGTGGTCTTCGAACCAAATTTAATTTAAAAATTTCTAGCCGAAATGAGCGACTATATTATGGGTCGCAATGTTGATGCATGAGGAGCCTCAAATGAATTAATGATTATGCTTGCATATAATATCATCTATACGTGGTTAACTTTTATTTTCGAAATGATTTAGACCCAAGAGCAATTTTCATAGTATCAAAGAATCAATCACTGCTCTTGCTCGCTTCCGTAGCCACTTCAATGACGTGGAAAAGAGCCATTCGCTTTTGCTAGTTCTATCGACCCTACATAGTTTTTGGAAGCCTCAGTTGCTAACATGGTGATCGCTTGAATCTGACACAATAGCACCGAGACCGATATTATCTTCAATCATGGCGACATACGTGTTTAGTTTGAGATCGTCATGAAGAGGTGGTTGCCATCGAGATGGACTTGCAGAAAGGTCATTAACTGGGGGAGAGATAACTCTTTGGCTGCACGGTGAACATTGTGGATCTCCCCGAAGTAAACTGCTTGCATCTAATCCCTCAATTAGTTCTATGGCCCTATGGAGTGAAATTTCTCCGTTTGGTAGGACATCACAAAAAATGAACAAATTTTGTCTCTTCCAAATGGAAGCTAAAGTTGTGACAAAAATGTGAAAATCAGTTGTATGTAGTTCTTAAATAGCTTTACAAAAAAAAAAAATAGTAAGAACATTAGAATAAGCAAATTATAACCTGAAAAATGGTTCAAAATTTGCCAAGTTTTTCTACTTTCCTTGCAATTCCATAATTCTAGCGTGCATGAATTCTATACTCATAGCTACATTTGCATACTAGACGTTCTCCTTGACATAGAAATGTTGCACTTTTGAAGAAAAAAAAATACGTAGCTACTTTTAGAAGATTGTATGTATAATATAATTTTTTTTTAAATATAGTTTAACTATACATTCAATACGCCAAAGCGAGCATAGCTCAGCTGACATATGTATGTCTCGACGACCAAGAGGTCTGTGGTTCGAGTCCCCCCACTCCCAATATACTCAAAAAAAAAAAACTATACATTCAATACTATTCGTTGAAATAACTAGATCGAATAAAGTGTTCGAATCTCAACTCGTATATGTTATTGAAGTAACAAAAGACCGTATCAATCTAGATTTTACCTATACTACAAAAAGGCTAATGGTTGTCTTTTAGAGCTTCACGAATGGGCCAAAGTTACACGGGCTCATTACATGGCCCAGTGCTCCACTCCGACCAAAACTGATCCGAACTTGACAGTTGGGCCAACATTATGTAGGCCCAATAGAAGGCCCAGTTCACGTACACGGGCCGCCTTACAATTATAGAAAACGCACCACGTGTTTTCAACGTGAGATTTAAATTAAATGTTTCCATTTTTTTTTTTTTTTATAAACAAAAAGAGAAAAATCGTTTCGACGCCAAAAATAAATAAATAACAAAACAAAATATAGATCTCGTTTGCTCGCTCTGTTTCTCTCAGACAAATGTTGCGAGCCTCAATTTCATCCAAGCTCTCGTAATTGATCCGCCACCGTACGCGACGGTTTCCGGCCAAATTGTCGACCTCAAATGCCAAGTTTTCAGCTTCTTGTTCGTCGCCAATGATCCCTTCCAACCAAGCATCCGTTGATGTCTGCTCCTCAATTTCTCAGGCAAGATTCAATTATTGTATGAGTTCGTCTGTTCTTGGAAATTCAATGTAGAAAACGAAAGCTTTGAGGCCAAAATTGAGTCGAGAAACAAAAGTAGATGAGAATTTACGATCCTGCTGCTATGATCCTTCTGTTTTTTTTTTCTTTTTCCTTTTATTTTCTTGGCATCCAAACGGAAAAAGGAACGTACATTTCCATATCTTCTATTTCTTTATAGTCTTAGATCTCCGAGTATTTACGTGCAAGGATTATGATGTTCGTATGCATTTGAATGCACTGTTTCATTGCGGAGATTTTTCAAAAAAAAGGAAAAGAATCAGACGTCTCGCTATGTCCTCTTTTGATTGGCGTCATCAGGGAACAAGTGCTTTATTTAGAACCGTATTTTTGTTTGTTGTTCTAGTACAGAAAGTAGGAATCTTAGGTTTTATAATTTTATCTTCGGATATGGTTTTCCTTTTCCCAGCCAAGCAGTGCGCAATAAAGAAAAGGCCACGATTTAACTCTGTTCCAGCGTAAAATATGATATGTTCATGTTTATTTTTTCTTTTAATAGGAATGTATATCTTCTCTTGTTACGATGTTTTTTTTTATGAGTTTTGTGTTTTCATCTTTTCATGATTGATTCCAATGCCAAGATTTATATGGTTTCTGAGATCTGCATCACTAAATTTTATGGCAGTTGGAAGAAGTAAATTCATGAAGGGAATTGAAGAAAGTAAAACTTATGACGTCAAGTGTTGATGAAGATGAGCATGAGAGGGAGGAGCCAGCCATGGAGTCTGGCGAATCCGAGGAAGGAGGAATAGCTGCCCGGGAATTCTGTGCCAATGGGGTCTGCATAAAAACAGCAGAAGTAGAAGCAAAGCTTGATGAGGGAAATATCCAAGAGGCAGAGTCTTCATTACGGGAAGGGTTATCTCTCAATTTTGAGGTTTGTGTATTTACCACTATGAAGATATTATTGTTGAAATGAACTTGAATTCCTGTTTCATGCTTCAGGCCGTTATAAACATAGTGTAGTAGTATGCAAATGAAGCCTATTTTGAATAAGAAGGAAAAAAGAAAAAAGAATTGGAGATTTAAACTTTTCTTGGATATCGCCACATGTTTGAGCATTTACTGAACTTATCCGACTCTCAGCCATAATTGAGCACTTACGGCCTTCATTTTCTAAATTTATATAAAAATATAAGTTCAGTTAGTAATGCGCATTGATCATCTATATGCTGCCTTCAGGGTAGGGAAATATTTGTTGCTTTCTTCTTTAAGTTCTGCCTGTAATCAAACAAGTTATCCAGGTGTTTCTGATTGCGTATGTTTGCCTTATTTTGATAATCCTCCACCCACAAATTTCCGGAGCTGTTGTTTTTGTTATGAAATTAACAACCCGAATCTTACCTAGGATTTTATGACTGTAAAATTTTATTCTCTGTATTCCAATTATAATAAGATTAATGAAACAACTTAGAATACTTTGATTACATGAGATTGCTCTAATTGTTAACCCCTTTGAATGTGGGAAGTCCAAAAATGAATGGACAAAGAAGAGTCTGAAGTGATTACTGTAATGCATCCTACTTCCATAACTACCATTTTTTGGGGGAGTCGGCTTATAAACATTGATTTTGATGACTTTATTGCATAAAAATGATTACAGGAAGCCAGAGCCCTTCTTGGAAAGTTGGAGTATCAGAGAGGTAATGTTGAAGGTGCTCTACGTGTGTTTGATGGTATAGATCTCCAAGCAGCTATTCAACGATTACAGCCTTGCGTCGCTGAGAAGACGCCTCCAAAAAAAGGACGTACCCGCCCTGAATCTCAACATTCAGTTTCGCAGCATGCTGCAAACCTGGTGCTTGAAGCCATATATTTAAAAGTGAAGTCACTTCAGAAGCTAGGGAGAGTAACTGGTATCTTCAAGGACTAATCTATATAAGGATATAGATCTATTATTTTTCTTATTCTTTTTAAATGGGCATCTCAAATGCTAACTGATCATATGGGACTTTTCAGAGGCTGCTGATGAGTGTACAAGTGTACTTGATGCCGTAGAGAAGATATTCAGCCAAGGAATTCCTGATGGCCAAGTGGATAGTAGATTGCAAGAAACAATCAGTCAGGCTGTAGAACTCCTCCCTGATCTATGGAAACAGGCTGGATGTTTCCAGGAAGCAATATCTGCCTATAGGCGTGCCCTCTTAAGCCATTGGAATGTCAGTGATGAATGTTGTGCTAGGATCCAGAAAGGATTTGCTGTATTATTGCTTTACAGTGGAGTAGACGCTGGTCCTCCTAGTTTAGCTGTTCAACTTGAAGGTTCATATGTACCGAAAAATAATTTGGAAGAAGCAATTCTACTTCTGATGCTTCTTGTGAAGAAATCTTACCTTGGTAAGATAAAATGGGATCCATCAGTGATGGAGCACCTAATATTTGCTCTATCTTTATGCAGCCAGACTTCTGTTTTAGCAAAACAACTTGAAGAGGTCATGCCTGGAGTATATCACCGTGTAGAACGTTGGAAGTATTTAGCTCTTTGTTATTGTGCAGCAGGACAGGATAAAGTTGCCTTGAATCTTCTAAGAAAGTCTCTACACAAACATGAGCAACCAGATGATGTGGCAGCCTTATTACTGGCTGCCAAGATCTGCAGTGAGGATCCTTATCTTGCTGCTGAAGGTGTTGATTATGCCCAGCGGGCAATGAACAATTGTATAGGAAATGAAGAGCATTTAAAGGGTGTGGGTCTTCGCTTGTTAGGTCTTTGTTTGGGAAAACAAGCCAAAATGTCTTCCTCTGACTTTGAGAGGTCCCGTCTTCAGTCAGAGGCATTGAAATCTCTTGAGGCAGCAAGTGGTTTGGAGAGCAATAACTTAGATTTGATGCTTGAGTTAGGAGTACAATATTCAGAATATCGGAATTTGAATGCTGCTTTGCAATATGCGAAGAAGTTCATTGATGAAACCGGTGGCTCTGTCTTAAAAGGCTGGCAGTTGCTTGCGCTTGTTTTGTCTGCCCAAAAGAGGTTTTCAGAGGCTGAAGTGGTCACTGATGCTGCAATGGATGAGACCACAAAATGGGAACAAGGACCACTTCTCAGACTCAAGGCAAAGCTGAAGATATCTCAATCATTACATATGGATGCTATTGAAACTTACCGTTATCTCCTTGCATTAGTTCAAGCACAAAAGAAATCCTTTGGGCCTCTCAGAATTGTCCCCCAGGTTAGAACTTGCATAGTCTTTAGAAAAGTAGCTTCTTTTTTAAATATAAAGCTATCTAGTTCCTACTTTTCTAGCAGAAGAGAGTATTTAGTTCAAATGCGTTGCATTTTTCAATAAAAAAAAAATCAGTCACTTGTTGCTGGTTTTAACTGTAGAATATGAATCGCTAGCATATAAATTCTGATATGTACAAGTTATTCTGTTTGAATTAAAAAAAATCTGTTCTACCTTACCATTAACGTGAAGACTTGTTATTGGGCATCGCGATCTGGACATGGAGCTGGAGCTTCTATGAACCTATGCCTTAACGATGGAAAATATGTCTGGTGAAATTATACTGAGTTTTACTTATAGAAGTTGTATCATAGAATAGCAAGAAGTCTGCAACATTAAAGTTGTCATTGGGACTTCTATTCACCAAATTGTAGTTTTTAGCATCGCTTTATCCGAGTCTAAATAGTATGTAACTTGCTGATAAAATATATTTTCTATGTATATAATATAACCCACTTTCTGCCTCGATAATAGGTTGAAGATGATAAATTGAATGAATTTGAAGTTTGGAACGGTCTAGCCAATTTATACTCCAGCCTTTCACATTGGAAAGATGCAGAGATATGTCTAGGAAAAGCAAAAGAGCTGAAAGAGTTCTCCCCAGAAGTACTACATACCGAAGGTAAGATCTGGGTACTTCATTTTCTACATGAATAATGGCATTTATTATTTTCTAAACTGTTCAAAATCGTTTGTGTACCTTGACACTTTTACACTGCTTGCCTGCTACTGAAAGATTAGTTACATATTAAATTATTATAAAAAAAAATGAAAATTCCTAAGGGAAGGATTTCTTCTGTAAGTTGCCTTTCACTGCCTGTCTTTATCCTTCAAGTTTATCCATCAACCATTCTGCTTGGATCTTGCTCTTCAAAATTGTTAATTACTACAAATTCTCTAAAATAGTTGCTGGACTTGTTTTTTTCCAAACTTGGTCAAAATTCATGTTGCCAACCTGCATTAAACTTCATAGTTTAGACTTATTTGAAGACTGCTACCACTGGCTGCCGTTTAGGAAGTTTAGACCTAGGGTCTGTTTGGAATGACTTTCTAAGTGCTTAAAAAAACGTTTTTAAGTGCAATAAAAGTGTATTTAAGCACTAAAAAAGTCATTCCAAAGAGGCCTTTAGTTGAAGAGGGCTATCACTAGCGGCTGTTTATCCAACAATGGGACAGACCATATTAGTGCGAGAAATATGATTCTTTTCATCGAGTGTGTGTCTGTCTTATGAAAACTTGATGACTCTATTGATAAAATCAAAACTTTTTTGTTGCTTTGCAGAATTCATTTTCTCCTTTTGTCTTCCTCGCCACTTCAAAGTGATATGAGTCATGGCTTTGTGCATGTTACTCCTCATAATACTTGCTAGGAATTTTTATATTTTTGGAGTTGGATCTTTTCGTTAGCAACATTTATTTTTTTATATAAAATTTCCATAAATGAATGTAAATTTTCCCCCTCTTATACTAGATGGCGACCAATGACAGGGAAGTTGGGAACTTTTCAATTTGCTGATTCAGAATGTCACTGTGATAATTAAATTGTTGCTTATGCCCTTTTCATTCCTATCTTAACCATTGTTAAGGATTTCAAGAAGACAGAACTCATCATATAAAAAACACAAGTCAGGGAAGAATGGTTTACAATGATTTAGCTCCCAATCGAGCAAAGAATAATTAATTTCGTCTTTCTCACGAGTTGTAACCCTATATATAGTTCTGACTGCATAAAGGCTACACCTACAAGATTATAATGCACGTATTTTTGTTCGTGATTAGAGTCTTCAACTTTTTTTTTTTTTTGACAATATGTGGGATGGGGGATTCAAACTCCTGACCTCTTGGTCGAGGATCATATTGGTAATTTTTGTCTTCACAGTGTATCATATGTGGTCCTATCTCTTTGCATGCTTTGGCATAAATGACTTTTTTGCAGCTGAATGTTCATCACATCTCTTGTTCCATCAGGTCTAATGTGTGAAGGACGTGAGAAAATACAAGAAGCTCTAGCTGCTTATATTAATGCTCTCCTACTCGAACCGACTTATGTTCATTGCAAGGTTTTGATTGGCGCTCTTTGGTCGAAAGCGGGCCCGGATGCATTGCCTATAGCAAGAAGCTTACTTTCAGACGCGTTGAGATTAGATCCTACCAACCGTAAGGCTTGGTTTTACTTGGGGGTGATTCATAGGGACGAAGGACGAATGGCTGATGCTATAGACTGCTTCCAGGCAGCCGCCATGCTTGAAGAATCAGATCCCATTGAAAGCTTCAGCAGTATTCTCTAGCCAGTCATTAATTTATTCAAGGTTTCAGTTCACTGTTCAAATCGTTTTTTCTTTGTGGATGAAGTCTTTTAGATCAATCTTTTCTACATATCATGAAACAATTTTTCGTTTTTCGTCGATACAGGACGATCACTTCAAACTGGCTCTGCAATGGGGTTCTAGCATGCACTCCATTAGCAACTCAGGAGATGCGTATATTTCACTTTCTTCGGAACCGAAAAAGGTGTCCGGCGAAATGTGAAGAAGAACTATGCTGTAAGTTGTAACTGGACTACCTTTCAAAACAAAAACATAAAAGTTGTAACTGAACAAATTTAATCTATAAATTTAATAAGATAAAGAATCTGTTTCAAAACTATATAAATTTGAAGTTAGGAAGGATGAATTGTAGAGAGATGAGTTGGTGGATATTTTTCAACAATTGATTGTTTGTTTTTACCATTCTTGCTCAGTAATGTATATTTATTCTTGTAACTGAGCAATATTAGAGGAATTATACTTTTTTTTTCTTTATGTTTATTTGTTTTGATGTATGAAACTTGTTTACTTTCTCCCAATCTAACCACTCCAAAGACTCTCATGATTATTCAATATTTCTCTTCACCTTGCAATGACTCTGATGGAATTTTTCATCTACTTTTATCTCTTTATTTTATTGCCATTTTTTCAGGTAGATTCATTTTTTTTGTGATTTAAATAGATCGAGTAATAGTTTGCGAGAGCTATATCTTATTTTGATTAGATGCCAATAAATTATGATGCTGAATGAATGTGAAAGTAGTCTTGAAAAACAATTTTTTCAAAGTCTAGTATAGTACTAAGTATTATGGTCGACCAAAGTGAATTTAACTCAACGGTAATTGATATGTACTATCTTTTTTGAGGTCATGATTCAAATTCTCGTACTCATTAAGAGTGTACTCAGAAACATTATGTCCGCAAAATAATGTTAGAATTCAAATTTTATAGTTTTAGTTTTTCTTTCTTTCAATATTTGAATATATATGAAAATAAGTTGAAATGAAGGAGTACAACCAGTAATCACAATGATCCCAGACATCAGTGTGCGAAAATATTGTTGACCACAACAATTCCACTGCCTTACTCTAAAAAAAATTAACCAATCATTGGATTCATTAATAACATATTCATTTCCTGATGTATTAAGTAATATATTATTTTATTTTAGAGACAAAAAAAAATCAATTTATATCCCTAAATTTTGAGATTGTATTAATTAAAATTCTAAATTTTACTAAGTTAATCAATTTAGACCCTGAAGTGATTTACAAATATTTTGTATTTTCACTTTATTCAATTTTAAGTCAATTTAAAATCACTAATTTTTTAACCAAGTAGATGAAAACAGAGAAATACAATAAGATGAAAAATGGCTCAGGAATGAAAACAACTGCGAACATTTCTCTCTAATTTATATTAATTCTTGCATTTAAAAAAGTCTTATACACCTGTGAAAGTTATTCATTAACGGTTACATTTTTTTGTCCTTTAGAAGGCTTTTTTTTTTTTTTTTTTTTTCCTTTCGTGTGGGAAGGGGTAGAGATTTACATGTTTCAGTTGAGTTATATTCAAGTTAGCGATTTTGAAGAAAAATATTTTACTAAGATAAAAAAAAAAAACACATGTATTCAAATACTCATAAATAAATTATCAAGAGTTGACCTAATGATTATGAAGGCTATTGAGACTATTAAAGTTACAATTAATAAAAAATAAAAAATAATTTGAAATGGTATATTTGTCCATCCATTTAATAACAATTTGAAATGTTTTGTCGGCCTATTTAGAAAATTTCTTATGTGAACTTTGTAGAAATTGACGATTGCATCGAGTAACAAAAGATTTAGAACTACGCAAAGAATGGAGGCCATAGACATTGTTTCGATGGCGACTAGACCATCTGGAAAAAAAGCTAGGAGTAATCTATTTTTGTCCAAAATTTTAAATGTAAAATAAAAATTTGGAAAAAACTCAACCATAAATTTGATAGGTTGTATCAATTTTTACCCTTTAATTTTATAAATTTAAACTCTAAACTTTCAATTCATCAATTTAAACCTCAAAACTGTATCAGCTAACTTAAATGATAGAAGAAAATTAGAGTAGTTTAAGTTTTTTTTTTTTTTTTTTTTTTATACTAGTTGAATTATGCTCTTGTTGGCGAATAATTTGAGTTAAGATTGATACAACTGTCCAGCTTATGGTCAATAATGATTTTTTCCCTAAAAATCTCTATGTGATAATATCAAGTTCGTTTTTTTTTTTAAAATCTAACTTTCATTGAGTTAAAATGAAAGTATACCGACACGAGGAAGTAATTTTTTTTTTTAATAAAAGATGACACCTCGCCCGAAGTCTTTCCACCCTTCTAAAAATTTTATCCATTCTTACCTCCTAAAGATCCCAAATATGTAGTTTGAGTGATTGTTGTAAACAATTTTAGGTCAGCAATTTTGCAATAAAAAATATATGTAGGCTACTTTCATATAAACCCCCTTTTATGTTATTTTTTCTATATAGTTCTATGTTTTTTTTTAACAAGTAACGTTTATAAAAAGGAAAAAAGCCATTGTTGGGTTCATTGGTTGGCTGCTATTTTTGTGAACGGTGGGTTTCTTTTACATAAAATTAATAATGAACTGTTATGAATATTATATAACTTTTGTTGGCCTATTTTTCTAATTCTCTCATAGCTTCCACTTGGAATAAATTAAAATTACTACGATTTCCAAAGAAATACAAATTTACTAGGAAAATAATTGATTAAATATATTATTTGACCTTTAATAACGTAAATGATGATGTAACAATCACTAGTAAAAATAAAGAGGTTCAACAATTTTTTCTTTCTTTTTTTTTTTTTTTTTTTTGAAAAACATTTAGAAAATTGTATCCAGAATTTCACCTCACCATTTCTTTATTATCCAACAACAATTTAAACAAAAAGATGATATATTTTTATACTAAAACTGAATGGTTTTACTTCACTTTACTTAAGATTCGAAAAGATAGAGGTCGGACGAGCAGTGAAAGCTCGTTTAGTAGACAACAAACTACGGTTTTGACGAGCAATAAGTATCTACTCCTATCAAAATAAAAAGTCGCTTGAAGAAGCGAGCCCCTATCAAAGAAAGCTGAGTTAAATTCTTCCATAATATAACGGGATGAGATTGTGCGCGAGCGGAGTGACGTAGGTGCACACGAAGAAAAATATCATATACTTTTCCAAAATTTCAAATGATATATTTAACAAAATCCAACCTTTCCACAGCACAGAGGGCCAATAATGCTTTTTAAATCAAGCAACCATATAGCCAACAGCCAACATGGCAAGCAATTATAGTGACATAATGTCACTTTAATATCACTTTCGCACCACATCATAAAACACTACTTTTACAAGTGGAAGAATCACGAATCTTCCTCCACAAATATGACACGTTGGTAAATCGATCCATTATTCAGACTAGCTTGCATGCACCTCAATTAATCTTACTCTGCTCCTATTATATTTGGTAAACAAATTCTGTTAGACCCCGTTTAATAACCATTTGATTTTTAGTTTTTGATTTTTGAAACTTAAGCCTATAAACACTACTTCTACCTATAACTTTCTTTGTTTTGTTATCTAGTTTCTACCAATGTTTTAAAAAATCAAGTCAATTTTGAAAACTAAAAAAAAATAGCTTTTGTTTTTTGAATTTGACTAAAAATCTAAATCTTTCTCTAAGACAAGTTTAACCCATAGTAAATAAATTAGGAAAAAACAAACTTAAATTTAAAAAACAGAAAACTAAAAACGAAATGGTTATCAAACGAAGCCTTAATTGTTTGTTTATTTTTTCAGTTCAACAATATACGAGGTGAAGTTTGAGGATTCAAAACTCTACCTCTTTGTCGAAGATATATATTGTAACTGTCTGAACAGATTCTAGATTCTTCACGTTGTTATCGATAATTGATTGCCTCACATACAATAGGAGAGAGAAAAAGTACACGTCTAGAAGGAAAAAACAGAGACTAAAAGACAGTTTATTGGTACCAAGTAAAATATTAGGCAGTTGAGATGTTTGATCACATCAAGGAGACAAGTCTAGACTAAAAGCACATATATCCCTAACCAGAACTACCAAAAATCCTTCGTGCAACTTTTAAGAAAACTACAAAACACATTTGACCAAAAATACCGATTGATTGATCCATGCAAAAAGCAGTGATTTTCTATACCACTGCCGCCAAACCCATCAATATCAAACCAACATGCTGAAGGAACCTTTCAACTTACAGGCGGGAGATCAGTAGCGGTACCGATACTGGCAACTCAGCTAGGACTGGCTGGAATATGTCTAGTTCACCGTAGCGCTCGAGGACACGCATTCTGCAGTCCTCGGCAGCCATTACACCAGTTGCAAATGCACCGTGCACAGACCCTGGGAAACTTGTGCTTGTTGCCTCCCCTGCAAAGAATATGTTATCAATGGGGATTCTCAATTTCTCATACAGATCATGGGGCTTTCCAACTATGTCGTAACTGTACGATCCAAGTGTGTCGACATCTGTACCCCATCGGGAAACAAGGAAATTGATCTGCAAATTTGAAAACTGTGATGAGTTTTTTTCCTACCAAATTGTTTTTTTTAGTCCAACTGCAATTTAAACAATTAAAAGAAGAAATCTTACCGGGTCAGAAGCATCCGGAAGAATTTTCTTGAGTTGTGTAAAAGCAAAATTAGCAGCTGCTTCGTCGGACAACTTCTCTATGTCTTCGGCCAGCTTCCCAGCAGGCATGTAAACGAGAACAGCATGACCAGTGGCCTTATGAAGATTGAGAAAGTAGCTGCATTCATATGTTGTTCCTGCAACCACTCCTAGAAACTCCACATTCGGCCAAAATACTTGTTCAAAATGCAGTATTATTTTATTCTCTACCCCGACTCCAAGTTCAGATATTGCGTTTTCCTTCCAGTCTGGGAGCTTAGGCTCGAACTTCATGGTATTAGCTTTGAGCACTCCAAGAGGGACAGCAACAATAGCAGCATCAGCAACAAATGTTGTCCCATCTTCAACCATGACCTTAATTTCATTATATCGTCTCACGACTTTCGTAACCCTGAGAACCCATGAATGAAGATTCCAAATTGTAAGCTGAGGTCTTAGTCGAAACATAAACCATAAGAAAAAAGTAGAGGCCAAAATTTACCTATGACCCAAACGGATGTCAAGACCCTTTGCAAGAGTGTTGATAACAGGAAGGTATCCCCTTACCATCAGCCCATGACCTCCAGGCAGCAACTCTTCCTGGAATAATCAGAATGACAGTTTAAAAAACTAGAAAAAGATTAAAGAATATAGGGCATGAAAAGAACAAACATTCCTAATAGTACTAATCCAAAAGTTTAAGCCGTTGGAATTGATTTTATATTTTAGATTACCCTCTAGCACTCCCTCTTTAATTTTGAGCTTCTTGACCATTTTACTCCCAACAAATCACTACTACTAGTACTTGGTGGAAAGGTGCAACACAAAAATTTGAGTACGATACTTGCAACGATATGCCATCCATCTAAAATTTAAGATGTTAAAATTAGTATTAAATTAGTTAAATTATCCACAAGTAAACATCAAGCCCCCTAGTTGCTCAGCCCATAATAGATCATTGCGGTGCAAATAGAAAAGGCAACAAAGATGAAGCAGCTTTTATCTGTAATTACAAGGATTTTCCCTCTCTCCTCCAATCTGTTTCCAGACTAAATCGGGTACTCTCTTTCCTGGTTTGATGCCCACAACCACAAGCCAATGGGGAAAAAACCTTAAGGATTGTACCACAAAGGCAAGTAGTCAAAAGCTAATAAAACTGGTATATGCTAGATTGGAACTGTCATTGTCAATCTAAGGATTCAACCTTAAGGATTCAACGTTTCTTTAATCCTATCCAAAAAAAACTGCCTGACCCGAAACTAAACAAGGGTAAATATTTATTTCGTAGTGGCCAATGAGAGATTCCCAGGTAATGATTGCACCTCTACATCCACCTGTCCATAGGGAGGAGAGTAATGACTAGAGAATCAGTTCTAACTCCTAGTTCATTTTGAGTTCAACACACATGTGGGGGGTGAGGATTCGACATTTTGACCTTTCGGTCTCAAATTGGCCGTTCTGACTCCTAGCTCATAGAAGGCTAAAGAAGGAAAATCTAACACAATAGGCACAAAAGCTATCTTATCTTTTATATATTTTCATGAGATAGAATTACCTAATTGTATAGTTTCATTGGTGCAGGTTAAATTTCATGCACATAATATCACGACCAGAAAATAACTAGAAAGACAAAAATATCACTACCAGAACATAACTAGAAAGACAAAAATATCACTACCAGAACATAACTAGAAAGACAATCCAACTTTGTTCACTACAAAGGGTGGGACTTGAGACATTTCTGTTGATTCTATATTGAAACTCGAGATCAGTTGACATTGCAACTATACGACTATAGCCAGTATCATTTGAACATGTAAGTATCGCAAGGTAAACTTTTAGCTTCCATAAGTTAATGACAACAGATTGCAAAAGAAAATATTCATTGCTATTCAGTGTGCACTATATGGTCCTCCAACATAGGAGGATAGAGAAATCATTGGACATTATTATAAAGACTAATCATAAAATACCTGATCCCAACATTTTAGTGAGATAGTATTAGCATCTGCAGCAAACCATCCTTCCATCCTACAGAGATACCATTGAAGAACCTTGTGGGCAAGCCCATCCATCCTGTGTTTAAGGATGTTTTTTTAATTAATGTTGAAAATGAGAGAAAAATAAAGACGAGTTAAAATAACCACATTGAGGAAAAACATACTTCAACTCTGGTCTTCTTTCAAAAATAAGTGAGAATGCACGCGTTATAGTCATGTCCTCGGTATATTCATCTCTAATTTTATCAGCCTGTATAAAGCATAGGAGACTAACTCAGAGAAGTAGACACACAACCAAAAGGGGCAATGAATTAAGTTAAACAAAATCAGGAACTAAAGACTTCTAAGTTGATTTCTGGAGATAACCTACCTCTTCTAAGACGGCCTCAAATACATGCCCAACCTTTGTCACTAGCTCTTGAGGAACTTGTTTCCCTTCCATATCAAAGAGTGCATAACTGAAAAACACATCAGATTTATAACTGTTCACACACAATAATAATAACAACAACAATAATAAACTCTAACAATGAAATATATTCACTTCAAAATCTGAGAAGGGTACAAACATAAAAACAAGATCCACCAAAATTATATTCATGACTTAATGTTTCATAAATAGCGCATTTACCTTTCTAAGTCATGGTCATATAATACAGAGTTGTCCTCACTGGTACGGTACAGGGGTAATCCCAATTTGCCAATTAAGGGGGCCAGTGGATTTTCTTTGCATACCCCATGTAACCTGAAAATCAACAGTAAAGTGATATTAGAACATAAACGCGGGTGATGAATGTTAGTTTCTCTGGGAAAAGGACATTAAAATAACAAGCTTACCATGAAGCACCAAGGTCAATAGGAAAACCAAATGAATAATTAGTATATATGCGACCACCGAGTCTCTCCCGTGCTTCTAACAAGATAACCTGATCAATGAAAATTAAAATTTATCTACTTGAACGTTACAACTTGAAAGAAAACACCAAAATATAAGCAAGTAATCTAATTTCTCCAGGATTCTTAAACCAGACAATAAGGTTATCTGATTTTATCATAGCTTGTGACTGACTTATTATTTTTCTTTTGTTTTTTTCAGTCAATACCTGAAAGGAGGCATCATGAAGAGCACGAGCAGCAGCTACTCCAGCAATGCCACCACCAATGACAATCACAGAAGGTGATCTCACCTGACCTTTCTCAGGATTTGAATGGCAGAGAGCTGCATCAATCAAAATTCTAGTATATGAGCAAACACACTTGAGATTATATAAAACATTTGCAGTCTACTTAACAGGAATATAAAAAAAGATCTTCATTATATATTTACACACAAAAATGTTGGTGCAGACGCATATATGAACAATTCAAATTAGAACCACAAGCTGTTCCTACGTGTGAGAACAATCTATACAACTACCAGCAATCATTTTAAACTTTTGCACCCTATTTCAACTTCTTTTGACAAAAAATACATATTGCAAAGTTTTATTTCAAAAACTAATGCACGATGATTAACACCCATTTTCCTCCATTAAGAAAAAAAACTTCCCAGATCCCGACAATTACATTAATAGCATCTCATTAAATTATATCAATAATGTACCATAAACAGAGTAGAAACCTATTGTATTTACTCAATCGAGCACAATAACAAACAAACAATTATGATATACCCCTGAAAACGATCGATCCTAAACATAATTTCCCCATTTTTCAAATCGATCAATATTTCTATATTTCATTCTGGCTCATCAGAAACTAAATTAAGCCGCATTTGGGCCTTTTCAGCTGATCATACATTCTCAGACGCAGACAAGAAATATGAAAAACGAAAAGAGGAGAACAAGGGGGGGAACATCGGACCTTTACGAAGTTGGGGATGACTTTTGGAACCAGACTCCATTCTTGAACGATGAGCAGCAGCAAAATCAACTTAAGTCGTCGGTTTATTATTAAGAAAATGATTGGAATCAGGATTCAAAAGCAGTAATAACAACAACAACAGGGGATGATGAATGGATTTATTGTCGAAATTAAACAAAGAAGGGGTGAATTGAGGAGAAAAATGGAGGAGAAAAAGCAAGAGACAGGTAATGAAGTGATTAGAATTAGAACTCAAGTTTAAACCCAGCTTTCCCAACCAGTTCATGCGCCTCGGTTTTCCAAATTCTCAAACAACCAAACTCGTCGTCCTTCCGCCCACTCCAATCGATCAAACTCCAAGAAATCCACGATTACGATTATCAAAGATTTGCAGAAAAAAAACGCGATCGCGATCCACCACCTCCGATTGCCAAACGAAACAAAAACAAAATTTCCAAATCTCCCGATCCGTCAAAAACAACCAGATCGAAAACAAAAATCAAAAATCAAAATCAAAATCAAAATCAAAGAAGTCGATCGAATTCTCGTGAGAGAAACACTTTCCGTGCTGCTGAGGGAATGGCTACGTACCAATTGTAAGAACCCTCGTCGAATTTATAGAGAGAGAAAAATAAAAAATTAAAAGAAAAAAAGAAAAATAAATTTATGGTTCTTTTTTATTTGGTAATTACCAGAAAATCGCGTGCATACA
Organism: Herpetospermum pedunculosum; assembly: GCA_028017165.1. Taxonomy (NCBI): domain Eukaryota; kingdom Viridiplantae; phylum Streptophyta; class Magnoliopsida; order Cucurbitales; family Cucurbitaceae; genus Herpetospermum; species Herpetospermum pedunculosum. The sequence continues at coordinate 80,505,010 of CM051522.1, forward strand.
CGGATTCACACGTGTCGAGTTCCTATTGTAATGAAAGGGTCGGCGGGGCGCGAGTATTTCAACCGCACAATTTTGGCGCGTGGGGAAATGGAGGAAAAAAGGTCTGGGCTTGTTTCTAGGAAAGCGGAGCTGTAAATTGGGGTAATTATGGAATATTGTAAGAATCAATTTATGCTATTCTCTCATTTTGCCTAAATTTTTTTTTTTTTTAGTATATTTGGGCTAAATTTATGCTCTTTTTTTTTTACTTTTTTTTTTTAGAAAATATGTTTTAGTCTATGTTTTTTCAATTTAGTTTATATTGTTTTAATTTAATGGAAAGTGCCAGAAACATCAATTTCTAATTTCTTTTTCAAATTTATAAAAAAAAATCAATAGATGCTTTTGTTTATAAAAAATGGTGGTTACCAATTTTTTTATTTTTTTTTTTATTTTTTTTACGAATGTAATTTAATTAATGCATAGATTGAACTATAATCTCTTAGTCAATTGAGTTATACTCGATTGGACTAATTAATTTAAGAAAATATCTTATGTTATAAATTTTGTATTAACTAATTTAACAACTCTTATGTTACTAATTTTGTATAAATATTGTTTTACAATATCGTATCTTTTAATAATATTGGATTGTACATCTTTTATTTTAAAAAATAAAATGAGTTTATAATATGAATTATTATAATTATCTAAATTTGTATATTTTTTAAATGTAATTATGACTTATAAAAATTTAAATTCAAAATTTATATAAAAAAATAGAAAAAATTATATTCACAATTTTTTATACTATTTGGATCATAAGTCTAAAAATTAATTTTGAAACACAAATTTGTCAAAATAATATTAGTTGAATCCACTCGAATTTAGTAAATTAGAGGACGTACAATATAATTTATCAAGTTAGCCTGAATTTTTTTTTAGTATTATTTTTTTATATAACCTTTGTATTATAGTCATGTCACACTTAAAGAACACATATTTTGTCATATGTTAGACACACTCTTATTACATGAAGCTATTTTTTATTTTGCTAATTGTGTTAGTTGGCTTTATTAATGTTTATGACACAATCTAAAATAATTTTTTAAAAAATGACCCAATATAAACTAATATGGATTTTTCAAATAGGTAAAACATAATTTAGTAACCACTGGTAAAATCCCCAAAATTGAAACTAGGTTCTAGATCAGTTTGGTAATTCTTTTTTTTTTTTTTTTTTTTAGACAAAATCATAATTTGACATTGTTTTAAGGGGAAAAAAATTACTTATTGCCAACAAGAACTTAGCTCGGCCTGATGTATCGCCTAGTAACCATGAGCTCTAATCCCTCACTCGAACATGTTGTTAAAAAAAAACTAACTATTTTGGTTCATAAACTCTCAGGTTTTGCATCGCTAAAATCTACTAGAGAGAGAACAAATTTTGACTCGCAAACACGGATTCATGAATATTCTATTTCTCCCTCAGAATCATAATGTTTGTTGACTATATTATTAATTAATTATATATTGTAAAAATTTAAGCCACTCATCTTTTAGTTCGGTTGGAAGCTGAATATTGATGCTTCCTTTTGTGCGCAATCAAACAAGGGCTGGATTATGTTGGACTCGGTTGGGTGCGCGACCATCAGCGCCTGTACTCTGTTGGTAGGTTGTAAGACTCTTGCGGCCTGAAATCAAAATCTTAGAAACAATAACAGCTGTTGAAGGGTTGAAGGCGACGACGACTTTTAGTCACGACTCCTGTAAGGTGTTTGGTCGAGGTGGAGATGAATTGCTTAGAGGTTTGTTTTCTTCTTAATCATGAGTGGGCATTAAAGAGATCATTCACTTAATTGAATAAGTGATTTATTTGATTCCAGAAGCGAAAATAATCGCAACCACACTAGCTAGCGGCAAAATCAGATGACTCATCGTTTGGCCAAAACACCTATCGGTGAAAGAATCTCGTTCTCGCCAATTCCAAAAGGATTAGTTGTTTCATTTTTGTTCGGTTACCAACAAAAGGTAACAAGATTCTTAATAATGACAAGTTAATTAGGATTTCACTTTTTTTTTTTATTATTATTTAATAAAAGACATGAAAAAGACATGAAAAAGACATTATGATAGCAGCTAAAAGGGAACATCTTCCCAACCATGATTTGAAACAACTCCAATATTTGGGGATTGAAAAAGTTGTTTTCTTTTAGTAATTATTGAGAAATTTGAAATGATTTATAATGTATTATCTTTTATAAGAGTTTTTCATAAAACTTTAAATAGCTTACTCATTTCTAGTAAGATATTGAGGTCTGATTTTGAACTCATTTAGAGTCTAATTGATTAGATTGATATATGACCAAAATTAAAAATATTATATAACATTTTCTTTTTCAAAAAAAATATATATATATATATATTATATAACATTTTACTGTTCTAACTTGAATTAAGCTTTATATTCAAAATAAATTCAAACAAAAAAATTATACTATCAATCCAAACATAATTGAGGGGACTTTCTTTTTTAAAGCTAAATCAATAAATAAAAAGGTGGAGAACATAATTTTGTGTGCCTGGCTCAAATTTATTTCACCCCCCCCCCCCCCCCCAAAAAAAAACTCATTCTTTATCTAATTTTGGTTTTGAATTTCAATAGTAAGGCATTTATTAAATTATTATTATTATTATTATATATTTATTTAATTAATTAAATACAACAAATATGAAAGTATGATGAGAAGAAAAATAATACATATGAGATGGAGCTATGCTTAAAAATTATTTATTTATTTTGTATCATGACAAACATTTATTAAGGGCATGTTTGGGAGTGATTTTGACATGACCAAAATCAATTTTTCTCAAAATCACTTCCCTTTAAAATAAATATGTTTGACAAAAGACAACATTGATTTTAGCTAAATTTAAAATCATTTAAAATTGATTATTAGAACATTAGTTGATAGGTGACTTTGGTTGAGGTGATGGACCGGGAATCGCCACTCAAATTTGATCAAATTTGCTCTCATTGTATTCAAATGCGAAAATACAAATTTACTTTTCAATTTAAGGAACAAATTTGAGAAATAATTTGTGAACTATAGATGACGGACACTGCTCGTCATTGAAACAAATATATATCCCAACACATATCATGCATTGGGTAAAATGTACATAACGCATACAATGCGTTAGTTTAGACTACTTTACCCGACGCCATGTTTTCCGACACCCTTTTACAATGCACGTATGCGTCGAGAATGACTTTATCGAACGCATTTTGAGGTTTTTCCAACTCATTTTTGCGTCGGAAAATCCTTGAATTGTTGTAGTGTTAATTATTAGAATGCATGGTGGGAAGGATCTTCTTTTTCGATTTGGGTGATGAATTTTGAAGGTTGAAATTGAAACATTGTTATCTAGGATTAAGATAAGGCTTCAGGGGATATGATCAATGTAAGCAGGAAGAATCCTACCCGAGCGACATAGGAAAACGAAAAAGCGAAAAAAATTTGAATTTTTTTTTGCCTTGAAGTATTATATGAGAAGATAAATTAGTTAGTCAATAGTTAAATAATGTTTTTAATTAATGTCTTTTTAGTAATTTAGCAATTTTAAAATCAAACATGAATAATTCAAAATCACTTCTCATTCTATGAAAATCACTTCAACCAAACATGAAAATGATGGTATGAAAATCAATTTTACAAAATTAATTATACTTAAATCACTAATTCAACAACCACTCATGCCCTAGCACATGTTTAAAAGTGATTTTCATATATTAATTTGAATGTTTGGCCTTACACTTTTAAATGTCATTTTCATACCATAAAAATTAATTTTAAATGATAATGATTTTTACCATTTTAAAATTATTCTCAAACATGTCTTAAGAATTTGGTTAAAATTCAGCCAACAAAATACTCACGGTTTAACCCTAAAAGTATTAAAATTACTTTTGTCATGTTCAAAATCAATCTGAAAGATACATTTATTCATCCATAATCAATTTAATGTTTTGTTTTGCACTATTAAATAATTTTTTCTTACCATCAAAATTTATTTTAAATAATTTTAACCATTTCAAAATCACTTTCAAATATGAAAGTTATTGAAATTATTAAATAAATTAAAAAAAAAAAAAAAAAAAACTTTGTTTATATCTGGAGGTTGTGATATACATGTATTTAATATTTTTGAAATCAAAATTGGAATTGGTTTCTTTTTTTCTGCTACTCGACAGAAGCAAAGTAAAAGTGATATCACCTCTCTCATCTTCACTTCTGCCATCCTTCTGGAACCCTTTGGCCATTGATTTTCTACTATTCAAAAAGTAGCCAACTTTGAATATGGCAAATAGTTCAAAATAATTATTTCAAATTTGAATCTTTTTTTTGTTTCATTTTATTAATAACCAACTCAAAATAGGTTATGTTTGGCATGTAATTTCGATTTGTTCGTATGATTTTAAAAATATATATTTGGATTATATGATTTAGACTTACTTTCAATTTCATCTCCATAATTTTAAAAAAATTTGTTGGACGACCAAAGTCCCACATCGGTTAAAATTAGGGGAAGATCATGGTATATAAGGAGTGACAATATTCTCCATTGGTATGAGGTCTTTTGGGTGACCAAAAGTAAAGCCATGCGGGTGGGTTTCGACCCAAAGTGGACAATATCCATATCATTGTGGAGGTTCGATTTTCCTTAACAAGTGGTATCAGAGCCATGCCCTTAATCATGTTTGTAAAAAATTTCGGGTGTCGAATAAAGGAATCTCCCAATAGTAGTGGTATGAGGCCTTTTGGGTGACCAAAAGCAAAGCCATGCGAGGTTCGAGGGGAGGATTGTTGGACGTATATAAGGAGGAACAATATTCTCCATTGGTATGAGGCCTTTTGGGTGACCAAAAGCAAAGCCATGCGGGTTTCGGCCCAAAGTGGATAATATCATATCATTGTGGAGGTCCGGTTTTCCTTAACAGTTTCAACTTGATTTTTATGGTTTGAACTTAGTTTCAATTTGATCTATATAGACAAACGGAAATCAACCGATCGGACACCTCCAAAACTTTTTGTGTTTGAAAGAGAACACAAAGATAGGTTTAAATCTTATAAGTTGCTCTTAAATCGTATTTTACCCACTTGAAAAATCCATTAATTAACTTTTGTTTTTTACTTAACTTTACACTCTAATAAAATCAATTATATAGTTAATCAAATAAAAAATATTTGATGATTTGTGAAATTTAAATAAACTATAGAGATTAAATTAAAAAATTTAAAATTATAGAGACTAATGTAAATTAAATGTCGAACTATGGAGATTAAATTGAAACTTTTAAAATTATAAGGATCATAATATGTGGTTTCACTTCACACATGGACCAAAACTATAATTTAACTATAAAAATACTAAAATATTAAATTTATTGAAACTAAACCATTCAAAAAAAAAAATCAAAAAATTAAAGATCAAATGGTTATAATAATTTGTTTTAAAAAAAATGGTTATAATAATTAAATTTGAGATTGGACTCTAATAAAAAAAAAAAAAAAAAAGTCGGAGAGATATTCACTATACGAATTAAAAATATTTGTAGCTCAATGTTTTTCTTTTTTTAAAGGTATTTTAAATATAGTTCAATAATTTTTTTTTTTTTCTTTTTTTTGAACTATTTAGTTAAAATGAAATTCAACTCATGACTTTTTTTTTTTTGATGAAAAGCTTGGTTTGACAAATAAGTTCAATAGATAAAATATTATTCCTTATTGAAATTTCAGAAAATTATCATCACATTTTATTATTATTTTTTGGTTTAATTTATAAATTTAATAAATAAAATTTTAGAATTTAAAAACTCCGAAATTTCCTCCAATCGAAATACTATCTTTTCTATAGAGATTAAAACTTTGAGACTAAAACCTTAAAAAGTCTCAATACATTTGTAACAAAAACAAACAGAGTTCATGACTTTGACTACTTTATATTTACCTTTTATCTTCATAATTGTTTTTTTTTTTAAAAAAAAAAAATATTAATTAAAGCGAAGTGGGAGGTTTCCAACCACCAACTCTTTGATCATTTGTTCATACATTATACTAGTTGAACTATACTCACGTTGACAAGCAAATTTATGTCAATTGATTTTTTTTTTTTGTGTGAGTACTTTATAATTGAAACTTGATGACATTATTTATGTGGCATTCACACATATAATAGTATTTCTACGTTTTAATTTTTATTTTGGAGGTCATCTCGCCACTATAATTAACAAATTCTATAGTTGAGTCACGTAAAAATCAGACCACATTCTCATATCCAAAATTTGGTATCAACCCATTCAATACAATAAATTAACAATATAAAGACTAAAAATAAAGATTAAAAAAAAAACAGATATCAAAATAGAGTTTAAACCTAAAAACGTCTGTTCAGAGCACTGAGTTAAAATAATTTGGAGTTAGGATAGTTCGTGAATAGTAAATATTATTAAAATCAATATAGTTACTCTATTTATACTAATTTAAATAATTGGTGGGTCAAATGTAGACTCATTTGTAATAATTCATAAAAAAAAAAAAAAATTGAGTAAAACTAAAATATATATATATTTATAATTTCAACTCTAGGTGAAATAGGAAAATCTCAATATGAAGTTTCAAAATGCGACCGTGGATGGAAATGTTGGAAAATGGAACTGTGGTTGGACACGCAACTGAGCCACTGACCAAAGCAAAGAAAGACCTAAATCTGTTCTTAACTTTAAATAGCTCAATTCACGTCAATATGTGCTTTCGACTCAAAATTTTCCAAATTTTCCTACCTTAAATTGAACTTAAAAAATAAATCTGTTGTTACCTAAATAAAAAAATTATAAAAAAATATTTAAATTTCGAATTTTACACTTTTTATTTTTTATTTACAATGTTGAAGTGAGGATTGAACCTATGGTCACTAGGCAATACATCATGTAGTTGAGCTATACTCTTGTACATTTTTTTTTTTTTTTATGTTACATTTTTTTATTATGAATATTTTGTTGATTTTTTATTATATAATTAAAAAAAACGATATACTTGATGTTGGATCTATAAATATGTAAACATTCGAACCACAAATTAATACCCTAATTTTACGAAGATGTATTTTCTTTGTTTCAAAATATTGTGTTTTGTTAAAGAGAAAAATGGCAAAAGAACGAAAAATCTTGCACCTCGAGACGAAGGCACGACAAAAAAAAATTAGGAAAAGAAAACCAATAGTTCATTATCTATGTTGATAACTAATCCCACATCCTATTATTACTTATTAAATGGGAGGGAGTAGTTGCGATTTGCGAACCCTTTTTTTTTTTTTTTTTTTTTTTTACAATAGGTATCAAATCATCCACATTTGACAGTAGTTCAATTTTCATTCTGCATTAATTAAATACATTTTATAAAAAACGTCCCTTTTACTTTTTTTAGAATCAAAAGAGTTAGTACCGTTATTTCTTGAATATTTTGATTATGAGCAACACAAGTAAACGAGATTGAAGTGTCCAATAACTCAGTACAAGTGAGACACATATCTATAGACAACCTTATTTTTCTTTTCTCAATCAAAATTTATCGATTATTCTAATATATTATTAATTTATATATATTTGCTAATTTATTTGTAATTATTATTTCATAAATAATTTATATTGCCCTTAAATTATTTCCAACACTCAACACCCAAGCAAGGTAATTAACATTTCAAATAAATAAAATAAAGGACAGAGACTAAATTTCTATAACAAATTTTTTGTTTGATTGCTCATACTTTCACAAAATTAAGCAGCAGTAAAAAGATTACAAATAATCTCTCTCTCACCATTGTGTTGTTGCTTATAAATATTAAGATAAATTATATTTTTGGTGATCGAAATTTATATTTGGTAATATTTGGGTCTTTCAAATTTAAAACTCAACCTTTTTTATTTATGAAGTTTACATCTAGTGTGTTTTTTTTTTTTTTTTTTTTTTGTTACTGTCTCAATTTTTCAGTTAAATTTTGACAAAGAGATGATGTGACACCTATTTTTTTATTTAAAGAAAAACAAAAATTCTCTACTTTCGTTTTCTCCTCCTTCAACCTTCCATCTTCTTCTTCCTCCAGCCACCACTGTCGTCGATTGACACTTGAATGAAAAGTCGAACCTCAATAAATTTGCGGCTGTCCCCAAAATCGAACTCCAAAATAGAGGAGAAGGAGAAAAAAGAGATTTTATTTATTTATTAATTTTTAATTTTAATAATTCTAATTTTTTAAAAATATGTTTTAATAAAAAATAGTTGTCACATTAGATTTGTGTTAAGTTTAGAGAATTGACGGAATAACAAATATAAATTTTAGATACAAAAAAATAATATTGAATTTAAAACTTTTAAAGGTTAAAAGCTACCAAACTCAAATGACAAAAAAAAAAAAATATAATTTACTCTAAAAATATCTATCTACTATTATCTAATTTACAAATGTTTTGAATTTAAAAAAAAAATCATTTTTTTTTATTTTTTTTTATTTTTTTTTTTTTTTTTTGTAGTTTTATGGTTGAAAATCACCCTAAAATTAACTTTTTGCATGTTATAAAGTTAACATATTATATTTGATTCATTTTTTATTCCCATGGCAATGGCTAATGGGAATGGGCCACGTGGAAACTTAATAAACGTGTTGGAACATGTCTTGTCGGTCGCCGACTCATATATATATTGTCCCGAAATTCAACCATTCCCTAGAATGATACTCCAATAATTACAACATTGAACCGATAAATATTCTGTAATCTTATAATCTTTTTAAAATGTTAATTTTGATTTATACGGTTTGCAATTGCGTCATTAATAGTTTTTAAAGTTTAATTTAGACGTCATCCTTATTTTTAAAGGATAATTTTAAATTTTATCCCACTTCAAACTTCAAACTTTCAATTTAATCAAATTCAACCTAAACTTAGATAAATATTGTAATTTTTACTTAATGATGCTAATTCACATGCTAATTTTAACGAACAAAAATCATGCAAAAATCTTAATAAACTTCATTTTGCACAAATTAACCCTAAAATTCAAATTTCTAATATCGTTTATTTTTAAATCTCATAAATTTTGTATCGTTAAATTTAATAATAAAACAGAAGGAGACTTCATAACTCGAAGTCAAGGCACTAAAAAAATCAAAACTCGAACTAAAAAAAACTAAAACCCGAACTTAAAAAACGTGAACGAATCCAAGAGACCACGTAAATGAAGGGAACAAATCTGTGGGAGAAGGTATAGAAAAGTCAACTGAATGGGCACTTGGACTAGAGTATCTCATTCTCAAGGCTAATTCCTTATTATGGCATCTTTTTACTCTTTTTCTTTCCATCCTTTAAATCAAAATATTTAGGGAAAAAATCAATTTATACCCCTAAACTTTAAGGGTTGTATCAATTAAAACCCTAAACTAACAATTGTATCAATTTAAACCCTGAACTATCATAAGTGTATCAATTTACACCTTTTGTTAGATTTTATTTGAAAAAAATTAATTTAAACGGGTGAAGACTTATGATTTTAACAATTAAACCCATAAACTTTCATAAATGAATCAATTCTATGAAAGTTTAAGAGTTTAATTAATAAATTACAAGTCTCCACACATATAAAAGCTTACATTTTTATACTAGAGGGTGTAAATTGATACACTTATGAAAGTTTAGGGTTTAAATTGATACAATTATTAGTTTAGGGTTTTAATTGATACAACTCTCAAAGTTTAGGGGTATAAACTGATTTTTTCCCAAATATTTAATAACAATATAATTTTCCCTTATGAAAAATGATGTGGACTTCATCATACTTGACTTATATATATAATTTTATAAGATAGGTTAATTGACATTTATTTTTATCATTGAGGTCGGAAGTTTATTAGAAAAGTGTATTTTAATTAATGCGAGGATTGAACCCATGATTTTTTAGTCACGAGCACAACTTTATGCCAATTGAACTGGGCTCGATTTGACAATCTTAAAACTCTTGATCATTAGGTTATACAATATTTCGGTTGCATTATAAAAGTTATCACAGCAATTTGATGAAAAGAATAATCGGCCAGTGGCCATATTGCTACAACTTCGCAAGTTATTGTTTGTTGTTTGCTTCTTAGTTGGGCCACTCCCTGGCCCAACCATTTCTTTCTGTTTTGCAAACGGAGGCCCAAATCTTTCATAAGCCCATATGTAGAACACACTGTTTGGGCTTTTGAAGCATCAAAACCAGACCCAATACCTAAAGTTTTGGGCCTTTGGTAGAAGCCCAATCGAGGTTAGGTCCATACAAAGTCAAATCTCAAGAATTTATATTTTTTTTAACAAATAATTGTAAAAGAAATGTACAGAAGAGATTTTCCATCCGTAGATATTTGTGACCATTTCCGTTTTGTATTATGTTTCTTATTTTCATAAATCAAGCTCGATTGATATTATTTTGTGTTTTTTGTTTTCAAAAAATATTTGACGCCAACATGAGCACAACTCAACCGACATAATGTATGACTTAATGACTATGAGGCCACAGGTTCGATTAAAAAAAATGGTAGAAAAACTATCCGTTTGCCGCCCAAAGTGGGACTTCCTCCATCCAAATTGACGAACCACGGTTTTTTTCGAGTATGCCCCACTATATTGTGTGCCATGGAATTTCCTCTTTGAGGCACATACATGATTCCTATGATTATTCTTTACCTCTTCATCTCTCGTAAGTCATCCACAAAAAGGTTGACATCTATTATTGTATAAAGAGACGTAACTCCCTGAAATAATTGCTTATGGAATCCTCATCCTATAAGTTTAATTTGAATGCGGCAGTCCTCGACTCTATTGTGGGATTAATCGATGCTAGTTTTTCATCGAATGAAGGCTTCAGTGGAACTAGCAGAGGCAACAACATTGTCTGATAGACTATCCAAGACTATTGAAGTATTGGATTACATCCTCCTTGAGTAGAAATAGACTCACTGGTTATTTGGGAATCAATTGATGGGCCAAGATTGCTATATGGATGAAATTTTGTTGATACAATCATCTCAAAACATCAAAGTCAAGGGCACACAACTTGGTAGACCATGCTCGAATATCCAAACGTTCTGAAATTTGGATTGAAGACCGCCCATCGTGAGAATTTATGTTTTGTACTAAAAAAATACTTTTTTTTTTTTTTTTTTTTTTTTTTTTGTAAAGGTACTAGGATTCGAGGATTGAATCTCTGACCTCTTAGTCAATGACACAACTTTATGTCAGTTGAGCTATGCTCGATTTGACTAAAAAAAACACATTTACTCTTTGATATCTCTTTTCGCTTTTAATAATTACATGAGTGAGAATTAAACCATCGACCGGTGGTGGTGGATCAATCTTTACAATTCTCTCACAAATAACTCACAAATAAAAATCAATGGATACCATATTTTAGAAATGAGTATGAATAAATATAATATTATGAAAAATATTCCTTCATCCCAAGAATCTATGTTCTCCAACCTTTTCTTTCGTCGGCCTTCTTCCTAAGCTAAAGCCTATTTTTACTTTGGCCAAAGTTTCTTCAAGATTTCCATCATGCCAAAATTTATAGCCTTTTTTCTTTTTCTTTTTCTTTTTCTTTATTCGTATTCTACTGCTTCTAGATTCACTTTAATAATATACATAGGATGTAATAAAATCATCCAATATCCAATATCCATTACATTTACATCCAATTATATATATATATATAGATGATATAATTATTTGGACAATGTTGAGAAAACTTCAAGAATCCAGATATATGTAAGTTTGTGTTTGATATGTAGGCCTTGTCTTGTAAAAGTTAGTATGGTAGCATCCCACGTAAGTTTTATGGCATGTTTGAGGGTGATTTTGAAATTGTTAAAATCATTCTAATTGCAACATATTTTTTTATCATTTAATATAAAATTTGATGATATAATAATTACATTTAAAAGTGTAAAACTAAATATTAAATTAGTTTTAAAGGATTAAAGACATGTTTTGAAGTGATTTTGAACATGACAAAAGTGATTTTAACCAGAATTATTTTCAAACATGCACTGAAAAGTCTCTAAATTTCCGTAAGAGACTTGTAACTTTAGATAAGCAAACTCACATACCTAACTTTAGGCTCGGTATCCGAGTCGTAGGCTAACCCAATGAAGTGAAAGCAGGGAATAAAATTTGTTGAGCATATTTTAAAATCTCACCAAGGATTAAGGAAGGAATTGAGCCACAAAAAATAAATATTAATTTTTCCTATGAGTGTTATCTATCCATATTCTGTACGGAATGTCAGAAGAAAAACCAGTGGCAGTGAGTCATGGTAACTAATGATTGGGCTTTAGATTCATATTCAGCAAGTTTTCTCTCTGTACAGCACATGTCTTTCTATTCTATTTATAAGCCACTGATGTCTATTCTCACTCAACAAACAACAATAACACTCTTTTCTTTTTCTCTACTTTTCCTACTGACAGTTGAAATTCTCTCTCTTTTTTTTCTCTCCATCCAAACAGGAAAAAGAACAGTAGCAGCAGCAGCAGCATTAAACAGAGTTTACATTACATCCACTTATCAATTTCAAGAAGAAAATTTTGAAGAGCACAATCTACTTCGGTTAAACTATAAGTTTAGTCTATGATGCTTCGTCCCTGAGTTTTAAAAAGCGTCTAATAAGTTTATGAGGCATCAACTTTCAATTTTGTATCGAATGGATCCCTGATAATTGATATGGAATTGAATTTTATGTCTAGAAAGTCTGTGAGGACGTGTTTGGGGCACCAACTTGGAGTTAGGTGAACTGAGTTATTATAACCTAGTCCACGTTTGATCCACCGATTATTATAATCCACAGTCAGTAAAGTAACTATACTGACTTCAATAGTATTTACTATTCACGACAATTATAACCACCGACTATAATAACTCACCCAACACCCCAAACAACTCCTAAATATTAAAAAATGTTGAAACTTTCTCCTTTTTTTTCTCTCCATCCAAACAGGGAAAAGAGCAGCAGCAGGACTAAACTCAGTTGCATCCAGTGATCTCAATTAATAGAGGGAGGAATTAGATAAAGCAAAGACAGAGATTTGGGTTGAGTTTAGTAAGTCAAATCCAAGATTAAGAAGCAAAAGTAAAGGCAATGATTGAGAAAGAAAGCTCCAAAGTAATGGAGTTCTACCAAATTGTCATTCAAGTTGGTTGGTCTCTTTCTTTCCTGTCAAGTGGGGTATGAAGAAAATGACCAGCAATTGGGGGAAGAGGGAAAAAAAGGAAATTAAAAACTTAAGAGTTGTGAGTGGGGACATGAATGGCCATGAAAGAAAGAAGAAAACATACCATCAAGCAAGTTGGCAAAAGATGGGACCAACTTTGAGGGAAAAATCAATCTCTTTCCAATCTCTTTCAAACTCCCAACAATCAAGAAAAAGATAGGGATAAGATGTTAAAGCTAATATACAGAGCTGTCAATATGCTATACCCATTTAATGAATGGCCCTTGTTTGTTTATCTCCACATATGACTAAATCTTCTTGTGGGTCACATTTCATCATTCTATCCCAAACCCACTTTCCCTCTTTCTCTAGGTCACCCAACCCTATTATAGGTACATAACAGGAGAATAATTTCTTTTCCATTGCTTTTTTACCTTTTTTTTCTTTTTTTTATCCTAGTTCCTTATGGAAGTAGATTAACAAGAGAACAAAACTTCCAAGATTCAAGTCAAGAAGTAGACATGTAACAACAACATAATATCCAAAATCAACTTATTTTGAATTCATAGACAGTGCAAGAGATATTACATAAAAAAAGGAGCCTTAAAGTTGCTTCTCAATCTCAACTCATCATTTTGGCAGAACAAACTAGTTGATCTTATTTCGTAACTGTTATTTCGACAAAATTTTTTGTTAAATACCTTGAATTGCAAGATCTATAATCTTGAGTTTTTAGCTGTCTCGACAATATACAGATCAATGAAACTTACATTACTATTTGAACAATAATATGTAATATGGTAATGAAGTTGGAAAGGCAAATAAGCTGTGTACTTGGAGGCAAGGAGGCAAGAATCTTGTATCAGATATACACAGAGAACAACAACAATCATGGTTTCCACCATATCTGCGAATGATGCTTTGCAATGAACTGAGGAGGGACCATTGCTAAACTGATAAACACGCATAGTTTCACTTGTCAACCTGTAAACATCAGCAAAAGAAAAGACTGTCAACGACAGCTACGTGACCGAGAGACACTTGCGGTATCAGATTCAAAAAGAGGAAGGCAGTTTTAATTCCATAGGTATTTGTCTTTCAATTTGGCCACTGTGCATCTACATTCGAGACTATGACTCGTAAAGAGAGCCACTTGAAAGGGAAGGGACATATTGGCCGACAACTAAGTGAAGATTTTTTAAGGGTAAGGATTTAGATGAATTGCTACCCTTTGTAAAGAGAAAAAAGTAGGTGCCTATTGAGAAGATAAGGCATCATATGATCTTTGTTATTTCTTATAACCACTCATTATGTCCAAGATTGGTAGAATCCACAAAGTAAGGTTCTCAAACTTTCAACATGATTCATGCACTTCCTCTCTCTCTCTCACCTTCTCTCCCTCTGCCCCAAACAAGAGAGGCACTTTTGTGAAGATATTAGATTTGGACAATAACTGAATTACTTTACAACCGACACATATAAACATCGATTACGGGAAAAGAAGTCATATAACATTAATCGCTCATTAGTGATACAATAAGAATGATTGGTAAGACTTACCCAAATTGCCATTTACAATATCATTAGCTATAGATCCTCCAGTAGGGCCACTAGCAGGGCCAGGTGCTGCTACCGTTTGACTCTGCAAGACTGCTGAGGGACAAAATCTGAAAACATTTATGGGCTGCAAAACAAAACAAGTTGTGACTAGTCTGAGTTGTCACAGTTTTTGAACAAAACATCCAAAGGACAAACTCAAAACACAATCAGATCTCGAACCTGTGAGGCAGGTTGCATATGATGGAAACCCATTAGACGAGCATACTGCTCTTGCAAAGCAGGATTCTGCATCTGGTTTTGATAATTCATGGGGTTGAACATTTGAGGTTGGCATATCATAGGCTGGTTTGGCGTTGGAGCTACCGAAACTGATTGATCAACCATGGGGACCCGAGGTAATTGCATTGGGTTGTGAATTGAAGGCATTGAAGGCATTGAAGGTTGGGCCATACCCATGCCCATAGCCATTCGAGACATGTAATGTTGAACGCCGGGAAACATCATTGGCGCCATCCCGTTTGCACTTCCCATCCACATTACCTATTGAGCATTAAACAATTACAAAAAAATTGTGGCTTGTATTGTATGTAGCAAAATCAGATAGTTTTTTTTTTTTGTAGAATTCTTAGCTAAACTCATACCTGTAATTGTAATTGAAGTGACTTCAAATATTCAATAGCTTCATCTAGCATTGAAGCTTTGTCCGTCTGTCGCAGAAGGACTAATTAATAAAGAATACAAGATTCAGGTAGACTGAAAATTTTACAAACCCAAGTTGAATTAATTTGTTTCGATCATTGTTAGTTCCAGCTTGAAGTTGACATAAGTTTAAGTAAAAAGAAAAGGGAAATTTTCTCGATACGTTTTCTCTTGTTTTTATCAAATTATCAAATAGATCAGACTATTATGAAGGATAAACCAGAAAAGTTATAGTTGAACTTTTCCATTATCAGTAGTAAAGTTGCAGGATGCAAATACCTTATTACAGTGTGGTATAAGTTCCTGTAGTGCTTTCATCTTTTCATTTATCCTTTCTCTTCTCCTCTGCATTACAAGTAAGCTCTTTACATAAAATTCAAAATAGAAAAAAGATTGGTAAATGGGGAACTTTTGATATCCTACCCTTTCTGAAAGGTTATGCACTTCAGCAGCACGAGTCCTGCGAGAAGATCCGGATCGTGGAGCTGCCTTGTTTCCCTCAGCAAATTCGAGTTCAGCAGTCTACAGAATGTTTTATACCATTATGTTCACATTTAGAAAGTAACTAAAGGGCTCCATGATATAAAAAATGCTTAAGGTTAATAGTTTTACCTCGCTTTGGCACTCGGATTCTTCTCCGTCTCGGCCTTTTCTTTTGTTGCTATTACCTCCAGTAGATTGTCCAATTGTCCTACTTCTATCCATACTACTTCCCGAACCGCCTGAGGATGAAGTTGCAGTTGGATCCATGGTCTCAGTTTTGCCTCTCTCACCTTGTGGAACCATCTTATTCTTTCTGTTATCTTCCTTGGAGAGACCCGCAGATAAACAAGCATTTCCAAAGCCACTCGTTGAAGCCCGGCTCACATCGAGGTCGTTTGAATTAGGAACTTGGTTGCTTCCACAGTGGCTTGAACCAACTGTCATTGCTGAACAATCTCTACCCTCTCCTTGTATCAAGTTTCCAGACTCTCTCCCCCCATTTGATGATCCCATGTCACCCTTCAAAGGCACAGGAACTTGAGAAAAGTTCACCATTTTACCTAAATCTCCTAAATCCTTGTTCTGCCGCGTCGAATCTGGAAACTGAAATCTCGGAGGAGGCATTGTGTTTGTAGGAAACTCCGCAAGAGCTGCAGGATGCTTCGAATTCCTCTTCGGCGAATTCCCAAAAGTTACATGAGTAGTAGTATCAAAGGCACCAAATCTTGTATGCTTGTCATCTTGGAAATGTTTGATAGGCTGCTGCTTAACAATCTCAATAGGATCAGCTGGCGGCAATTCGGAGAAAAAATTCGAACAAAATTCCTTTTCGAAGGAATCCTCAAGCGGATCTTGTATCCAGGAGACTGTTTCATCATCTTGAATCAAAATGCTTGAATTCCCACAAGACACATTATTACTCCTATAAACGGGCTGATTCTGTTTCTGAAATTGTCTTACTTCATTAGCAATCAAACTTGGTTTCCTACCCTTTTGGCTCTGCAAAACCACTTGCCCATTTCTCCATAAAAGCTCCACAAGATCATCATTTTCAGGTCTGCAAAATCCCCATCCAAGCTTAAACACAAATACACAAAACACCAATTTTTTTGCCCCCTCTCTTGAAATTTGAAACAATTAGAAAGAGAAAGAAAGTGAAAGAGAGAAAGCCAACCCCATTGGTTTCTTATGGTTGCTTGGAGGAAGGTCACCCTCAAAATTCCAATCAGGAAAACAATAATTCATGGCTGCCTTGAAAGTTGAAACAGAAACTCTGTCAAAGATGAAACAGTAAGGTTAAAAAAAGGAACCCTTCAAAATTTCAAATTAGGATAATATTCTGATTACAACAACAAGCTCTATTCAATACTTTGATGCAACAGAAAGTAGAAAACAAGAAACCCCCACAAATTATTCTACTAAACCCACAAAATCTAGTTCAGCAATTGACCAAGAAAAGAAATAATTAATAAAGATCTCCTGTCCCCATTCATTAAAACCACTCAGATTAAGCAAAAGCAATATTTAATGACACTTTCAATTAAATAATGTACTTAAAATGATTAGAAAACACCATTAAATCAAACCTTCCAAACAGAGAAGAGGGAAGAGAATCTTCAAGAATTCATGAGAAAGAAACAGAGAACTCAAAGAAGTGGGAAAAAAGAGAGGTTGTCTGTCTAGTTTTGGCAAAATCACATACAGAAATTCTCTTCCCCACGAACCAAATCCATTATTTAATATTATCACAATTCAATTCACAACAACTTTAAAATAGATAAAAGACACACAAAGAAAAGGGGTTTAAAAAAAAGAAAAACTCAAACTACCCCATGGAAAAACCAAGAAAATCAAGCAAAAAGAACCCCAAAAAGGGGGAAAAAGCAAATTGAGAAATACCCATGAGCCAAAAATTGAAGAAATGGAATAAAAACCTGAAGAAATTCGAATTCAAAGCTGAGAGAAGGCTGAAAATGGAAGTGAGCCTTTGTTTTTTGTTTTTCTTCTGTGTAAATTAATTAGAACACTCCACAGCCAAAATGCAATGGAGCAAAATGAGCAATGGACCAAAAAGGATTTAAAAAGCAGTGGTGAGGGAAAAGGACGTCACAAACAGAGGTCAGAGCGAAAGATTCGGTACTATTAAGCAATAGAAATTGAGCTATTATGGAGGACACGTGGCGAATGGCTAATGCGTCTGTGATTTTCTTGTAGGACCAACAGGGGAGCTTCAAGATCAATTTCCATGGGAGGAGGAAGCTTAGCTGACTGGATTGGTTTTTTATTTATTTTATTTTTTGGATTTTGGATTATAATAAGAAAAATTATAAAAGATGTTAGAGAGTAAAATAATTAAAAATAGAGTACTTTTAAAAAAAATTGTGAATATGACAATTTCAATCCCTAAATAATATGGTCTGATAGTTTATCGTGAATAGAAGTTTATTGCTGATAGTAGTCTTTTTTATAGAATTTTATCAGTGATAATAGTCTATCATTGATTTTTTTGTCATATTTAAAAAAAAATGTTAAATTTTATAAATTTTGTAATTATTTTGAGTCTTATTACTGTTTGTGCAACCCGTTCAAGAGATTTTTTTTAAGAGCAAAAATCTGAAATTGGAGGAAGGGGTGTGCCAATGCCATGTGTGCAGTGGGAGAAAAAGCTGTTTTTTTTAATATGTTTCAATGATGAGAAAGAAAGAGGAGACAAATGGGGTCAAAACAACAGTAATGACAACTCACCTGCTGATTTTTAGCATATTGGCCAAGTTATTATCTTTATTTTTTCCTCATTCATGTGATTGTCCGGACCAGTTTATATTCGGCTACAACTACCTTCGAACTTCACTATATTTTTTTTTTGTTAAGAAAATTCGTACTACATTTATTTACGCGCGTTCGACTATTCTCACTAGACAACCACCACTAGATTCTACTACATTTATTTGTCAAAAAATAAATTTATAGGATATTAAATCCTAGATAGATGACCATCATGACTTTTAACTCAACTTTCTCAAGATAATATTTGGCTGCATATTGGTGTGTAGGCACCACCATTAAAATATTAACACCAAAGAAAAAGAAAACAAATCTGATCATTTTCTATCCCCTCTCCTAACCGTCAATAATTTAATGGTGGTGGATAGGAAGATCAACTACACACCCTATGCAACCAAGTATTATTCTTTTCTCTAAGTCTTTTATTATTTACTTAAATTATTTATCTAAATTAAAATATCATATTGGTCTTTATATTTTGAATCTCGTTATATTTTAATATTTGTACTTTTGAATGTCCAAATTTAGTTCGGGTGCTCTCAACAAATCTTAAAACGAGTTCATATGGTTAGTTTATTGTTAACTTTTAAAAAAAAAATCTCTATTAATTTTTCATCTATAAATTTTGGAACTATATTCACATTATTATTATTATTATTATTATTATTATTATTATTTATTTTTTTTATTTAACCAAATTTGATATTAAAAAAAATTAAACTAATTTAATTTTAAGATTTATTAAAATTACTTACTAAATTTCGAGGGGCTGGTTGCACAAACAACAATCAAGCCCAAAATAATTGCAAATTTAACAAAATTTAAAACATTTTACAAATATTACAAAAAATAGTGGCTATCACTGATAGAAGCTATCGTTGATATATGACTGTCATTGATAGACTAAAATTTTATAAAAAAAACTGAGGTAATAGACTATCAGCGATAGACCATACTATCAGTGATAAAAATTGTCATATTTGTAATTTTTTTTAAAAAAATATTACATTTTTAATTATTTTACTCTAAATTGACATCTGTTGCCATTTTTTAAATTTCGAGACTTGAAAGTAACTAAATTACAATGCGATTTAGAACATTGAACCAAAATAAATAATATTTGAATCAGTTTATCTTTATCTATTGAATGATGGATTTATTTTTTTGGGGTTTCACATTTTCTGTTCAATCGTTCTCATTTCTCCAAGTTTGATGACAAATCCCATATTGAAATTGTAGGTGATGATACTTGTTTCTAACTTTTAACATTTAAATAATGTCATGTGGGAAGTTTAAATCCATGACATTGATGTTAGTGCTTAAAAAATAAAAAGTTGATTAACCCTTTTATATGATGTTTATGCCAAAATTGCCCCTTTGATTTTGGATATTAAATATATGTGATAATGTAACTTTAGGAATATATGATGTGACTTGGTGTATAATTTTTTGCATATTTGATTTGACTTTAGAACTACTCTTATCTAAATTGTTAAAATTATAAAAGTCAAGTAGTGTTAAAAATATAATAAGTTTGAAATTGTCCATGTTAGGGGAAAAGTTTAAGAAGAAAATCTTCATAGAAAACAGAGAAAGCAAAATAGTAAATATATCATCCATATCAATTCTCTTTTTTTTCAACCTACCTCCTTTTGGACTAAATATTTGTTTAATATAAAACTCCATGTTACTAATAAATGTAATCATTTCCAAAACTATAGAAATAGAGAAATATTCTTATCCGACCAAGTTAATTACTACAAAACTATGCGATAAAAATATTAAATTTTTAATTTTTAAAATGGTGTTTTTTTTTTTTTAAATATATATGGATAATTTTATGTTGAACAATAAGCCTCTACTATCCTTATATTTTGATTTTGACATATTTTAATATCATCTACGAAAAAATGAATGAGAGTTTATTTGAACTCAAACTAAAAGTTATGCCCACTTTGGACCACCACCACTTTAATTGATAGAGCTAAAAATGTAGAATTATCCTTTTATTTTTAGAAAATTAGACATGACGTGTGGACAAAAGCTAATCTCGAAACTTTCAATACATTAAATTTGGTTAGAAATCAAATGAAGGTAACATTTTTAATACAGGAGTTTGAGATTTATAGCTAAATAATCGTCATAAATCTATCTCAACAATTGACATATCGCCTAGTAATCATGAGGTCTTAAGTTTAATCCACTACCAATATGTTGTAAAAAAAAAAAAAAATCGATTTATACATGATTTTTTCTATATGGATTGAGTTTTTTTTTTTTTTTTTTTTTAAAAAAAATTTTTTATATTATTAATTTATACAAATTATTTTTTAGAAGGTTGGAATTTCCGATCTCTTAGTTTATGACACATGTTTTATACAACTTGAGCTATGCTTATATTAACTATACCATCTTAATCTAGTCATATACTTAAAATATTATTAATCTTTGGTTCATTTTACGTTTATTTCTATTATCTCAATAAAAAAAATGTCAAACCGAACATAGTTCACTTGACATAAAATTGTGCCTTTGACTAAGAGGTCGGGGTTCAACCCCCACCCTGCATTAATTAAATATCTTTGCAAAAAAAAATTGGTCTGGTTGCACAAAGAACAATTAGGCCCAAAATAATTGCAAATTTAGCAAAATTTAAAACATTTTGCAAATATGGCAAAAAATTAGTGACTATCACTGATAGAAGCTATCGTTGATATATGACTATCAGTGATAGACTAAAATTCTATAAAAAAAATTGAGGTGATAGACTATTATCAGCGATAGACCATACTAATACTATCGGTGACAAAAATTGTCATATTTGTAATTTTTTAAAAAAAATGCTATATTTTTAATTATTTTACTCTGGAGGTTACAATTTTTCAAAAAGATTTGTTATTTTTTAAGTATTTTGTTCTTTCTAGAAACCGAAATTAAAAAATATATATATTTAGTGCTCTGATATAAGAGATATATATATTTTATATATATTTTTTTAAATAATATATGAAAAGGGAAATTGAACTTGAGACCTCTCGCTCATAGTTCATATATTATGTCGGTTGAGCTATATGACAACTTTGATATAAAATATTAACAATACAACTCCTTGTAAGAAATTCCTCATCACAAAACTGTGTTTCTTATCTGTTTTCCCATTTATTAGGACTGCCAATGGAAAAAAAAAATACCACAATTTCAACAGGAAAAAAAGGACATGTCATGAATATAAGATATTTTCTCAGGTGAAAAGGAAAGTAAGACAATCCACAAGTTTAAAGCGTGGATGTTGAAAAAAATGTCGAAGTCTGAATTTTATGAAAATATCGATAACATATCGATGTCGACAGATATTTTCAGAAAAATCTTAACACCAAAAAAATAAAAAGTTATTTAAATTAACCATTTTATCGATGTTTAAATGAGTTGAAATACTTATTATAATATTAAATTCACATTAATTACATTTTTTCTAGTAGAACAAAAATAGAGTAAGGAGATTTGAACTTTCAATCTCAACCGAAGAAGTACATGTTAGGTACCGTTAAGGTATGCTCACTTTGACGCTAGTTTTGTAAATATTTCATCGATTTTTTACGGTATAATGAAAATGTCAAATTAACCCTTTTT
The DNA here is from genome assembly GCA_028017165.1 of Herpetospermum pedunculosum. Lineage (NCBI taxonomy): Eukaryota > Viridiplantae > Streptophyta > Magnoliopsida > Cucurbitales > Cucurbitaceae > Herpetospermum > Herpetospermum pedunculosum. The sequence goes on from CM051522.1 coordinate 80,527,444, forward strand.
ATGTTGATGCGAACCCACAAACATGTGAAAATGTCTGACATGTCTGAAAAAATAAAGTAAAAAAGGATAGAGAGAAGAGAAGAAGAAGTCAGAAGTGAGAAGTGAACTAAAAATGTTGCATGAATGTGGGGGAGTGAGTGAAACTAAATTAAATGCTAATACACATATTTTCATATCTATTGAACAATAATTTAGAGCTTCTCAACTGGGAAACCAATAACAGGTTTGATTTCTGAAGCCAAAGAGCGAAGTTCATTGTTTTCTTCTTTGGAGATTCTCCAGCCCAATGCACCTGCAAATTCAATAGCTTGTTCTGCATTTTTGGCTCCCGGGATCGGCACCACGTTTTCTTGTGCTATTAACCAGTTCAACACTACCTGATGATGACAAATAACATTTTGATTCTTACCAAAATTCGGCATTGTTACGAAAAAGGCGAGATAGAGATGACAAATAAAGAAAGAAAATTACATAAACATATAAATTTTACGTAGAGGAGAAGAACTCAACTCAAATAAAATCCGTTCTCATCACATAAATATGATTTTTCTTGCTCTAAACTTGTCACGGTAGACTTTCGATTCGCGATGTCATAAAGAATTCGAGTCGCTCAGATATGACAAACACAAATGAAGAATTTGAGAGTGCTTATAGATTTTCCTAAATGCTGAGACTAACCATTATGAAGCTCTCAGAACATGACAGCAGAATAACCTATATGTATATGCATGTGTTGTGTACTGTATGTAGAAGATACAAATCTATATTGACTTGCTTGTGTTAATGAATGTGTGAAAACTATTTTTTTTTAATAAGAAATAGAAGTCCAATAGAGATTGGATTTTGAATTTTGACCTGATAGAGATTTTATATATACATGATCAAAGAATTCAATGCTGCAATAGTTTAGAGGAAGACAAAATAGATCAAATTGGTTTTTTCCACATCTCAGAACTTATTGTAACCTTGTAATTATTTTCACATTGAGGTTCTGTTCAACTTAACTAATTGATGACTTATCAAAAGAGCATAAATGGGTGGTAATTGGAATGTACTTCTTTCCTTGAGGGCGGAGTTTTAAATCCCCCACCCCACTTGTTGTTTTGGAATGTACTTCTTTTCTTGAGGTCGGAGGTTCAAATCCCCCACCCCACTTATTGTTGAAATCAAACAAAAAATTAATGGCTTGAGTTTCATTAAATGAAACAAAACAAAGTTATATATGTAATATGATATTGTGATGTGAAACGAGCAAGTGAGACATATTTCAAAGTCAAATTGGGAGGCATAGACAAGAGAGAAGAGGAAGCAACCATGAGCACGCAAACCTGATCTCAAACTAATGTACAAAATAACAGACCGACAGCTTTCTATTTAAGACATGAACTTTTAAATTACAAATTTAGTTCTTAAACTTTTAGATTTGTGTCAAATAGGTGTATGAACTTTTAATTTTGTGTCTAATTGATCCATGAACTTCAAAAAGTGTCTATAAATCCCTCAATTTTCAATTTTGTGTCTAATACGACATTGATCTATTCAACATTTTTTAAAAAATAAAAAATCTACCAGACACAAAACTGAAAGTTTAATGTCTTATTAGTCACAAAATTAAATTTTATGGCCTCGTTAATTTTAAAAATAAATTGAAAGTTCAGTGATCTATTTGACCTTTTTTAAAGTTTAGGGACCTATTAGACACACAATTGAAAGTTCAGAGATCTACTAGGTACAAAATTGAAAGTTCAAGAACCAATTAAATATAAGTAAAGGAACTAACTTGTGTGGGTGTTTTATTGTAGTTCTGTCCTATGTCACGTATCCGGTTGAGTAGAGGTTGGAGCTGCATATTAAACAAATGCTTTAGAAATAGAGTGAAACATGTTATGGATTTGTTCAAATTACTTTCAAGAATCTCGACCTTCGTTAAAAACTCTGGAGTATAGATTCGGCCTCGAGGGCCAGTTGGAGGATTTTCGGGAGTGTACTTTCCCGTTAGAACGCCTGCATAAATTTACATAACATGTTACTCATCTCCCAACTAAGATGATCAATCTCAGAGAAGGAAGTTGGAATAAGCAAACAAAACAACCAATTAACAAACAAAACTGTATGCAATATGGAAGATTATTTCCTTTCAGCCAGATGCATAAATTGACAGTAATAAGGTAAGTTAAGTCAGCTCAAAGTTGAATGGATGGACTTACCTTGAGCAATAGGTGAATAAGCAATTAAGGTGATTCCGAGTTCGTCGCAGGCGGCCTTCACACCGTTCTCTTCTGGTAATCTGTATATCAGGCTATAATTCACTTGGTTTGAAGCTAGGGGAATACCTCTTTTCTTAAGCTTCTCATGAGCTTCTCTAAGTCGCTTCTCTGGATTTTAAAACCGTAGTGAGTGACAAGTTTTAGAGCATGTTTGCGAGTGATTTTGAAACGATTAAAATCACTTTTGTCATGTTAAAAAATACTCTCGAACAAGCATTTAGTCATTCAAAATCTATTTTGACGGTATGAAAATCACGTTTAAAATTATAAAACCAAACATTAAATTGATTTTGAACGTACCACTGTAATTTGAAACACCAACAGCCTTCACAAGTCCCTGCTCAACAGCATCTCCAAGACCATCAATATACCCTGAAAAAGGATTTTCTTAATGAACTAAGCTTCTTCTTAATCTGAATGATGACATAAAAACATATGACCCCACAATCTTTATGCAGTCAAATGTTTAGAAAATTCAAGCTTCAGGTGTGAAGAACCTTCATTTCCCCATATTCCAGGCCTGAAAGCCAAAATCAATGAGTTAGGAACTATCTAGTCAAAGCTACTAGTAAAAGAAGGTCATTAGAGGAGTCAACAGGCACAGACCAATGAAGTTGATACAGGTCGACCGATGCAAGACCAAGGCGAGAGAGGGAATCCTTAAGGGCGCTTATGACACTTTGACGACCAAACCTCCACGGCAAAGCAGCAAATTTTGTAGCAACTGCAACCTCAACTCCTGGATCCTTCGCCTTCTTTTCTTTAATAAATCTGCAGCAACATTGGGAAGTCTTAGAAGGATATCGATAAGTATACATAAGTCTAGTAGTATGCAGGGAGGGATAAAAAGGGGAAGTCCCAGGGGAGTTAGTTTGAGAGTGATTTTGAAATGGTTAAATACACTTTTTTCATATTCAAAATCACTCCTGAACATGCTTGTAATCAATCATAATCGATTTCCATAGTACGAAAATCGCGTTTAGAAATGATTTCGAATGATTGAAGACAGGTTCGAGAGTGATGTTAAACAAGATAAAAAAGATTTTAACCATTTCAAAATCACTTTCAAACATGCCCTAATCGGTACATAGCAAGTGGTTGTTTCTAAGACACTAAATCAATATTCAAATGTACCTTCCTAGAAGAGTTTCTGAACTTATAGCACCTAACGAGAACTGTCAAAGAATAAGATTATTGCACTTCAATTAGCTAAGATCTTTTATGGAACATAAAGACAATAAGTGAAGATAACAGTATATTATATCCCACCGAGGAGCCATAAACTTCAGCGGTGTCAACGAAGGTAATGCCACGGTCAATGCTGGCATTAAAAGCAGCCTTAGCAGCCTTCATCATCCTATCTGAATCACCCCAAAAAGAGACATCAAACATGAATATACTCTACCACTATCCAAAACATTAAATCAATCAAAATATTAGTCACCAATGTCCTAAATCAAAATTAAGAGGAATTAAACTATTTTTTTTTTTTTAGTACATTGGGGGTGAGGGGATTCGAACTACAAACCTCTTGGTCGTCAACACGTACATATGCCAGCTGAGTCATGCTCGCTTTGGCAAGGAATTAAACTACTTATGAACTGTTCCATAGCAATCTGATCTGAAGACTTTATAGAAATATTTTATGGAACAGCTGTTCAGATCACTAGGACGAACTGTTTAAAACTGTTTAAAACTATTTTACTCCTTACTTTTACAAGAAGTTCTTCCAGTCTCAACTTCTTCCATCAATATCAACAAAATTTATACATGTGGGACTAAACTAATCCTTTGAAGGATTTTTGAAGCACTTCTTCGAGGAGTGCTAATAAAGTGTTTACTCTAAAAAATATTTTAAAGTGATTTTACACACTATGAAAATCTTGAAACACATTGCCTGAAAGTGGTTCTTATAGTTTCAAAAGTGAAGCCCAAAAATACTTTTCACCGCTCCAAAATGGGTAATGGTTGGAAATGATCCAAGAAATTTTGGGTTATAGAAACTGACCCTTTCCTACAAAATAGTTTCCATGCTCTTTTCGGGTGACGATCCCGGCCGGGAAGGAGACCGGGAAACAAGGAACTGACCATTTTTTTTACAGTTGGTTGATCTCCTTTTGTTTCCTCGTCACAATCCCGACCGCGAAGGAGACTGGAAAACAAACAATAAGACTTGTGTTGCCATTCTTTCTTTCGTGTTTTTTCTAGGACCGAGAAGGGGCATGGAAACTATTTTTTAAGAAATGGGTCAGTTTTCTATAACCCAAAACTTCTCCAATCATTTCCAACAATTACCCATCCAAAATCATACCAAACACATTTCTAGTCTCTTATCCTAGAAATTTTAGAAAACAAGCAGCTCAAATGTTCATATATCTATAATCTACAAACTCTGAAGAAAAGAAAGAAAAGAAAACAGAGAATTAATCAAACTCAAACTACATCATCAAACAATTAGCTCCCAATTCAGTGAAGAAATTAACAATCAATCTCAAAAGGGGTTTTCGAAACTTACCATCCCATTCAAAGTTATTCCAATAGCTGTTGTCTCCCCAAGACCAAGCTCCAATTCCAAGCCTAGCCACCTTCAGTTCAGAACCGCCCAACTTCACCTTCTCTTCCTGTGATGACAAGGTGCCATAATCCTCAGAAGCCACAGCTCTCACTCTGTAAATCCTACTGCGATTCATAGGCGAAATTGAAAAACAGGCGAAACTCAAGTGCACAGCCATGGCTACGGAAGCGCGAAGTTCAAAGAGAGCCGCCCGATTGAAGCTCTGAAAGAACCCAATAATGGCGGAAGTAACTCAGAATTCGACGGAAAGACTATTCACAGAAGAAATGTGAGACTGATTTGTTCTTGAGAAAAGTGGTTGGCCCAAAAGCAGTTGGTTCTGTGGTAGAACACGATGGTGCTGTTGAAAGCACGAATTTGCTTCGTGGTTGAAATGGGTATTAGTCATTTCAAGTTTCTGGTTAGATTAGATTAGATGACAGAATTCTGTTTTGTTTCGTTTCGTGGCTTTAATCGTTACCGGTCGTACTGCCATTTATTTTATGAGTAATATTTTTCTTTTACTAAGAAAATACAAAACTGACGCTAAATTTTACAAAGTTAGCATGACTCAACTGACATATGTGTGTTGATGACGAGATATGTAGTTTGAATCTCTCACCCTCAATGTAAAAATTCTGATGGATCTTGAGAATCAGAAAATAGTGTTTGAGGTGCAGTGTTGTAAAGTTTGGAAATTAGAAGTCTGTGTTTGAGGTGTAGTGCTCTAAAATGCAAATTTCGTCCGATGGCTGATTCAAATGTCATATTGAACCAATACTATTTAAACAACCGTGAAATAATTTTACCTATTCCCTTGAAATGCTAAAGCAGGCCCAAATATTATTATTATTATCGAGAGATTCAACAGACCCAAATTATAAAATACTTAAAAATAATCTACTCGCAAACTTAATATATTATAATCCGAACTTACAAATTACAATGAATTACAATTTATCTCTTCCATTCATTATAACCCCAACAAATTTATGAGATATATTCCTACTATCCGGTGATTATCTCGTGTGATTTAGGGCTATATCTTGAACTACATTGTGGATTTAAAATTCGAAGCCTAGGACAAAAACAAGTTTTGGATTTAAAATTCGAAGCCTAGGACACAAACACATCACTGAATTTCAAAGATTCGGTAGCCCAATGTGCATACTTCTCGAAGTTTGTTACATTCTATCAACATTTTTAGGAAAATATTTATATGCCTTCATATGTGTTTTATGTGAAATTAGTGAAACTTGAAACCACCGTGGGTTATTCAAGATCTTACTTAGTAAGTTTTTTTTTTTTGTTAATTGTTTTTTAGAAGTTTTTAAAAATGATGGTAAATTTGAAAACCCCCCTTTATCCAAATAAATTATGTTCTTAAAATGCAACTTCTTTATGTTAGTAGTTTTAGGGTGGTAAATTTGGAACAACTATATGTTACGACAACAGGCATTAAGATGTCACGATGCAAATTCCGTCGGATGCATATGCTATTCTATTGTAGATTCATATTGAACCAATACTATTACGGTCCTTTATCGTGTTATTAAAACACGTGAAATAACTTTACTTATTCCTTTAAAATGCTAAAGTAGGCCCGAATATTATTATTATTGAGAGATTGACAGACCAATTTATAAAATTCTTAAAAATAATCTACTTGCAAACTTAATATATTATAATCCGAACTTATAAATTACAATGAATTACGGATTATCTCTTCCATTCAGGTTGGTTATAACCCAAACAAATTTATGGGATGCATTCCTACGATCATGAGTGTTGGTGGTGAGGGCTATATCTTGAACTACATTATGGATTTAAAATTTGAAGCCTAGGACACAAACACATCACCGAGTTTCAAAGATTCTGTGAATTTGAAGTCCAATGCATACTTCTAAATACATCACCGAGTTTCAAAGATTCTGTGAATTTGAAGTCCAATGCACACTTCTTGGAATTTTCTACCTTCTATCAACATTTTTAGAAAAATATCTATGTCTTCCTATGTGTTTTATGTGGAATTAGTGAATCTTGAAACCTAGGCTGGTGGGTTATTCAAGATCTCATTTCAAGTTTTTTTTTTTTTGGTTGGTTTTTTAGTAGTTTTTAAAAATGATGGTAAATCTAAAAACCTCGTGTTTATCCAAATAAATTATTTTCTTAAAATGCAAGTTCTTTTTGTTAGTAGTAAATCTGAAAGAACTGTGTGACGACAACACGCATTAAGATGCCACGATGCAAATTTGGTCGGAGGCAAATAATGCTCCTAATTTAGCTGAGGCTATCTTCAAAAGGGATTTTCATTGTATGTGTTGGTCTGTGACCATAATGAAGAAACCAATCAAATCACAGCTGACTAAGGTTGAAGAAAGGCTCAAACGCACTCTAAACTCTAAACCGTTAAACTTTTGTGTCAATTGAGTTAGGTTGGATTTGACAACAACCTTATTTTTATATTAAATTTAATGTTATAATTAAAATAAATAAAAAAATCATGAAGGAGTTCGGCAAACAACATGAAGTTGACCCATGGGAGTCGATCAAGCAATGAGAAAATTGACCATCAAAGTTTCGACCGTTTCGTAAGCAGTCACGCCGCAATCAGGATCTTAGTCGTAAACAATCATAATCATCCGACTTAATAAATGAAACAGACAAATGAATGACCAACGATCATATGTGTTAGAAGTGTTAGAAGTGTTAGAAGCCTAATATAATGGAAGGGTGAATGAAGGAAATAGTAAGCTAATCATTCCAAACAAAATTTATTCTCCATACTTAACCATTTTTATTAATGACTTGATTCGGAGATCATGTGGCCTAACACCACAACCAATGCTAGATCTTATCTCATATTATTTTCGACACACAATTTAAGTATGAACCAAAAAAACAAAAAAAAAAAAATTCGAATTTGCATAGATGTTTTGAAAACAACACAATCAAGATTTTCCCAAAATAATAATAAAAACATTATTTTATCTTCTTAAATCTTAACTTATAATAAATGCATACTAAATATAACATTAATTGTTTTTTTATATTTTTTTTTGCAACAATATTTTAATTAATGCAAGGATTGATTATCTTTTAGTAAATTACACAACTTTATGCAATTAATGAATGAGGTTCGATTCTACCTAAATTTTCAAAAAAAATTATCAAACAATAACTTTGTGCAACGGGTGAGAGAGTGCATCACCTAGATAGTCCAGATGGTTGATTGATCCCGCACCTGTGCAAATAACCACACACGGGACATGAACTTTCAAAATAATTTATCAAACAACCACTTGATGCAACCACGGGTAACACCTAGATAGTCCAGAGTGGGGTTGATTGATCATGCACCGGTGCAAACAATCACGTACGTGCAGAAATTTAAATGCATTATTACCGCCCAAATTTTTGTTTTTGGATATTTAGTTTTTAAAAACTAATTTTCATAAAATATATATATATATATATATATTATTTTTTTATTTTAAAAAATCAAAGAAAAGAAAATTATGGAATTTCTTTTTAAAAACTCCTCGTTATAGCCCCATACGGGTACGGATTCGCGGTGGAAAACGGACTCTTGCCGCCTTCCCAAAAATCTCTTATAAATACTCTCTCAATTCTCTCATCATTCTTCCCTCGTTTTCTTCTTCTCTCTTTGATCTCTTCACGCGACTCGGTTTTCTGCGTTCTGGTGAGTTTTTTCTTCCTTCTGAATTCTTGATCCATTTCCTTTTCATTGTGTTTTTGCCTTCTGGATTTGTTTTCTCGGTTCGTGTTTTTGTTCCTTTGATTTCTGGTTTATGTGTATTTGGTTTGATGATCGTCGGCAGATTGATCGTTCTGTTCAGGCATAGATAGGGTTTCTTGTAAATGGTTTTTTTTATATATATAAAACGCGTTTTCTCTCTGCAACGATTGGATTGTTTTGTAAGAATCTGGTATTGGGTCGTTTATTGAAGCCATGGATGAACTAGGGTTTGTTTTCTAGGTCCGTTGATTTGTTGTTTTGTATTTGGTTTGAAGAATCTGGTAATTGGGTCGTTTATTGAGGCCGTGGAAGAATTGGGGTTATGTTTCTGCAAATTGGGATTAGCCGTTTGGGATTTTTGGTTGTGACGATCCGTTGAATTTGAATCTGAACTCCTGTTTTTCGCTTCTAATTTTTCGGTGTCTCTGTTTCTTTTCTCTATAGAAACGGAAAATTATTCAATGAGGCCGCCAAAATGTTGTTGAGTCTAATAACTGTAGTATATAGATTCAAAAATCTACTAATAGCTGCCGGATACAAATCAAAGTACTTTTGCAGTTTTTCTCTCCAACATCCAACTTGGCAAAATGTGGCAAAATGTGGTGGCCTGCTCGAATAATTTCTTCTATAGAAGTCATTGATTGTGGGCGTTTGCGTTTATATTGGCTATTTTAATGACTTTTCTTGTGATCTGTGTTGTGTTGATGATGGAATTGGATATGTAATCTGTCTTTCAGATTCGGGGTTGTTCAGTTTTGTTTAAGGCTTTCATCCAAATCAAAGTTCATGGTTGAATTAGACTTTGAAATCCCATCTGCTTTCGATGCATTCGCTGACGCCAAGGATTCTGATGCCTCCGGAACAAAAGAGTATGTTCATATCCGCGTCCAGCAGAGGAATGGTAGAAAGTGCTTGACTACTGTTCAGGGTCTCAAGAAAGACTTGAGCTACGAGAGGATCCTGAAAGACGTCAAAAAGGAATTCTGCTGTAATGGCAACGTCGTCCAAGACAAAGATTTGGGGAAGGTAATTCAACTTCAGGGCGATCAGCGGAAGAACGTCTCTCAATTCCTGGTTCAGGCTGGACTTGTCAAGAAGGATCAGATCAAGATTCATGGGTTTTGAGAGCAATCTTTTTGGACAGTCTCTGTTGTTTTATGCTTTGCTTTTGGGGGTATAATGTTTTGGTTTTAGTAGTCTGTCTTTTTGTTGATTTTTTTTTCTCTTTTCAATGAATCGAATGTTGGTGTGTGATGCCAACTTTTTATCAATAAAATGTTTGATTCTGCTTATTTGCTTTGAAACATCTGTAGTCTTTAATGTGGTTTTTACTTTGAGTTCTTGCAACAAATGGGATTGGTTAAATACCGTCACACACACCGACACCGAACGACATAATGCATTGGCGCATAATCTAGTGCAGAAAGCTATAGTCGAGCAAGTTTCGTCTTTTTTTCAAATTTCATAGCCTTTGTGGTTTCGCAATTTAGTTTGTAACGAACTTATTCTTTTGAGTGTGTTCTTTGGGTTTAGAATATAAATTTGGTGTTATGTAGTTTGGGTTTCTAGTTTGGTCTCGCACTTTTAAATGCCAAATTTTAGTTCTTCTACTTTCAATAAAGCTTGAAAGCTTCATAGGTTTGGATGACGAATGACGATGATGAAGATAATGATCATGAAGATGATGAATAGTGTGTTTAGAATAACTTTTGGAAAAAAATGTTTTTTTAAATAAAACCAATTTTTCTATAAGCACTTTTGGAAAAACTATTTCTGAATCTTCACCTTGTTCAATTTTTCTACGTCCCCGGCCTTCAATCAGAGTTATGTCATGATCTTAACAAGAAGACCATCTTGTGAACCTATCCTCTCCTCAGTTTCGTCAAAATTGAATATTTCACTTTCAACAGCTATAAATATCACCCAAAACCCTCAAGAAATCATCAAACAAAACATATTCAAAATAAAAACAAACAGAGAAAACAAAAGAATCAAATATTAGCTTATAATTGATAAAAAAAAAAATTACTAATGTAAAATGCAATTTGTTAAAACAAATTTGTGTGTGCAGTTGGTTTCCTATTCAAATCCAGGCGATGCCAAACTCTTTTTCATTTTATTACTATAATATAAACTTTTTCTCAAAAAAAAAATATATAAGTTGTTTTTGTTTTGATCTAAGTTTTCATTTTATTACTACAATAATCAAGCAAATAAGTTTCATAAAGCGTTTGTAGTCCAATGGTTAGGATAATTGCCTTCCAAGCAATAGACCCGTGTTCGACTCCCAGCAGACGCATGACAAAATTTTGTTTTAAAAAAAAATTAAACTATAATAATATATAAGTTTTCCTTTTGTTTTGCATCTAATTTTCCATTTTATTACTATAAAAATCAAGCAATTGTGGTCTGTTGAGCGTTTGTAGTCCAACAGTTAAGATATTCGCCTTCCAAGCAATAGACTCGAGTTCGACTCCCAATAGACGGATGGCAAATTATGTTTAAAAAAAAAAGATTAAACTATAATAATAAATAAGTTTCTTTTGTTTTGCATCTAATTTTCCATTTTATGATTATAAAAATCAAGTAATAATTCATTGAACGTTTGTAGTCCAACGATTAGGATAATTGACTTCCAAGCAATGGACTCGGTTCGACTCCCGACATAACATAACAAATTATGTTTAAAATATATAAGATTTTTTTATTTTGCATCTAATTTTTCATCTTATTACTATAAAAATTAAGCAATTGTGGTTGTAGCTTGTTACGACAAATTATGTTTTTTTTTTAAATGAAACTATAATAATACATAAGTTCCTTTTTTTTTTTTCATCTAATTTTTCATTTTATTACTATAAAAATCAAGCAATTGTGATCCGAACGTTTCTAGTCCAACGGTTAGGGTAATTGTAATGTTTTAAAAAAAAATTAAACTATAATAAAATATATGTTCTTTTTGTTTTGCATCTAAATTTCCATTTTATTACTATAAAAATCAAGCAATTGTAGTCCGTTGAGCGTTTGTAGTCCAACGGTTAGGATAATTGCCTTCCAAGCAATAGATCCGGGTTCGATTCTCGGCAGACGCATGACAAATTATATTTAAAAAATAAATAAATTATAATAATATATAAGTTCTTTTTATTTTGCATCTACTTTTTCATTTTATTACTATAAAAATCAAGCAATTGTGGTATGTTGAGCGTTTGTAAGGATAATTGTCTTTCAAGCAATAGACTCGGGTTCGATACATGACAAATTATGTTTTAAGAAAAAATTAAACTATAATAATACATAAGTTCATTTTGTTTTGCATCTAATTTTCCATTTTATTACTACAAAAATCAAGCAATTGTGGTCCGTTGAGTGTTTTTAGTCCAACGGTTACGATAATTGTCTTCTAAGCAATAGACTCGAGTTTGACTCCGGGCAGACGCATTGCAAATTACTATAATAATCAAGTAATTGTAGTATGTCCAGCGTTTGTAAGTCCAACAGTTAGGTTAACTTTCTTTCCAGCAATAAAATAGAAGTTTGACTCCTGACAAACGCATGACAAATTATGTTTAAAAAATAAGAAATCCTTACCGAGAAGAAAAACAATTATTGAAGGAGGCTACTCATTATTCATCATAATTATAATTATCGACTTTTATTTTATGTCAATTATTTTTTGAGAGCTAATATCGACATTTATGTTATAGAATTGAACCTTTTTTTTGTGTGCAAAACTATTTAATTAATGCGGTGTGAAGGATAGAACACCGTTTGATAATAAAGCTAGGCAATACGCTAAATTGGTTTAAGAAAAAATATATAACATTTTTTTAAAAGAAGATATTAGGTGTCTAAAAGAATAAAATTTATAATTCCTTCCTAAAATTTTGAAGAAATGAGCAAAAATATTGATGTCTCTCCCAATGGTTTAATTCCTCATAATTTTTACCAACTTAGTTAGTATCATGTTACATAAACTTACTATCGAGTATCAATTATATATATTCAATTTTTACAAACGAAAAATAATATAATTGAAAAACATGTTACAACATAATGGACTAAATAATTAAAAGATTAAATTATAAATTTTGTCCCACGGATAAATTATCAATTTAGTTGTTATGGTTGTAAAAGTTCTCCCGAATTTGGGCTTAACTTCAATTTGGTTTTTATGGTTTTAGAAGTCTCGGTTTGATTTTTATAGTTTGGTTAAATAACCTCATCAGTTATTCATAAATTATATTTTACACACTTCAAAAGCCCACTTATTTTAATTAACTATAAACTCTAATACAATCAACTAACATAGTTACCAAGAAAAATGCAAAGCAAAAATAAAAAATTATGAATAAAATAACGATAGGAATGATTTTTGAAGTTTGACTAAACTATAGGGAGAAAACTAAAACTAAACTTAAATCATAGGAACTAAATTAAGACTTTTTAAAACATTAGACCAAATTTGTAATTCAATTGCCGAACGTCATCGGAGTCAAAAATATTCTAATCTCCGATTTCATTTATTGTTGAACTCAAACAATAATTATAACTTAACTATAATTGAAACATTTTTAACAATAATAACTAAATTAGAAAACAAAACTTCAATGCATAGTTCAACTCAACTAGTTCGAATCCTCCCTGCTCCATCCCAAACATATTTTTTGAACAAATTTGAAATGAAGACTTACTAGAATGTAAAAATTGGAACACCGCCTTTTCAAATTTAAGGTAAAGATTGCAAAATTTATCTAAATTTAAGGTGCAATTTAATGAAAATTAATTGAAAGTTTTTTTTATACAACTTTTGGAAATTTCTCCGAGTTAAAATTTATTGTTTCCCTTTTAATTAATTTACTTGGAAGGGTTTTGAGCTATAAATTAAAAGGATCAAAGAGAGAGAATTCCTTGGCATACAAGTTGTCTTAAAAAACCAAGTCACAAACCTTAAAGTGTCCGAATCAATATTTTAAATCTATTTTCCCACCAAATCATAATAGAAATGATATTTTGTCCTTTTGGAGATCATCTTTTCCAATTATATTTTAACGTTGTCTATTCTTGTTAGTTGAGAGATTATTTAAAATCTGTTTAATAATGTTTTTATTTTTTGACTTTTTAAAATGAAAAATAGAAAATAAAAAATAAAATTCATTCAACAAACAACTCTTTAGTAACCGTATCTTTTTCATCAAAAAACCTCTCAAATATCACATTTGAAAAGGAACTCAAAGACAAATTTCATATATATAATCACATAAAATGTAACTAGGGTTTGAATATCAAGTCACAACATGATCATAATTCAACTGTCATGAAATTGATTGTCTCGACCAATAAAATGTCAAAAGTTCGAATCTTACTATATTGTACTAAAAAAAAAATAACAAACAACATCAAACCATGAAGAATAGGTAATATTTTATTGTTCTAAACCCTAAAATTTTAAAAAGGAAAAAAAGATATGTATACAAAATTTCCTAAAAAAAAACTAACTTATAGTTTCAATATTTTATGTATCCATTATATATATATATATATATATATATATATATATACTAGTTATTTAAGTGAGCATATTTAAATAATCTTTTATTTTATGGCCAGCTGATTAACTAATCATTGAGGTTTGATTGCTGTTTTAGTCAGCAAAATATAAAATTGATTACTTAAGATTGCTCCTTAAAGCCATGCATGCAAACCCCTTCATGAAAATATCAACACTCTTTTAAACCCCTTCATGTTTGAATATGATTATAAATTTTGGTCAAAAATTAAAAAAAAAAATGTTTAATTATAATTTTTTTTAAAAGCTTCATTTTCCCAAACAGACTTTTAATTGGTATTTTTGTTAAAAAAAAAAATGGAATAGGATTCTAAAACCATTGTATATTACAGTGATTACACTACACACAAAGATCAAAATCTTTACTATATTTTATGTTCTTTTATAGACAAAAACTAATTCTTAATGCTTCACTTGACATAAACAAACTCTTAAAGCTTATCTAAATTCTAAACAGAGAGAGAATAATATATGAAAGCTTTAAATTACTTCAAGAGAGACAAGAAAGAGAGTCAATAATGGAAGTTCTTACTACTTCAAGTAAGAGAATAATAATTATAAAAAGAGTCAATTATGGCGTAGTTTTTACCACTGTCATCCACATTGTGACGGTCTCCTCGAATAATTTATCCTTTCATCCCTTCAAGTAAAAGGAGAGAACTAACCCTTGAGGTAAACAAATATAAATAGAGAGGTAAAAAGAGACCTAACCCTTGAAGTAAACAAATATAAATAGTATAGAGAGTCGGTTGTTCAAGTTTCTTAAATTTCTACAAGTTCTAAGAAAGAACTCTAGAAAGTTTACACCTTTAATTAAAAGTGAAAATTTTCTGGTAGAGATTTCTCCCTACTATCATAGTACTAGAAATTTTTCTTGGGCCCAACGACAAAGGAACGGGCATTTTCGGGGACTAGCCCGCTTCCCATTACTCGACGAGGGAAATTCCTCGCACATAAATAAGTGAGCCATTGAAGGGTGACTGAAACACCAGAAACGGCGACTACCCGAGCTAATGATAGAGATAATAACACTTTCCGGCCAGGTCTTACTATAATCAACCTCACAAATCCCACTCAATCTTTTACACCGATGTATCATACTCTCTCGACCAAGTCATCATAAGAAAATACTGCAAAATCTTTCCGAAGTGAGAGAAGGAGGGAAGGCGCGCTACAACTAACAGAAGAGCCAGCTGAAAAACGAGCTAGCAATGACTGAAGTGGTAGTAAACTTCTATGTGCTTTTTCTCTGCGCTCTGCGTTGAGACGACCCTCTTAATAGGCAGGAAATTAGAGAGAATAGAAACTTATAAATTAGCAGGTAAGAGAGAGAGAGTAGTATATATTATATATGGAAGTTTTTAAACTACTTCAAAGTAGTATGGTAGGTAAACAGAAGGGTTATATCAAACCCTAAAAAAAAAAAAAAAGAAGACAAGAGTTAAGAGTTACACAAAAGACCAGCTGTGAGAGATACACTAAATAGTAGGCTTTAAACTAAAATTCCCTTTTCATCATCATCATAACCCTTATACTAGGTATAATATTATGCCCTAAAATTTTAAACCAAACTTAAATGATCCCCCTCCTCCAATAATGCTGGTACTTATAATTACGCAGCCGGCGCAACGTCGACTCCGTCATCATCGTCGTCATCGCCACTATTTTCCCGGTACGCACAACGGACCGCTCCGTCACCGCCAGAGCCGAGGCGGGCGGTGGAGAATCCAGGAGCAGCCATTTGCAAGACAACCACCATTTTTCAAGGGAGAGAAGAAGAAACAAAAGTAGAGAAAATTCAAAGAGGTGGCTGAGGAAGAAGAGAGGAAGAGAGAAAGGAATTTATAGGGTTTTTGGCTTTAGTTTGGAGGGGACAGATCTAAGAAAGATATATAATAATTAAATTTTGAAGGGTAGATTCTTGTGAAAGAGAGCTTTTGTGGGTGGTGGAAAATAAAAATAAATATATATTTTTTCTTTTTTTTTAAAGATAGAATTGTGAGTGGCTTGAATTGAGGGAGGTTGGATTGCACAATTCTACACGTGGAGTAGGCAGTCCATGCACACTCCTAACTCCTACTGTCTCGTGTTCCTCATTTTACACCTTGGATTTATTTTATTTTATTTTTGTCTCTTTTTTTTTTTCTTAAAAAGGAAAAAGAAATAGATATTTGGTCGTGTTTTTTAGGGAGAATTTCTAGTACAGTGGTATGGAAAAACTCCATACCACTGCCTTTAAAAAAATGACACGTGGCAAAATGGTTTAAAAAAATAATATATTTAATAGTGTGGGTCCCAGTTAAACGACCATTTTGCCACGTGTCATTTTTTTTTAAAGGCAGTGGTATGGAGTTTTTACATACCACGGATGTACTAGAAATTCTCCCAGAAATTCTCCCGTGTTTTTTATTTGTGTTTGTGTCAATTTCGTCTCATGGTCTCAGTACACTTTTGAAGGCAGCTTGTTAACTATCTAATTTTTTATTTTTTAGTTTTAAAAAATTAAGTCTAAAAACACTACTTTTATTTATGTGGTGTTTTTTTTGTTTTGTTATCTAACTTTTACAAGTATTTTTAAAATTCAAGTTGAGTTTTGAAAATTAAAAAATTTGATGACCCCGTTTCATAACCATTTGGTTTTTAAAAATTATGATTCTTTTCATCTTATTATTCATAAAACATTTGAATTCTTTAGCTAAATTTTTTTTAAAAAAAAAAAAATTATAAAAACTATTTTTTTTTTAGTTTTCAACACTTTACTTGAATTTTGAAAAAAATTACAAAATGGTAGATAACAAAACAAATAAAAATGGTAGATAACAAAACAAATAATGAAGTGTGAAATTGGTGTTTACAGGCTCAATTTTCAAAAACTAAAAACAAAATAATTATCAAAACTAGACTTAGTTTTTGAAAACTTATTTTTGAAATTTGGATTTTGACTAAAAATTAGAATCTTCATCATTACACGTTGTTGAACTAAAAAAAAAAAAAAGATAAAAAAATATGGTACGTTCCTTTTAGTAAATAATTATTATCATTAGATTTTAAATAGAAAAATAATGACCTTTTAGCATTGATGAATCTTATTAGAGTCAGGTTTTGATCCTAGGACTGTGGGTTATGAACCCGCCACTCTAATTTATTATAATATGTCAGTGAGTTATGATCAGGTTGGGTTGACGTACTAGTTAATCGATTAAACTGAACTATATTTTTTTATTTACTAATATATTCCATGTCAATATATAAAATGACAACTCCTATCTAATTCTACTTGGTAATATCGTTGATTTGTTTTTAAAGAATACATATGGAATTCTTTGGAAAAAAAAAAAAAAAGAATACATATGACATTGCAATTGTGGAAATTTGAATCCTTTTAACTCATAAGAAAAACCTTAATTTAGCTAATTTTATATATATATATATATATTATATATAAAAGTTGAGTAATGTTAAACCGAGCATAGCTCAATTGGCATAAGGTTGTGTCCTTGACTAAAAGGTCATTTTATCGTAACATCATAAAGGAACGACAATCTAATTTTCTTAACTCTCTTAGTTGTTGTTAAGTCTAGAAAAATATAAATCTATTATTATCCTATAATTAAAATTTTAAAACGTTTTTAAAAGTTGGATAAAGCTAAAAAAAAAATTAACATAAACAATTTTTTTTTTTGAAACAATTAAACAATATTTCAAACCATATTATAAGATTACAAATATATATATATATATATATATATATATATATATATATATATATAATTGAAATATATGTAGTATCTATTCACACTTGTTCAAATATTTCCATGCATATGCACAATTTTCTATGCTCACCAACATTTTTTTTTTGGGGGAAAAGGGATAAAATTTATCTTTCACCAACAAATATCTAAAAAAAAAGTTATGCTAATTACCCACCCAACTCTTTCCTTTCCTCTATCTTTTTTTTTTTTTCTCTCCCCTACCTTTGTCACACAAAGAAATATTCCTCTTCCTTTATATTATTGTGTGTGAGAATTTTATATATATCAAAGATTATTTGAGCAAGAGTTGTTTTTAACACAAAAGGTATGCCTTTTCACTACAGGAAAAGTCATCTATAGCAGCGGTTATTTTGGCTTTGTGTAGTGGTTTTAGACAGCTACAAAGAATATCGCGATAATTTTACATACACTTAAAAAGACGGTGATGAGACATCAATTATGACCGTTTTTAAAAGAGTTGGAACCAAAAGTCAAAAGCATTGCAATATAGCCTTCAAATACCAACGATTAGAGGCTTCCTATTGCAACACTTTTATTATTGTTGCAAAGACCTATACGGACGTTATTTTAAACCGCCGCAATTAAAATATATATCGCTTCAATATCTCTTTTCATCACAACGGTATTGGATTATTATTGCAACAAATTTAAAAAGCGTTGCACGGTAGCGGTTTTTCTTTACATACTACAACACTTTTATAATGCTACAAGACCAATAACAATTACAATTATATTAAACCTGATTGCTGCAATATTGTTGTGAGTAGAATAGTCAATATGCTTCTAATTATACTTCTCAACCTATATTGCAACGGTTTATATTGTTGCACGATTAGTAGTAGCAATATCGTAAAGCGTCGCAATTGAGGAAAAAAAAATTAATATTGTCTTCAATAATAAAAACAGTAATAGACTTTTTGTTGCAACATTTTAATATCATTTGCAACAGTTCTTATCAAATATTTGTTAGTGTTTTTAAAATTATTTTTATTTATTGCAAAAAAAATTATATTATTTTAACTAACATTTTTTATTAGTTATTTCGGACAAATTTTTTTTCATATATTACAATGATAATGCTATTTGAATAAATATAGGCACAATATATACTTAAAAGAAATCAACTTTTCCAATGTATACAAAAATTTATAAATTAAAACCCAAAATGCATTACATTCTAATTAAAAACATTAGCAACAACAATTCATAAAATTTCAAACAAAAATTATTCAAAACAAAAATATTTCAATAAGATATACCTACGACATCTCAAAAAAAAAAAAAAACAATCGGCATAAAATTGTTTTACCACTACAAATTGAGATTCTAAAGTATTATGAGAGGAGTTGAATTAGCTTCACGCACTTGATGCATCATTTCCAATGCATGCCGTCTTGAGGATCCTAAATAATAAACAAAAAAAAAAAAAGTATATGAAGTTGCACTACACGCTCTAAATTGTTGCTATATTCAAATAATAATAATAATTAAATTTGATTAAAAAAAATAATAAAACCTTAAATGCATACATAAAATTATACCTCGCTTGGAATACTATTTGTAACTTGAGTTGAACTATTTCGCCTCAAAATTGAAAATCAGCTATATATGTAACTCAATCATTGGAAGTCTAGTGCTTTCATCAGCATTTTGCATATTATACTTTTTACGAATCTCAACTCCAATAAATCGACGCGACGCAGATTTGAAGATTTGAATGGAAGTGGGTCACAATCCCATGCCACGGATATATACGCATCCCGAATGTTGTTTACCTATAACTTGTACAAAAAAAAATCGTTTTCAAAAGGGTAAGCTCCATAATTATTTTGATTTTGGTTCACATCTCAATTTTTCCTATAAAATTTAAAACGTATTATTTAAAATATAACAAATAAAAAAATTATAATTTTATTTATAACTTATAATTATGGCAGCAGCATCATTTTCCAAATTCAACCTATAATTAATCCTCATTTTCCACATTTTATTCAACAACTTAAACTTAGTTAAAAAAAAAAAAAAAAAAAAAAATGCAAAGCAGAAGGGCTGCTTGAGAAGGTTGTTTTTAGTTTTCGGGATTTTTAAAAACAAAATCGTAATTAAATGAGTAATTAATGCTTATACAACCTTTATAAACTTGGTTTATTTTTTATTTTGTTTAGTACAACAAATTAGAGTACCGGAGATTTGAACCTCTCCGATCTCAAGAGAGAAAATACATGTCGATTAGCGGATTAGCGATTACTGTTGAGTTGTGCTTATTTTTGGTGATTTATTAATTTAATTACTATTAGGTCCTTGACTTATTCGATATTTTTTAAAATTCGCAAACATATTGTATATAAATTTAAAAGTTTAATGTTACATCATCACAAAATTCAATTTTATATCTAATGGATTCAATAATTATAAAAAATATTAAATATGTCAAAGACCTGTTAAACACAAAATTAAAAGTTCAAAAACTTATTTGACATTTTCAAAGTTTAGAAGTTCTCGATCATATAATATATTTTTTAAAGTTTAGGGACCTATTAAGCACAAACATAAAAATTCACATACTAGACTTATAATTTTTTTTAGAAAATAGTCACCCGTTAAAACAAACTAAAACAAAACAGAGGTTTCGAAAAGATCTCGAATTACATTCTCTCTAAATCGACACGAAACTTTGGGTTTAAAAATAATAATAATAAATAAATAAATAAGCTATGAAGTTGAAGTTGAAGATAACATAACATAACAAAATGAATGGGAGATAGGAATTTGACCCAGATGCAGTGGCAACAGCAAACATATTAGAGAGCTAAAGTTCAGAGGTTGGCGGGCAACAGTACTATTCCTTGTCTGTGTTGACAAGATCAGAAAATTTGCTGAAAGTACAGCCAGCTCCTTCAGTGTTGCATAATAAACCCATTCATTTTTCATGGCTATTCGGTCTCGTCCCCACGACACCGACACAGTACACCGACACAGTTTGCAATCATGGAGTTACATATAAGTCTAAATTCATAGCAAATTGAACTCGAGTATTCAAATAAATAGTATGGTTTGAGCTTTCCATGTGCATCATTCAATTCAGATAAAGCTTAAAGCAACGACTTAAAGCCATTAAATATATACCTTAGAAGAATAGATGAAACATACATTGTTTCTTTGGAGTTTTTGCACTGATGAATCTCTCTAGGGGGTCTTAATGCCAGATGATCCAGTTTTTTAAAATGCATGTTTTTTTACTTTCTCTCGTGATCAGCAAGTCTTCTCACTCTGTGAAAAGTCATTCGTACCCTTGGCTGAGCATGATTGCAAGGGAGACGACTATAGTGCCCTCGTGCTCAGCAAAGGGTACTACATACTTTTCCCTCGCCATCGTGCTCAGCGTAGTGTTGATGACGTCAACAAAGGGGCAGAAAACATACGTTTACGAGGAGAGGTCATCTATGCAAATATCCCCGTTTCTTTTTCATGATGTAACTAACCAGACTCATCTTTATAAATATGAAATGAATTTGGACATCAGCATCACTCAAAAGTAGGCTTAAAACTCAAGCACATGCAATTCCAAGAAGCCAACAATGAAGTCAACTATTCTAGATGATAATTATATATTCGCTAATTTTGCAATGCAAAGACAAAACAGGATTCTATGACATAAAAACAGCAAACTTATATTCCAAATCCAACTACCTCCTTAAGGGGTGACTTCAGCTATCTTTGGAATCTATGATGATACCCTCTAGCATCTTAGACTAAGCCTCCAAGTGGAAGACATAATTAAATATTTTTGTTGTCTCTCAGAGGAGCTGGACTTGGACTGGGCAAAGTCCACAAAACCTCCTCCGAAATTAGTAGGGCGGAGACCATTGTGAGTGTCCAGGCAGCTTGAGCGCACGTTGAGTATTCTCACGAGACAACTCTGTTTAACTCTACTACATTTGGTTGACCACAATGACCTAAAGGAAGATAAAAACAGTCTAATGTTTCAAAGTAATTCATTGGAGAGAAAAGAAACATTCCTTTCAGATCCCATTTAGGGACAGAATGACAGGTAAAAATAAAAATAACCAAGCTACCAATAGATTTGATAATACCAAAGGCTCAATCAAGTTTCACACAAGAATATGAAGTACATGAAGCATATTTCACTGCTCACTGCAACCACTATAGATCATATATAGCTGCCAAAGCATCGAGACGAAACAAAATAAATAGTATTCTAGATGTCTAAGCCACCTCACAACTGCGATGCATGAAGTAGACGAAATAAAGTGAAACGAGTACGGTTGAAATAACTTATTCATTTTAGAAATAAACTTCATAATTCACATTTAACATGAATCTTAACTTAGAAGAGTGATTGTAGTAAGTAAGTATTTACAGGAGCAACTGTCAGAGAGGAAAGAAAAGAATAATAACCAGGGACAGCAGGAAGTCTTCTTGTTAAGTTCCACCGTTGCAATAGTGGACTCCGTTGCTGTATGCATTCTTGCGTTTTACGTTTAGTCCCTTTAAGCCCCATATTCTAATAGTACGGTCATCGCTGGCCGATGCCAGCATGTGCGGGTTTGTAGGATTCCAGCTCACACAATTAACTGAACCAGAGTGACCGGGCAACGCTTCTATAAGCTCCCTGGATTCTCTTTGCCATATATATACCTACAGACAGCAAGGAAGAACCCTCAATTAGGGCATACAAAAGGGTATTTCATTTATACAGTTTATAGAAAGAAGAAACTCAAGATCCTGAAGGAAATTAGTGTTCTCATTTTAACTAAGTCACCAAAACCGTCCATCGTTCAACTAGCATCGCTCTGTTCAAACATAAATGCAGACTTCTCCCTTGTAAGGCACTACCAAGATTTATACATCTCAAAGAAAATTCTTATACAACCCACAATAAATCCTTTATCATTGACAGAGAATGTTGTCCATTACCATAAAGCATCAAAACTTCACCAAGCCCAAGATGTCGGTGTCGATGCCGGACACTGACATGCTCATATCCAAATATAACATTGTAGATAACAAACATAAAATCTAGGCAAAAAATAGAAATGGAAATTTCAAATGTTAAAAGGACAAAAGGATATGCATACCTGTGAGTCCTCACTACCACTTGCAATAAAAGCTTCCTCGAGTCCTCCGAAACAGGACCGAATAACAAACCGAGTGCGCTTATGACCTTTATACTTAGATACAAGATTTGGTTCACCTACTAAACTCCATAGATGGATTTCTTGATTCAGAAGATTAACCAGCAAGAGTTTATTATCTTTGGACAACCGAAAAGAAGTTATTACTTGATCTTCTTCGATCCATCTATCAACTTTTGCCTCCCTATCGAGAAGCAAAATTGCAGTTTCTCTGCATATAGTAATTATCTTCTTCCCATCATCCGTTATTTCTAAATCCGATATCTTCAAAATCCGTTGCCCTTTCCAAGAATCCAACTCTTTACCATCTAAATCCCACAAGCAGATACTCTTGTCATTAATACCAGCAAGTATAGACTTCCCATCAGGAATCCATCCACAAGAAACCAACCCAAAGCCAGCCTTTTCATAAACATGGAGGCACTCGCCAGAAGAAACATCCCACCGCCTAACAGCCTCTTCCACCCCACAGGTTAGCAGCTGACTATCATCGGGACTCCATGAAACCAAGGAGACAGGTTTCTGGTGGCCGGATAGTTTATGCTTTAGAGACACCTTACCATTTGAGTTTACCTACAGAACACACAGGTCCGCACACGGATTAGATTAGATAAGACAAAGCAGATAACAATAGTGGCATTGATACACAGGGTACTCTGTGATATTTGAATGCACGGGGTATTGGCCTGAATACCGTACGGTTAAACTATTAGTTGAGAATTTTTTGAAAAATAAGCTATTATATTGATAAGGACCTTTTGCATCCGAGCAAATTGAGTCTCCCCTAAAATTAGAGATAGACAAGTCACAAACTAAACTATTGCAGCTCTAGATAAAAAGCATTGGATTAAAAGATATTATAAGGAAAAGTACAACTGCACTATACCAAAATCATATGAATACTTAATTAGATGTAGGCTTCAAGGACTCTACATAACTCAAATACAAGAAAGTAGTCCGAAAAGAAAGTTCCAAAAAAGACAAACACCAAAAGGAAAATCCAGAGACCACAACAAAACCACTGACTTTAAGCCACACACGAGCCAATGGCAAATAATAGCATAGAAGGTAAAATTGAAGCATCAAAGATATTTGTTGAAACAAGGAACTGCGGATCATCCCTGATGTAATGACTTATAGTATCTTTGTTGCAAACTTGCAAGCCATGCAGATCATTCAATGTTTATAGGGGCTATTGATGTGGTGAGTTATACGATCAAGAATGGATGTAAACCCGATCAGAACATTTATAACTCTCTAGTAGAAAATATATAACTCTTTAGTAGAATTGGTTCTATAGACTAAATTGTTAGGAGGAGGCGAGTAATTTTGTTTTCGAAGTTCAGTTTTTTGATAAGGTACTGAACTTTCATCGAGAAAAAATGAAAGAACACAGGGGCATACAAAAAAAACTAAGCCCACGACAGGGAACCCCTTGAAGGAAGGGGCTCCAATCAAGCAAAATAACATTCAAAGAATAATTACACAACAAACGCGTCATCGACGCCCACAAAGAAACATGGAACCGAGCAAGGGACCAAATAGTAACAGGGGCTCCCTCTCGGCCCCTCTAAAAGTCCTACGGTTTCTTTTCCTCCAAAGCCCCCACAAAACAGCACAAAAATTTGTTTCCAAAGTTCATAAGCTCAATATACGTATTTCTAATGAAGAGGGGTTCAGGTTTTCTGGAATGCCTAACCAAAAAAACGGTCGTAGAACTATCAACTTCGAAAATTGTTGTCTAAATATTAGATAAATAAATCCCATGACAAAAATGGGTATAAAATATGCACTATAAAACTTTTTTAACATCTTCATATCTACAAAACTGACCATAAGGGTTTTTTTTTTTTTTTTTTTTTTTAATATTGTAATTTTTTAAATTATTTATAAAAATATTGTATGTTTCAAACTATTTTTTAAAGATATTCACACAAGTAAGCATCGTCTTTTGAAAAGTCGATGTTATGCATACACATTGTCTTTTCAAAAGAGGATTTACATCCACAAAAAAGGTCTTTTGATCCACAAAAAATGCCAAATATCTTTTTATTCATATATGCAAATTTTTTTAAAAATGTATAGTTGGAAAACTAACCAAGAGAACTTCAATTTGATATCTGGTTTCACTATTTTTTGAGTTGTATATCGAAAAATAAAGATCATCGAAGTTGGACTATAATTCTGTAAATTTCATAACCGTAGCTCAACTTCGACGATCTTTATCTTTCGATATACTTCTTCAGTCCTGAAACCTTCATTAATGTATTAATGGAGTTATCTCCCTTGGACACTTTAGCCCATTTGTTTCCATTCAATTCAATGGGAAACTAGTTTTTCAACTACCGTTGGAGTAAGTGGAAAAATGAGCGAACTCTAGGGGAATGAGTCAAATCCTATATTAGCCACCTACTTAAGATATTAAAATCCTACAAGTTTCTAGACAATCAAATATGGAAGGGTAAACCAGCTATGATGTGCATAAACTAACCCAAAT
Source organism: Herpetospermum pedunculosum (assembly GCA_028017165.1). NCBI lineage: Eukaryota > Viridiplantae > Streptophyta > Magnoliopsida > Cucurbitales > Cucurbitaceae > Herpetospermum > Herpetospermum pedunculosum. The sequence goes on from CM051522.1 coordinate 80,553,020, forward strand.
ATTCACGAATATTTAGAAAAAAAGTTTGTTTATGTGTGTATATTTCTCAATTGAGATGGTAGGATTTTACAAATGTCTGGACGTGAAATCATACAAGCTTTTGCTCTAAGAGTAAGACTATCAAAGCACATAAATAATTACTAAATTCTAAATAGTAAATGGACATCGATCAATTAAACCAAGATATTGATAAAGTGTCGACGATAGTGATTATACCTCCCATATGATTGCAGATAGATCACTCGAGGATGAAGCTAAGTATTTCCCATTGTGAGAAAATTGCAAGAACCAAATTTCATCACTGTGTGCTTGTAATACCTGCATGAAAAAAGGGGCAATAATACTAGATTCAGCGAAAGAGGATAAAAACTCAAATACATTTGTAATATTATGATAAAATCTAATTTGTAAAAGAATTGCGCTTATGAAGTAAATATTTATTTTAATATTAAATTCAATGGAGAACTTCAAAATTATTAAACTAAAGTTCTTACCAAAAAAAATTATTAAACTAAAGTTAACGAGGGTACAAGCTCTTCTCAACATTTTTGCTTGAAGTAAAAACAAATATTTCTCACCTGCAAAGTTTGAGAAGGTATTTCATTTTTTCCACAATCATGATCCGTATACAATGACATTTCTCGATCTGAAGCGTTGTGATAGACACAAGAATCTCGTTGCAACAAAAGAGCCTGTTCGACTAAATGTTCCAACCTATTTTCAGGTATCATAATTGCCGGTGGAAGAAGCTTCTGCAATTCCTCCAGCAATTTTGTCCGAGACTTACCTCTTGAATTCTCTTCAAAGGGTGAACCGATTAAATCACTCAGTGAAGGAGACATGATGAAGGACGAAAGTTCCCGTATTCTATTGTTGTTAATAGAAAGGGGAGCAATCTCAGTCCTCAATATCTTCAAAGCTTCCATGACCTTATCAATTTGCAAAAGCTCCAAATATTTCTGCTCTAGTATCAAAAAAGACGCAGATTTAACCATGCTTTCATTTGATAGACCAAACTTATGTAAGGTATTAATGCTTTCCTCCCAATTTCCATCAAGAATGTGCTGCATAAATATATTTACAGCAGAAGAATGCAAGGGTATTCCGGACTCTTCCTCGAGACGAGCACTGCTCTTCTTGTAACCAAGAGAATACAGCGCATTAGCAATTATTCTCACAAACTCATCTCTTCTAATAACTCCCCTTGAACCAATACCCTTGCCGTTATCTCCTTCAGATGGTAGGGGTCGAGCCATCAAGTCCCTAGAAGAACCCCCTACACGCTCTACAGTGGACGAACCGTTTGAAAGACCCCTTAACTGTGTAGAGGCTACTTTCATGCGTTTCGAGGCTGGTTCTTCATCCTCCTCACCTCCCATGAAAAGTTCAGCTCAGTCCATATATATCTATATAATTGCACAAATGTCAAGTCAATTTCAGTTTTAATTTCAAACAAACAAGTTAATTAAACGATTCTAAAAGAGAAAACTCCTAAGGGGGTGTTCGGGGCACCAACTTGGAGTTGGGTGGATTGGGTTATTATAACCCAGTCTACGTTTGGCCCACCGACTATTATAACTCACAGTCAATAAAGTAACTATACCGACTTCAATAGTATTTACTATTCACAACTATTATAATCACTAGTTATAATAACTCACTCAGCGCCCCCAAACAGTACCTAAAAGATTCACAAATTTTGAACATAGCACGTCGACATAATCGAGAAGAAACCAAAATAACAGCAAATGAACAAATAAGAACATCCGCGAAGAAACGTCCCCCTCAATTTTCCAAAGTATGCTATTATCAGATTTCAATTTATTGGTTTTTAGATGTAAGAGCTATAATTGACTGATCAATACAGCTGCATCAAGCCTCTTTCACTAAACTACAACTAGTTGTTACAACTGCAATGCAATTATTTAAAACAAAAGAAAGTTACCAATGTCCACAATCATTATCAAGAGTTCAACTTCCATCTCATCTCTATCATTTCCACTTCACATAAGCATCATCAAAGAACTTAAACTATGAATCTAATTCAAAAACAAAACACAAACAGACTTATGCAAGCAAGCAAGCAAGTCCAGCATGCTGCAAAAATACCTAAAACTGTCATTACTTTGTCTTAAAAACAAAACATTATTTGAATTCCTGCCATGTCCAGTTGCCAGTGCAGCATCAATCAATCAACCAAGAAATCAAAGATCCAAACAACAACAAAAATGTCAATGAAAGAAACAACAATGGGGAAATCCTTGCCTAGAAATTACAGAAACAAGGAATTGAGGAAGGAGAGTGTCAACTGACCGATGATCGAAGGCAAGATTCTCAAACCCACAAAAACATTAAGAAAAAGAAGAATAAAGAAATGGGAAATTTAGGAGCAGGAGAAGAGAGCAATAATGGAGGAAGAGAAAGAAGAAGGAAAGAGGAGTTGAGAAGATGAAGTGTGAATTGGAAATGATGATGAATTGGGTTGAAATTGGAACTTGTTGGAAGAATCGGAGTTCAGCACACTACTGGATTTGGCTTTGCTTTGAGGAAACCGCATCAAAAGGAACCAACTTGAAAATGCAGAGAGAATTGGAAACATGGCCGCCATGGGAGGCCTGCTTTCTTTCTTTCTTTCTTTCTTGGTTTGGGCCTTTTCCTTCTAGTGTAAATATGGCCGAAATGAAACTAGATTCACATTGGTGTTTTTTTTGTGTTTTCTTTCTCTCTCTCTCTCATTTCCAATAATGCTCAATTTTAGGGCTTGCAATTTTACTTTTTTTTGTTTCATAATTCTTGATGGAGAATCCCACTATGGATTTTTTTAAGATGGTAATTTGTAATTGAGAGCTCGTAATTCTATTAAAACATTCTCAAACATCATGAGTCTATGCTAAAGTGAGTATGGTTCAACTGACATATATATGTATTGACGACTAAGAAGTTTGTGGTTCGAATCTCCTCACCTCCAATGTACTAAAAAAAAAATCAAAGACCTATTAAATTTCAAATTGAAAATGTCAAATTTAAAAGTTTAAACACTAAATTTGTAGTTTAACTTTTTTTCGTTAGAGATGAGATGTATCTTGTCTTGGTTAAGCTATGGTTGGCAATTAAAAAAATTCTTTTAGAAAAAAAAAATAGTATAGTTATGTTTGGGTTGGGCAATTTTTTTATTTTTTTCTTTTTTGAACTTTATTTTCATGATCGATTTAGTTTAAGATTATTTTTTAATCATTATTTCTTTAGAAAATCATGAATATAAAAATGAACATAATTCAACAATAATTGTCAAAGAATATCTTTCTGTGAGATCAGAAATTCAATCCTCATGTCTTAAAAAAATAGTTTTTACCTATTTAATTTACCAATTATTTAACTCGTTTGCTAAGATCTTTCCGCCATGTTGAACAAAAAAAAAAAAAAATTGTTCATTTCGCCTAAATTATTGCATAGTATATATATATATATATATATATATATTATTGTTTATTTGTTGCCATGACTTCAACAAATTTTTGTTTGAGTTAATAAATCATTTACCTTTTCGAATAAATGAACCTAACATGATTTGAGCCTTGGAGAAAGATCTATCCAACCTCATCATCTTTCAAAATTTAACCATTGTCATGCCATGCCACAAAAACACCTAAGATTTTCTTTTGTATTAGTTTCACTTTCAGACTCTTCTAAGACTTGATTCTCTACCCCATCCGAAACAAAAATAATTTAATTTAATTTATTGTATTAGTTTCACTTTCAGACTCTCCAATACTTGATCCTCTACCCAATAATTGAATTGAATTTATTTTTTATTTTATTTTTTTATAATAGATGGGGGAAGAATTTGAACCTCGAAACTTGAAACTCTTGATTGATTGAGGTTGAAGATACATACATATTTTATGTCGGTTTAGCTATGCTCACAAAAATAATTGAATTGAATTATATTAGATTATGAAATACAACATAACCAAACATTGAGTTCAAAAGTACTTCCAAATCCAAAATATACAAAAGAAACAAAAAGGGGAAATTGAATGGAGAGTAGGAGAGTTGGAGAGTGAGCATTTTATTCATAGAGAATGACTTCATGATGCACATTGAACAACTTTGAATGTCAACATGGAAAGAAGCAACAGAAGGAAGTATTTACAGAATAACAGAGCAACTATAAAAAGAGAGAAAAAAAAAGTTACAAATGGGTATGAAAGAAAGAAGGAAGCATTTTTCTTTTTTTTTGTTCAAGATGTTCCTCCATTGCTATATTGGACACCCTTACCATTATTACTGCATTGGTCACTAATTTTGCACTTGACAACATCCACATTGAGCCCTCTTCTTAAGCCCCATATTCTAATCGTATGGTCGTCGCTGGCCGACGCCAACATGTGAGGATTTGCAGGATTCCAACTCACACAGCTTACAGACCCTGAGTGCCCTTCCAATGTCTCTACAACCTCCCCTGTCCCTCTGTGCCATATATATACCTGCCACAATCCAACAACACAACCCATCAAAAAACACGACCCTACAAGAACGGACTCCAATCTAAAAGAATGAAACCAAGATGACAATTATAAAAAAGTCTGATTCACAAATGCCCATAAAGAAGTATTAAACCTCGCACCCTCCCAGACCTCCTCTAAGGGTGACAGCCCCTGTTACGCACCCACAGCAAACCCAAACAAACTAAAACACTAACGCAAGTCTGCCACAACATCCAAGATGTCACGCCAGTCGAAATACGATGCTGTGTTAGTTGGAAACCTCAGAGAATCTTGTAGAAAGAAGTTTGCTTCAAATACAAGCATGAAGAAAGGAGAAAGATATATCCTAAGATATACATACATAATGGTGGAGAAATTTCTTTCAACAAAATTCTCATAAGCTTCCAACGGACATGGTATTTTCGCCGCCAACTTGACATCTTGATATGTTGTATAGTTGTGTTTTATGGAAAGCTAATAACTTTTAGTAAGCTTTCATGAAGGTACCGTACCATGTCAACTTTTTGTTACTTTAACTAATATCAAAATGTTAAAAAGACTAGAATTATACTTTAACCAAAAATAACAATGATAACCAAGCAAACTTGAATGAATGAAAATTTGGAGATGTAAACTGTGCAAAAGCAAAAATTTCTGAGTGTCCACGGCAGTATATAGCATAGAAGTTAAAAGGACAAACTAAGAACTGTACCAGTGAGTCCTCACTACCACTTGCAATAAAAGCCTGGTCGAGCCCACCAAAACAGGACCGAATAACAAACCGGGTGCGCTTGTGACCTGTGTATGTTGTAACAATCTCGGCCTCGCCTTCTAAATTCCACAGATGGATTTCTTGGTTGAAAAGATTTACTAGTAAGAACTTATTATCCCTCGACAATTGAAAAGATGTTATTATTTGATCTTCTTCGATCAATTTATCGACGTTTAACTCCCTGTTGAGTAGCAATATTGCAGTATCTTTACAGATACTGATAATGTTCTTCCCATCATTGGTTATTTCCAGATCAGAAATCCTAAGAGTTCTTTGACCCTTCCAACCTTCCAACTCGTTCCCATCTAATTCCCACATGCAGATACTCTTATCGTTAACGCCTGCGAGTATATGTGTTCCATCGGGAAACCAGCCACAAGAAACCAGTCCAAGGCCGGCCTTTTCATAAACATGGAGACACTCACCCGAAGCGACATCCCAACGCCTGACAGCTTCCTCCACCCCACATGTGAGTAGCTGACTATCATCGGGACTCCATGAGACCAGAGAGATTGGTTGCTCGTGACCTAACAGTCTGTGCTTCAAAGAAATTCTTCCATTTAAGTCTACCTAGAAACAAAAAAGGAGAAAAAATGGAGAAAATGCTTAGAACATGGAAGTTTTCAGCAAAAGAATGGAAGCTAATCAGAGTGACATAAGACTTTCAAATGCATAAATTAACGATCAATCAATGAAGTTCGCAATCTAAGGATAAAAGGGTTTGGGATGTTGGGAGATATCTTTCAAAGTCTTGAGTTCAAACCCTCGGGCCTCGAGTCAAAAACTTAATAACTTAAAACTTTTGTTGTTTTCCAAAACTGCCTTGGGTGGGTGAAAGCAGTCTTTAAACTTTCATTGGGGTCTGTTTTTTTTTTTTTGAAAAGGAAACAGAGACAATTCTTTCGGCCTTGTTCTTTTGGATTAGGTCCCTTCCTGTGTAGCTAGTTTCTTGGTGGCTACTTTTATTGGGCTGTTTTATTAAGCACCTTTCATATCTTTCATCTTGCTCAATAAAAGTTGGTTTTTCCAAAAAATCAAATAAAATAAAAAGAAGAAAGAAAGAAAGACAAAGACGAATAGATTCAAAAACTCATCAGACTAATTCTATGTTGTCATTCTTAATATAATTTTTTTGAAGTGGTGGTCATAATTACCTCCCATATAATTGCAGATCGGTCACTGGAAGATGAAGCTAAGTATTTCCCATTGTGAGAAAATTGTAAAAACCAAACTTCATCGCTGTGATCTCGTAATACCTGCTCAGATAAAAAAAAAAACTACAAGATTCAGCTAACAGCAGAAAGAAACAACCACAAGCAGTTGCGATAACAAAACAGTTGCACAACCGTAATTGCTGAAGCAAAACTCTTATAAGATGCCACGCTCGAAAATGCTTAGCTAGCACAGCAAATATGATTTCGTATCAAAAGAGATCTATGAATAAATCTACCAAAACATATTTTATGTGCCCCAATTGGAGTGTTATTATGGTGTATGTACATGGTAACTAACTTAAAAGAAGTACACATAACACAACATAAACATTAACAGAAGAAAATCAATAATCACATTAGATAATATTAGATTATATATATTTAATTAAGAAAAAGTTTAAAAAATATCAACTCTATGCAAGAACCACCATGATAGAGTCGAAATGGAGATGGATACAACCTCACCCAAAACGTCTATAAAAAAAATCTTACTTGTAAAGTTTGAGAAGGGATCTGATTTTTCCCACAATCGTGATCTGTATACAAAGACATCTCCTGGTTTAAGGAGTTATGGAAACTGCAAGCATCTCGTTGCAACAAAAGGGCGCATTCGACTAAATGTTCCAATCTTTTTTCCGGTATCATAAGAGATGCGGGAAGAAGTTTCTGCAATTCCTCCAGCAATTGTGTCCGAGACATGGCCCTTGCACTTTGTTGACAGGACGAATCATCTTGAGCCCTCATTGACGGAGAAACCAAACAGGAGGAGAGTTCACGAACTCTGTGTTCATTTATGTGATATGGAGTAATCTCGGTCCTCAGCGTCCGTAAAGCTTCAGCAACTTTGTCCCTTTCCAGAAGCTCAAAGAATTTTTGTTCTAATACCAAAACAGAAGCCGATTTGACAATGCGTTCATCCGATAGACCAATTTTTTGCAAAGTTTCGACACTTTCATCCCATTTTCCGTCATGAATTTGCTGCATAAGCACATTCACAGCCGGAGAATATAGGGGTATCCCAGACTCCTCTTCTAGATAAGCACCAGTCTTCTTATAACCAAGAGAATACAATGCATTGGCTATTATTCTCACAAACTCTACTCTTTTGATCACTCCCTTTGATCCAATAACATCACTATTGTCCCCTTCGGATTGTAGGGGGCGAGCCATCAAGTCTCTTGAAGAGCCCCCTAAAGGCTCTACCACAGATAAACCGTTCGAAAGTCCCTTCAATTTCTCCAGCGATACTTTCATACGTTTGGAGGCTGGTTCTTCATCCTCTACACCTCCCATGAAATGTGCACCTCAGCCCATATATAACTACGATGAACGGATAAACAGATAATTTCAAAACCGAAAAACTCCCCTAATAAATTTCAAACTCACTACTTCACAATGTAGCCAAACTAACAACCATAAAACTACAAGATACCCATAAAGAAGACAGATAGCCAGTGACAACAACTCAATAGATCAAATTTTACCAAGAGAGCAAGAACATATAAAGAATTCGAACCGAAGCATGTCTTGACAACAAAAATATTCCCAAAAATCGCAACCAACCTAAAGCACCGTATCTGAATCTAAAGATTTCAACCATCCAGTTAGATCAACTTCCATTACTTTAAGTAGATACAAAATGCAATCTGCAGTAAACCACATGCCTAAAAAGAGAGAAAACCCACGTCGTATAACTAAAGCAAACACAATCAAACTTATAAAAACATAAATCAGCGCAATCCTAATCCCAATCCCAAACCTGATGAATCATAAACCAAAGCAACAGTAATCCCATTGAAATATATCATTATGCAATCAATCAAATAGTTAACAAGATTCCAACGCAAATACATTACCGACAGAAGAAAAAAAGATCACACAAGAAACAAAATAAAGCAAAGAAATGGCGACATACCGATGGTCCAAGGCGAGATTCTGACACAAGAAGCAGCAACAACACAGAAATTTCTTCTTAATGAAAAAAAAAAAGTAAGAAGAAGAAGAAGAAGAAGTTTCCTTCACGTAGAAGGACAAAGTAGAAGCCAAAACCGGCGATTGAAGAAGCGATTAGAGAAAAAGAATCGGAAAACTTGGGGAAAAGGGGGAGAAATTGGGGAATCTGATTGGGAAATTGAGGGTTTGGTGAGGATGATGAGATAAAGAAAAGGAAAGAAAACACAGTTGATTTGGCTTTGCGTGAAGGAAACCAACTCAATGAGAGAGAGGAAGAGGGGGGCTTCTTCTTATGTAGTGAGTGAGAATGAAGAATGCCAACAAAATTAACTCAACACAGAATGTGGAGAGACAAGAGCAACAGTCGTGGGCGCCATGGAACTCAACCTTGGGCCTGGTTTTCTTCAAATTTGGGCCTCTCAAATGGGCTTCTTTTTTATCCATTTTATTTCTTTTCTTTTTTTTTAATTGTTTTTACATTTTTCGACCGTGTGTTATTTATTAAACTATTTTTTTTTAGTACATAGGGGTGGAGGATTTGAAAACGACAGACCTCTTTGTCATCAACACATACATATGTCATCTGAGTCATGCTCGCTTTGACTATTCATTAAACTATAAGCGTATTGGGACATGTTTTTAGGGTAAGTTATCATTTTAGTCCGTTTGTATTTAATTTGTAGTTATAGGTGTCTTATTCATTGAACTATAAGCATATTGAGACATGTTTTTAGGGTAAATTATCATTTTAGTCCGTTTGTATTTAATTTGTAGTTATAAGTGTCTTATTCATTGAACTATAAGCATATTAAGACATGTTTTTAGGGTAAGTTATCATTTTAGTCCATTTGTATTTAATTTGTAGGTGAAGGTTTGAAGTTTTAATTACTGGTGATAGGTGTTTTTATCCTAAGAATTGTGCTCGAGTTGGTTATTTTAATTTTAATTGAATTATCGTAAATTTGTAACTTTCGATTTAAAATATGAAATGTATTTGTGTTTCTTGTTTTTGGGGTTTTTTTTTTTTCTTATACGACATGATTTTATTTATAAATGGTAAATAGAGGTAAAAATGATAAATGTGCATTGTTTTATTGTATTGGAATTTGAATTTATTGTTTTTCGTATAAATAAATGATAGTCGACCTAAAGAAGATTTGGACAGTAATATTGTATTTAATATGGGCATGAGAAAAAAGTAATTGATGTGAGATTTTATTCTATCAATACTAATGTATTAATGTAATTGGGTTCTGATTCGACTTACACACAAATGTTATTTATGATTCCAAATTGGAAAATTATTATTTGGACTTATCTCATGAGTGAATGGAGTCTAGGTAATTTTTAACCATATTTGCATGTTATGCTTTGGAGTACCCGACATTTGGTTTATAAGAGAATATCGACGAGTGTACCTATGTTGGTCTCATCTCATATACTTGACTTGTGCGCCTACGTGAATCTTGGGACTTTCCACTTCAATTTGTCATTTTATAAAGTTTCTTTAGCCATATTCGAAATCAAAGCAAGCATATTGCACATATTTGCTAATGTTACGCTACCTAATTTGACTCCCTTACATTGACATGCCACTTTTATTCTTTGACTTTGGCATATGAGGAATTATGACATTTACCTATATTCTATTTTTTTTTGTTTTTATTTTTTCCAAAGTTATTTAATAGATTTTTTTTTTTTTTGAGTACATTGGGGATGGGGGGATTCGAACCACAGACCTCGTGGTCGACAATTCATACATATGCCAGCTGAGCTATGCTCGCTTTGGCAAGTTATTTAATAGATTAAACCCCTAACCTCTTAGTTAATAGCAAAATTTTATGTTAATTGAGTTATGTCGATTTGAAAAATATTTTTATTTTTGGATTTTAGTTTGTAATGGCGTGAAATTAAAAAAAAAAATGCAACAAAAATTTATTATTCGACTCATATTGCATGTTTTAGAATGTAAAATCATGATATTTTTATTTTTAAAAATATAACATCACAAACATGTTGTCAAAAAGAATACAGCGGCATGATTTATCGTCTAGTGACCATAGAGTTTTAGGTTCAACCATCACCCAAATTGTCAAAAAATAATAATAATAATAAAATACGAAAATTAACTTCAGTTCAGTCTTGGAATGGCAAAATTGACATGTACTCACTAGGTTCAAATCACCTTGGACTTATTAGTTGTGCTAAAAAAAAAACAGTGAAATTTATACTTAATAATAAAAAAAAAAATCCATACTCGATTAAATATCTTATTTCAGTTCTAAAAAATCAGTTGAGGATAACATTGTCCACAAAAAAAAAAAAAAAAAAAAAAAAGGTCAGAAATGAAGAAATAAAATCAGTAAAAATGGCAGAAGAAATTGAAGAGAGAAGAAAAATGATAATAGCGATGAAAGGACATCCAGGTACTGGGAAAAGCACTTTGGCTCAATCCCTAGCCTCTCTCCTCAAAATCCCTCTCATCGACAAAGACGACGTCAAGGACTGCGCCGCCGCCATCGCCGCCGCAACAACCGCCGCGCTCGTCAACGATCTCTCATACGACGTCGTTTTCCGGCTCGCCTCAACGCAGCTCCGCCTCGGCCTCAGCGTTGTCGTCGACACGCCTCTCTCCCGCCGATCGAACCTCCGCCGCCTCGCCGACGTGGCTTCCTCCGCCGGCGCCAGGCTTCTGATCGTCGAGTGCAGGCCGTCCGATCAGGCGGAGTGGAGGCGGAGGCTCGAGAGCCGCGGCACCGATGATCGGACGAACTGGCACAAGCCGTCCACGTGGCGAGAGATCGAGATGCTTCTGGAAAGCTACGGCGGATGTACGGAATTTGACGTCGGAGATGTGCCGAGGCTGGTGGTCGACACGACGGCGCTGGTTAGTTTCGATGATACTCTTTCCACTGTGATCGATTTCATTGTATCTAACGGCGGTTCTTTCAACGTTCCGTCTGCCACGGAAAAGATGAAGCTATTTGGTTAAATTATAATAAGTTATGTGTATTTTCTTTTTTTATCTTTTTTTGAGGTCGAAGTTTTTTTATCTTTTTTTTTAGGTAAAGTTATGTGTATTTAGTGCTTGTGATTTATAAAATTTGTAAAATAATTTTATGGTTAAATTAATGTTTAGTCTACGCTGTTAATTTATTTATAAATAAAAAAAATTACGTTGTTGTTGTTATTTTTTTTTTTTTTACAATAAATGGGAGTGAGAAATTGAACCTAAGACTTCCTAGTTACGGGTCCAATATATCATACTTGAACTATGTTCTTAGCACGTGGTTAATTTCTTATAAATATGGTTAATTTCTTATAAATATGCCTAGTTAAACCGTTTGAAATAATGTTTTTTAGGGACAAATATTTTATTTTAGTTTATAAATTGGGTTGGTTGCACAAACAGCAATCAAACTCAAAATAAGTGTAAATTTAGCAAAGTTTAAAATATTTTGTAAATATAACAAAAAAAAAATCAGTGGCTATCATCAATAGACTCTATCGTTAGACTTCTATCTAGACTACTATTACTGACAAAATTCTATAAAGTTGAGTCTATCCGTCTTAAAATACTAATGGTTAAAATATTTTATATATATATATATATATATTTTTTTTTAACACAGTCTATTTTAGATTTTGTACTCTCAAATGTCGACCTTTTAGTTATGGACACAACATTATGTCAATTGAGTTATGCTCAGTTTGACAAGTATGTTTTTTTTTTGTAAAGATATTTTAATTAATACGAAGATTGAACTCATAACATTTTAGTCAATGGTACAATCTTATGCTAATTGAGTTATGCTCAGTTTTATAAAATTTGGGCGGTAATAATGCTTGCACGGGTGCAGGTTTTAAATCATTTTTGTTCAATCATTCTTGCCTCGTGCGTAGTTGTTTGCACAGGTGCAGGATCAATCAACTCCACTCTAGGGTTCACTCACCCGTTGCATCAAGTGGTTGTTTGATATTTTTTTTTTAAATCTGCCCAGGGGAGCAATAATAATTTATTTTAAATTTAGTTAATTTATTTTTAATAAATTTTAAAATTAGTTATTGTTGTTAGTTTAATTTGATGTTGGTTTTTATCAAACTTGTAAAATAACAATAATAATTTTCATTGAAGAAAAATATAGGGTAAATTACACTTTTTGGTCTTTTAAATTTGAGTGGGGTAGCAATTGAGTTCCTCAAATTTAAAAATCAACAATTTTGTCATGAGGTTTGAAGATGAACGTTTTTTGTCCATTTGTCGATTTTTTTCGTTAATTACTAATAGAAGATTGATGTGACACTTATGTTTTTTCTATTAAAAACATATATTTTTACTATTAAAATAAATAATAAAAAAAACTTGTTATTTTTCCCTCATTCCTTCTTCTTCCTTCCTCTTCCTTCTCCCTCCATCTTCCCTCATCTTCTTCCTCTCATGACCGTCATCGTCAGCCGCAACTACTGTAATTTTTTTTTCTTCTCATTTTCTCTCATTCTCTAAACATAGAGAATTTCTCCCTTCCTTTTAGAGTTTTTGTTATGTTAAAAAAAAATCTGAAAGTTCAGCAACAAATTAGTATAGTAGACTACCATTTGTGTGGGTGTAACATTCTTGGCACGGACAAGCTCTCATGAACACAAAACAATTGTGTGTTATTATACATGTGACATGAATAATAACATCACACAATTCAAAAACGAAATTGAAGAGTGAACCTTAGACTTATTTCTCATAGAAACGGAGCCTTACCATCAATTATTTGTGCTTTGGTGAATACCAAGTGGTGGCTTTAGCTGAACCAAAGACTTGCAACAGTGAATGCTCGACGGTTGGGGCTATGTTTCAACGGAACAAAATAGAAACTAAACGAGAGTTCCCATCGTTTCAGTTTTATTTAAAAAACAGTGAGAGGAATGGGAAAATGAGAGAAAATGAGAAGAATAAAATCGGAAAAAAAAAAACACAGTCGTCGATGGTCGTTGGTGACGGCAACATAGCGGTAAAGGGTCATGGGAGGAAGGAGTACATGGAAGATGGAGGGAGGGGAAGGAAGAAGGAAAAAGAATACAGAAAAAAAAGTTTTTGTTTTTATATATAATTTTAATAATAAAAAAAAATGTCAACTTTCCGTTAGTAATTAACGGAAAATTTGACGAATAACAAAAAAACGCTCTATGTGTAAACCTACTGGTAAAATGGTTAAAATTGAGATATTTAGGGACCCAAATGCTACCAAACTCAAATTTTGGGGACTAAAAGTGTAATTTACTAAAAAATAATAAAAAATAATATGAATTTGTTTCAAAAGTTGTGGATGAAAGAGCTAATACAAACTCCATCTAATCAACTAATAGTATGAAACTAATTTTAACATTTATTGAAAATACACCAACTAAATTTAGAATAAGCCTCAAAGTACAAACATCACAATGATGTTTTAAACAATATATTTTATTTTTATTTTTTTAATACATTGAGGGTGGGGGAATTCGAACCACGAAACTATCGGTTGTCCACACATACATATGTAATTGAGTCATGTTCGCTTTCGCTTTAATTTGGAGTTACATTTTAATATAATTAACAGTTTGAGAAATAGGTATAAATGACTTATGATTTGTGCTTCTTCTAAAAATTGGCGATTTTTTTTTTTTTAATAATGAAAAAAAAAAATCGCATTCTCTCCCCCCTCGTTCTTTCCTTCTCATTGAAGAGCAACTCCTACTTCCATATTTTAAGAAAAATGAAAGTATTTCAAAGTCGATCATCGTCAAAATACAATGGTTGTCGTATTTTTTAAGATTACCATCAGTTCTTCTCGATTGACCCACATTTACAAACTTTCATTCAACAATCAATCCCTTGCCGTCGTATTTTTTAACTGAGTTTGATTTATGGGAGAATATTGGGTTTGTCTAATGGTTTCGATGGATTTGATGACAAATTTGACGATGTTGATGTGGAGTGGGCATCGAGATTCACGAGAGTGAGGTTGAGTTGGAGGTGTTCGAGAGAGTCGTGGTGAAAAATAAAGACATTGAAGAATGAAATTGAAAAAGGTTTACAATTTTGAAGCCTGACTAATGGATGATGAGAATGATACTTCATCGAGAATAAACACTTTGAAGTTGTGGAAAAGAAAGTGAATGTTGACTAGGTACTTGTATCATAGTGTATTCGTGTCTTTATATTTATCATTTTTTTTTTTTTTTTTTAACATCAACAATGTGATTGCATCTTTTGTTGACAACATGGGAGTGAAAGATTGAACTTCTAACCTCTTGGTCACTAGTTCTTACATTATTTTTGTTGAGCTACGTTCGTGTTACCACAACATAATTGCATTATACATATGTATTTGCGTTTTTATATTTATTAAACAATTTCATATTTTTTTTAACATATACAAAGTCGCATTATACATATGTATTTGCATTTTATTTGTATTTATCAAACAGTTTCGTGTTAATTTTTAACATACAGTGTGAACGACGAAAGTAAATTCCAATACTTTTTTAAGTTAATTTTATTTTATTTGACATATATTTCTTGAGTTTCGAAGGAATGATATTTTAGTTCCTAATTTTCTTGACTTTACCGTTGATTTATTAGATTTTGCATGAATGTTCTTCATTGTACAGTTGATTTCTTAGTTTTTTAATGAAGGTAATAATCAACCTTAAAATCAAGGAAACTAAAACTTCTTTCTTCCAAAATCAAGAAAATTCATTCAAAACCTGAGAATCAATATGTTCTCCCTTTAAAGCCAACAATTAAATATGGTCAGGTTATCAATTATTTAAATACTTCAAAATAAATTAAAATATTTCAGTTGCGGATGAGTAGAAACACCTCTATTTAGGCTCCATTTGAAATTTCCACCATTTTTTAAATAATTTATTGCAGTGCTTTTAAAAAAATAAGTTGTTTTATGAAGCAAGTTATTGATAAATTTTAGTGGTAGATTTGAATGAATTCGTTAAATAAATATTAAATTATTGTTACTTAACTCTAATGACTAAAATAAATCTACTATAAAAATTTGTATAAATTTTGTTGGGCTGGTTGCACAAACAACAATCACGTCCAAAATAATTGCAAATTTAGCAAACTTTAAAACATTTTGCAAATATGACAAAAAATCAGTAGTTATCACTGATAGACTCTATCGTTGATATACGATTATCACTGATAGACTACAAAATTCTATAAAAAGAAGACTATTATCAGCGATAGACTTCTATTAGCGATAAATTTCTATCAGCGATACACTATACTATCAGTTATCCGCAATTTTTTTAAAAAAATGTTATATTTTTAATTATTTTACTCTAAATTGACATCTGTTACAATTTTTCAATTTTTTTTTTTTTTTAAATATTTATATTTGATTTATTAATTTAAAAAAAATATAAAATAAATTTTGATGGAAAAAGCAAATATATAAAATAACTCTTAATTTTCTTTAAAAAAAATAATAATAAAAATCTTAATTTCTTAATTTTAAAAAGATTTAAAAATTTATTAATAAATTAATTATTGGAGAATCTAAAAATTAGTGAACAAATTAAAAAAAATATGTGAAATCGTGGAAAAGTAATTTGAAGGCATTATAAAATAATTTGGGAGCCTTAAACTTAAATTGAACCATGGTGGGGATTGAGATTTGTGAATGGGGAAAGTGATACCAAATCCTTCTATAGTAAAAATTCCACTCTCCAGTTGTAAAAGCGTTTTCATCGCCACCGTCAGTTTGTTAATCAATAACCAACCATCTGACGTCCTGAAATGAGCCTCAAGCGAGTAGGCTTTTTTTTATCCCAGTCTCGCGAAGTGGAACATTTCATCACTCATTTCATGTGTTACACGTTTTTTGTCTCTTTCTCCGCAGCCTGTGGCTTTGGCTAGCTACAGTGTAACATCATAGTCATTGCCATTAATTTCACTCCAAAATTTGCCCTACAACTTAAACTACAACTACACGTAACATAAAACTCAAACTCATCTAAAGAAGCTCACTTTTGGATTAGAGCAAGACTTAGTTGCAGGCTGGACTACAAACATCTTTTGCAGCCCAACTAAATGTCACGATTTAATTGATCTAAATTTAATTTTTTTTTAAATAAAAGATTTAGTTAGTTTTTCACGCCGTTTTAATTGTTAAGCGGTTTTATTTATTTTGATTTTTTTTTCTTCTCTTCTCTTTTTCGAACATTCATCTTCAAAAAGTTTGAATTTGAAGCGTCTTTTTTTTTTTTTCCTCTTTCTTCTTTCTTTTTTTTTTTAGAAATTCTCCCTCAAGAAGTTTGAATTTAAAGTATTTCTTTTAAGTTTTTTTTTTTTTTTAATGACTAATGATGAGAGTTTGGATAATTTCATGTTCAGTAGTTTTTTTAAAGCTGATAAGTTTGGGGTGGGAGAAGAAGACAAATGAAATTATTAAAGCTTGAAGGAGAAGCTTACAGTGTGTTAAGTGTTATGCATATGAAAGAAAAAAAAATATGCTTCAATTTTTTTTTTAAAAGAAAGACGCTTCAAATTCAAATGAGGATGAATCTTCCAAAAAAAAAAAAGAAAAATTCAAAAAAACAGGAAATAATGGAAACGGCGTAAAAAAACTAACTGAATCTTTTATTTAAAAAATAAATTAAAATTTAGATCAATTAAATTGTGACACGTGGCTGGGCTGCAAAAGATACTTGTAGTCCAATCTGCAACTAAGTTTTGCTCTTTGGATTATGCATACAACTACAACTGTCAAATCAAATTTATCCTAAGATAACAATTTCCTTTTTAATTAAATTAATTGTTCTTAATAATAGTATAGAGATAGAACCATCAGCCTTTAATAATTTTTCCATTCTGTTTTTTAGATTTTAAAAATCATGTTTGTTTACTCACAACATTTTTACAATCAATTTCATCTTTCAACTCGAAACAGGTGAGATCTTAGTCAATTTTCAATGACATAAAGTATTTTTTTTTTTTTTTTTCAGAACTTAGTCAAATATTAAAAATATTTGTAAAAAAACATGTAATAAATCAAATAAACACATAAATGGAAGTAGTATTTATAAGTAATTTTAAAAAATAAAATGGTTATAAAATTGCACATCAAACTTAAAGCAATATTGCAATCTTAACCTAACTTTAAAAAAATGTTAAAATCTTCACTTTCTAATAAGTTTTAATTCGAAAGATCATTAAATAATGTATTCTCATACAGGTTCAAGTAATTATAAAACATATATATGTATGATACAAATCGATAAGATGTAGAAGAAAAATAACATTAGAGCTAGATTTTTGTTAAAATTTGTGAATGTTGACAATGTTGTTTTATAGTGGGTTCCATCTTAAACTTGTACATAAATTTAAATGCATTATTTGAATCTCCACACTTTAAACCCACAAAATCCCTTATTAGTTTGGTCCTTGTATGCCATGTTACCTATTTCCTTGGTTGTTTCTTGCACTTATTTGATGTGGGGAAATTATTTTCTGCCCATCATCCCCTTTCACATTCTAATCGCGAGCATGATTAAAACACTGATTGAAATAATAATAGACGTTTCATCTACTAAATTATATTTTGATTACGTCTGCATTGATGAAAACATTTTTTTACTGAATATTATTTATGACGGGCTACCTCAGCCTGAAGTTAGCCGTTGACGTCACGACCCGATTCTCCAAGAAGTCGAGGCCACGACACGACCATCGAACGAGTCAACGACTTGGGACGACTCTAGGACTCAGAAGGTCCGGGATTAACAGCTCACCCGAGGATCCGTTGTTGTCAGGCTGCCTCTCGATCAACTTGAGAAGTAATTGACAAGACACCCTGACTCACCTGACGGGACGGTGGTACAATAGCGCCCCCAATCCCCTCGGAAATCGTGGGACGACGGTACCCGTCATCGTGACAAGGCATGCGAGCTGACTCCGGTCTCGGTTCGTATCTCCTCATTCTGGTTCAAAGAACCATATGATGGGGGGCCGACAGAACCAATCAGATAACACTCCCTCCTCACCATCTATAAATACCCCTCCCGATCAGGGAGGGGAAGTGCGTAACAACACGTAACTCTACGCAATCTCTCTTACTCCTACTTATACTCAAACCTTTCTGATTTAAGCATAGGAGCTTTTGTGGGCCTTGCCCCACACCGGTGCAAGTTTTACATTTTTCTCCCTCACGCAGGTACCTTACCTCATCGCTGGCGGCCGCTCGCGGCGGAGCACACGATGGTTCGGAGAAGTCCAAAATCTTGCGCCAACATTATTTTTAAAAATATATCATATAAGTTACATTACTAATTTAGTATCCATAGATTGTATATCAAGAATTTATTTATTAAACTCATCAAAAGATTTAAATATGTGACTTTTAGGTAGGTGTACTAAGTCTTAGTCAACACCAACAAGACCGACTACAAATTGTAGAAATCAAAATAAAACTAAGTCTATAGTTTTACAAATTGTAGAAATCAAAATAAAACTAAGTCTATAGTTTTTCTAAATTACATTGGATATTCTAAAATAACTTTAGGGACGAAATTTATAATTCGTCCTATAAATGGTTATTTAAAATAATAAAATACACTTAATTCAATCGACATATTGTATAAATTAGCGACTAAGACGTGATGTTTCAGTTCCCACCTCACATGTTAAAAAAAAAAAAAAAAATAGTAATTCATTTATAAATTTTAAAATTAAATATAAAACACGTATTTTCCAACCTATGAATATGGGATATGATTTTGAAATATGGATTCTCCAACTTTTGACCTCGATTTTTAGAGTAACTTGTAATGTCATTATCCCTAATATGAATTATTTTCTTCAAGTTGCTTACAGTTAGCCAACGATGATGATGGAGTAAACTCATAGTCTCACCATAAATACTTTTTATTTATTTATTTTATTATTATTTATCGTGAGATGCACCATCTAACTTATTGCATCTCAAACATGTATAAAAATATCATTACTTTTCCTTCTAGTTTTAAGATATGACTGTTTGTTTTTTTTTTTCAACCTTTGATCTCTTGGTTATTAGGCCATACATTAAACGAATTGAACTATGTTCATGTTGACAAAATATTTATTATTCACCCCACCATTCAAGAAAATAACCAAAATACAAAGGACAATTAATATTAGGGCTGGTTGCACAAATAGCAATCAGGCCCAAACTAATTGCAAATTTAGCAAACTTTAAAATGTTTTGCAAATATGGCAAAAAAACCCGTTTCTATCACTGATAGACTTTATTATATCACTGATAGACTTCTATCAGTGATAGACTATTATCACTGACAAAAATCTATAAAAAGCTGAGGTGATCAGCGATAGACTTCTATCAGTCATAAGATATCAGCGATAGAAATTGCTATATCCGCAAATTTTTTAAAAACATGCTATATTTGCAAACAATAAGTCTTAAATTGTCATTTACTACAATTTCCCTTAATATTACCTAATTTTGATTGTTTTTTTAATTAGCTAACATAATAATTTATGAATTGAATTTAATTACATCATTTAATATACATTCTTTTCTGGGAAATTGTAGTAAATGACAATTTAAGACTTATTGTTTGCAAATATAGCATGTTTTTAAAAATTTTGCGGATATAGCAATTTCTATCGCTATATCTTATGACTGATAGAAGTCTATCGCTGATCACCTCAGCTTTTTATAGATTTTTGTCAGTGATAATAGTCTATCAGTGATAATAGTCTATCACTAATAGAAGTCTATCAGTGATATAATAAAGTCTATCAGTGATAGAAACAAGTTTTTTTTGCCATATTTGCAAAACATTTTAAAGTTTGCTAAATTTGCAATTAGTTTGGGCCTGATTGCTATTTGTGCAACCAGCCCTTCTTTTCTCCTAAAAAAAATAATATATATTATACTATTGACTTAAGAGGTTAAATGTTTAAATTCATAATCCCACATATTAAATTAAAAAAAAATAATTTAAAAGATTGTCAGATTCAATATAATTCTAATGCACACCTTTAATCATTTAAAATTAAAATCAATTTAATATTTAATTATATATTTTTAAATGTAATTTTTATATAATCAAAATTAATTTTGAAGGATTAAAAATATGATCCAAGATAATTTTAACAAAAATAAATTTAAAAAAGAAAAAAAAAACTTCAACATTAAAAGAAAAGTAAAAATTTACTATATGAGTTTCTTTCAAAATAAGTACACGTACTTAATTAGATGAATCTACAGAAACAATTCATAGTCTAACACTGAGTTTTTTTTTTTTTTTTAGCACAAATCATGAATTTTAGAAGGATAATAAATGTCTTTATTTACAAATTATGTAATGATTGATTCAACTGTTGAATTACGAATAAAAATAATTTTTTTAAAAATCATAACCATAAATCTACTAAGCTCTTGAATTATTTTCATGTTAACTAGTTAAATTTAGTTTCAGATCATATTTACGTAAATTTAAACATTAATACCCCATATTTATTTAACTCGGTTAGTGTCATGTTTACTAAAATCCGACACCAAACTATATAAGTTATACAAATTAAACCATTGATTAAAGAAACTATCTACCAAATCACATCATTTATAGAAACCAAATTAATGAATTGGAAACCTAATTTCCCACTCTATAGACAGTTATAGAAAAACAATGCAATTTATTTAATTTTTGTTTGGTTGATTGGTGTTTGACAGGGATATAAATATACATCATATGTGGAAATGTTGCGTGGATGGTATATAAGAAACCTTCTCTGGAATCTTCGTTATCGTGGTGGTTAACGCTAACAGCGTAGCGTGAGAAAAGAAGAGACCAAAGTTCGTATCGATTGTGCGTTGCTTTGGGCCCAATCACCTGAGCCAAATTCTTCCCTCTCTCCTTCTTCCATCTCTAACAGAAATTTTTTCATTCATCGCTTGGCTTCTTATTTCTTCCTCATTCTCCTTCTCATTTTCATTTTCCGCGATTCTGCTACTTTTTTCCTCTCTAAACGCAGTTGTTATTGGTCGCTGATTCTTCTCCGGCGCGTCCTGGCGTTTTCTGGCGATTTTTCGGTGAGTTTTTGTGGTTTTTGTGATATCTGTGGTGATTTTTTGGTTATCGATTTGTTTTGGTTGATGTTCTGGTCGAACGTTCATTTATGTGTTTTTATTTTTTGATTTGTGTTGTTGATTGAGTTGTTTTGTGTTTAATCCGTGTTTTTGTTTTGTTTTGTTTTGTTGATTGCTTTTGTTGCTGCGAAATTGATGTTGAACTGCCTTTGTGGAACTTGCTGATTGCTGTTGATGTTCTTGGACGATCTTCTTCGTGTTTCGATTTTCGCGATTAGTGTAAATTTGAATGCTACATGACTATTTCTTTCGTTTTTCAGTGTGATTGATTGCTTTTGTCGCTGCATTAGAAATTGATGTTGGATTGAAACTTTCTGGTTGTTTTTTTTTGAAGCGATGGTTGTTGTTGATGCTCTTGGACGATCTTCTTCGTGTTTTGATTTTCGTGGTTAGTGTAAATTTGAATTCTACCTGTTTATTTCTTTGATTTTTCAGTGTGATCGATTGCTTTTGTCTCTGCGTTAGAAATTGATGTTGGACTGAAACTTGCTGATTGCTGTTGATGTTCTTGGACGATCTTCTTCGTGTTTCGATTTTCGTGATTAGTGTAAATTTGAATGCTACATGACTATTTCTTTCGTTTTTCAGTGTGATTTATTGCTTTTGTCGCTGCATTAGAAATTGATGTTGGATTGAAACTTTCTGGTTGTTGTTGATGCTCTTGGACAATCTTCTCCGTGTTTTGATTTTCGTGATTAGTGTAAATTTGAATTCTACTTGTTTATTTCTTTCATTTTTCAGTGTGATCGATTGCTTTTGTCTCTGCGTTAGAAATTGATGTTGGACTGAAACTTGCTGATTGCTGTTGATGTTCTTGGACGATCTTCTCCGTGTTTTAATTTTCGTGATTAGTGTAGATTTGAATTCTACCTGTTTATTTCTTTCATTTTTTAGTGTGATCGATTGCGTTTGTCGCTGCATTAGAAATTGATGTTGGATTACCTTTGTGAAACTTGCTGATTGCTGTTGATGTTTTTGGACGATCTTCTTCGAGTTTTGATTTTCGCGATTAGTGCAAATTTGAATTCTACTTGTTTATTTCTTTCATTTTTCAGTGCGATTGATTGCTTTTGTTGCTGCATTAGAAATCGATGTTGGACTACCTTTGTGAAACTTGCTGATTGCTGTTGATGTTCTTGGACAATCTTCTACGTGTGTCGAGTTCTGTGATTAGTATAATGTGAATTCTGCATACTGTGTGACTCTGAAGTTAATTCACGGCTTGTGGTTGGTTGGTTTTATCTTTTAGTTCCTTTGTGGTGTAGATCTTTATCTTTTGTGCTTAATCTGCGTTTCTTTTGTTTTTGTTTTTGAAATTAATTTATTTATGTTATTCAGTGTGATTGATTGCTTTTGTTGCTGTATTAGGATTGAGGAGTTTATATTAGACTGTCATTGTGAAACTTACTGGTTGCTGTTGATGTCCCTGGACGATCTTCTTTGTATTTCAATTTTCGTGATAAGTGTAAATCTGAATTTTACATACCGTGGGACTTTGAAGCTAATTCATGGTGTTTGTGTTTGGTAGTTTTTATCTTTCAGTTGTTTGGCTGAGGTCGTTATGTACTATCTGTCGTGTAGAGCTTTATTGGATTGCTTTCTTAGGCTGGTTCATGAGGTGCTTTGTATGATCAGCCAGTGATCGAGAAATTTTAGAAGCTTGGTTATAGCGTACTTGTACATTTAGAGCTTTTGAACGACAAGGTTATTATAATATATTATTAGCAATATTAGCAACATGTAATATTGTTTCAGTGTGTCACAATCAGAACATCCTAGGTATTTAATCTAATTAACTTGTTACCGACATCTGGAAGGTGGATAGTTAAGCAATAGACCTCATAGTTTTAATTTTTAAGTATATGCCCAATTTTCTACCAGTAAAATCTAGAAATAAAATCTTCGCATGTTATTTTGCTCCAATGTTGACCGAGCCGATTAGTTTGTGAATTATCAATTATGTAGTATTTCGATGAAACAAGCCCGTAGGCTGTAGTAGACTCGTTAGGTGTACTGTCCTATTTAGGCAATCACAGATTTTAGTTTGCATTTTTATCTGAGATGGCAGGCAAGAGAGTCCCAATTGAAACTTCATCTTTGATACTGACAGCACACCAGCTCTTGTGTCCTTATCACCTTATGTTCCCCCCTTCTCGGTATTCTTTCTTTTGCGGGTTTTAAGCAATCTTTATACACGAGGAATGTTCGAGCTTGGGATACTGATATTTCTTTGTAATGACTAATGAATTTATCTTCTGTCCACTTCCTTTTGCACATTGATGCACTATACGATTAAGAATGTCAAATGTTGTCCCCAAAAATTAGGCAATCCTTGCTGAACACTCTCTCTTTCCCTCTCTCAAATTAGTAGGAAACAGAAACTTTTCATTAGATAACATAAAATTATAACGAGAGATGGGAAATTAACCCAAGTAAAATGCCATGGTTTGTAAAAAGTTCCTCCAGTTGGCATTGGAAGAAAAAGGATTCTACCTAGATGAATTTTGGATGGTAGAACCACTCCATTGTCCACTTATAGAAAAGGGGGAAATTACTAGTTATTAATTACAGAAGTAAAGCTTCATAAGGAGGCCTGAAATTTGATAAATCTATGGTACCTGTCCAACCACAATTCCCTAACTAGGATTCTGAAAGCACACTGCCACAATGCCCTAGCCATCCGTTTGGAAGCAAAATTTAATTCGTAGTTCCTGCTTATTGCTTTCTAGTTTCTAGTTTCTTTTAATGTCTTGGGTTGACCTCTATAGAGTGGTGAATGTGAATAATGCTCTTGTTATTTGAATTATTGCTATAGCATTTTTGAGGAAAAATTTAGATGTAAAATTGTGAATTCCCTTTGCACTTCTGTAGGATTATACATATAATGAAACTAAAATGTGAAATAGTTGAATAGCAGATGATGATAATATAATGTGCCTTGTAACATTTCCACTTAGACCATTGAATTGTCATAGTGCACTGATGGTGCTTAGTTACTTGTTTTTAACTCTGCCCATGATCTCTAGTATTCTTCATTATGTTGGCTAAGCTGCTTACCTATTATTTTGAAGACAGGTGTAATTTGTAAAGAGGTAGAGAAGAAATTAAAGAATTTGGAGGAATTTGGCCTCTTACTGTTTCTTTTGAAACCGTAGCATGCTGTAACCCAAGATTGAAAAAAGCAACCATGTCACTAAAGTCGTATCAAAGCCAGGCTGAGCAACTACTTAAGTATCTTGTATTGTCAGATCCTGTTGTACCATACATTTCCATTCCTGCAGGCATACTCGCTAGCAAATTGGTACCTTCCCGTCATCTATGGCTCTTTTATCTTATTCAATGTGGGTCCCTTGCATGCCACTTTGTCTTCAATTCAATCATCATGATGTTAAAAGGTTGATAATATGCTAATAATTAGTTTATCTTTTTTTTGTGTGAGTTTGCATGTCTTCTGTTTTTTGCTGGTCATTTGTAAATCATCCCTTGGTTTCCAGGTTTATGATCTGACTGATTTGATCAGCGCTGTTTACTTCAAGAGCTATTCTAATCTTTCTAGGATTCAGCGCATGGAGTGGAACAACCGGTAAAGGATCATTCCCTTGTTTGTATCGGTTTATTTCTTTTTCTTTGTCATATATTTTTTTTATGTGTAATTGCATTTTTAACAGGGCAATGTCAACTCTCCATGCCATTTTCATCACATCAGCAGCATTGTACATGGTGTTTTTGTCGGATCTCTATTCTGACCGATATTTTGGCCTTATTACCTTTCGTAGTTCAACAATATCTACATTTTCCTTGGGAGTAAGTGCAATCCCTGCCTGTACTTAATTCATTTTTTTTTTTTTTTTTGAGTACTACTTAATTCATATATATGAGTGTAGGTATATTGCCATATTGTGGGAAACTTTGTAATATGTTGGAGATGTTTAGAAATTCCTCAACTTTGTCAAGGTTAAAAACCATGTTTCGATAACAATAAAGATGGAAGATTAGAGTTTCAGGGGCTAGCTCTTGAAAAAATACGTCCTGATCAGGTCCTAAGGATGAGGATGGAAAGGAAATGTGTATGTTTGAGATCAGAGTTTTCCAGAAATTATTTTTGGGGGAGCCGATGATAGAAATTATTGGCACTAGCCTATCAAATCTTTGGTCATAATAATACTTAGTTTCTCTCATCAAGAGGAAAATTGTGGTATTGAGCTTTATTTATGCAGGAAGTATTGCATGGAGCGTTGGGGAGGGAGACAGAGAGGTGTGTGTTCTAATATGACATCTTGATTGAAATAATATATAAACTGAAGCTGTGTTATCAAACAATCTGAAAATCTATGTTGATTTTTGGGAAGTTGTTATCCAGAGAAACATAGTTAAATGTTAACCACTATGGGTCGGCCTAGTGGTCAATAAAGGTCAATGTAAATTATAAAAGGCTTAGAGGGATTAAGAGCCACCTTCCTAGCATTTAATATCTTACGAGTTATGTTCAGATAGCATTTGTAAGCAGAGAGTTGTGGCGTTAACATTTTATTATCACTTTTATCCTCTCATCCTACTTTTCATCTCCTTTTCCTTCCATTACTCAATTCCTCAAACAATTGTTCTTATGGTTCTTTAGTTGTTTTATTTACATTTTGTTTTATTAACTTTTGGAGGAGGGAGGTGGGGTGAGGGGGGAGTGGCCAACTTTGAACTGCTTTTTCTGTTGTTGGACGATCTGAAATTCTACTTTCCTTCCTTTTTTAATTTAAGCTCTTTATGTTTTAGTTGCT
Organism: Herpetospermum pedunculosum; assembly: GCA_028017165.1. Classification (NCBI taxonomy): domain Eukaryota; kingdom Viridiplantae; phylum Streptophyta; class Magnoliopsida; order Cucurbitales; family Cucurbitaceae; genus Herpetospermum; species Herpetospermum pedunculosum. Next base: position 80,579,366 of record CM051522.1, read on the forward strand.
AACAGTAACCCAACACCAACCATTGTTTTCAGAATAGATTTAAAATTTTGTTAGTGTGAACATAGCTTAGTGGATAAGACACCTAGTGGCTAGTACCAACTCAAAAGTCGATAGTTCAATTCCCCATCCCTATGATTGTTAAACTCAGAATAGACTTAAAATTTTGACGATACTCCTGCAGGTTTCTGTAGGTTACTTCATAACTGATCTTGGGATGATCTTTTGGTTTTATCCTGCACTTGGTGGAATGGAGTATGTAAGTGCATTCTCCCTTTAAATATTGATGGTTATTGTATATTCCTGTCATATTACCTTGTGTTCTTTAGGGGCAAAAAGTTATGTGGGAAATTTGTTGTTTATGGAAGTTGATAATGTCGTTTTTCAGGTAATCCATCATCTTCTTTCTCTCGTAGCTGTGGCCTATGCTATGTTGACTGGTGAGGGGCAGCTTTACACCTACATGGTTCTCATCTCCGAGACGACTACCCCTGGGATCAATTTGAGATGGTAATTTGCTACTAATAAACTACCAAGTGTTACCATGGTGGCCACCTATCTATATATATTTTACCATTGCGTAGGTACCTTGACACAGCTGGAATGAAGAAGTCAAAAGCATACCTCATAAATGGGGTTGTAATATTCTTCGCTTGGCTGGTTAGTTAAAAATATCTAATTATTATACATTTTTTTAATTCTATATTTCTTTTCAAGTCTGTTTCATGGAGAGTAGGGAACAAAGCAATTCAATCATATGTATTATATTACATACGTAAGCGGTTAACCAATATTTTTTTTTTGTCAGGTTGCGAGAATTCTTCTGTTCATGTACATGTTTTACCATGTCTACTTGCACTTGAATCAGGTAATCATCGATCTTACTTTTCTTTGCCTGATAACATCCAGTCAATAACTACTGTTTGCTCATTGATTGCCAAAGCATTTGCAATCTGTTAAGACTGTTACTGCCTATATATGATCCATTTGGGAGTAGAAGTACAAATCTACAATTGTTTGAACGTACATACTCGTCTGCATGCATCATATGAATCACTGTGCCATATGCTTATATTTATTTGCTCATTTATGGATGTTTGCTTCTAGAGCCCTCATATAGGGTTTATGGTTGGAACGGAACAAGGGGATTTTTTAGGATAAGACTACTGTTATTTAGGCTTCTGTACAGCTAAATGCCTCTTGGTGGTGTCACCGCTAAAGGGCCTGTTTGAAAATGATTTTGGAATCGTTAAAATCACTTTTGTCATTCAGGAAGGGGTCTCTCTTCCCCCGCCCTTAGGTTGTTTCTTTTTTCCTTTTGTTTTAATTTATACCTCAGGTTTCTTATAAAAAAAAACCTCATCCAAATGAAGTTAATATCTCCAGTTAGATAATAGAGAACTCATACTATATAATTGCAAAAAGGGGAGATGTTTTTACCCCAAGATAAAGTACGGAAATATAGAGATTTGGGAACATGAGCTTTGTTCAGCGGTTAAGACATCTAGTATTTTCTTAGAGGTGAAAATTCAAATTCCTACACCACATTGGTTGTACTTAAAAGAAAAGTCTAGTTTGCGAAGGTTTTCGCCTTTTCGGGGTTGTCATTTTAATTTTGGAAAATTTTGAGATCTCTCTTATGAAACATGGTATTGATTTTTGGGATATGGAGTGTTCTAATATTTTCTTTCTTTGGGGTTCCTTTTGTCAAGTTGGAGTTAGTAATTGAGGCTTTTTATTGTTGGAGAATAATTCTGTGACCATAGCTGCCATTTAAATCATAGCCTCCATACAATACAGTGTCTGATGATTACATTTAACTTTAAATTGTTACTATTTAATAATTCAATGCTAAAACTTATAATAAAGTTGTCACAATATTGTGATTAGAAACGTGATTTGTGTTATATCTAGTTTTTTTTCAATGAATTTGAGAACAAATTAATGCATCTATTTTCATCCATAACAGTGTGCATACGGATATCATGTTAACGCATTTCTCTTAACATACAGGTTCTCCAGATGCACGTTTTCGGGCTATTTTTGGTGTTCGTGGTTCCGTTGGTATTATCAGTCATGAACTTGATGTGGTTTGCGAAAATCGTCAAAGGATTGAAAAAGACATTAGCAAAGAGACAGTGAAAAAGAAAAAAACACATCTACTACTTAGGCCAACACAAGGTAGATTTTAAAAGGTCTCTTTTCTTGGCCATGCCCTGCCAATACCCTCTGCTCCTTCCTTGTACATGTTGAAGTTGCAAAATTGTACAATTTCATGTTAAATAGTTAGCTTTCTAGAAGGAAAAAAATTAGCATAATTTAATGCATAATTATTGTTTTATTGTAGATATATATAGGGAAGGATATTTGAAATCAATGCAATGCCCATGCCATTAGCCATTGAAAACACATGATATCTTTCCATGTTTGTTTCTAGATGTGTATATATATTTTTTGACCAGCTTGCATGCGCACCTCGACTATTCTCACGGGACATCCGTCTGGCTTTACTACATTTGGTTGCTAAGAAGGTGACCTCTATTATTTACCGGTCATCCATGGTGATTTTTGTTTCTAGATATAGTAGAAATCGGAAATGTCAATTGAAAGTCTATTTCTAAACTTGATATAGCATATTTTTTTTCATGAACATTACAACAAAACAATACATGATCCACAGAAAAGTTTGATAAAATACCTAAAGCTATGAATTTATATAATTAAGGAAGGGGGAATTTATATGGTTAGGTCCAAATTTATATGGGGAGGATTGGGGAATTCTTTAAGTTGATGTACAAAATTGAGTTGGGAAGTGGAGGTAGAGGTAGAATTAGAATTAAAAGAGGTGTTGGGGCATAATTGTAATTGTCTCTCTAAAATTTGTTGTGTCGTTGGTTTGAGGGATAATGAGAGTTCACATGTTTGCTCAATGCCCATGCATTCCTCTTCCGACATTCTGCTTTGCATGCATGAATCTGAGTCCTGCAAATAAGCCAATTCACAAAAAAATTGGTTAAATCTTTTACTTATGATTCTTTATTTGTGCATTTTAGTATTTTAATTTATGTGTTTCATAATTTTGTGATAGATTTAAAGAAGTTGCCGTTTAGGGTTTAGGATTTTAAAGACATCGCCATTTGGAATTTATATCGCCTTTTATTTTCTGGAAAAATAAGTAGGTTGTATTATTTTGACTTTTCAAAATCTAAAACTGGTATTTCAAGGCAACATGAACGTAACGAGTTTCAAATTTTTATATCTCACATCTGTTTTACTAATTAACAAAAAATGATATAGTAAAAAAATATGTAACAATAATAAATAAAAATCTGTAATTGGAAATTGTTTTCTGTTTTCTTATTGAAAAATAAAGTTGTTTGCTAACTAATAATAATTGTGCTTTTAATTTTTATTTTTCAAAACAATTTTTTTGGGCGGGTTGCATAAATAACCATCCGAACCAAAATAATGACAAATATAGTAAAATATAAAACATTTTGCAAATATAGCAACAAAAAATTAGTGATATTACTGCTATCATTGATCATTGATTGGCCATGAATAAATGACTATCATTGATAGAAGATAATTAGTGATAATATTTTAAAAAAGAGATATTTTTAATTATTTTACTCAAAATTCTAAATTGACATCTGATGTTAATTTTCCTAAATTTTTCTGGTTAACTTAATTTTCTTAACATATCTCCCTTAGTGATAATATTTTACTATAAATTGACATCTGATGTAATTTTTCTAAATTTTTTGGTTAACTTAATTTTCTTAACATATCTTCCTTCTACGCATGAGCAGCCCAACCTATTGTATAGCATGTGAATAGTTCTTTAACATATCTTCACAAGTCACAATCGTTTTTATTTTTGAAACATTTCAAAACAGAAACATATCTTTGAACTATATAATTTACTACTTTTTTTTTGTCTAAAATTAGAAAATAAACTATTCAAACTACTTGAATCGAGTTCCAAACAATTCGGTAATTCAACCTAATCCAAAACCACAACTAGTCAAGATTGGCAAAAGATGATGAGAATGTCAAACGCATAGAACATTGGACTATGGAGGATGCACATGCACGGCAAATATAATGAATGTACCCTAAAATTAGATATATAATATATGATAGTTTTGGATAGACTATTTTTTTTTATATATAAATCAGATGACTATATATTAAATGCTTTTCTCTCCATCGATTAGTTGCTTGCTTGTCAGATTTTTTGTAGATTGTTTTTAGTGTTAAAAAAAATATTGATGTGATTTATTTATATATATTAAAAAAGTAATAAAAATAGACCAATAAAGAAACATGTAAAATCTTAATTAATGTATGTACAAGTATTGTTCACCTCTCTCGTTTAGGGGAAAAATAGTTGTTTTCTTTTTAAGGAAGAAAGATAAATAGAAAAGAGAGCAATAATTTATGACCGAAAGTAATAATAATAATAATAATATATATATATATATATATTTAAAAAATAGACCACTTTTTTTAGAAAATAGACCACTTTTCTATATATATAGGGTCTATTTTAAATATATATTAGAAAAGTGGTCTATTTTCTAAAAAAAAGTGGTCTATTTTTTAAATATAATAATATATATAATAATATATATATATATATTATTATATATATATTTTCTAAAAAAAGTGGTCTATTTTCTTCTACAAATCTAAGATGTTCTCTATAGAACCCAAACCCTACTGAAATAAATGAAAATTAGAAAAGCAAGCTCAAGTTTTTTTCGAAATAGAAATGATTTATTAAGGTTCGAACTTCGAAGGGTAGAAAAGAAAATACCATAAGTAATGTTGCAGGAGCATTCAATCCATAAGCTTTATAATTTCATGAATTCTTAAAAAAAAAAAAAAAAATCAAAAAAAAAAATGAAATCTTAATTTTCAAATTTTGTAAACCATAACTATAATTTTATCAACAAAGCGTTTGTAGTCCAATGGTTAGGATAATTGCCTTCCAAGCAATAGATCCGGGTTCAACTCCTGGCAGACGCAATGTATCTAATTATGTCTACTTAATTAATGGCTAAACTTAGATAGCAAAACAAAGAAACTCATAAGTAGAAATATTGTTTATAAGCTTAATTATCAAAACTCAAAAACCAAATAGATATCAAACGAGGCCTAATTGATCATAGTGTTTTAACTCAAATGTTTATATTTAGATCGAGGGAGACCTGACAAGCAATTTCTCTATAGTTTTTAATAAAAAGTTTTTAACTCAAATATTTATATTTAGATCAAGGGAGACCTCGACATTTCCGCCGATTCGATATTTAAATCGTTGGTTAGACATGATTGAAAATGTTTTCTATTTTACAAAAATAAAGCTTATTTATTACTATAGTATCTTTACCTACAAATTTATGCAAATTAACTAAAACTTTGACAAGCAACTTCTCTAGTTTTTAACATTTAGTTAAGATGTTAAAAAAGTTTTTAAAAGGTGGTTAGAAGACAAATAAATTGTGGCTGTATTTGGATTATTTTCAAAATTAGAAAAAAAAAAAAAAAACTTGTTATCAAATGTGTGTGCTTGGATAAGATTCAATATAATGGCATATTTTCGATAATTGAATATCATAATATTTTAAATAAAATTTGAAGCATTATTTACCTGTTGAGAAATAATTCGGTCTTTTATGTTGGATGAAGATTCGTGCTTTCTATTGCTTAAGTTGGACTCTTCTTCTTCTTCTCTCAATATCCTGCAAAATATTGGATAGAAAGTGATATATACATTTTTTCCTCCCCCTTAAATTATATCAAATGATTCTGAATTATTATATCAGTGGAATAAATCACAACTCTAGACCTTAATATTTTTAACTCTATTCTATTTTTTTTTTATTATTAAAATTTAGAAAATCAAATCTTCATTGCTCAAAAACCTTATTTTAAAACTCACATTAGGATGTCATTATATAAAACTCACTGTTTTCAAATGAAATATATAATCCCACAAGTATTTTCCATACCTGAAAAATACGCATAGTTTAAATAATATTTTGATATTCAAACCCTCATACATAAAAATTAAGAGGATTTAAAATATTATTATTCATGTCACTCTAATCCTTAAACTTGTTTAGATAAAAAGAACTTAAAATTTTATATTTTAGTATTTGGATTTCAAATGTTATATTTTAATTTCTTCCTCCAACTCCAACCATACTGACTATTTTTTTATTTATTATTTTTTTTTTTACTCACCCACCCCTACCAATAAAAAAAAAAATGACTGTTATTTGTCAGCAACTTGTTTATTTATTTATTATTATTATTTTTTTTTTCGTAAAACAGGTGGTTACAAAATATTTATAGATACTATCGAGGCCATGGATGTAAATATGGAAGGAGTTTTTGGGAGACCTACCGACTATTATAATTTCACAGCCAATAAAATGACTATACCGATCTCAATATTATTTATTATTCACATACTATTATAACCACCAACTATAAATAACGCTCCCAAATAACCCCTAATAGATATTATATAAGCGTCTACAACTATTCTAATCTAAGTATGATATTTTTAAAATACTTACAAAACAAAATACAGCGAAATATTCTATTTAAAATAACGGTGATTGTCACAATTCATATATGGTGATTACGATCATGAATTTAATTTGGTTAGAAATGAAGAAAATCTATGAACATACCCACTTGAAGAGGCCGAGACTGAAGACAAGAAGCTGATTTTGATATCAGAAGACTGCAATCTTCTTCTTCTTGTCTGCTTCATGGCAGCTTCTCTCATCATTACATTCTCGCACCCCTGCTCTAATTTCATACTTCTGTACATCTGCCAAATATAATAATAACAATTTTAATTCTTTAAAAAATATATAAAAAGTTATATATATATATATATACGCAAAGAATAATGGATCTTTACAAGCAATGATTAAAAAAAGAGTGGCGTCGCCATGCAAGAACTCATAATTATTCTATTTCTTTGTCTTTAATTTCATATTTAATTGAATTAAAGCCTACTTTTCTCTCCTGCTGTATGGAATATTGGGATGTACCTAACCAAAACTTTTTTTTTTTTTTTTTTTTTTTAATTTGCAAAAAGCTTCTTTAATTAAAACAACGTCCTACTCTACCTAGCAAGCTACTAAGTATTATCTTATCATCTTATCTGTTTGGCTGAATGCATTTTCACATTTAAAAGTTGTCTTTTCAGGTTATGATTTTTTTTTTAATAGATCAAGTTTGGCTCACTAATTTTACCAAATTTGAGTTGATGTATAATTAGGAGTAATAAAATTCAGATTTATGTAACAATCATGCTTGGATTGTAAAGATCGAGTTCTAAATATGTGTTTATTTATAGGTTTTTGAGATCAGCAGCAGTTCTAAGAAGTTAAACAAATTACAAACTCAAATCGTAAACCAAAACATCAAGATGATTATAAATTAACTAAGAGTACATAATAATCAAACAACAGTTTAATTCTCAGTTATATATATATATTTGGAATTAATTATCACTTCACCGTCCAAATTTGAACCAAAGTATGATAGTACCGAACAGTATATACAAAAATCGGAGAAGTTTCTTTGTAAATTGATGAGGAAATGTAAAGTAGTAATATACAGAAATTAATCACTCAATCGAACGATAGCCATGAAGATTAGCGTTAACTAAAACTAAAAGTACCTGTAAGTGGCTTTTTATGTGTGAAATCTTCAGTCCTTTCACTCCCATCAATTGCAGTATTCTTTTCGGCGTTGCTTCTGCAACAAGTCAATTTTCAGAAAAAGAAATCAAAGATTCCGATACGGACGCGCAGGCGTACGCTCTCTCTCTCTCTCTCTCTCTCTCATGTATTCTGAAACAGTTTCTCTTTCCAAAAAAGCCAGAAGAACGACGGCATGGAAATAAAATTAAAGAACCAAAAAGCTTCACGAAAACTTACGATTTCTTCCACCAAGGTTCTCGACGGTCTGAACGAAGTACCGATGAAGCTCCGGCGTCCATCGCAGCCGCGGAAGTTCCGATTTATTGTACTGTCTTACTCCGATTCTCTCCGATGAACACGATTTCATATTCTTTTGCCGGAAAACGAAGAAAGAGGAAAATCCAATCGTCATACAAAAACAGATGAAGACGAAGAGGAAACTCGATCAGCGATCGAATCGTTATACAAAATCAGATGAAGACGACGACGACTACGACGATGAAGCAGAAGAAAATCGAATCGTTATACAAAATCAGATGAAGAAGACGACGACGACGACGATGAAGCAGAAGAAAATCGAATCGTCATACAAAAACAGATGAAGATGAACAGGAAAATCAATCGATGATCGAATCGTTATACAAAATCAGATGAAGAAGACGACGACGACGACGACGACGATGAAGCAGAAGAAAATCGAATCGTCATACAAAAACAGATGAAGACGAAGAGGAAAATCAATCGATGATCGAATCGTTATACAAAATCAGATGAAGAAGCCGACGACGACGATGAAGCAGAAGAAAATCGAATCGTCATACAAAAACAGATGAAGACGAAGAGGAAAATCGATCGATCGATCGAATCGTTATAGAGAATGAGATGAAGAAGACGACATTGAATTTGAAATTGGCGCTTGAAAATCGTCGATGGCGGAGGAAGAAGCTCACAGAAATGGAAGCGGGAGCGCGCAGCAGCAAAGTAATTATAGAAAGGAAGAAAGCAGAAACGGAAATCCTCTCTACTCTAGTCCTAGTCTAACGCCCTACACTTTTATTACACTATACAACTACAACACGTAGTTTTTATGAACTTCCTTTTTTTTCTTCATGTTTTTTCCTTTTTATATTCGGTCTTACATTTCATTTTGAAAAATTCCTTCCATATTTAATATTTGCTTTTAACTTTTAGCCTCCTATTTTTTTTATTTTTTTCTTCTAAGTTTTTTTTTTTTTAAAAAAAAATAATTAAAAAAATTATACCTTTAGTTTTATTAATTAAAACCCTAAACTAATAATAATATCAATTTAAATTCTAAACTTTTAGAAATGTATCAATTTAAAGCTTCTCTTAGAACTTTATTTTAAAAACGTTAATTTAAATCCGTAAACACTTATAATTTTAGTAATTAAACTCTTAAACTTTGATAAGTGAATCAATTGTATAAAAATTTAGGGATTAAGGGATAAATTATAAGTTTCCACACGTGTGAAAACTAACATTTTTCTAAGATAAAGTGTAAATTGATACATTTATGAAAGTTGAGAGTTTAAATTGATACAACCTCCAAAGTTTAAGGGTATAAATTGATTTTTTTCTCCAAAATAATAATAATAATAAATAAATAAATATTACCCATGGATAACGAAAGTTTTTAAAAGTAGGAATCATTTTTTTTTTTTTTTTTTTTAATTTAACAATAGAAAGATTTGAGGATAAAAAATTATCTGAAATAATAATTGATGTCTTTATCCACTAAATTATACTCAAATTGACTAATATTTTAGTAATTTGACTAATATTTTAGTTTCTAATATATTACTCAAATTAACTTGACGCAATGTTTATTAAGTTAGTAGAAATTTGTAGGAGGAATTAGAAAACTATTTTTTTTTTTGTCGTCTCTTAATGAACCAATTAACTATTAAAAAAAAAAACTATTAAAGCCAACAATAGCATAACTCGACATGATGTATGACCACGAGATCTTAGGTTCAATTTTTCACCCCAACTAAAAAAAAATTGTTAATAAAAAAAAAAACAATTCTTATTCTGAACTTTTATTAACTTTATCACGAGTTAGTTTAAACATTGATTAATATTATGATTATAATTGAAACAAAAAAAATTGTTTAAACATAATAGACTTAATTAAAATATTTTTAAATAGAGTTTGAATTGAAGAAAAAAAAGTGTCTAAATATTAATGATTAAAACATATGTTTAGCCAAAACTTTGGCATAAAAGTAAATTTATAATTATTAGATATTTGAAATATTATATGATAATACACTTTTGTTTGGTGTTTTTCTTAGCTAGGTGAGATGTGTGAAGTATCTTGTTTTTAGGGTATTATATTTCAAATAAAGAGGGTAAAAGTTTGAACCTACTACCTTTAAGGGATGTGTTACAATATTTAATATTTTGATCCATTGGTTAAGCCATGTTTAAACAAATGTGTGAATTGTCTTTCATGCAAGTGATTTTTAATTATAGTAGAGTTGTTAGGTTTTGAAATGGGTAAGAGTGAGGTAAAATATTTATTTAACATTACATTTTTCATTTGAATTTTGAAAATTAAGTCAATAAATATACTATTCTATATATTTGAGTACTTTTGTTTTGTTATGTACTTAATTTTGTAAGTGTTTTCAATATCAAAACCAAAAGTTCTCAAATTTTTTTAAAATTTGTTATTATTCTTTTAATTTGACCAACAATTCAAATTCTATTTTAATAAAGATGAAATTTATTATGAGAGAATGGTGAGAAGACAAACAAGATTTAAAAAAAAAAAAAAAAAAAAATCGATTATCAAACATAGCTTAATTGATATGTTAGTGTGAATGTGTTGATGACTTACATTGAAAAAATGAAGGGACCTGCACACTCTTTATAAGATACATGAATTACTCTCTTTATTGTCAATTGATTTTAAATGAAACTTCGTCGATTATAAATTAGAAGAAAAAATTAAGATTTTTTAATCTAAGATATATCAACAAAAATCATTGTCCTCTTCTTTCTTTTTTTTGTTTTACTTTTAAATCTCAAGTATATATTTAATCATTTTTTTTTTTACAACAATGCACGATGGAGGATTCAAAACTTCTAACATCTTGATCGATAGTTCATACATCATGTTAGTTGAGTCATCATTGTCATGTTCACATTTAATAAATTATTTAAAACATACCAAATTTTGTTTGATGTGAAATGAAATGTATATATTTTGAAACATGTTTGAAAAAGATGTGAAAGAATAAAAAATAATGCAAAAGGAAAATGTATTATGGAAATCATTCTCCTTTTCTTTTCTTTTCTTTATTTCATCGTTTTGCCTTTGAATCTCAAGTATTTAATAAATTATTCGAATACATACGAAAGTTGTATTAATGTGAAACGGATGCAAGTATTTTGAAACATGTTTGAAAAATTATGTGCAGAATAAAAAATGCAAAAGAAAAATGGATATGTCTTGTTTGGGGAATTAAAAAATAAAAAAATAACACACAAAAGTGATAAAAAAAAAAAAAAAACTAATTAAAATAAGGGTTAGTTGCACAAATAACAATCAGGCCAAAACTAATTATAAATTTAGCAAAAGTTTAAAACCTTTTGCAAATATGGCAAAAAATTAGTGACTATTACTGATAGACTTTATGACTATTACTGATAGACTATTATCACTAACAAAATTTTATAAAAAAAACTATTATCATCGATAGACCATACTATCAGCGATAGAAATTGCCATATCCGCAATTTTTTTTAAAAAGTGTTATATTTTTAATTATTTTATTCTAAATTGACATCCGTTACAATTTTCCTTCAAATAATAATAATAATAATAATAATAATAAAAAAAAAAAAAAGAAGAAAAAAAAGTGGCAAATGCAAATTAGAAGTCAAAGGTGTAAACTAAAAGAAATCCAAAAACCAATTAAAATAAATAACACACAAAACCCAATTAAAATAATAATAATAATAAAATAAATAAAAAACCAAAAAGTGGGAAATTAGAAGTCAAAGGTGTAAACTAAAAGAAATCCAAAGAGCCAAACAAAAGTGATCAAATTCTCTTTTTTTCTCTTTCAATTTTTTCATGTGTCAATTAAAGACGGTGCCTACTTTTGGACCCATCTCCTTGTCTTTGTGCTGCCGTATTCAACACTATGCCCATTCCTCCACCATTTTCAAACCTCAAGAAAAAATTAACCCCCACACACAAACCCTAGAATTTCTTTTTTAATATCTTTCTATGATTGAATCGAGATCTAGTACTTCAATCATGTTATATTATCGACCATTTCTTAATGTGTGGACCCTCCTTGTTTGATAGTACCTAGTTATTCATCCTTTGATTATTTAGAAGAAAGTTTCACGAAAAAAACTTGGTATATAATAGGGTCGACATCTGATACATCCATAACCACATAATTATCTGACAAATCAACTTTTTTTTTTTCATTTTCATGTGGGTCCTCTTGATTTGCAAGAGGAGATCACTCTAAAGGCGCCGTATATCTTCATATCTACCTTTATCAACACCGTGAATAGTATATGGTTGTATATACTTCATATATCTCAGTGTCTACCTTTATCAACACCGTAAATCTCGGAGTATATGGTTGTATATACTCTGCGGTCAGAGATTTACTTGCTATATTTAGTTTTTATCCTGTTTCCTTCATTAGTTCTTGTATAAATATGGATGATTTTGTCCATTATCAATACAGAAAATATCAGAATATGATTCCGTAAACCTTTATACCTTACAAAACAAAATTTTATATCATATAATTAGGTTAGGAGATTTGGTATGATCTAAAATCATTTTGATTATACATTATAGGTACAATAATAATTAAAAATAGGGAAAAAATCAATTTATACCTTTAAACTTTGGAGGTTGTATCAATTAAAACTCTAAACTATTGATTGTATCAATTTACACTTTCTATTAGAATTTTATTTTAAAAACGTTAATTTAAACACTTGAAGACTTATAATTTTAGCAATTAAACCCCTAAACTTTCATAAATGAATCAATTTATATGAAAGTTTATGGGTTTAATTGATAAATTATAAGTCTCCACACGTGTGAAAACTAACATTTTTTTAAAAGAGTGTAAATTGATACACTTATGAAAGTTCAGGGTTTAAATTGATACAATCATTAGTTTAGGGTTTTAATTGATACAACCTCCAAAGTTTAAGGATATAAATTGATTTTTACCCAAAATAATGGGCTGGTTGCACAAACAGCAATCAGACCCAAAATAATTACAAATTTAGCAAAATTTAAAATATTTTGCAAATCTGACAAAAAAATAAGTGGTTATCACTGATAGACTACTATCACTAACAAAATTCTATAAAAAACTGAGGTGATAGACTAACATCAGCGATAGACTTCTATTAGCGATAGACCATACTATCAGCGATATAAATTTCCATATTTACAAAAAAAAAATAATTTAAAAAATGCTATATTTTTAATTATTTTACTCTAAATTTACCTTTTTACAATTTCTCCATAATAATAATAATAATAAGCAAGTAGTTGCCATGGAAAGTAATATACAAAACCTAGTATTACAATAATATTTGAAAACTTCCCAAGATTTATAGTGTCATGCATGCAAGTGAGTTGTCATGGAAAGTTGCAATATGTGTTTATATGCCTTTTCAATTTGATGGGTGTGTATCATTTTCTCATGAGAGAGAAACTTCCTTAGAAAAATTAAAGAAATATGCCCCCCATGGATATTTGAGAATTTTGCTGTCAATTGGATGGACTCATTCAACATTTTGACAAACATTTTATAGGTTTATGGCAACCTATATAAATGAAAAAGTGTTTTATTTATTTATTTATTTTGTTAAAAATAATTCCTTTCCTACCATATCATGCCCAATTTTTCCTTTTCAAATCAATTTCGATAAACATCACTTTTGTGGATGTGATCATTTGACTGGCTTCTCATAATATAATGGTCATTAATGGTATTAATTTATTTTTGTTTGAGTTTAAATTAATCGCTAATCATAATTAATTTGAGTTTGATAGAATCTTGCACGTAATCGATGAAATTGTTAATTTCTTTAAAAAAAAAAAAAAGCGTTTGGAGAAGGATAAAATTTTGTAGATACTAAAACGATAAAAATAATATATATAAAATAGTAAAAGTAATTGAATTATGTTTAAGTTATAAAATATAATTAAAAAAGAAAAAAAATTGGTGGTATTTTGAATTATTGTTACAAACATTGAATTTTTTAGATAGTGGGAGGTGACAGAAATGAATTTTCATCTGCATTCGCATTCTCACCACTTTTTTTTTTTTTTTTTTTTTTTTTGGGTCAAATATAATATTTAATGTTTTCTTTCATGCTTTTCAATTTTTAATTTTTTTTTACAAAGTACACTGCTAACTTCTTTTTCACTAATTTTTACATTATATCAGTTCAATTATACTCATGTCGGTCAATTAAATAGCTTATTCATCCGGACAATTAATGAATTTAGAATAATATGATCCAATAGTATTATTATAAAATAACATACCAGGAATTTCAACTCTTATATATATATATATATATATATATATATATATATATATTTTTGTTTTTGCTTCCATTCAAATGTGATATACTAGTCCTAACTCAACTGACACGATGTATCGCCTAGTGACGATGAGGTCCTAGGTTCAATCTCCAATCTAACATGTTTGTAAAAAAAAAAATTGCAATATACGGAAAGTGCATTTAATGTTCTAGGGTTTTAAGAAGGACAATTATTAATTAACTTTGAAAAAAAAGATTCATAATGTGGCAAAATGTCAATCAACCAATATAACTTTCAAACTTTTGAGTGAGAGAAGCGTCAGAAATAAAATAAATAATTAAATTCGTTTGAATCTAGCATCCTAACCTTTTGAAATTATTATATATTTCTCTTTCAAATAATACATTGAAAAAATATATATACTTAATATATAGAAAAATAAAATTCTTTTGAAATTATTATATATTTCTCTTTCAAATAATACATTGAAAAAATATATATACTTAATATATAGAAAAATAAAATTATATAATTCTCACACCCATTTGTTCTTTTTTTTTTAGAAATAAAACACCCATATGTTGTATCATAAGAATATGTATTTAAAAAAAAAAAAAAAAAAATTATGTAAAACTTATATGTTCTCGTTCAAAAAGGTTTTTGATAGTTAAAAGATAAAAAAAAAAAAAAAAAAAATCACAAATATTGCGCCATCCTTGCTAAATGTGAGCATAGCTCAACTGACATGTATATTATCATTTGGAGATCAGAAGTCTGATTTTCATCCATCCTGACTTTATGTTGTACTAGAAAAAAATTAGGTAATACTTTCGAAAAATAAAAATTGGTAGCATCAAATGGAGAGAATGTTGGAAATAAGTTAATCCTTTAAAAATATGTCTATTTGTGGAAATTCTCCAAAATAAACGACTTTAGCTAAATTAAGAAAAAATATTACCATGTATTATAATAAATAATTAACTTGTAGACTGTCTTTTTTTTTTTTTTTGAAAAAAAAAAAAAATGTCTTAAAATAAATAATAAATAAAAAAAAAATTGTAGATTAATTTTAATTAAAAATAAATTAGATTTTTATTTATTTGACAATATAGTATTACAACATGGAGTGGGAATGATTGATGTTACTATGGGTTAACTGTTGAGGCATGTCTAGATTGAATAATCAACAAATTAGTTACCCTTTATATATAACGTCAAGAAAAAGGAAATTTGATTTTTTCTTTTTTTCGCAACCGACTAATTCCCTATTTAAAGATAAAACAAAAAATGAATAAACTAATTAATATCTTGTGACTCATCGTTTATTATTATTTTTTATTTATTTAACGCGATACAATTTTAGGGTTGTTAAAGTTTAATTAAATTCAATCAAAAGTCCCAACTCCTACATCTTGAAAGTAAAAAAAGAAAAAAAAAACTATTGATTCACTATCAGAAATCAATATAAGAGATGATGAGAAACCTGTATTAATTAAAATATATTTACGATTTTTTTTTTTTTTGTTATTTGTTATTTATTTTTAGAATCATTATATACTGGTATCCTTATAATTACAATTCATTTTCAAATTTTATTTGAAATTTAAAGAAAAATAATAAAATCTTGTTTTTTTAGTTTTGGATTCCCACTACAATTTTATAACCATTTTACAAAATTTTAAAAATATAAATAATCACCTATCCAAAATTAAAATGGATGAGTATTTAAAAGGTCAATATCAACTTAGTTCAATTGACATATAAAGTAATGATCAAAAGTTTATAGTCATTTTTTTCGCATTAATTAATTAAATAAATAAATATATATATATATATATATATATATTTTTTTTTAAATAACAATTCTATTAGAAAAAGTTAAAAATTAGCTTTTTTTGGGTGCGAAAAAAAGGGCAAAGTAGAAGGAAGAATGAAAAACACACGTATCACGCGAGGCTATTTCCATTCTTCAATTTGCTTGAAAAACAAATCTCCCTCAAATCCACGTGCTTTTTTAATCTCTAAAATTTGTGTTCCGATTGCCAAACTAGAACATATGAGAAATGGAGATAAAGTCGTAATTATTGTTGATGAAATTTCTCTTATGAAAAAGTTCGAGTACTATACTATTTGTTTTTTTAATTTGACAAAATTTGAAAGGTAGAGATTTAAATTTGACTAAGATTAGTTGACTTATGTTTAGATTTTACATTAATTTTTTTAAATATTACTCTTATTCATTAATAACATACTCATTTTATTTAAAATAGTACAGAGCTTTTTAAAATAAAATATATTTATTATGATCATTGTACTTTTAGTTTTTATCTAGTTTAGTTAATCTACTTTTAAAATGTGTATTTTGGTCTATCTATTTTTTTTTTTCAAAGACAATATATTAGCAAAGAAAAAAAAAATGACTTTACGTTTGGAGACCAAAACATAAAAAAAAAAAATAAAAGAAAAAAAACAGAAGGACAAGAAGCTCACAATCCGACCATAAAAAAAAAACACAAAGATTAAAAAAAATAAGTCTCATGAACACTAACAAATGGGAGATGACAAAGCTCCTAACAAAGATGAGCAATCAACAAACATATCATGAATAATATGTAAATAAATAAATAATAGTAATTTTAGAAGAGCATAGACCATAACCATGAAGACATGGTCACATCTGGTTGTAAAAATTGATCATTTTCCTCTCGTTTTTGGACTAATCTTCTTTCTTTCTTTTTTCTTTCTTTTTTCATTAAAAAACTAAAATAGGATTTTTGTAGGTTGGTTGCACAAATAACAATCCGGTCCAAACTAATTGCAAATTTAGCAAACTTTAAAATGTTTTACAAATATGGCAAAAAAAAATTTGTTTCTATCCCTAATAGACTTCTATCACTGATAGACTATTATCACTGACAAAAATTTATAAAAAACTAAGGTGATCAGCGATAGACTTCTATCAGTCATAAAATATCAGCGATAGAAATTGTCATATCTGCAAAAATTTTAAAAACATGCTATATTTTTAATTATTTTATTCTAAATTGACATCTGTTACAATTTCTCTTCTTTTTTTTCATCATAATATTGTAGGGGAGCACCACATTTAATAAATTTCTAAATATATCATCGTTACTTTATATTAAACTATTTTTGTTAGTTATAAAATTTATGTTAGGATGATTTTTCAAATAGAGAATCGAAATAATTATATTTTAAAATACATAATTAAAATAGACGTTTTAAAGGTATAACACTATAATGAGATTTAAATTAATTAAATAGAGCATAATAAGGGCATAAATCTAGTGATATGATGTATGACTAGTGACCCAAAAGTTATGGGTTTGATCTCACTCTACATGTTAAAAAAAAAGAAATCAATTAGTTATCCAAGGATTTATTAAAAAAAAAAAAAAACAATTAATTACTCAAAGATTTGTTAAAAAAAAAAATCATTTTTTCATTTTTTTTTTTTTTTTTTTTTTAAGATGATTGAGAGAGTTGAAATAACAATACTTGCATGCATATGAGGCGTTTTTTTTTTTTCTTTTCTAATGGTTAAAAGCATTACTAAAATTACTTTATTTATTAAATGCAATAATTTTTTTTAACCCATTTCAACATATGTACAGTTCTCATTTTTTAGTCTAGAGTGTTTTTTTAACTTCAACTATATTCAGATTGACAATACAAATAGGTTTTTCTTATTGGATCGTCGACAATTTTTTCTTTTCTTTTCAATTTAAGACGTTTAGAAAGATAAATAAAATATTAGTCATTTTGTTAGTTTAATAATATGTTAGGTGTGGGAGATTCGCTCACACCTCTTGATAGAGGGCACATGACTTTATGTCTGTTGAAGTATGTTCGGATTGAATTGATCATAGAAGTATACTTATCTTGGGGCAATTTTTTTTTTTTTTTTTTTTTTTTTTGAATTGCAATATTCATATGTGGTGAAGTTTCTTCCACCTTATTTAGAGAGAGATTTTATGGCCACATTAATGATTTATTTATTTATTTTAGTTTCATTTTTCGGTTCAAAGCCATAATAATGGTTGACAATTGAGAATGTTTTCTAATTTGGAAAGGCCACATTAATTTCCCTTCATATTTAATTTCCCCATCCAACCATTTACAAACTCCACAACCAGAGGGTGGTATGGAAAAACTCCATACCACTGACTTTAAAATTGATACGTGGCGAAATAGTTGTTTAACTGGACCCACACTATTAATATATTATTTTTTTTAAATCATTTCAACACGTGCCATTTTTTTAAAAGTAGTGGTATAAAATTTTTCTATAAATTTTTCTATACCACCCGTGTACTAGAAATTCTCCCACAACCACGTCTTCCTATATGAGTATATGTAATTATGACGGGCGGAATTACGGCTGTGTTTGGATGCCGAGAAAGTTCCATACCAACAATTTTTCACACCATTTATTTTTCGATAAAAAAAAATCAATTTATATCCTTAAATATTGAGAGTTAACATTGACAATTATATCAATTAAATCTTAAACTAACAATTATATTAATTTAAACATTAATTTTTTTATAAATGTATCAATTTACATCATCTATTAAAAAAATGTAAATTTTTACAAGTGTAGAAATTTGTAATTTATCAACTAAATTAATCATAAATTTTCATACAATTGATTCACTTATAAAAGTTTATGGGTTTAATTGTTAAAACTATAAGTCTTTACTTGTTAATTTTTTTTCTTTCAAATTAATACGATTGTTAGTTATGTTTTAAATTGATACAACCCTCAAAGTTTAGGGGTATAAATTAATTTTTGCCCTTATTTTTATTTTTTTATCCTTTGAATTTGTCGAACATTAATATTTAGATTAAATTAGAAGTTTAGTTCCTTAATTTTCATGTTTGTGTGTTGAGCTTTAAAAAAATGTCTAATAAATTAATAAACTTTCAATTTTGTGTTTAATAAGTCATTGACATATTCAACGATTTTTTAAATCAATGAATCTATCAAACAATAAATTAATTTGTGTGTCTAATATGACATTAATAACTTTTAATTTTGTATCCTAATAAGTTCGTGATTTAAAAAATGTCGAATAAGTTGATCTAATAAATACAAATTCAAAAGTTTAGAGATTTATTAAATACAAAATCGAGAGTTTAAAGATTTATTAAACACATTTTCAAGTTCAGAGACCGGTTAAATACATAATTGCGACTTATTTAAAACAAACTTAAATGTTTTTTTTATTACACATAAGTTTGAATATTTAGAGACTAAACTTGTAATCTAATCTAATATTTAATATTACCTTAGATTACAAATTTGGTCGTTTTTAAGTCCAAACGTGGGAATTTGAACTTTGATCTAAAAAAAAAAGAGTAAGGTTTTAATCATTTAACTTTGTTCATGTTGGCATGACAAGTTTGATAGTTTAAAAATATTTAACATATAGGTTCCTAATTAAACTTAAAAAAAAAAAGTAAGGATTAAATTCTTGAGGAATTTTAATTTTGTATAAGTGTATGATAATCTTTAAAAAAAAAAAATGCCTAATAAATTATAAATTTATAAAAATATAAAATTTAGTTGGATACTATTTAAAGTTTGAAGACCCCTAATGGTCAGTAAGAACTCTCAAACCGGAACAAATTTATAATTTAATTTTAATATATTTTTTTAACAACATATAGGAGTTGAGAGATTTCTTTTAAATTAGTGAGTTTAATTATAGGAATTTTAATTTTAATTTTGTAAACTATCAAACTTGTGATAGTTTAGGTTGTAACTCAGCTAAAATTGTGATAGTTGAGATGTTCAACAACAACCATCCCAACTTTAGTCTTTATCTATGAATTCATGAAAAATCTATCCAATGTTTCTATAATGATAGAACCTTTCTTTTTGTTGCCACCCTTCCAAGTAAACAAGTCTCCTTTAAACCCACATCAGTTAGTTGGAAGCGTGGCAACAGAAAGAAGGAACATGATCTCATTCAAATCTCACCCTATGATCCACGGGGAGGATTGAAAGATCGTTTAATCTCTCGAGAGGAGGGTCCACGACTCCATTCTTTTGTCGAGCAAGGATTGTCATAAAAACCCGTAAACCTCTTCTGCCAACTAGCATTTTGAACAACCGCATCTATATGCCCTTCGAAGAAAGAACTAATTTCAACATTTGAGCACTTATTTCACATGAGCATCAACCCCCACTTTTTTCTTCACTAGAGACCTCAAACCAGCTATCGAAACTTAACTCTCTTCTAATTTTCTCATCTTGAGGCCTTTGTTTTTTTTTTTTTTTTTACAAAATTAAAATAAAATCTCTATAATTAAACTCACTAATTTAAAAGAAATCCGGCGTTCCACAATATGAAACTCATTAATGCACAAAATCTATGAATAAATAAACTTTCAATGGTCACATATTTCAACAAATATTAAAGTTGCAGATCAATTTTCCTTTGAGGTTAGAATTCCTCGAATTAATTGAGTTCCTTTTCTGAATTAGGGGGAGGGACATGAATGAGAATAAGTCTTTGAGACAGCCTCCATAGCTATATTTTTTTGTAAATATATTTAATTAATGCGGAAATTGAACTTCTAATCTCTTAATTAAATCTCTTAATTAAAGATACAATCGTATGTCAATTGAGCAATGTCCGATTTGACTCTTATATCTATCTTAAATCTTGTGTGGAGATTTTTTAGAAGTATTATTTTAATTCATCACTTTAAAACATACACTCAATTGGTATAAAAGATAATTCTAACAAGTAAATAAATGAACATTTATTAAGTTTCCATTCTTGTTGAGAAGATAACTACTCCACAAAAACCATAAATATATGGTAGTCTCTCAACAAACTCAAGTTTATATATATAAAAAATAACATTTTTCACTATGGGTTAAAAATAAAAAATTAAGTAATTTAATAAATAAAATATTTGTCAACATGATAGTTTTTTTTTTTTTTTTTTAGCACATTAGGGGTGGGGGGATTTGAACCAGAGACCTCATGGTCATCAACTCATATATATGCCAGCTGAGCTATGCTCGCTTTGGCTGTCAACATGATAGCTAAACCTACATATATTGTATAGATTAGTGACCTCGACATATATTGTATAGATTAGTGACCAAGAGGTCACAGGTTCGATCTCCCACCTCTACATGTTGTAAAAAAAAAAACATAAAATATTTACTGTCATCTCAAAAGTTGATAATTCGATGTCCTCACTTTTATAGTTATTAAACTAATTAAAAAATCTAGAATTCATAGGTGATGTAGGTTTACATCTATGCTATTTTCTTTAAAATATAACGAGACTCAAAAAGAGTACGAAGAAAGAGAACGATATAATGAGACGAGTTTCGATTATCTATATTTACCTATATTAAATTTTGTTGAATAAATGTACCCTACCTTTGAAATAAAACTGATTTTGATACAAGACTTTTGGTGGCAAAATTCATGTATATACCATTGCCATTGAAGCTTTTACTATGCATATTCGGCGCCTACTCGGGAAGATTTTGAGAGCTACATATAATCCATAAATAGTTCAAATTTCCTCATCTCTCTTGTCATATTTACAATTCCAATTTTTTGTTTTTTATTTTTCATTTGCGACCGTAATTTTGAGAAAAAGAATGACATGTCCGTCAGTCATATTTAACTTTATTACTGTAATTGACATAAGATTAACGTCAGCGATCATCTAAATTTATTTTTAAAAATTTAGACTCGTAAACTAACTAGACTATAGATATAATTTTAAAGAAAATTGAAAAAAAAAAAAAAAAGGAGAGACGTTTTTAAATACTTAAGAATGTGAATAATTTGATATAATTTTTATAAGGTGAAAATGCATAAAATTTGAAAAAAAAAATGGTATTTAAAATAAAATCGAATATATTTTAAAATTTAAAAGTTTTTTAGGGTATATTTTGATTGTGACTTAAGACATAATTTAAGTAGTCAAATATTAGTATTTATCTTATTTGAGTAGGAAGAATGTTCGACTTTCCTATTTTATAATATAATATTCATAAGGAAAAAATTAGAGTATTTTTTTTATTGTAAGGTTATTTTCATCCAAATTTTCAACCTCAACTGCTCCTCCAACCTTTTCAAACCTTCAACTTTAATTTACAGAAGAAAAGTTTGACCAAGTTGGATTGAAAAGACTAATTAAACTGCCACCATTCATCAACTAATAATTGAGTTTCATTCATTAACTACCCTTCAACTTCTAACCTAATTCAAACTTTCATTTTATTTATTTATTTTTATTTTTTTTGTAAATATTTTCTGGTGTTGTGGAAGCCCATTTCCCTTAGCCCAAAACAGGCCCAATGACAAAAATTGCAAGGCCCAAAAGGAAAATAATAAATCCAACTCACTTTTTTGCCATTTGGATAAAACCTTGTAATTAATAAAATTGGGGCGGCTAATTATTTGGAATGAAAATCATATAAATATCTTTATTAAAGAGGCAATCCAATAGAATTCTTGAGATGGCTTAATTTGAATATAGTATTTAATTTCATAATTTTTTTTTTTTTTTTTGGAACAAATAAAAAAAAATCCAAAAAGTTGTATTAATTTTTACTTTAAATTTTAATTGGATGGAATTGCACCACAAACTTAGATAAATGTAGCAATCTTAATCTTAAACTTAAAAAAATAATACAAATTTGACCCTCTAATAGTTTTCTTCAAAAATTCGGTAAAAAAAAATTTCTCTTATACTTTCAATCAATTATAAAACATATATTTGGTATAAAAGTGAGATAACTATAAAAAAATGACATTAAGAATTAAATTTTTGTTAATTTTTTTTGAGTTTTACCAAGATTATTCAATAAATTACTTTGTGGACTAATCAAAGTTAAGTTTGTGTTTAATTAAAAAAAAAAACTTAATTTTTTGTAAAAGTTGATATTATTAAAATTAGTGAGTTTATGAAGTTTTTTACATTGCACTACAAGAATTATGGTTTCTCCTTATAATTACTTATTTGTTAAAATTAGTGGGGTGAACAAAAATTGAATTGAGCGTAGACTGACTAAGTCTAGGGTTCAATTTGATGAAATTGAACTTTTTATGTACAACAATCCAAAAATCATAAGACGCCCTACTAGCCTAGACTTAAAGGGTGGATAATAGAGGATCCACAACATAAACTAACTGAGTCTCCTTCATATGACATGGACCACAGAAATCTGTTGATTGAAGCTCGACAGAGAACACCCAAACTCCTGTCGAATAATAGGTTTTACGGCCTTTTCCTTAGAATTCTTTGAAATTTTCTTTCTATTTTCATAATTTTTTTTTACGATGAATTAAAATTAGAATTTTAGAAGATTGAGTTATAAATTAATGTATATTTTTTTTTAGAGGAACTTGACTGCTAACTACAGTCGTGGTCCAATAGTATGACACATTTTTTTTCTTCTTCTTTTGTATTTATTTTCAATCTTTTCTTTTTATATTGTTTTTATAGGAATATATAATTTATATATTTTTTTATATTTTAAAATCATTTAATTTGTTCATAAATTAAAAAAAAAATGAATGTGTGACGATATCAATTTATTTTAAACTAATCAATTAAAATCGAATAATTTATAATAACAAGGTGAGATTTTGTTTTCATGATTACTTATAGAAAACGACCATTAACATATGAAAAAATTGAGTTAATTTTTTTTTTTTTTTAAATATGTTCTTTATTCTTAATTTTTCTTCTTATCACTCATTTCTTTCTTATGGATTCGAATGAATGAAGACCATTAGAAGAGGAGATGAAGAGAGAAAAAAAGGAGGGAGACCGAGTAGGAAAAAAAAAATGGTGTGACACGTGGTGACATACTATTAGGCTACGTATCAAGGTGCAGAGCTCGACAGTAACCCGACTAGTAGTCAAGTTCCTCCATCATAAGTAGGCGATAGATAATTTGAACCTATCATTTCTTAGAAAGTAGAAACATCCTAATCGTTAAATTATATTCATATATTGGTGTAAACTATGTGAATGCGTGGATTTTGACGATTCAATGTTTGTTCTCGTTAAATTTAAGTGTTTTTTTGTTGGTGTTTTGGCTGTGGAAAGAATTTATGGTTGAAGATAATAATGATTTTAGACTAATTTCTATTTTCTCTCGTTTTCTCAACTTCCAAACAGGACTAGCATCAGTACATTTAAATTGCAGAAAAAACATTTACAAAATAAAACACACACATATATATATATATATATATATATATATATCATGTTCATGATATTTAAAAAAAAAAAAAAAAAAAAAAAAAGTCATGATGATGTATAAAAACCATCCATGTACTAGTCAAAACACACCCTGTTTGAAGAGAGGTCATTTAGAAAATAAAAAAATTCTTCGAGGACTTTGACCAACTAATTCCAAAGTCATCAAATTAATTAATTTAACTTTTTTTTTGTCTGAAAATATTGGCTTCGATCTTTTTGTTTTTTTGAGATGGGCTTCAATCCTTTTCTTCTCTAGTATTAATTATAGAAATCTTCATGTATTCTTTTAATTTTTATTTTTTTTCATTAGTTTTTAGATTTTTTTAATAATATTTTTATAGTTTGTTATAAAGAAAAAGATATAGATGGAGAAGAAAAATATAGCAAACAAATTGTATAGCCTAATTGAAAAGAATAATGAAAGGAAGTCAAACCGAGCATAGTTGAATTAACATAAGGTTGAACATTTGACAGAGAGGTCGTGAATTCATTATTTGTATTAATTAAATATCTTTAAAAAAAAATAATGAAAAAAAAAAAATATATTAATATTATACTAAAAAAAAATTCAAACCCTTGAATAAACTATAATAATCTCGCGAGAAAATTACATATAGACAATGAATAATATAATGTGAATGGAATTTTACTAATGTTTGGTCAAATTGACATTAATTAATCGTCCTTGTACTCTTCTCTTCAGTTAGAGAATCTCAATATATACACTATTATTTTGTAAAGTTTAATGTTATTACCCCACTATTATTTTCAAATTTGAGAGAGTTAGAATTGAGAGAAGGTAATATATAATTTTTAGAGAGAGTAGAACAAGTTTTTTGAAATATATGTTCATGAATCTTGGGTAGTTTTTGAACTAAAAATTAGAAAAAAAAATATCGTAAAATCGAGTCTAGCTCAATTGCCATGAGGTTGTGCTCTTGACTAAGAGGTAAACCTGCCGCGAAGTCTGTCTGGATTCCATTTGTCCTTTACAGTGGGGGATTGAAAATTAATATCGATTAGTGGCCCGCGAAGTCTGTCTGAGTTCCATTTGTCCTTTACAATGGAGGATTGAATCAATGACTAATATTGATTAGTGGAGTGGAGATTGAACCCATGACTAATACGTCAAGTGGAGATTGAACTCATGACTAATATCGATTAGTGTAGTGGGGATTGAACCCATGATCTCTGAGTTAAGTCCACAACTTTATGTTAATTAAGCTATGCTTGAACTTGAGGCATCGTTGTTATATATGGTCCATAAATAATGTAAAATTATTATTTCATTTTATAATACAAGTAATACAAAGAGGTTAGAAAATAATGTTTCAATTAGATTAAGTCGATCTCAACTCCTAACTTGATTAAGACTTAACTTACTAAAAAAAAATGGAAAAAGGAAATCAAAGATTCAAAATGAAGGTCAATTTCTTATTTAGTCATAATACATTTATTTTTTATTTCAGTTATTATTTTTATCTAAAAATATAATGTACTTTAGATGATCATTATATGCATGTAAATTAAAATGAATCAATTATAAGATAATTTTAAACTTGTTTGACTATAAATTATAATTAGGGTGTGAAACAAGACATGTTAGGTTCAAATCCTCCCTAATTCATTCAAAGTCTAACATATATTTAAATGCATTTCCCAATCTGATTTTTTAATTTGCCAACAAATGTGAAGGAAAACAATAATAAAATATTCATATATGGAAGTTAGAGTTGTTGATTAATCTTTTCAATGTTTTTTTTGTAACTATATTTTAATTAATGCGGGAATTAAACTTATGATCTCTTAATCAATGACACAATTTTATGCAATTATGTTCGGTTTGATAAATCTTTTCAATATTATAATGATTAATGTGAAAATGCACGTATGTTTGACGGAGAAAATGTTTAGTAAAAAAACACATGAAAAAACAACTTGGACAAAGTTTTTAAACTTTTCCTTTTTCTTTGTTATATGTGTTCATGGACAAAGCAACAAGTTATGTGTACGGCAATTTTGAGCTTAAATGAAAATTCTATTTTTTTAATAAAAGATATTATAAGTATGGTATTAAATTTTCGTCGACATGTCGATATTTTCATCGACATTTTCACGTTTTCACAGGTTCGACATCGACATGAAAAATCAACATTTTCATCATACTGTTCCATCATACCGTGCAAAATCGATGAAATATTAAAAAAAAAATTAACAAAATGTAACTTAACATGAATATTAATATTATAACAAGTGTATTTAAACTCATTTAAAAGTGTCAAATGTTTATTTATTAATTTAAAAAAAAAATTAAAAAAAATTTCTAGAAATATTTATCGTATTTCCATAAAATTGAGATTTCGAAATTTTCGTCGACATTTAAATCATTTTTATAACTCCAAAGAAAATTACTAATAATATTTTAACCGTTATATATTCATGTTTTGCGCTAAAAATATACGTACTTTCCACCTATAGAAAAAAAAAATGTCACTTCACAATAAGCAACTAATTATAAACTTAATTTTCTTTCCTTATAAAAAAAGGTTTCAAGAGGCTATTTTCAAACTTTGTTAGCACTAAACCCAATTAGCTGAATCTCAATATCAAACCATTATGTTAGGTTCATTTCGTCATTGAATTAGAATTATATATCATTTTTTTTATTTAAAATAATAATAATAATAATTCTTAGCCCTTTCCTTATTTTGATATAGTTTGGACTAATTTGAAGTAGATAATATCGAAAATAAAATGTACCAAAACAATCCTCAAAAATTGAATGTGGTCATGAAGAACTTTGAGACTATTAATGCCCTTTTAGAGGGAATAATAAATCCAAAACAATCATCAAGGATTAATCGTGAAAGACTTTGAGACTATTAATATGCTTTTAGAGGGAATAAATCTTGATCACCTCTTTAAGAATTAGTTTTCTATTGAAGGTGCGCAAACTGACCCAGATACTCACAAATAAAACAAAAATAAAAAAAATAAAAAAAAAATTGTACCCAAACAAATATTTCATTTCCCAAAGTTGTACAAAACTTGCCCATTGATTTAGTTCATAAAAGGAGAGGCACAAGCACAAATGAAAAAGGCTAAAGTAAATGTGTAACACATAGAAAGATTATATAATAACTTTCAAACCTTATTATTTTTCTTTTGTTGATCTTTTTGAATTGAATATTTCACCATTTTGGCTCTTCTAAGTCAAATATGTTGCCCATTAAAGGGAGACTTCCTCAGGTAAGGCTTTCCTCCATTATTCACAAATTTCACTCTCTCCTCTTTTCTCCCTCTATAAATACATACATACATACTTTTTTTAAAAAATAAATAAATACATACATATACATACATACATATATATACATACATACATACTTTTTTTAAAAAATAAATAAATACATACATATACATATATATATATATATATATATATATATATGTGGGATTATCTTTGTTTTGGTGGTAGCTCTAAACTTGGACTTATTTTTCTATAATTAAGAAAATTAAACTTCTTACCTTTGAGGCTGGAAGAAAAAGAGAAGTTTTTATATTTTAGAGAGAAAATAGTTGAGCTGCCATGGAGGTAACTAGTAAGCTGCTGGATGTTGTTGCTTCTTCTGAGTGTTGTGAGAAAGAAGAAGATGAAGTAATGCTTCCAGGGTTCCGATTTCACCCGACCGACGAAGAGCTCGTCGGGTTTTATCTTCGCCGAAAGGTCGAGAAGAAACCGATCACCATCGAAATAATCAAACAGATTGATATTTACAAATATGATCCATGGGATCTCCCAAGTAAGATAAACTTTCTCATAACTCTGATGATATATTTCTCTCTCTCATACTGTATATGTTTTGATAAAAAATTGTTTGAAAGAAAAATCAGAAAAGCTAAAGTTGGGAAGTAGGGTTTTATTATCATTGAATAAAATTAGATTACTATTAAATCATCATATTTTCAACCCCAAAACTTAAATTGATAAAGTTTTAAGTGTTTCAAAATTAATCTGATAATTAGGGTAAAAATCTTTGAAATGGATACAAGAAATCTTTGTCTGATACCATAGGTTAAATAGCTTGCTACTAAACTAATTATAACCTTAAGTAGATAATTTATGCTTTTAATATATTTTTAACAATAAACCTCACTTGTAAGTAGAGTTGTCCATTTGCCCCATTAGCTAAACGGGGCGGGGACATGTAATAGCATACCCGTCCGTATACTTTTATATATATACATATATATTATTCATCAAAAATATTTTACCAATAAAGTTTATTGAATTAAATATATATAATAAATATTAATCAACTTAACCAATAACAAAACTTAAAAAACATAGATAAAAATAAATTAAAAAATATATTATTTGCGGAGAAAATTATCTGTGGGGAATTTATGCCCCGTCTCCGCGAAATTAAACGGAGAATTTTGCGAGGACGGATAATGAAATGGGGGACGGGGACGGGGTCGGGGTAGGCATTTTACCCGGCCCTGCCCCGCCCCATAGACATCTCTACTTATTGTAAGCTCAATGAACTAAAAAAAATCAACACGAAATTACTCAAACATTTATAAGTTGATAGATTAAGGTAAATTTAATCTTTTGATCGAACATATTCTTAACGAGGATTCGTCGTTTTTGTGGATGAAGAAGTGAGTAATTTGGGAGAGAAAGAGTGGTATTTCTTTTGCATAAGAGGGAGGAAGTATAGAAACAGCATAAGGC
This sequence comes from Herpetospermum pedunculosum, assembly GCA_028017165.1. Taxonomy (NCBI): domain Eukaryota; kingdom Viridiplantae; phylum Streptophyta; class Magnoliopsida; order Cucurbitales; family Cucurbitaceae; genus Herpetospermum; species Herpetospermum pedunculosum. The sequence continues at coordinate 80,608,683 of CM051522.1, forward strand.
CAAACAGAGTGACGGGCTCAGGGTTTTGGAAAGCAACAGGCATTGACAAACAAATTCTCTCCACATTCAAACCACAAAATCAAGAATGCATTATTGGCCTTAAAAAATCTTTGGTTTACTATAGAGGAAGTGCTGGTAAAGGCACCAAAACTGATTGGATGATGCATGAATTTAGGCTTCCTTTCAACACAGATAGCTCTCAATCTTCTTCTTCTCATGATCATCTTCCTTACATTCCTCAAGATGCTGTAAGATCTCTTTTCCCTCTCTTTTTTCCCACTATTTTTCTCTTTTGTGTGTTCAAATTTGTTTGATTATAGGTTAACCATGTAGTCCTCGACTCGTCGTAGAAGGTAGAAATATTTTTTGTGATATACATTTTAGGTTAATTTATCAAAAATATCCCTGAACTTTCAAAAGTTTCAAAAACACTCCTGAACACTATAAAAATGTTTCAAAAATGATCTCACCGTTTTTTTTCTTCTTTTTTTTTTTTGAAAAAGATACTTCATTGATGATCAAGAAAGAGAGAAGGAGAGGCTAGAGAAAAGACTTTCAATTGAGTACAATGATAGATAAATCATAGTTACGAAATAATTTAGATTTTGAGCACCACGAAGCAGCGTTTGAGGATGATATCGTCCCAAAGCTGAGAAAAAATCTTCGAACTATCATTAAAAATTTGGTTGTTTCGTTCTAACCATAAGTTCCATAAAATGATCTCACCGTTAACAACACATGAGAGTATAATATGGACGATCAAATTCTAACTTGTACTCGTGTGACATGGAAAAAATGAAAATGTGGACGTCTTAGGTATTAAAAAAAATATGAAAAGCCCATTTTATTGATTCAAAAGATCAAGGCAAAATCGGTGAAAAATAGATCAGATGTCGACGTTTTTATGATTTTTTTAACACCTCAGACGTCCACATTTTCATTTTTTTTCATGTCATACAAGTAGAAGTTAGAATTTAACCGTCAACGTAAAAAAAATCGTATTTTTTTGTCAATGGTGAGGCCATTTTCGAAACATTTTTCATAGTTTAAGAGCATTTTTTAAACGTTTTTCATAGTTCATGGACATTTTTTAAACTGAACCAATAGTTCAGGGTATTTTTTTTATAATTTAACCTATATTTTATGATAGTATTATTCATGGTTGATCGTTGTTTTTTATACCGTAATTTAGAATTTAATATTGATGATGGATTAAATTTAATTTTTTGTTGAAGATATATCATCAATAAATTGACTCTTTTAGGCTTGCTCATGTGTGAATTGTTTTTCTTATTCTATTTTCAATGTTATATGATATTTAAAAACACACAAGTTGTAGGATAAAAATGATGCATATGCTTTGAATATAATTTTAGAGTGTAGACTAATTAAATTGTTTAAATTTAAAAGAGGGACCATTATGATGAATGAAATGATGGTATGATTTGAAAAGGAGATGCCCATCGTTTTCTTGTTGTTGGTAAGACTTTTTTTTTTTTTTTTTTTTTTTGCAAAGGTAGTTTAATTAATGCGGGGATTGAACCCATGACCTTTTGGTCACCGGCTCAACCCTACCCTATGCCAATTGAGCTATGCTCGGTTTGGCTTGTTGGTAAGACTTGAGAGTATATGATCTCGTGTTTAAATTAGTTTAATGTGATTATAAATTCAATCCTTAATATATTATTCAATAGTTTTATAATTTACAAAATAAGCCTCTTTTATTATTGTAGCATCAAATTAATAAGAGCTATAATTAATTACGTAGAGAGTGACATGATATATTAATTTAGGATACTATACATCATTAAGATATGTTGATAGTTTTTTTAAAAAAAAGTTGTCAACCTTAGCATAGCTCAATTGATCAAGACTTATAAACTCGATCAAGAAGCAAAATGTTTGATCCACCTGCATGTTGAATTCAAAAAATAAATAAATTAAATTACAAGTTTAGTATCTAAACTTTAAAAAACTTGAGGTTTCTGCACAGATCATGACCCCTCTCAGGGTCTTAATGTCAAATGTGACCCGATTTTTTAAAGCGCATATTTTTTGACATTTTCTCGTGATGAGCAAATTCTCTCAAGACATTCGTACATTCGCTGAGCACGATCGCAAGGGAGACGACTATAGTGCTCTCGTGTGCTCTGCGTAGTACTGATGACGTCGACAAAGGGACAAAAAACATGTAGTTTTAAAGGGAGTAAAAAAGTATTGTGACCCCCAAGCAGGAGATCATCTGTGCAAATATCCCTAAAAAACTTCTAATAGATCTTTAAACTTTCAATTTTGTGTCTAATAAGTTTCTATTTGTCGAATAAGTTTCTAAATTTGAAAGTTTATTAACTAAACTTGTAATTTAACTTAAAAAAAAGTGAATAAAGGATTGGTATAAGTAATAAAAAAAAATTGTAGTACAATAAATGGAGTACGGAGATTGAAACCCTTTATCCTCTAGGGAAGTAGTAGGTCAATTATCACTGAGTTATAAGGATAAATTTGCGAATTGTATTATTTAGATTTTAGACTAAATGAGTAGATTTTTCATTTATTATCCCTTTCTATATTAAAAGTCATATTTTTTCTTTAAAAAAAAATGTCATATTTTCTTCTGGTTGGAAAATTTAAGGTGGCTTTGGAGATTCAAATTTGTCCAGTGAGTATATCTTGTTGTTTTTTATACATGGTTGCATAGTATTCAACTTTCATTTGTGGGGCTAGTGTTGAAAATTTAACACAAGGAATTTCCAAAGTATCACTATATTTTAAAGGTCTTACATAGAAAAACTTTACATGTATGGAAGAAATTGGGGTTATTACTTTTCAATTGGACTCAATTTTCACCTTGTTTTATTCTTATAATCATTATTGAAGTCTTTACTTTCTTATTCTATCCTTTGAAAAAGACAAGGCTCACATGAAGTTTCTTGAATGAGACAGCCTTTATCTTTATTTACCTTTTTATGTGTACTTTTGATTCAAAAATATTGAACATGAGCCTTTGACAAAAACAAAATTTATGTATCTTAGTTCACATTATTGATTAAACACCTTCTTTAAGGACTATTAGAGAAGATATTTTTCCAAATCTTTTGACATTAATGATTATTATTTAACATATATATATAGTTGTTGTTTTAAGAATTGGAAGATGTTGATGCAAGAATCTGGACTCAATCTGGATTCCTCGGAGGTAGGTTTCGGATTGCAGCTAGGTGGGGTGTAGTTGTAGGTCGACCTGCAAAGAGTCCACATTCTTGCATCAACAGAAAATATTTTTACAAATCTTTAAATTTAATGATAATCTAACACGATATCCGGAAAGTAGGGTTTTAACAACTTAGCTTAAAAAATTGGGTTGGTTGCATAAACAACCCAAAATAATTGCAAATTTAGCAAAGTTTAAAACATTTTACAAATATGACAAAAAATCAGTGGTTATCACCGATAGACTCTATCGTTGATATATGACTATCATTGATAGACTTCTATCATTGATAGACTACTATCACTAACAAAATTCTATAAAAAAAAACGGAGTCTATCAGTTAAACTTCTATCAGCGATAGGTCATACTATCAGTGATAGAAATTACCATATCCGCAATTTTTTTAAAAAAGTGCTATATTTTTAATTATTTTACTCTAAATTGACATATGTTACAATTTCTCTAAGAAAAAAATTATGTCAACAATTTAGACCTTTCTATTTTTATATATGGTCGTAAAGGTCAAATATTCAAACTCACACACTCCCACGAAGTCGAACTAAAAAGAAAAAAAAAACTTTAGGAGTCTCATGATAATTTTAACAAAATAACAATTTTTTTCTCTGTCCTAAGCTTTTGGATGTAGAAATATAATTCGAGAATATAGTATTCTCGACGATTTATAAAATCGTCGAGATAACAGTCGACGATTTTGAAACCGTCGAGAGAACATCTGTCGAGACAATATAAAATTCTTGTAGTGTTAATATTATACATCTTCATATATGATCATTTAATCATGTTTTATGATTTGGAAATATGCAGGAAGTTTGGACCTTATGCAGGATCTTCAAAAGAATCCCATCCTTCAGAAAGTACACTCCAACAACAACAGACAATAATGAAATTAATCCAATAATTTCTCTCACACCCCAAAACCCTAATTATTATAATTCCAATAATATTACTTTCAACTCTAAAACCAACACCAACTTTCAATATTCTAAGCCCTTTCCAGCTCTCATAGACCTTGAAACTAAGCCAAAGCCTTCTGAACAACTCAACATCTTTGCCCAAAAGTATACCTTCTTCAACCCTAATTTAACCCTACCCCATCATTCCTTCGATTGGAACCGCGTCAATGGCCGAGGAGGAGGAGGCGACGATGTCTTCACCGATGGAGGTTGGGATGAGTTGCGACCGGTCGTTCAGTTTGCTAGTGATCCTTCCTCTCAACTCTATGGATGTATATAAACATCGTTATTAATGTTTAGAAGTTTGAATCTAAATGGAAACTTTAACGGCATGTTTGATAATATAGTTCTGATTTTGGTTTTTATAAAGATATATTATTTACCAAGAGATTTATGTAAAATATTCATGTTTTTTTCCTTTTAAGTTCAATCATGCATGTCATGTCATGAATGTGGAGATTTTGATCTTTTGATTGAAGATATATTCATATCTTAACCGCTTAACTAGTTGAGAACTATGTTTGAGGTTGTTGGCACCTCAAAGCAAACATATTTTGAATTGTTGAAGTTCGAATATTAAAAACTTCTTTTATGCAGAAACATGTACCTAATGTGACCTAATATATATATATATATATATATATATTTGCAAACCAACTCCAGCTTTTTACTTTTTTATTTTTTATTTTAGTACGACTAATAATATAGAGATTTGAACCTCTGACTTCAAAAAAAGAAATATGTGTCAATTATTGCTAAGTTATTCTCATGTTGGCAACTCACTCTACTTCTTGTGTTTATACTTTGAGTTGATTGTAATATTTCGACATTCTAGTGAATAAAAACATAATCTATAAGGTTAAATATGTAACTCAAATGCCTTAAAATTTAAGAAATATGTATCATGCTCAAAATTAAGTTTATATAATTTTATAATTTGCATATATTCTTGACAAAAGGTAGAGGTTGTAATTCTCACCATATATACTTTAATCTAAGGAAAAAACATTTCACTTTATTTTTCAAATTTTAGTTGATGTAGGCAATGATGGGAAATTGGACTGGAGAGATCAAGCACTTTTTAATACAAATGCTGAAATGCACATTTTCCACCACCATTTTATGCATTATAAGAAGCAAAAATCTTTTAAAAGAAAAAGGAAAATTGACAAAGATGTCACCTAGACCAAATCAAAGCTCACTCAAAATTACATCTTTTTTTAAATATAGAAATGAAAATGTAAAGTAACATGATAATTGAAAAATAATGATTGTAGTGTGTAGTTAGTATATGTGGAAATGAGACTTTCAAAAGGATGATGAAGGTTTTATTTATTTAATTAAAATTCTAATTAATATGTTGACTATATAAGATTAAATTAAAGTCCACTAAATTGAAATTTAACCTGTTCACACGAGATTTCGACGAAAGATAGAGATTCGAACACGTGTAAATGAATTTGAATTGAATTTGTATTGTGTATATATCAGTGCGTAGTGGATTACAATCTCTAATATTTGATCCTCTGATTCTTTCTCTCTCAAAATGTAAATGTATTTCGAGAGCTTTGCAGCTTGTTCTCGATGTTGGATTTGTTTCGAGGGCTTTGCACCTTGTTCTCGATGTTAAATTTGGATCGAGGGCTTCGTAGCTTGTTCTCGATGTTGAATTTGGATCGAGGGCTTCGCAGCTTGTTCTCGATGTTGAATTTGGATCGAGGGCTTCGCAGCTTGTTCTCGATGTTAAATTTGGATCGAGGGCTTCGCAGCTTGTTCTCGAGGTTGAATTTGGATCGAGGGTTTCGCAGCTTGTTCTCGATGTTGGCTTGTTCTCGATGTTGAATTTGGATCGAGGGCTTCACAACTTGTTCTCGATGTTGAAGGATTGTTCAGTCTTCCAAGGATTCAGGGAGTCTTCGTTGTTTGAGAATTCTCTCTGATCAGCTCTTAGGAGTAGAAATTTTCTGAACCTTGAAAATGAAGAATGAGCTCTCTATTTATAGAGTTCTCATGGGCCTGGTGGGCTTGGGCCTGGATCCAATGGGCTTGGGCTTGAATCCAATGGGCTTGGGTCCAATGGACTTTTGGGTTCTGGGCCCAATGGATTTTGGGGCTTTGGGCCAAATTGCCATTTAAATAACTTTTTAGCCCGATTCGATTTCGAGCCCAATTGAGCTATGACCGAATTTGCTCGGTTAAGTTTATTCGATCCGCCGGCCAAGATGAAGACATGTGGTGACCGCTGATTGGCCGAAATTTCTCGGTCAACATAATCTTTTTAATTAAAATAAATCATAATAAAGAAATTAAACTAATTATTAGGAGTGGGTATACTTCAACTATTACAATCGTAATTGACATGTAGTTCAAATTTTCATATCTCTGTATTAAAAAATATATATATAAACTTCAAAATTTTATAACTTTTGATGAGAAAAATTTGGTTGATTTAGGGTCATATTCATGATTTTGCTTTTATGACCAGAAATTTCTGAACCCTTTTGAGAAAATTCCACATGTGACAATAAGGGTTGACTTGAAGTCAAATCAACAACATTGACTTCGTAATTTTGATAAATAATTTGGTCTTTGGTGAAAAACAATCTTGAATATATATATATATATATATATATATATCAATTATTTTTTGGTCTTTCAGTGTCAATTTCATTATAACACAATATTTTTTGGAAATAAAACATACTCGAAACAATATATTTTTGTCTAATAAGATAAAGATTTAAATTCTCTCTCACCCTACTTGTTGAAAAAAAGAAATTAAAATAGGAATAGTTTGAATTTTTTTTAGTTCAACTAGATTATTATACTCGTTGAGTTATATTCAGTTTGACAAATGGTTGAAAGTTTGACAAATGGTTGAAGACGGACTAGATAGATTATATATTATTAATTTTTTTTATTTTTTTTTTCTTTCAAGATAAATATTGTTACAAGTCTCCACTTTCTTTTGGTTGGAGAGTTTTATTTCAATTCATATTAACTCTTAGCCTTAATGGCATTTCATGTCTTTAATAAATGAAGCTATGTTTTTTTTTTCAAAATATAATAATAATAAATGAATCTATTTCTTATAAAAAAAAAAGAAAAAAATAATAATGAACAAAAATACTTACTACTTCTTGCGGGAATATTTACTATATTACGAGTTGATGACAAAAACCAATTTAACATGATCAGAAGACCTAAAACGAGAATACGCCGTTGCCGGGGATCGAACCCGGGTCACCCGCGTGATAGACGGTAATACTTACCACTATACTACAACGACTTGATAAAAATATAAATTTAACATGATTATAAGAGCTAATATTAAAAATAAAAATTAAAAAAAAAAAAAAATTGTCTTTTTTTTAGTTCTAAAGAAATACTTACCACTAACTATACTACAACCACTTGATAGCAAAACAAATTTAACATGATTAAAATAGCTAATATTGACCAAAAAAAAAATTGGTCACTCGTGTGACAGACGGAAATATTTATCACTATACTACAACGACTTGATGTCAAAACAAATTTAACGGGATTAAAAGAGCTAATACTCACATACACATACGTCGTCGTTGTTGGGGGATCAAACCCAAATCACTCGCCTGATAGACGAGAATACTTACCACTATACTACAACGACTTGATTAACAAAACCAAATTTAACAAGATTAAAAGAGCTAGTATTCATAAAAATAAACACCATATAGTTAGGGATCAAACCTAGGTCTCGCATGTGGCACGTAAAAATACTTATCACTATATTACAACAACTTGATGACAAAAACCAATTCACAAATGTCTTTTTTTTAGTACAAAAAAGAAGAAAGAAATATCGTTCTTGGGGATCAAATTCGGTCACTTGCGTGTCATAAGCAGGAATACTTACTACTATACTACAATTTAATGGTTAGAAACTAGGGTTGATTACCTAGATAGACACTTTCTAGAGATTTATTAGATTTTTTTTTTAAGTTTAGGAATCAAATAGATATAAAATTGAAAGTTTATAGGCTAAATTTGTAATTTAACCTATTTTTAACAAACAAATTAATCTTAAACATTTTAAATCTATGTGGAGCAAAAAATATTTAATTAATGCCGGTAGAAGAATGTGTCGTTAAATTATATTTTATGTCTGTTGAACTGCTTAGTTAATTTCCATAACTTATTGCATTTTATTTCAATACATAATTGATAATTGAAATCAATAATTTGTTTTTGTTTTCTTGACTTTGAACATTAATTTGAATTTTTTTAAAGATGGTTTTTTATAGAACAAAGTAATTATCATAATGTATTGCCTAATGACCATAAAGTTCTAGATTCAATCACAACCTCACCATGTTGTAAAAAAAAAAAAAAAAAACTATCATTGTTTTATTATTTACTTAATTTCAATAATTTTGCATCTGCTTTGATAAATTATTGTATATTGGTGATTTTTTTTTTCTTTCCTTCTAAAAAAAAAACTATAATTTATGCATCGAAGATCCATGTCCATTAATCTAAGTAAAATCGTCCCCACTCCGAGACTTGAATCTTAGATACATCAAAACATTTTTTTATTAAGTACACTGTATGGTACGCTAAATAGCAGTGATTATAATAGTTGTGAATAATAAATACTACTAAAGTCAATTGAGTTATTTTATTGACGGTACGTAATAATAGTTAGTAGGTCAAATAAGTCACTAATAATTCAGTCCACTCATCTCAAGTTGATATCCGAAAACCTCTTAAAAATTAAAAAATGCAACCTCTAATTTGAAATAGAAATCAGACATTAGAATCTACTAGAAGCTTTTAAAACAACATTTATGAAATAGACAAAATGAGAACAAAAAAAAACAAACGCAACTCACGGACACCTAGACTTCTCCGTCACGGCACTGCCCCCACGCGCCCAACAGTTCTTTTTTGACAGAGTATATCCCTCCAACTCGCCCCGTCATCAGCCCAATCGAATACCCGACCCGATCCAGTCCACGTGTCAACGTACCCAATACGGAATTATAACCCAATAGGTCTCCTCCACGTGGCAAACGAGTCCAATCCCACTTCTTCGTTTTCTGTATATATCATCTTCCTGTGATGCACGGGATTGCTCCACCATTTCGAAGAAGAAGCAGCGCCATGGGGAAAGAGGCCGAAAATGCCAAAGCTCCGTCGGAGGCTGCGGTTGCGGGCGGCGGCGGCGCCTCCGACGAGGCGGAGTTCAAGCTGAAAGGATTCAAGAACTTCGTACGAACGAATACGAAATCGGATCGGTTTAAGGTTAAGCGGTTCCATCACATTGAGTACTGGTGTACCGACGCTACGAACGCCGCTCGGAGATTCTCTTGGGGACTCGGTATGCCGATTGTCGCCAAATCGGATCTCTCCACTGGTAATTTGACTCATGCTTCTTATCTCCTTCGTTCCGGCCACCTTTGCTTCCTCTTCACCGCACCTTATTCGCCCTCCATTGCCGCCGCTGAAAACATCACTCCGGCTTCTACCGCTTCAATCCCTAGTTTCGACCATTCCGCCTGCCGCGCCTTCTCCGGCATCCATGGATTAGGCGTTCGAGCAATCGCTCTTGAGGTTGAGGACGCCGAGATCGCATTCAGTACCAGTGTCGCACACGGTGCAAAACCTTCGTCTCCTCCGATTGTTCTCGATAATCGCGCTGTTCTCTCGGAAGTTCACTTGTACGGCGACGTCGTTTTGCGTTACATTAGCTACAAAAACCCTGTTTCTGGCGGTGATGGCGAGGATAAACCAGACGATTGGTTCTTGCCGAAATTCGAGGCCATGGAGGAGATCGCTTCGTTTCCGCTCGATTTCGGGATTCGAAGACTGGACCATGCAGTCGGAAACGTGCCGGAGTTAGGGCCGGTAGTGTCTTACTTGAAAGGATTCACCGGATTCCACGAGTTTGCAGAGTTCACGGCGGAGGATGTGGGGACTAGCGAGAGCGGATTGAATTCGGTGGTTCTGGCGAACAATGAGGAAATGGTTTTGCTACCATTGAACGAACCGGTGTACGGAACGAAGCGAAAGAGTCAAATACAGACGTATTTGGAGCACAACGAAGGAGCGGGAGTTCAGCATTTGGCGCTTGTGAGTGAGGATATTTTCAGAACCCTAAGAGAGATGAGGAAGCGAAGTGGCGTCGGTGGATTCGAGTTCATGCCGTCGCCGCCGCCGACGTATTACAAGAATCTGAAGAGCAGGGCGGGAGATGTGCTGACGGATGAGCAGATTAAGGAGTGTGAAGAATTGGGGATTTTGGTGGATAGAGATGATCAAGGAACTTTGCTTCAAATCTTCACCAAACCTGTGGGCGATAGGTACATTTATTGCTTCTCTTGAAAACCATGGCGTTTGTTTCTTCCAAGATGTTTGGCATTAATGGTTAAAATCTCTTTTGTTATATTCAAAATCAATTCATGATCAATCAAACATTAAATTTATTTGATTTTGACTGATTAAATACATATTTCAGAGTATTTTAAACATGACAAAAGTGATTTTAGTCATTTCTCAAATATTACTTCAAATTCTTGCAGAATTTTTCCATATTAGATCTTCATACCCTTTGAATAGTCGTAGTCTCTGTGCATAACATTGTTGGATTGCTTCTCTATACTTTATTGAGCTGCAAAGGTGGTAGTGAAAGTGTTCTGTTTTCTCCATGTCCATGGATGATCCCTTATGTGGGTAGGAGTAGAGTAGGTACATCATTTGATTATGGGTTTGTGATCCATTTGATTGGGACAGATAATAGCTGAAAATGTTCTCTATCTTCCACCCCCATAGGGGGAGGGCGGAAGAATCCGCTAGTTTTTTTTCTTTTAGTTGAGATTATAATACTTTAACCAGTTGAGATCGACAAGAATCTACCAATTTTACTCATTTTCAATGAACCAATAGCATTAATTTGTATATAGACTTCGATTGGAACATCAAAGTCTCAATTCTATTTCTATGGAAATATGGATATAGCTGTTAAACCACCATGGGTTAGTCTAGTGGTCGCTAAAGATCCTCTAAATAATAAAAGACTTAGAAGGGGACAAGTTGAAGTCATGGTGGCCACTTACGAGTTTTTTGACAATCAAATGTAGTAGGGTCAGGCAATTGTTCAAAATGACCTGAACGAACACTCACGGATATTAAAAAAGAAATACGTGGATTGTTCATAACGTTTTGAAAATATTGAGATTTGTGAGAGAATTATATTTTGTGTAGGCCTACAATGTTTATTGAGATAATACAGAGAGTGGGATGCATGATGAAGGATGAAGAGGGAAAAGTATATCAGAAAGGAGGGTGTGGTGGGTTTGGAAAAGGGAACTTTTCGGAGCTCTTCAAATCCATTGAGGAATACGAGAAAACACTTGAAGCAAAACGAGTTGCAAAACCAGCTGCTGCTTGAGAATCAAATCAACACCAAAGCCAAACTAATAAGGTACTTTCTAATTTATACTTCTAGAAAAAAGCAAGTGAAATCTATCTCTGAGTTTATCTGTAATAGCTTTTAATATTTCTTTATTTGGTGTTCATCTTGGCAAGTATTGGTGTGACTGAAAGTAATGTCAATGAATAAAATTTAAAATCAGTTGTTATTGTGTTGAATTCATCTGATAGCTAGCGAGAACTTTGTTTAAAGAATTGGAGTTTATGAGAATATTAGATTCATTCATGAATTCATGGGTCAAGGCGTCTTTGTTATAAAATACAAAATCAATCTGCTTTGAAGATTAAAATTTCACCTTGTTTAAGCCGAATCTTGTCAGGAAAAAAATTGTTTGGGGCACGGAGTGGATAACAATAGTCTTACGAAGAATAAATATTATTGAAATTGGTATAGTTATTTTATTTACCCTAATAATTAATAACTCAATACATACATCATGTCGTTGAACTATGTTTTGACTCGATACAATCAACTTTAAGTTGTTATTCCTAAACACCAAACTAACTTCACAAGTGAAGTGATTTTAACCTAGCGTCCATTTTAAAACCATTAATACATATTTTCACAAGTTAGTAATGTTTTTTTTAATTAATATGAGCAATTTTTTCTCTTCTCATTTTCTTTTATTTTTGTCTACTTATTTAAAAATTAAAATTGCAGTCATATTTTTTTTCCATACTTTATATTGACATTTTGGAAACGGAAATTTATTAGGGTTTAAATTAATAAAAAAATTAGTTTAAAATTTTAATTAAAAAAGGTATAAAATGCTATTTTCCCAAAAAGTTAATAAATGTGTCAAGAAACAAAACTATTGTATTCATCTCACTTTAACAGCACAAGTTGCATATTAGTCTAGAACAAGAATATCGAGACATCGGTTCGTGCAAACCGACGCATTAATCTAGAACAAGAATATAGAGACCCCAATTTTGATCACGACCCATGAGCAGGATAATCTTGCTATGCAGACTCCTTGGAGCCAACAGAAAATTTGGCAATGAAAAAACCAATTGTGTCGAGTGTCGATGATGGATCGAACCTTTGAACAAGGTGTTCTTCACCGGGTCTTAACCATTCTCTGCAAAATCAAACACAAAACATTCAATAAAATGTCATTCACATCCAGCTCTTATATCTTTTTACAACCACTTTCTTTTTCTAGCTCCTCTCCATCTCTCATTTGTATTGTATTTTTAAAATTTTAGGAGTATCAAGCCTTATTCTTAAAGGTTTTTTTTTAATTCATCAACATTTGACATTTGACATTTGACAGTGAGTGATGTTGTAAGGATTCAAACCTCTAACCTCTTGATCAAAAATATATATCTTAACTAACTATTTTCAAGCGGGTCCTGCTAAAAGTTGATGAAATTACAAATTATGTGGCAAGAGAAGAATTAGGAAATATCCTTTCTACTGTTCATAAATTTATTTAAACTAAAGTCTGGGATGATGGAATGGAAGCGCAGGACAATCAGAGAGATGGCCTTATCTGAAAGTAATGTTAGATGAGCTTCCCCACCACAAATGTAAGGATCAGACATTTTTGTCCACATTTATGCATACCACAGGAAATCTAAACCATGGAATATATGTTGCATTGCACTTAGGCATACCACGCCATGCGCATGGCCAATAGAAACATACTCCGTGTAGGTTTATGCATCTACACAAGCACGCTATCTTTCTTCTTTTCTTTTCTTTTTTTATCCGTGAGTGTCCAGACCGACTTGTACATACTTCAACCGATCTCACAGGTGAACTCCATTAACCTACTATGTTTAGTTGCCAAGAAAACTTGTAGGATTTCAAGTTCTAAGTAAGTGGTCACCATAATATCACGCCTAAAACTCATTTAGTACTCACTAAGCCCCATAGAACTAGTAAGATAATTTTAACTTGTGTTTTTTAGACAAACGCTAAAATTAAACAAATTAATATCCTCCTCAGTGAAATAAGTTTGTGAGTATTGGTTCTTTTGGTTAATGTATTCAACTTAAATTTGGGTATTTTATTATCAAGTTTGGACACTATTTTATCTACTAGATTTTCATAGTTGGGGTTAACATTTTTATGACTTGGTTTTGAGTCTTGGTTGGTTGAATTTTAGGTGATTTATAGGTTGGTAATACAACACTAGTTCTAACTAGGTATTAATTTCATTACTTATTCAAAATAACACCATGTCACACTTACTCCACAGTATGATCAGCAAACTCAAAACGACCAACAAGGCCAGGTCCTCCAATTCTTGGATGCTGAAATATCACAAAGTTGCAAATACGAATGTGAATCAGATAAATTAGATTGTTCAAAGTGCAGCAAAGCTTCAAATGAGCATAGATATCTTATAATCTCCTAAACGACCTCATTTTACATTTTCATTGCCATAATTTGTATTTCTGAAACAATAAAGACTATGAAAACAATGTTTTATTTCAATTGAGACTCACGCCTCACATTTTCAACACAAGTAAATAAACCTCGAGGGAAGAAGAAACAGAAAGGCAGAAAGGAAAAATCATATACAATCTAACCTGTGGTGCCAAGCTTAAGAACTTATACGTATCCAAAGCATATCGAACCAAAGCTTCATTCTCACCGGGGTTAATCGTGCAGCTGAAAGTGTAAAATTATTATCAGAAACTTTAGTTGAATATATTGACAACAAAATTCAGGATAATTCTGGGGTAAACTAGAAGCAGCAAATTTTGGGGTGAGCTCACTAGGATTAATAGGGTGGACCACGACCACAAGTATAACGCAATGAGCGGGACCCCAACAACCCGACTGAGTTAAATTACAAGAAGTTCCCGAATTGATAGCAAAATTTAGGGAAAGGTTGGAAAGTGTGTTTGGCCCAAGTAGAAACATCAAAAACAATTCATTTCTCGAACCTCGTCTACATCTTTATTCCTATACTAAAGATCATGTGGTCCTCCCCCCTTTAATATCTCTTAAGATATAACCATGACAGCAAGAACTCAAAAAATGTTCTTCTATAAATGGGGCAACATATTAGTCCAAAAGCAGACATTTTATCCAAATTGTACCAACTTGTGGGTATACAACAAATATGAAGGAATACAATGCTGCATACTCACGTTGAATATACAAGGACTCCACCCGGGCGAACTAATTGGACGGCTTGATCAAACATGCGCCTCTGATACTTTGCGTGGCTCTTTAACGACGCAATTGTTTCCTGGCAAAAACAATATATTAACCTCAAGTTTCCATTCGTCGGGAGTTTAGACGAACCAATTACATATAGAACCATGCACCAGCATAACTTTGAAAATAAATTAGACAGTACAAAATCGTTTATCAACCGAACATTGTAGAGAAACACGAATTCAGAAATAACTGAAGTGATTCTACCTCCCCAGCAAATAGTCGAGGTCTTAAACCGAGCGCCGAACAAGGAGCATCAAGAAGGACTCTGTCAAAGCTGTTGGGGGCAAAACCTTTCGATTTTTCGGCTCTACTACCCATGCATTGATTTCTTCCTGGACCGTTCCGTGGTCTCCTACCATTCTTTCGTTCAGCTTCATTAACAAAAATTCCCCCATTCGGTTTTCCCATGGTTGATAAAAAGAATTTAGAAACTGAATTTGCAATCACGGATAAAGAAACACATATATGATAGTCTTAGTTCAAGCTTGTTTAAGAGTTTTTCCTTCAAACAAAGGAAAATATATTAGAAATCCGGAAAGTACCAAAAATAAAGGAGGGGGATCAATGCGAATTCTTTTTACAAAGAATCCAAAAATTAATATAATCTTACCCAGAAGAAGAATCAAAATACACATTTCCAAATTCAGATCGTCAAGAACTTTTCATAAGCAATCATGATATCAAGGAATAACTTTTTCATTCTACACGTCGAATTAAAAAATATATGGTTAAATTATCAAAATTACTCCTGAACTACGTTTCAAAAATACCTTGAACTTTCAAAAGTTTAAAAAATATCACTAAATTAGAATAAAAAAATAAAACGTTTCAAAAATATCCCTGAACTTTCAAAAGTTTCAAAAATAACCTTGAACTGTGAAAAAAGTTTCGAAAATACCCCAGAACTATGAAAAACTTCAAAAATGCTCTCACAATTAACAACACACACAAAATTCAAAAAATCATGAAAATCTTATTTTATTCATTCAAAAGATCAGGAATATAACAAAATTAGGGCAAAATCGGTGGAGAATAGATCATGATTTTCATTTCTACGTTTTCATGATTTTTTAACTCCTCAGAAGTCCACATTTTCATTTTTTTCATGTCACACAATACAAGTTAGAATTTAACCGTCCATATCAAAATTATGTGTGCGTTGTTAACGTTGGGGGAATTTTTTAAATGTTTTTCATAGTTCAGGGATATTCTTTTAACTTTTGAAAGTTCAGGGTATTTTTTAAACGTTTTTCATAGTTCAAGGGTATTTTTGAAACTTTTGAAAGTTAAGGGATATTTTTTATCATTTGACCAAAATATATCACTATGTCATAACACTTGCACATGTGGAAGACGAATGCTGGAAGTTCACTTTATTCCTTGGGCCCCTAGTTTAAACTCCTAGATCTGTAAGAAACTATTCCAGAAGCCAGGATTTTATATATATAAATAATTAAAAGTTTGTTTCCTATATGAAATATTGACCGAAAGGGCAAGGAAAGCCAAGAAACTATTATCAAAGCCATAAGAATAAAGATTAACCTACCATTCTCCTTTCTAGTCTCATCAACTTCCAATACTTCAGTAATTGAGGATGGTTTTTCATTGTCGAGATTCATTGAATTAGAACTATCATTTACAACACCGTCATTGCCATCAGCGCAAACCGAAGTAGTGCCTTTGCAGGAATCAGTCCTTCGATCGACAGATTTTAGAGCATCAAGCTTATAGGTTGTTATACAACTCAACCCCATTTCAGCAGCCCGTTTCTGAATATTCATCACCTGAACACAAGTTTCAGAAAGGATTAACAAAGAAAGCAGACCGTTGCAAAAGCACTTAACCTACACTTGGAAAAAATAACTTGCACAGTTTAAATCAGGGATATGAGAACCAGATAGGAATAGAAAACCTCTTTTCCATATCTCCACTTCTCCAGTTCATAATTGTACCTTATTGTGAGACCTATCAGCAGCAATGACCTCCCCTTCATCTTTCATAAGGATTGCAATTGCAGTTGTTTTCCCCCCAGGTGCCGCACACATGTCTAATATACGTTCACCTTTTTGTGGATCTAAGGTGAAAAAGAGGAAAAATATATCCATTTATATCAAAGCATGCATGGTTAGCAAAAGGAAAGGAAAAAAAAAACCAAAACAACCACCTAGGAAAATGTATATTAATTGTTCAAAAAAAAAATTATAATTATATGTTTTAATCTGTGGAATAAATTTTAACCTACAAATCCAGTGTCAACCACATTAGTACAGTGGATAAGCATTGAGAAACACAAAGCTCAATTACTTATCTGGTACTAGATTGAATGGAAGGCAAACCATGAGGATAGGAAGTTTAACAGTGAAACCGAAACTTTAAAGTTGCTGAAACAAAAGTAGGTCTATCAGAAAATACCTAAAGCATGAGCAGTGACAATGCTTGGCAGGTTTTGAAGGAAGATTTCTCCCTCGAGCACATCTGTCAAAGAGAAAATATTAAAACTTGAAAACAGATAGGTTTATGTTAAACAGTCACAACTACATATACGACAAATGCTAAGATTAAATTCCAATCCTGCGGGCAAATAACCTACCAAGTAATCTGACTGCAAACAGAACCTACATCAATGATTTTCAAGGTTCTGAGCATGTACATATACAGCCTGATTTATCAAAATGTTCAAAACATAACCACCATATGCAAATGCTTGGTCTTTTGCTTCTTACGCAAAATTATATAAAGAGAATCATACAAAACCATAGTTCCAAAGTCGTGATTGAGGTGCTATATGTATGATTCGTGACATGGTAAAATACTATACAAATCCTTACAGCAGATCCTTTATCAGTAAATATTCAAGAAGATCTATGGAGTAATCACATTTCACTAAAGCAGGGGTATGACCATAGTCAAATAACAATGATGTCCAAGTATGAATCGTCAATCATATCTCTGCTATTACTCAAACAGAATGACATAGAAATATCACTACTTGACCCAAAATAGTGCAGTATTGGAAACTATAGAAGAACTTTATATATTTATGCATTTAATATTTTGAAAGTTGGGAAAACGGAATGAAATAAAAATATCACTAGTGGACACGTGAATAGTGCAACATTGTCAACTATATAGGAACCTTATGTATTTATGTATTTAAGATTTTGAGAATATATACTTAAGTATTGTTTCTTATTAATATATATATATTGTATATGTATATAAACTTAGGTCGTACAAAGAAGAAATGTACCATAAAAGGATGGTAGTTTAAATACTCTATTATTCATGTCCACAGCAATTCCTTCGGAAACACGAAAAATCCCAGCCCTTGACATTGCTGTTGTTCCTTGACCAATATATAACCCACTCCTTTCAGAATGATAAGAATCTGCAATAAGAAGTATAGCATTACTCTTATTATAACCCCTAAATATTATATATATTAAAAAAACAGAAGCCATTTAGACTTGTTTTCTACTCCAAAAAATACAACCAAAAGTTTGCTTTGGACCAACTAGAGGAAAGCACAAAACAGTGGGGAAAAGGATTGAGCTACCAATATTTTCTCGAGATATTAATTCTCCTGAATAAATGTTTCTATTCTAAGCAATGAACTTCATCGTCCACAAAGCTAGATAGGTCTTCCAAACAAATGAGAAATAATATGTAGGTAAGGAAAGGACTAAAGACTAAAGTGATTACAAAAAAAAAGGGCCTCCCATCCTTTTAAGCAAAATAGATTATTGTTAATCGTCATCATTTTCTTTAGTTTCCCAAGACCCATAAACATTATTACCACCAAAAAACCAATTAGAGAATTAGAATGCTAGATTAAAGAAACTAAGGTTTAGTTAATTGAGTGATGAAGCACTTCCTACCAGTCGGTAAGCCCTGCACAATAGTCCCTCGAGTAATACCAAGACTCCATCCACCATCGAGTCCAGGCTGCTCCACAGCAACTGAAACAGCAACTACATCCCCACTCTCAACATGAGCACTGCAAGCCATAACACCGGGAACATAAACCTATAGGAAACTACAATTAGACAACAGCTTTGTGATGAGTGTATAACCAAGATCAGTAAAAAGTAACAATAGGAATTAAAATGTATTTTCTTTAAAAATCAATGAAGTACACCATTCAGATGAATAAAATGATAAATGAGAGGCAACAATAACAAGAAGGAAGTTCCTCCACAATGTATAGAAATCCTCAAATATTTAATTGATACTATCATACTTATGCAAACATTTTGATACTCAACATAACTTAACTCATTTTGCTTGTCTTATAGCTACAAAATGTAATACAAGATGCAAAATGATCAATAACAAGATAATAGCAACCACACAGTGGTTGATAACATCAAAAAGAAAAAACATATAATTGCATTAGAACAGAATAACAACAAAGATGCTAATATATATTTTAAATTGTTCATAACATTCACACACAAACAAGCGAGCTAACCTGAGCTCCTCGAAGAACTGCCTCAGCACATTTTCGACTGACAATCACTTCTTTTGGAGGTCTGCCATTTGCATAACCATAATCAATTGTGTGTGGTCCTGAACCCCTTACAAATACAACATAGTCTAACCCAGGTACCTGACACCTTGAGATGGACGGATGTTGAAACTTTTCAGTAATTGGGTTTTTCTCATCCTCAATCTTCATTGAGGCCCTTTGACTGCCACTTTGCATAAGTTCAGTACCATTGACGTCAACATCACCACCATTCGATGTTGTATTTTCAGAATTTGAATGTCCCATTTCTTTAACAATAATTGATAACTTCTCAATAACAGTATCAGTAGTGGACTTGAGTGTATTTACACGTATACATGAGTAACAAGACGGACGCCTGACCATTAGGTTAATTAAACGATTTAAGTATATCATCTTATGAATAATATTAGCACCACAAAGATAAGATCATAAGAACTACTTGTTAACAATATATCAACCGAGTCAATGGCATATGTTTTATGCACGACACACAATATATTATTTTCCTCCTTAAAATGGATTATACCATTAGATAGAGAACAACTACTATTGTGGCAAAACGGCTGTCCAAAGTAGCATAGAAAATTAGGAACAGTGTCCTCCAAAATTGAACTATCCAAATGTCTAACTAATGGGTGCAGATATGCCATTTTTCTAATATCACCAGTAAACTAGATATCCATTATTTATATTCATAACCAAATTATTTTATTGCTGCAGAATCTCCATTCTTCGGCATACTTTCAAGACGAGTAAGAATAAACATGATGATTTGAAATAAAGATCAAACATAAAAGACAATTACAAAGAAGTCAAAATAAATACGCAGTAGAAGCTGATGCAACGCTTACACAAATTCAATAACAAAAATTCCTACATTTCCTAAAACTATAACATAATGCCGCTTTCGCACAAGTAATTACGTCCATTTAGAAGTTCAACATACGTAATTAAATTCAGACTTCGATCGAACTCAACTGCCTAAACATTCAAAGAAACAGTACAGATGTGAATTGCATTCAGTCGGCCCTGTTTTTGTACAGAAACAATACAGAGCAAGCTCATAGCTATGGTGAAGATACGAGTATGAAAGCAAAAATGGAGGAAGAAATGTACGTTAGAGCTTTAGAGATGAGGGCGAAATGCTCCGCTCCGTAAGCCTTCGTGAAATACTCCTCCACCTGAGGATTCCATCTCAAAACAGGATTGTAACAGTATCTTTCTGCCAGATCCTCCATCTGTTCCGCCATTTTTTCTTCCAAGTTAAGCAACAATATGAAACATGAACAGATAGAGAGAGAGAAATAAAGAGAGAGAAACCTGGGGTTTAGGGTTTTGGAGAGTGAAGAATGTTCTGCGAAAGGTTTTGAGAAGACAGTCCCTCGCTTTCTTCATTCAAAGAGAAGACACATCGAGAATGCGAAGCTCAGCAGCAATGGCGGCAACCGGCGAGCTGGGTTGTTATGCATATGGGCCCAAGCCCAATTATTTGTCGTTAGAGCCCAAAGCCCAATTATTTGTGGCTTTAGGGGTAAGCCCAATTTATTAAATTCATGAAAAAATAGTAGATGTCTTAAATTTTTATTATTATTATTATTTTTGAAAAAATCAATTTCTACCCTTAAACTTTGGAGTTTGTATCAATCAAAACCCTTAACTTTCACATGTGTATCAATTTACACTTTCTCTTAGAAAAATGTTAATTTTTCGCCGTGTGTAGACTTATAATTTATCAATTAAACTCCTAAACTTTCATACAATTGATTCACTTATAAAAGTTTAAAGATTTAATTGCTAAAATTATAAGTCTCAATGTGTTTAAATTAACGTTTTTAAAATAAAATCCTAACTTAAGATGTAAATTGATACATTTCCGAAAGTTCAGAGTTTAAATTGATACAATCATTAGTTTAAGATTTTAATCAATACAACCTCTAAAATTTAAGGGTATAAATTGATTTTTGCCTATCTTTTTTTGTTGTAAGCCGAATTTAAACCTCATACATATTTTATGTTAGTTGAATTATTAGGTTCATCTTGGCTGAATAAATGTGCATAACAATTAATTATATGGTTAAGATATCTCTACTCTTTCCAAATCTTGAGCTCAGCAAATTGTAAAATTTTATTAGTTTGAAGAGTTCAATAATTAAATTATAAAATTAAGTTATCAAACCACTGTTTGGAATTTGAGGATTTGGAAGCATTTCAAATTATGGTATTTTATTTTTTGTAAAAATTCAAAAATACATATTGAAATTGGAATAATGGAATAATTATTTTCTTTTCAGATAGGTATTTTCTCAAAAATTTGATGTTGAAATTAAAAGTTAATAATACAATTTAGTTTTTTCCTTTCTTTTTCTGGCAAAGCTCCATGACTAAAAACATATCAAGAAATCAAAATTGAATGAAGACTAAAATAAAATTTAATTTCAAAGTCATTGATTAAACTCTAAGAGGAATAAAAAAAAAAAAAAAAAGGCTTTGACTGTTTGTCATGGAGACAAGTGTTCTCAACACACCATTTTTTGGCCTAATGTCCATCAAAATTGATGGCCATTGACAATTCAATTTGTTGAAGGGCTGGGATGGGATGGCTTTTGACTCTATAAAATAAGGAAAATAATTCATTTATACTCCTAAGCTTTAAATTAATAATAATTTACTTAAAAATTTAAATTAATAATTGTATCCCATTTAAATTCATATTTAAAAATGGAATCAATTTAGATACTTCATTCTAATTTGTTTTAAAAGTGGCAAGGTATAAACTACTTAGGTTGGCCTAGTGTCATGAAAGGTCTTAGGACTATTAAAACTTTGTAGGGTCGGGCGGTATCCTTCGTGACTACCTACCTAACAATTAATTTCCTACGAATTTCATTGGCAATAAAATATTGTAGGGTCGGACGATTGTCTCGTGAGATTAGTCGAGGTGCACTGGTCCAGACACTCACGGATCTAAAATAAACCTTAATGTATAATTTTTATACGTTTATAAGAGTTTTTAAATGCATGGATGAACGTAATATTAGATATAAATGTTAGAATTAAGTTGATAGTAACATATTTTCATTCATATGAGTGATTTTTCGTATTCTCATCTTCCTATCTTTTTTCTTACTTATTTTTTAAATATTTTTTCTGATTAATTTGATAGGATTTTGAAGGAAGGATAATTCTATTTAGGTGATTTTGAGTTGGTTTTAAATGAAATCGAGTTAAATTAAAATAGTTATAATCACTAACAAATGGTTTAAATGTCAAACCGAGCATAGCTCAATTGGCATAAAGTTGTGCACATGACTAAGAGATCAGATGTTCAATCCCCTCACTCCGCTTTAATTAAATATATTTGCAAAAAAAAAATGTATGAAAAAATTATGGTTTAAATTAATACCATTCTTGGTTTTGGTTTTAATTGATACAACCTCAAAGTTTACAAGTATAAATTTATATTGTTTTTCTTAAAAAAAACACCCCATTGTTTTTTGTTTTTTAATATATGTGGAAATTTAATTTGTAAAGAATGAAGATGGAATTCATTATCATTGACTTTGCTTAGATTGTTTGTTAAATTAATACAATTCTTGGTTTTGGTTTTAATTGATACAACCTCAAAGTTTACGAGTATAAATTTATATTGTTTTTCTTAAAAATAAACACTCCATTGTTTTTTGTTTTTTAATATATGTGGAAATTTAATTTGTAAAGAATGAAGATGGAATTCATTATCATTGACTTTGCTTAGATTGTTTGTTAAATTAATGGAACCTTTTTATTCATCCATTTGGATACCTATTGCTTTCATGGGTAAACTATTACATTTTAAAGTCAAAAATTAGGTTTGTGTTTGATTAATCTTAAGGAAAACGTAATTGGGTATTGTCAATAATGTAGTGATGGTGCTGCACTTTTTCTCCTAATTCTAGGTTTTAAAGTAGTCATTCTGGCCAAACCGAGCTTTGACTAAGAAGTTCAATCGCCACGTTAATTAAATATATTTGTAAAAAAAATAGCCATTATGATTTTCTTTAAATATATATTAAAAGTAGGTCAAAATGAACGTAGTTGAACAATAATTAACATATATTTATTCTCTTGACGAAGTTCAGGTCTCAAAATATCCAATATATTTTACTATCATATTATTGTTAGATTTAACTAAATTAAATATTTATCAAGATGCTAGTTGATGAGACTGAGGAAAATATGCGAGAAACTATTATGGTTTAAATTATATTTTGGTTATTGAATTTTGTGTTTACATCCTTAACATTTCCATCATTTTATGTTAGCTTCTACACTTCGCATAAAAATTCATTTTAGATTTTACCGGTATTTTTTCATGAACCATTTAATAGAAAACCTAGCATATGACACATTTTTGTTGGATTAAACTTTCAATCATATATCACCTCACATGTCAATATGAACATAACTCAATATAAAGTACTGACTTAGTGATTATGAAGTGACATGTTTGATTCTTTCCATCTCTACCCATTGTCAAAAAAGAAAAAGAAAAGAAAAGAAAAAAAAAAAAAAAATATATATATATATATATATATATATATATATGACCTTAAAAAAAAAACAACTCATTCCAGATTTAACTCCCATATTTGTTCTTTTTCATTTTTACAACCAACCAAACCCCACATGAGATAAATCTAAATAGAGATGTTTGGGGAATTTTGAATGGAAAAATGAGTCATCCATCTATTTTCACGAATATTTCAATTAAAAGAAGAGTAAATTACACTTTACTTTTTTTTTCTTTTCTTTTTTTAGGGAGAGTAAATTACAATTAAAATGCCAAAAACCCATCTAATGGTCTTTGAATTTTGAAAGAGAGTATGGACCCAAAAAAAATTAGGAGAAAATCATTCAAATCAATTAACACTTGTATCAATTAAAACATAAGTGAATTTGAAATAATAACTATCACACGTGTATAAAAAAAAAATGGGTGAAGATTAATTTTATTTGAATGATTTGAAAAATCAAGTGAAAATACTCTTGAATTGTTAACAATAAGTTTAAATTGATCCAGTAAAACTCTATAGTTTAAATTCATATAATTATTAGTTTAGAATTCTAATTGTTTGAACCTACAAAGTTTGCGAGCATAAATTGATATTTTTTTTTTAAAATACTACTTTAACCATTGAGTTATGTTCACCTTGGCACTTGTTATTTTTCTTTTCTCTCTTCTTCTCCTTCCTCTTATGAGATAACTTGTTCGTTTTTTATTAGACACAACAAAATATTTTTTTCTTTTTTATAATACTAATTATGTCGTCATAGCGACGCCGTAAAATCAAATCTTGCATTATAGAATGAAAATATATTTATTAATACTCGGGAAGCTGCTAACCACGAATTTATCAAACGATCACTTTGTGCAATAGGTGAATTACATAGTCTAGATAGTCAAAATGAGAGTTGATTTTGCACCGATGCAAAAATTTAAATGCATTATTATTATCCAAATTTTAATTCAACAACTGCAGTACATTGAGTGACTGCATCTAAAAAAAACATCCGTTCGGTACAGTGGAGCGAATATATACTCTCTTTTTTAGAAGAGAAAATATACTCATTTGTCAACAACAAAATTAAATAAAGATCATATAATAAACCAACAACTTTTTTTTTTAAGAAAGAAAAAAAACATTATATCCCAACATTAATTAGACCAAAGATTTATTTGAGTGGACCCACTTCACATCATCCAACGAAGAGAAGAAGAGAAGAACAAGAAACAACCAACCAAACCTCGGTTTTCCATTTTTTCAAAGTCAAATATGAGAAAACGAAAGTGGGTCCACAAAGTTTTCAACCCTCCAAACACGACACACAATCCCCTGCATCCGTTCTCACCGTACAACCAACCCCTCACCAACTCAAACTCCTCTTCTTCCCAAAACCAGTCAACGGTCGCACAATCCGATGGCTCAATCGAGACCCTACCGGTAGTCGAGTTTCTCGTGTCGTTGTAACGTTTTTCAGTGCGTGGCGACAAGGATATAATTTTATGTCAATTGAGTTATGCTCGATTTGGTAAGGACATGCATTGTTTGGCAGCCTCGAAATTCCAATTTCTCGTATTAATTATTTTTTTGAATTATTATTAATTTTATTTTCTTCCTTTATTGAAAAACCAAGCACAGCGCACCTTGTGTTCATATATGTAATAAATATTTGAAAGCTTGCATGGGATTAGGATTGGGATTTTGTCTTTGTACATTTCGAGGATTGTTAATGGCAGACAGCCAATGCCTTCCTTATTTGTTAGTTTATTTGGTTTTTTTGCACTTTGTTTTGTTGTATTTCTAACGTGGAAATTGTGTGTATGAAGAAAATGGAGTCCATTTTTGCAAGCCACATTTTGTTAGGCTTAAATTACATTTTGAGTTTGTGTGTAAAAAATTCTTAGATTTTGAGTGTGTAATAGATTTATTATTTTTTTATTTTGTGTTTAATAAATCACTAATTTTTTTTTTTTTTTTTTTTTTTTTTTTTTTTTTTTTTATTCATAATTTTTAAAAACTAGTTGTCATACAAAATTAAATTTTATGTCTAATCAAATCCTAAACTTTCAATTTTATTTTGTATTTAGTATGTTCGTAAATTTTTACCTATTAAATACAAAATTATAAGTTTAAAGACTTATTAGATACCTTTTAAAGTCGAGACCAAATTAAAAAATATGGTTTCAATTTGTGAATATTTTGTATATCATTGTATTTAGAAGATAAATATATATATATATATATATATATATATATATATATATATATATAATTTCTACATGTATGAATATTTTTTTCTTAACCACGAGGAGGAAGATACGATATTGTCATGAGTGGAGATGTCTATTTAACTCGTTCTGTCTCGATCTCGCAGGGGACCTGCCCAGAACGGACTAGAGAATCTCCGATTACAAGGGGAGGATGAAACAGAGACCGGGATGCTTTTTTTTTTTTTTTTTTGCTCCGTTAGCTAAACGGGGTGGGAACGGGTAATAGCATACCTGCCCCGCTCCGTATAATTTTATATATATATATATATATATATATTATTAGTAAAAAAAATAACCACATCATCACTCTTCTGTCTACAAAAAAATACCCACATGTTGCCAAGTTTATTAGATTAAATATATATAATATTAATAAACTAAACCAATTAAAAAAAATGGTTAATAATAAATTAAAAGGAAAAATATCCAATTTTTTAAAGGTTAAATTACAAATTTGATTTCTATGATTGGAGAAAGATAGATTTTAGGTTTTAAAAGTTATAATTTCGTCCCTATTATTTTATAAATCTTCATAAATAATTTGTACCGTTATAAATTATTTACGAATGGAGTATGTGACACTTAGTTATCCAGATGTGATATATTTTGCATTTAGACAATTGTGTGAGTTAAGTAGTTGAAAAAAATATTAGAAAAAACAAGTTGCAATTTACAAAGAAGTTGCATTAATTTTTTATTTTTCTAACTTATTTTTTATTTAGTCAACTACATTTTTTTTTTTTTTAGTATATTCGGGTGGGGAATCACAAATATCTTGGTCGTCAACACATACATATGTCAGCCAAACTATGCTCGCTTTGACTATTAAGTCAACTACTTAACTCACATAATCAACTAAATATAAGGAGTCTCTATCTACTTAATCCAATATAAGGGGTGTTTTAACTACTACTTTAGAGTTTTCTGAACTGAATTATTACAATTTACTCGATGTTTGTCTCACCAATTTTTGAAGTCTAGATAAATAAAGTTACTTCAATATTATTTATTATTCACAAATTATTTTAATTCGTTCTCAAACTCTTTAAAGATTAAATTATATGGATAGTTAACTATCATATCCTTTTATTATTTATAATCATATGAACTATTTGTGAGATTTGATAACAATGTTGAATCTTGTAATTTAACTTTTTTGAAAAATCTCGATTAATTCCTAAAAAAAGAAGAAGAAATACTTTTATTTTTCTTAATATGCTTTGATTTGGCACATGCCACTTGAACGATTTGCTCGTGTAGGAAGAAATTCGCTGAGGCGAGTTGATTTTTCTATACTCGCTTTTCAATAAAGTACTTGACAACCATACGACATAAGCATATTTTTTCATTCACTTAATAAATAAATATGTAAAAGATAAATTCTCAAACGAATTGCGTATGCAAAGTTTAGAAATTAAAACAGAACACTATGAAAAGTTGTGTATATAAGCTAAAATAAAATGATTATGAAAGTTTAATCAACAAAATTAAATTCACACTAAAATTGTAACGATTTTATAACAAACTCTGGATAATTA
The DNA here is from genome assembly GCA_028017165.1 of Herpetospermum pedunculosum. NCBI lineage: Eukaryota > Viridiplantae > Streptophyta > Magnoliopsida > Cucurbitales > Cucurbitaceae > Herpetospermum > Herpetospermum pedunculosum. The sequence continues at coordinate 80,636,381 of CM051522.1, forward strand.
TGAAAGACAAGATATTTTATTTTTATACGATATTAAATTTCAATCAACTTAATTATATGATAAATCTAATTGTATCAATTTAAAATATTGTTCATGATTTTATTTATAAATTTAGTATTGATATTTTAAATTTTACAAGTGTGAAAAGTGTTTAAAAAAATCCACGTCGTCTATTTGAAAAAGGGAGCACGTGAGATGTAAGAAAAACAGGTGAACAACCTTATTTAATGCCATCTGTCCTCCGCAATGACAACAACATGAACAAATAACAATTTGAAAATGTTTCAAAAAAAAAAAAAAAAAAAAAAAAACAATTTGAAAACCTTGGGAAATTATTTCCTGCTTTTTACTAAATATTTACATCAAAAGACTTTGTTTTTTTCTTTCTTTTTTTAATATTTTTTTATTGGTTTTAAATCATATTTATTTATTAAAATTAAACTAATTGTTCACTCGTCAGAAGTAAATATTTTTGAAATTAGTTAATGAACTTATTTATTTGACTACAAATGATCAATTAATTAATTTCCGATTTTAAGAAGAAAAAAAAATTAATTGTGGTTAAATATACTACTCAATTGCAATTTGTGGAATAACAAGTAAATAAGTTAATGTTGATTGATTGGTTAGATAAATATATGTTTTTGTTTTGTAATATTCAGTTGAATCAATTAAATAGTGAAAAAGTGTTGTCAGGGCGTGACTAATCTCACGGAATAATATTTGATCCTATTATATTTTGGTTGTGAAAAAATTTTATATGATAGAAAATTATATTTTGGTTGTGAAAAAATTTTATATGATAGAAAATTACAGGTAGGTGATCACTACGTTTGAACTCATTCTCTATAATAAACGATTAAATAAATATTTTAAAGTGACAAAAGTGATTTTAACACAATTTCAAAATTATTTATAAACGTGTCTTAAATGAATGTTGTTGTGTTTATTATTCAATTGTCAATTCTATATGCCAAAAAAAAAATAAAAAAAATAACCAACCAATCTTAAATTAAACTTGATGTAATAACATGCAGCAAACATATATCTTTTAGGGGTGTTTGGTCGAAGGAGTTGGGGAAGAGTTAACTCCTCGTTTGTTGAACTCGGATAAAAAAATATCAACTCCCTAGACTTGAATGTAATTACTATTGAACTGACTTCTACCGTAATGACTATTTAAGCCGATCTCATTTTCCAAGGCAACAACACATTTATCTCTCTTTCTCTCTCCCTTCCCTACAATATTAAAAACGTAATTTAAATAAAATGTGTAAAAGGACTAAAAATACAATTCAACCTATTTTTATTATTTTAAATATAAATTAGGATCAAAATTGATACTTAAACCAAGTTCAAAAGGTAGCATTCTTACGACGGATATAAATAAAAACATAAACTTATTTGGATTCGTTTAAATTAATGGATTCAAATCTTTCAAATTTACATGTAATATTTTACACACTAGTGTACGACTCTCTTTTATTTCAAAACTATCCAAATAAAATGAATAATTAATATTAGTGATATTGAAAAAATAATGCGAAGAATTATGATCGAAATTATTTTCGTTATCTTCAAATAAATGTGTGAAGGATACATAAAATAAAAAACAAAAACCGCATTCTTAAAATTTATTGGAAGAAGTCTTTAACAATGAAAATATGAAAAATTATATAAAAATTGTACAAAAAAAAAAAAAAAATAGCTAAAAATAAATCGTGATTGTTGAGATGCTGATTTTCGAGTGTAGTGGATTCAGGTGGAATGACGAGCTTAAGAGGATGGAGACGGAAAAATATGTGTTTGATACATGGGTTAAGGTAAAACTAATTTTTTTTTTCTTCGTCTTTAAAGAGGTTTGTAAAATATACTTACATTAATAAAAACAAAAAAAAAATTCAATCTTATAATTCATAAATTTAAAGAAGAGTCATAGTATATAAGTATATATATATATATATATATATATATATATATATATATATGATATCAATGTGAAAAAATGATGCGAGGTATTGTGTTCAAAATTATTTTTATTGTCTTCAAATAAATTTGTAAAGAATACATAAATATATATATATATATATATATATATATATATTATAGAATTTATTGAAATTGGAAAAAGTTCTCAAATTTTTATGAAAATTTGTAAAAAATAACCATAAAGAAGAAAACAGCTAAAAAAAACTCAAACTTCATAATTTGAGGTTCAACAACTTATTACACCAAACACACCACAAATTTCAGAACTCCAGACTAAACAATGACACAAACACACATATTTCATAAACCTCAAACTAAACAATTTTCCAACTCCTTAGACCAAACGCTTATATATATATTTATCTAGGTAACCAAACAGTTGAAATTGAGTAATTTCATAAAAATTAATTAATTGATATTTTTTTATTTTTTTTTAGTACAATGGATATTTTTTTTTTTTTTTTTTAGTACAATGGATATGTGGTATAAGAATTCGATTACCTAAATAATGATAGTTGAATTATATAAAGTATATATATATATATATATATATATATATATATATATATATTTGTTTTATTAATCAGTTGACAATTGTTTAATTTTATTTAATAAAAGTATATCAACATTAATGTAACTGTTTGACTTCACTAAATAACTGTTTTTCAAACAATGTCTATTTTTTTTTGTTGTCAAATCAAAATTGGCATAAATTGTACATTCCCGGCATTAATAGAATGCGATACAAATTACAGAAATATAAATAATACTTACACATGACATTGCACTTCTAAGCACAAACATCGTTTTAATCATAATACATTTAATTTTCCAATCACTTTAATATGACATGGTACTCTAAAAAAAAACTAATATTATGATATAAATCTTGAAACAAACATCACTCCAAACAAAAAGAAGAAACAAACATTTTTTTTTTAGAATTGTACCATGTTTTTTATTTTATTTTTTTAGTACAATAATAATGAGAAAAAAAAATACTAAATAAATTAAGTCCTTTGGACTTTCATATTCAGAAAAATGCAAAGGCTCGTGAGAACAAGTTCCTCTCAATGCAAATAGACGTCTCTTCATCGTTGTGGTTGTCAACTGATGCGCAAAAACATTACAACTTCTTCAAATGTGGTTGAAGGTGACAACGTCGCAAGATTGATTGCTTCGCCAATGAATGTGGCAACCTCCAAAATGTCAACGCATGCTACATTGATGAGATTGATCACCTCCAAGCTAGTCGATTCAACTTCGATTGGAAATTTACCGCTTCCGATTAAGGTTGTTAGAACTTTTGAACCTGAAATGATAGTAATGGCGATTAAAACAAGTCAATTACATAAAAATCTTATTACATTCGAATTTATGTAATATTGTTGTATATGGTCAATAAAAGTAATTGTAAGGGAGAAACAACCCTGGACATCTCCACAATACAATGGTATGATATTGTAAAAGTCTTATTAAATTCGAATTTATGTAACATTGCTGTATATGGTCGATAAAAGTAACTATAAGGGGAAAACAACTCTAGACATTTCCACAATGGTATGATATTGTCCACTTTGGGCATAACCCTCATGACTTTGTTTTTTGTTTCACCCAAAAGGTCTCCTACCATTTTGAGCCCTTCCGTGTTTTACTGGTCTTAAGGTTATTATTTAAACTTCAACCACAAATACTATGACTAAATCATTTTAGCTCACCCACTTCTTTGTTCTAGACCAGGGGATTCTATCGACACAGGATTTTCTATCGATAACCCTAAGTCAGGGGCATGACTCTAATACCACTCATAAGGGACAACGACTTTAGATATATCTACAATGATATGATATTCTTCACTTTGGATATAGCCTTTGTGATTTTGTTTTTAGTTTCACCAAAAAGATCTCACAACGAGAGATAATTGTCCTCACTTATATATTGTATTTTTTATTTTTATTTTTAATAAAAAGAGATACGTGGTAAGAGTGGATTTTATTTGACATAAAAGTGGGAGTATTTAAGTAATTTCACACATTTTTTTTTTTTTTTTTTTTTTTTGAGTACATTGGGGGTGGGGGGATTCGAACCACAGACCTCTTGGTCGTCAAGTCATACATATGCCAGTTGAGCTATGCTCGCTTTGGCAGTAATTTCACACATTTTAAAGTTTGGTTTAGGTAGAGAGATGATGTATAATATAGTCACGTATGAGCGATGGTATTGGAAGCAAAAAGTGAAGATGTATATTTTTATTATAATGAATGTAGTTTAATTTAAATTTATAACAATACGAATGAATTCATATAATTTTTTTAAAAAATGGTCTTAGTTGTAATGATTTAAAATTGAAGATTAGAAATAATAATAGAAAAAGAAAAAGAAAAAGGGAAGTGGTCAAATATTTAGAAAGGAAATAAAATATAGCGGTCAAATTTGAGAGCGCGGAGAGCAACGAAGAGAGATTTATGGGAGTTGAAGACTAAAGCAGCTTTTTTGCGGTATTAATTATTATTTTATTGCCGTGTAGATCAAGAACGAGGATACATAAAAATGAGATAGAGCAACCAATAACAATTGGCCAAATTGAATCTAGCACATTTGGTATAAGATTGTGTCTTGTAATTAAGAGGTTATAAATTTAATCTTCGCATTAATTAAAATATTTCTACGAAAAAGAAAAAAAATTAAAAATTAGTTGGCGACCGTATTTTTCTATTTAATTACAAACTAGTCCCTAAACTTCCACACTCATGTAATTAAAATACATCACTGTCCTATAATACACATATTTTTTTTTTTTAAATAGGTTAAAGACCTATCTCACATAAAATTGAAAGTGAAGGTACCTATCATATACTCAAAAATAAAAGGTCAATGACTAAATTTGTAATTTATCAATTTTAAAATAAATATATTTATGTAATTAAAAAATTTAAATCGAAATGGTTTAAAACATAAATTCAAACAAGTACAATTAAGGCAGGTTAGAAAGTGAATTTGAAATGATTAGAATTATTTTTTTCATCTTCAAAATCTCTCTTAACTATTTCTTTAATTATTCAAAATAATTTTGATGGTACGAAAATCATGTTTAAAATTATTATATAAATATTTTTTTTAATAAATATATATATATATATATATTTTTTTTAAATCACTCCCAAATATGTTTTTATTACTATTCATTAGTTTATTTGTTTTTAAATGTATTTTTCAAATAGCTGCTAATGTAGGCACAATTTAATAGATAATGCACATATATTGTTGATAATTTAATCTCCTATCTCACAATTGTTGAACTAAAATTTTATGATTGGAAAAAAAAAAAATATATATATATATATATTTTTTTTTTGGACAACATGATTGAAGAATACCTCTTTTATGTAGAAATTGACTATATATATATATATTTTTTTTTTTTTTTTAATAAATGTATTACGAACGAAAGAAATATAATATTCTACACACTTTATTGATGAATTGAAGCACGTATTTATACAAGTAAAAGTGTAGAAGATAATTGTATACAACATAATATTAAATATTGTTATACAGTTAGAAACTAACTAATAAGAGTATTTACATTTGTTTACCGATATTGGTAAGTTGTTGTAAACGTCAATAAATTGATATAAACCGATATCGATGAATAAATGATGCACCGTTAAGATATCGACGAGTAAATAATGCACCGATAAGTCCCTTGATGTAACGGTAAATAATAGAGTCATCGGATAATTCAGTTACATATCGATAGATAAATTATTGTGTCATCGGTTTATGACACCAGTATAAACAAATATACCAATATCGATAAATAACTAAAACACCAGTATTACCAGTGGATATCATAATAAAATGTTAACAATAAGTCGAGAGTTTTCAACACTTACAACTAAAATAAAATGACCAAAGTAACTTGCACAAAATGGTATTTTCACCTAAAATTAATAAACTAAGTCAAAGGATTTAAAAAAAAAAAAATAACCCTGAAATTTCCTCTTTTTCCCTTCATCTATTTTATGAAAGAGGTGGAAAAAAGTACACAAAATCACTGGCATTGGCAAAAGGCAATTTCTTTTTGGATTTTGCATGCTCTCAATTTTCTCTATAAATTTTAATATCTCGTTTTTTTTTTTTTATATGAAAGCGCGTTGAATTGAATTGCGCCCTTTGAATATCCACCAGATTCAAACTCTCTCAGTTTTATTACAAAAATCCCTCTCTTCTTCCTTCTCTTTCATTTCATTTCTCTCTCTCTCTCTCTCCCAGTTTTCGCGCTTCTCTTTTCCGGGATTTCGCTTCCCGGTCTTCACAATTCCTGCTTGGTTTGTTCTTGATTTCTGTGGAATCTGATTTTACTTCGATTTCAGTTTCTTGATTTGTTTTTTGTTGCTGTGATCTCTGTGAAATTGGTCGATTCTTCATCCCTCTTTTGAGGTGATGCGTAATGGATTTTCTCGGTAGCAGAGGTTTTCGAAATTGCAAAGCGTTTCTTACATTGATTTTCCTCTTGCTTTTCTCTGGCGTGATTGATTCGATTGCAGAAGCGCATGTCCGTCAAGGATTCAACAACTCCAATCGGAATCGCTCTCGTATTTTCGGAATCGAATTGCCGGAAAATCCTAGCTCTGGTACTGCTTCTTCATCGGCGAGCGCTCCGTGTAGCTTCGGTAATGGAGATGGAGAGGAAGAGGAAGAGAGATTAATGGCGGATTCGGTGAAGCAATCAGTGAAGCTTCATCTGAAAAAGCGGTCAACGAATCGAGCGACCGAACCGAAGGAATCGATTACTGAATCTGCAGTTAGGGATTTGGTGAGAATCCAGACGCTTCATACCAGAATCTCCGAGAGGAAGAATCAAGATACGACTTCGAGGTTGAAGAAGAGCAATGTCGAGCAGAAAAAATCGGTGGAGGCGGTTTCTCCGGCTTCATCTACGGAATCTTACTCCGATAACTTCTCCGGTCAGTTTATGGCGACTCTGGAATCCGGCGTCAGTCTCGGCTCCGGCGAGTACTTCATCGACGTCTTCGTCGGTTCTCCTCCCAAACATTTCTCTCTGATTCTTGATACCGGAAGCGATTTGAACTGGATTCAATGCGTTCCTTGCTACGATTGTTTCGAGCAAAACGGACCTTATTATAACCCTAAAGATTCAATTTCTTTCAGAAACATAACCTGTAACGATCCTCGATGTCAATTAGTTTCGTCTCCAGATCCTCCGCAGCCGTGCAAATCCGAGACGCAATCGTGCCCTTACTTCTATTGGTACGGCGACAGTTCGAACACCACCGGCGATTTCGCGCTCGAGACGTTCACTGTCAATCTGACCTCGTCGACGACGGGGAAGTCGGAATTTCGCCGAGTGGAGAATATGATGTTCGGATGCGGCCATTGGAACAGAGGCCTCTTCCATGGCGCCGCCGGACTATTAGGGCTCGGCCGTGGACCTCTCTCGTTTTCATCGCAGCTTCAATCGCTCTACGGCCATTCTTTCTCCTACTGTCTCGTCGATCGAAACAGCGATACGAGCGTGAGCAGCAAGCTGATTTTCGGCGAAGATAAAGATCTATTAGCTCATCCAGAACTGAATTTCACATCGCTAATCGGAGGAAAGGTAAATCCAGTCGACACATTCTACTATCTTCAAATCAAATCGATCTTCGTCGGAGGAGAGAAACTCCAAATCCCCGAGGAGAACTGGAACTTCGCCGCCGACGGCGCCGGCGGAACAATCATCGATTCCGGCACAACTCTCAGCTATTTCTCCGATCCGGCTTACCGGATCATCAAGGAAGCATTTCTGAGGAAAGTGAAAGGCTACAATCTGGTTGATGATTTTCCGATCTTGCATCCTTGCTACAACGTCTCCGGCGTGGATAAACTGGAATTTCCAGAATTCGGAATCCAGTTCGCCGACGGCGCCGTGTGGAATTTTCCGGTGGAGAATTACTTCATCAGAATCGAGCAATTGGATATCGTTTGCTTGGCGATGTTAGGGACTCCAAAATCGGGTTTATCGATCATCGGAAATTACCAGCAGCAGAATTTTCACATACTGTACGATACGAAAAACTCGAGACTGGGCTACGCGCCGATGAGATGTGCTGAAGTTTAATCAACTCCATCTCTAAACATAATCTTAATCTTAGCAGGAAGAAGAAGAACACAGTTCTTTGTTGTATTATTAATATTATATGATTATTATTAATTTTTTTTAGTTTTAATAATTTAATTTTTCTCCTCAAAATAGAGAGAGTGGAGTATACATAACTTGAACTTGGTTGATTTTGTAGTGAAAAAACAACAGCATTTTTCATTTTTTTTAAATTATAATTTCTTTTGTACAGCAACACACAACTAAATCTGGTGTTTGAACTGTGTACTTTTGTGTTGTTCTCTTATTTCTCTAATAAACTGGTTTGTTTATGCTATATATATATATATATATATATATATATATATTTTCTTTTTTCTTTTTTCTTTTAGTACATTGAGGTAACGTGCATACATATGTCTGAGTTATACTCTTGACAAAAAATAGTGTTTCGGCCATTTATGAGTATGTTTTACCACTAGATTTTAGCGGAGAAGAAGGTGAGGAATAAGTACGACAAGGTCGAACATGACTTAACTGACATATGTATGTGTTGATGACCAAGAGGTTTGTGGTTCGAATTTTCCACCCCAATTTACTAAAAAAAAATAAACAATAAGTACAACAAGTGCCTCAATTCAGGTGGTTTGTTCTTATGCCAATTGAGCTATGCTCAGTTTGACAGCTTTTCTGTAAATAAGCATCTTTTCACCTCAACTTTGCATAATTCTGCTGGCTAAATACATGCATTGATGCTGCACATTGGAAACTCTTGGAAACATTCCAAATACCAAATCAACACTCTAACATTGCTTTCAAAATTGTTCTACACTCTTATTTGACACAAAACTAACATTTATTGGATCTGACATTTTTAAAGTCTAGTTCCTTGTTATATACATAATTGAAAATTCATGGACCTATTACTATTAGACTCTAACATAAAAGTTCATGAACTAAATTTAAAAAATTAACCTATATATAAAAAACTAGTGGGACTTTAGGGAGGTAAGAAATATTTGAAAGATGAGTTGTGAGGTAAAATTAATGATGAAAATCTCGATGCCAATATGAGGATTTCAATTTCACAAATATATCGATGAAATATTAGGTGGATATTTTTGTGAATCATTTTTTTTTTTTTTTTTTTTTTTTTTTTTTTTTTTTTTTTTTTTTCTTTTTTCTTCCTACTTTCAAACTAAGATACAAATTTTGTTATTGGTATTTATTTTCATAGATTAATATATGATTTTTTTTTTTTATTGTTCTACAAGTATTGATAAAAGATATCAGAGGTATTGATTAACTTGTAATATCCATGTTGAACCCTCCTATTTACCGATCTTTCGACACATACACATGAACGGATATTTTCATCCATGACGTTTAACCAAATCATGAAATCAAATTAAACTCCCAAACTATAAAGATTCATCACAACTTTTATAACCATAACAATTAAATTGAAATTGTCATAAACATAACTCAACTGACATAATGTACGAACTATTGACCAAAATGTCAGAGATTCGAATCCCTCACCCCGCTCACAGTAAAAAAAAGATTAAATTGAAATTAAGCCTAAATATTAAGGATCAATTTTTTTTTTTTTTTTTACAAAGATATTTAATTAATACAGGGTAGGAGATTAAACCCGTGATCTTTTAGTCAATACACAACTTTATGCCAATTGTACACTTCCACGATTACCAAACTTGTAATATAAGCAAAAGTATCCGGGACAATATTTATACTCAGTTTAAATACTAGGGGGATATATGAGAATTCAGGAAAAAATAAAACATTTTTCAGGCATTTCAAATGGGCCGGGCCAGGCCGGTCACTTGTTCGGCCCAGTTGCGAAGCAGTAGTCTAGGGTTTTACTTCATCATTTTCAACACAATTTTTAAGCTTCGTAGCATTTGGCTATCGGCTGCCGAGAGGACCAACTCAAAGCACCGGTGAGAAGATCTCTCTCAGATCCTCGAGTTAAAAAATGGTCACATTCAGGGTAAGAATCTGCTTCACGAACACTCAAAAATCTTCTCGAATCGATTCTTCTTTTACATTCATTTTTGTAACATTTTCCTTTCTGATGATAAGAATGCGTTATAGTTGTTCATTTGATTCACTTATTTGCGAAACTTCGATCTGTTTTTTCATTTGGTTTTCTCTCGCTTTCTCGGGAAGCAGTTTCACCAGTACCAGGTTGTGGGGAGGGCTCTTCCTTCTGAAGCGGATGCTCAACCCAAGATCTATCGGATGAAGCTATGGGCTACCAATGAGGTCCGTGCCAAATCCAAGTTCTGGTATGTTGTTCAATCTGTCGATGTTTATTTATCGCTTTGATTGGTTAATGGGGGGAAAATGTAGGGGAAGAAGGGGGGTTTGAATAATTGTTTTTATGTTGTTTCAATAGTCCTGGTTCTTGTTGTTACACGGCAACCCGGCAAGGTTAATTAGTGGATTTGGTGTTTTTCAACACGATTCTTTCTACAAATATAGGAAGATGTTGGATAATTATGATATTTTGATTCTATAGTCCTAGTTCAATAGTTCTAGGTTAAATTACACAGTAATGTTTTTCATTAGATTGAATATGTCAACATTGTTCCTTTTGTGGCTTCATAGAATGTTTGGCTCTACATATGGAAAATGAATGCATTCTGTTCATTTATCCCTGGTAGTTTTTATAAACTTATTATCTTTGAAATTTGGGTGAGAATTCAAATGTGTTTTTAAGATTTGTAATGTGGAGATAGAACAGAGTAGCGACACTTCCAATTGTTGAAGTCTTGGCTGAAATGTTGGGGTTATGTAGAGGTTAGCGATCATAGGGTTGTATTTGTAGGAGTCCATAGGCTGAAATGTTTGGGTTATGCAGAGGTTATTGAACATAGGGCCTTTTTTGTGGGAGTCCATAGGTCACCTGTTGAAATCTAGTTGATTTGTGCATTTCCTTGATGTGTGCATCTGGATCTGTTCTTCATCGACTTCAACATTTTGATTTCTACATCTTCATAGTGTCTCTCTTTCGTTCTATCTCCACATTACAAATGTTTTCTCTCTCACTCCATTACTGAATTTTTTAAAATTTCTGCTTTTCAAGATATTTTTGGAGTCTTGGGTATTTTTTAGTTAGAATTGTTGCTTTGTGTGAGATGAAGTTGTTGATTCCCTAATCCTCACATCTGGATAGGTACTTTTTGAGAAAGTTGAAGAAAGTAAAGAAGAGCAATGGTCAGGTTCTTGCCATTAACGAGGTATTGGGTCTGGAAAATGCATCTATGTTTTTTTTGTCATGAGCATGACCAGTAGTAAATTGAGTTTGTTTTAGCTTCTTGGTGTTCAACTCGAATGTGTTAGGTTTCTTTTGATGATGAAGTCTTCTAATTGAATGTCTAACAATCTTGATGTATGCTTGTTATTGTTAACATATATTTGTATAATTGTAGCACTTGCTGTTCTATTTGAATGTTTACTCCCTAGTGAATTTCCAAAAATATTTTACTGTCGTTGGCTTCTTAATGACGATGACTTTAGTGGTTTAATTTCGGTTTGGTTGCTATTATTACTTTATATAGTCGTGTACCTGATTCATATAATTTGTAGATTTTTGAAAAGAACCCAACCAAGATCAACAACTATGGTATTTGGCTGCGGTATCAGAGCCGAACTGGTTATCACAACATGTACAAGGAGTACCGGGATACAACATTGAACGGGGCTGTCGAGCATATGTATACCGAGATGGCGTCTCGCCATAGAGTGAGGTGCCCATGCATCCAAATCATTAAGACAGCAACCGTTCCTGCAAAACTGTGCAAGAGGGAAAGTACAAAGCAGTTCCATGACTCAAAGATCAAATTCCCGTTGGTGTTTAAGAAGGTGAGGCCACCCACCAGGAAGCTCAAGACAACATACAAAGCATCTAGGCCCAACTTGTTCATGTAATTCTGCTCATCTTTTAGCCTCTCTTCTTCTATGGAAACACCTAGATTTTATAGAAACTTCGAGAAGTAGATGAGATTTCTGCAAAACCATTTGTTTTTTTTTCTAGCACAATTATTCCTCTCTATTTTGGAGGTTGTGAGATGAGTTTGACAATTTTGGTTGGATTAATTTAAAGCATTTTTGTTGCCCTTCTGTTTTTGAAGCCTTGTGTGTGTTGGAAGTTATGTCTTGAATTGTTTTTTATTTGGTATTTGATCAAATATCAATCTATGGGTTTGATTTTCAAAGTAATTTTTCTTTTTGGCTAAATTATTCAAAATACTCAAGTTGAACAGGACCCTTGTTCAAATAATATCCCTGAACATTAAAAAGTTGGATGTAATACAGGTTTCATCACTAGTCTTGTGGATGCATAAATATCTACAGCAGCTTGTATTACATGTAAAAAAGACTAAAATGTGCAAAACAGTGTAAAATATTTCTGGAAAAATTGGTTTATCCTTTTAATAGGGAATTAGTGCAAAAAAATAAAGGTTTTTATTTGTAAACTTGTTGCCTCTGTACAAATTTTGGTGACTTTTGGGTTGCTGGATCTTCAAGGTTGGTGGAAAGAAGGATGGGCTTTTTCACGACATATTAGAGTTGGCGAGCAATTGGGGAGAGATCTCGCCCTCGTCCAATTCTGCCGCTCACAAGATCACCCTCGTCCAATTCTGCCGCTCACAAGATCACTCGAGCAATTTTTGACAATCGTTTTTTGATGGATCAGAATCAGCCTTCTGTATTGGAGAGATTTTGAGAATTTTATTATTTCCAATTGGGTGCACTGGAGAGATTTTGAGAATTTTATTATTTCCAATTGGGTGCACTTAATTTTGAAGTAAACTTCCCACTTGGACTTTTATTTTGGACTTTTATTTGTTTTAATGAAGCATGTTTTTAAAATAAAAAAAAAAATTGAATTTCCAACATATGCTTAATGACCATAACCACTTTATTGACCTGCAGATTTTGAAGACACGTGGCATGCATTTGAAAGGCCGCCGCAGCCCTCTTTCAGTTTTTACTTTTTACTAATAAAAAAAAAATGTAACAAATTATATATATTTTATGTGGCCAATGGATTTAGCGTTTAATTACGGGTTTCCCGCTCTAATTCGATGATTCCCGCTCTAACCCGATCAAGAAGATTTTATCAAGTTAAGATCGACTCCATCAAAATTTGATTAGTTGAATTGAATGGAACAGATTCAGAAGGGCGAGAAGAAAAGAAAAGAAAACAAATCAAATCAAAACCATTTTGATTATAAATGAAGAACTGAAAAAACGCCTTCGAAAATGCCTTCTGCTATTGCCCTAATTTTCCTGTCCCGACAATCAAAGAACACCAGGTTCATATTTACTTTTGTTGTTGTTTGATCAAGCTTCATATAATTTATTTATTATAATAAACATGTTGATCCTGAAAATTCTCAGGGTTAGATGGATCTTAATTTTATTACCATGGGGGCCGCCACCACCTGAATTTGACCTTAGCAGCACTTTTGGTAGGTGGGATTTTACTCTCTTGGTGCTGGTGGTAGGTGGCAGCAGCAATGGCTACTGTGCTGCCCACCGATTTCCACTTTTTCTGCAGTTTCACTCCTTTTCATTGCTCAGATTCAATACCCATTTGGCTTTTGTTTGTTTTTTCAGTTTTTTCGATCTGTTTCTACCATTTTGATTATTTGTTTTCATTTTGCCAACTTCAATCCAGAATTTCCACTTCATAATGGCGCTGCATGTTGTTAACCCAGATGAAGAGGTAGAGTTCTTAAATTTTGTGGAAGTTTCTCATTCTTTCATTCACTAAATTGCTTGTGTCCGAAATCAAACCTTTAGGTTGTTCTGGGAGAAGAAATTGGACATGTTAGGTTGATCACTTTGAATCGGCCAAGGCAATTGAATGTCATCTCATCCAAAGTGGTATGTAAATTGAACTCCAATTATTTGGACCGCAGCTGATCGGTTTCGAGTTCTTGAATTAAGTGATGCTCTTTTTGCTGTGTATGTAGGTTTCTCTGCTGGCTGAATACTTGGAAAAATGGGAACAAGACGATGATGCAAAACTTATTCTCTTTAAGGTCATTTCTGTCATCTATGTTTGATAAAATATTGCTTAGTTGCATGTGGTCTTGGCTCTTACCTCATCCAAACTGCAGGTGTGACAGGCCAACACAAACCAATAATGGCTATGTTTGAGAGTGATTTTGAAACGGTTAAAATCACTTTTGTCATATTCAAAATCACTCCCAAATATGACTTTAATCATTTAAAATCAATTTTAATAGTATGAATATTGCATTTAAAAGTGTAAGTGAATATTTGGGAGTCACTTTTGTCATTCAAAATAATTTTGATGGTATTTATAACGTTTATAAGTGTAAAATCAAACATTAAAAGGATTTTGAATGATTAAATGCATGTTTTGGATTGATTTTGAATAGGAGAAAAGTGATTTCAACCATTTTAAAATCACTTCCAAACAGTAAAATGGTTATTTACAAATCACTTCTAATAAATCACTTATAAAAAATCCATTTTCACTAAAATCGTTATTTCCAAAATCACTAACCTTAATTTTTTGAAATACTATTTCTTTTTGTAAATTCATCTCTGTCATGTGTCTCAAACAGGGAGCTGGTCGAGCCTTTTCTGCTGGTGGAGACTTGAGGATGTTCTATGAAGGCAGGAATACAAGTATGTGCTAGTTTCCTTTTAATACATGAGTAAAATAGCTCTTTAAGATTAGTGGGTTGGGCTTTGAGCATAATACAAGGAATGAGGTTTCAATACACAAGGAAAATAGTACATCTAATCTAACACTTAATTATCCCATCCAGGCATATATTGTCACATTCTGCAGTCTGGATCCCATTCTTTATCAGAATGAGAACAATGAATTCAATACTTAAATTTCAATGATCACTACGTTAAGTTCCTAATGCATTGTTCTTGACAGAGGATTCATGCCTTGAAGTTGTCTACCGAATGTATTGGCTTTGCTATCACATTCACACCTATAAGAAAATACATGTGAGAATCTCTCTGACCTCATTATACAAAAACTGTCGAGAAAAAAAAAAGTCTTCAGTCTTTTTTTCCTTTTTGATAAAGTAAAAATATTTGGCTGTTCTGCTCATCTTAATCGCAGGTTGCACTTGTACATGGAATTGCAATGGGAGGAGGTGCATCATTTATGGTGCCAATGAAATTTTCAGTTGTCACAGAGAAAACGGTGGGTTTTAAATGTTACTTGATTTGTATGTTTGGTTTCAGTTTCCATAGTAATTCCCAAGTGATCACTTTCATGGATTCTTTGATATAGGTTTTTGCCACTCCAGAAGCAAGTATTGGGTTTCACACCGATTGTGGTTTCTCGTATATGTTTTCTCGTCTTCCTGGACATTTAGGTAACTATGCAGTGAGAAAAGTTGAAAGAGAAAAAGAAAAGAAGCTTTGAATTTAATTATACCAGTACAAAAAATCTTTAGAGTTGTCACTAATAGACATAAAAACTAAAATGTTCTACTTTTATTAGTTTATTCTTTTTTTTTTGCTGAATGCTCATAGTTTTTAAAAATAACAACAAAATATCTCTTGATTTTAACATAAATTCAAAATTTTGACATTTTTTTTTCTTAGTATATGCAGTTCTCTGTATTATGTTGTGAGAAAAAACAATGGATGGGCAAAAGATAATAAGAAATCGACTGATTTAATAACACGATGTGGACATATGCAGGAGAATACTTGGCCTTAACTGGGTCCAGGTTGAACGGCAAAGAATTGGTTGCAGTTGGATTTGCAACACATTTTGTCCCTTCTGAGGTTAGTTTAGCGATATCAGGTGGCCCTATCAAATTTTCAGTAGCATAATGTGTACATTTACAAGAACAAAAAAACGTGCAAATTAATAAGGCCCCGTTTGATTTTTTATTTTTGAAAATTAAGCCTATAAGTATAAACACTACTACACCTATAGGTTCTTTTGTTTTGTTATCTACCTTTTAGAATTGTTTAAAAATCCAAGTCAAGTTTTGAAAACTAAAAGAAGTAGTTCTTAAACTTGTTTTTGTTTTTGGAATTTGGCTAAGAATTCAAATGTTTCCTTGAGAAATATGAAAATGATTGTAAAGAAATGACGAGAGAACCAACATAATTTTCAAAAACCAAAAACCAAATAGTCCTAAAATGTTAGAATCTTGGGAGTTTTGATTTCCACTTTTTGTTGACTAATTTGGAAATGCATTTAGTAAGAACACTTCATTTATATTCCAAGGAAAGAAGAATAGAATTCAGGTAATAAAGGCAATAGAAACTAAATCGAGCATATTTATTTTTCCTTAGTTTACTACACAGTTTTTTCCCGTCTTTTTCATTTCATTTTTTTGTATCTGGATTCTGAACCAATACCCCGAAGCTTACTCGTATAAGAAATAAGAAATAGCATCATTTATAATCAGTAAGGTTCCACTTCATTTCAAATATTGAAGGCAATGAAACCGAACGGTCTCGTAGACTTTTGGCCAAGAGGATGGACTTAGTCTAACCCTTGGTGACGAGTTGGAGTCCTAGGAGGTAGAGAGAGAAGAGAAATGAGAAGAAGGGTTACAAAAATTATTTAGGTATTATAAAAAAAAATATTGAAGGCAATGAAAAGCATCATTTATGATCAAGTTTTTGATTTCACACTTTTAGTTTACTTCAGTTCTGCTGCATTATTCTATTTGAACTGCACTATATGAAAGATGGATCCTACAACTATGTTTTTCAGAAATTGGGTGAACTAGAGAAGCGTTTGATTAGTTTAAACTCCCATGATGAAAGTTCAGTCAGATCTGCAATTGAAGAATTTTCTTCAGAAGTTCAGCTGGATGTAGATAATGTCTTGAAAAGGTTGTGAATGGAGTAGATAAGTAGTTTCCATTTTCATATAGAATATATCTAATGTTTATGAATCCATTTGAGTCTGACAGCTAAAGTTAAATGTTGGAAATAATCTTCCAGGCAATCTGTAATTGATAAGTGCTTTTCAAAGGAAACTGTTGAAGAGATAATAAACTCCTTTGTAAGTCTCTCTCTCTAGGCTGCTGATTTCTATCTCTCTCTAAGCAGCTAGACCTCTATAATTTTGTGAACAAATTTGCTTTTCAGGAAGCTGAGGCAAGTGTAGAAGGAAATGGTTGGATAGTTCCTGTTCTGAAGGGACTAAAGAGATCATCCCCTACTGGACTGAAAATAACTCTAAAATCGGTACCAATCCAATTTCATATGTAACAAATGCAAATAATTATTTCCCTTAATTTTCAGACAAACGTCAAAGGGTATGAAGTATAATACTTTGCTTCCCTTCAGTTTTATTTATAACTTCGCATTATCAACCATCATAGGTTGACCTAGTGGTCGGTAAGAGCCATAAAAATATTGAAAGACTTGGAGGGAATGAGTTCAAACCGTGGTGGCTACCTACCTAGGATTTAGTATCCTACGAGTTTCCTTGACAACCAAATGTAGTAAGGTCAGATGGTTGTCCCGTGAGAATAGTCAAGGCATGCGTAAGCTGAACCGGACAATCACAGATATATAAAAAAAAAAACTTCGCATTATCAATAGGGAAATTTTTGGAATCTCAAGTTTGAACTGCTGTCTTCGACTAATGTGAACTCATGTTATTTCTTTTATCCCACACATGTTTGGAGTAGCTCCTTCCTTTTATATGTCTGTTCCTACTCATTGATAATTTTCTCTAATTCTTATGTCTCCATTTCCAGATACGAACAGGTCGATCGCTGACACTGCAAGAATGTTTGAAGAATGAATTCAGGCTGACAATGAATATCCTACTCACCCTCATCTCTGGAGATGTTTATGAGGTAATTATTGATCATTGATAGCTAGCTATAGGAACTTAAAAAGAAGATGCATCAACAGTAACACCATAGATTAGATGTGGCCACTTCTGAACTAACAACCTTTTTTCCTTTTGGACCAAAGGGTATTAGAGCTCTCACCATTGACAAAGACAATGCTCCCAAGGTTTCCCCTCTCTATCTTTGTTCATGTATTCTTCGTGTGTGTATTCTTGTGTGTCGCCGTCATCGTCTTTCTATCTAAATTTTTTATTTAACTGGACACAGTGGGATCCACCATCTCTCGAGAAGGTTGTCGATGAGAAGGTAAATGAAGTATTTCAGCCATATGGGGAAGATTTGGAACTCCAAGTACCTATTAATGAGGAACAAAGGTAGGTACCAATTACCATTTTGAATTTTTCTGTGGCTAACAACCAACTTTAGTGAGCGATTAAGAATTTGATGTCAAGAGTTGAAAATGGAAGAAGCAGTAATAATAAGCTTTTTGTTGGAAACCAAATTGCAGGTGGAGTGGTAAATATGAAAATTCAATCTATGCAACTGTGAAGTTGGTGTGAAGCTGTGCCCTGTTATACTTAGAAAATTGTTTTTTTTCTCAACAATAAATGGAATAAATGGGGTGGAGAATTCGAATCTCTGACTTTTTTTTTTATGGAGGATACATACATTCAGTTGTATTATGTTCACGTTGGCAGTTACATTATTTAGATGTTTATATTGTCTCTGTCTATATACATTATTTCCATATTCTCAAAGTTGTCATTTGAAGCACAATAATCCTCCGTAGATGAACAAATCCATGACAGGTGGTAAACGACGAAGGTATACAATACATGTGCCTCCTCGGGCATGAGCTGCGATCGAATTGATGTGGTGTGGCCATACATCATTGCGATGCTCCTACCGTGTCGCGGTTCATAATTGTGGCGATTGCGGTTGTACATTTGATGACTACACTTTGCCATTGCCCTCCAATATCATCTGTTTGGTTCGGAGTTATAACTAGTTTTAGATAGACTAGCCACAAACACGTCGTGAAATCTTGGTTATCTTCCATAAGCCGCTAATAAAATAAAGATGGTTCTTTTGTTTAATTTACTGAATTTAAACTTCACTTCGAGAGGAGATTGTAGAAGGTGCGAGACAATAAAAGAGGAAGTCGACAATCTAATGCTAAACTACTATTCAACCTGCACACTAACGAGAATCTTTCCATTGCCAACCAGAGTTGGGTCAATTGAGATATATAGACTAGTGACGAAGAGAAACCAGAGTTAGTTCAACTGAGAAAACTAGAGTTAGGTCAACTGAGTTAGTTCAATTGAGATATATAGACTATGGACTAGTGACGTCAACTGAGATGTATGGACTAGTGACGAAGAGAAACCAGAGTTAGGTCAACTGAGATGTATGGACTAGTGACGAAGATGTAAGTTCGATTTTCACCCACTTGTCAAAAAAGAAATCAAAATCAAAATCTTTACCATTAACCACAAACAGGTGGCAAAAACCAAAAAAAGAAAAAAAAAATATATCACAATCCTCTCCCAAGGTAATTTCCTAAATTAGCTCCAAAAAAAAGTAAAAACAGTATAAAAATAGGAAATTAAAAGGAGAGAATCATGTCAGCAATAAATTCACTACTGATCCTCTCATTTCAAAGAAAAAAAAATCTCAATATAAATAAATGGCAGCCTTGAAAAATCTTATTAAAAAATTCGTAGGCATGTCTTCTAAAAAATCTTCATGCGAAGAAGTTCTGAAATCCTTCCCTCTCCTCTTTATTCCCAACAGATTTCCAAACCAAAAACCTTCTTTATACGACGTGAAGACTAATGCAATATACGACGACGCCGGGTTGCAATGGGCTTACAATCGCCGCTGCTGTGGTTCTTGCTTCGGATGGTTGGCTACCACCGACGTGAAAACTAATGCATTATATCGTCATTGCCATTCATTATGATTATCTCAGATTCTCTTGTATTAAACCCGGAGCTCAACATTGGGTTCAAATACAAGATAAAGGGTTGCGTCCATTTTCAGATACCATTATCTACGACGGATCTATTTACGCCGTCAACTGTTACGGCGGACTCGGAGCTCTCGATATTACCAATCAACAAGATTTCGACGACGACGACATTCGAAGTAAATTGCACGTTGTTGTACCCAACAACATGGAATACACAAACATAGCTTACCTTGTAGAGTCGTCTCAAGGTCAACTATTGCATGTTCGGAGATTTATCACTTATTTCGGCGTGGAAATTTGATGTTTTTGTGCTCGGAAAAGACGACGGTGGTGATGGGACGGAGATGAAATGGTTTGAAATCAAGAGTTTAGGAGACGATGCGTTGTTTTTGGGCGACAACTATTCGATGTCGGTTTCGAGTTGTGATATTCCAAATTGTTATTCAAATTCCATATATTACACGGATAATTACCATGGAAATTATGGATATGCAAAAAGTAGAGCATTTGATATGGGGATCTACAACTTGGGTGATGCGAGTTTTATAGCACATTATGTTATGCCATCGCATTGTGTTATGCCCTCTTCTCACCAAGACGTGCCGCCTCCAATTTGGATTCAACCTATTTAAATAATATATACAATTGTAGTACAACAAATATGTAAATTTTCCTTTTTAGTGGTTTTATTTTTTTATTTTTATTTTTATTTTGTCCAATGTTAGAATTGCAGTTCAACAAATATGGAAAATTTCTCTTTTTTCTCTATCTATTATTACTTTAATTAATATATATATATATATATTTTTTTTTTTGATTTGGTTATATAAAAAATTTAGACTAATTTTTGGGCTGATTGCATGGATAGCAATCCGATCCAAACTATTTGTAATTATAGTGAATTGATTTTGCAAATATAGCAACAAAAAAAAAACTCTGATTAAAATCTCTAATCCCCAAATCATAAACCCTAAATCCTAATGGGACACTTCAATGCATAACGCCAAACTGAAGATAATTCATTTTTGTAATTCTTATTTATTTATTAAGGGTAATACGAGAATAAAAAAATCAATTTAGATATTTGTCATATTTGCAATTTTTTTAAAAAGTTGTTATATCTTTAATTATTTTAGTTTAAATTTACATCTCCTACAATTTCTATTAATTTTTGGTATGAAAAAACTGATTTTTTTTTGGGTTGTTTTGGTTTTATAATAATAATGATAGACAATAAATTAGTATGAAAAGAACTAGTATTTAACATTGATAAGAATTTTTTTAACTAAATAAAATACATATACGAATTAATTCTAATAGATTTTAAATAAAAAAAATAACAAAATGATTTATTTAGATAAATAAAGAAGAAAATAATTCAGAAAAATATGACAAAATTCAAAGAAAGTGAAAAATGTACTCTTTAAAAATGACCTAAATATACGTTTTTTACTAAAATTGGAGGACTATAGTAAACGATTTTTGGATTTTTTTTTTTTAATTCACTAAAAAAAGGGCTATTCATATAAAATTAACATTCTCCACTTTATATTGGACCAAGCAGTTTATTCAGGGTTTTCGCGATGTGTTTGAAAATTACTCCTTGGAAATTTACGGTTTAGAGAACGAGTTTTAATGTGTTTTTCTTACGGATTTTGCTCCTAAAGCTATGGGTTTGTAGGTTAATGAAACTCATAAACCCAACATTGAAAAAAGAAAGTGAAAAATGTACTCTTTAAAAAATGACCTAAATTTACGTTTTTTACTAAAATTGGAGGACTATAGTAAACAATCTTTTGATTTTTTTTTTAATTCACGAAAAAATGGCTATTCTAATAAAATTAATATTCCCCACTTTCTATTGGACAACCATGTAGCTTTACTCACGTTTTTCAACCACGTGCTTGAAAATTACTCCTTTCGGGTTTTGGAAATTTACGGTTTAGGGAACTCGTTTAAAGGTTTTTTTCTTACCAATTTCTGTCCTAAAGCTATGGAGTTGTAGGTTAATGAAGCTCCTAATCTCAACATTGAAAAAAGAAAGTGAAAAATGTACTATTTAAAATATGACCAAAATTACCGTTTTTGACAAAAAATGGAGGACTATAGTAAACGATTTTTTGATTTTTTTTAATTCATGAAAAAGTGGTTATTCATATAAAATTAACATTCCTCACTTTCTATTGGACTAAGCATGTAGCTTACTCACGTTTTTCAACCACGCGTTAGAAAACTGCTCCGGTTGGGTTTTAAAAATTTACGGTTTAGGAAACGAGTTTTAAGGTGTTTTTCTTATGGATTTTGGTCCTAAAGATATGGGGTTGTAGGTTAATGAATCTCCTAAACCCAACACTGAGAAAAGAAAGTGAAAAATGTAGTCTTTAAAAAATGACCAAAATTGGAGGACTATAATAAACGATTTTTTGACTTGGTTTTAATTCACGAAAAAAGTGGTTATTCATATAAAATTAACATTCTTCACTTTCTATTGGACTAATCATGTAGCTTTCTTATTCACGTTTTTCAACAACGTGCTTGAAAATTACTCCTTTTGGGTTTTTGAAATTTACGGTTTAGGGAACGAGTTTTAAGATTTTTTTCTTACGGATTTTGGTCCTAAAGCTATGGGGTTGTAGGTTAAAGAAGCTCCTAAATCTAACATTGAAAAAAAGAAAGTGAAAAATGTACTCATTAAAAAATGACAAAAATGACCATTTTTGACCAAAATTGGAGGACTATAGTAAACGATTTTTTTTTTTTTTTTAATTCACGAAAAAAGTGTATATTCATATAAAATTAACATTCTCCACTTTATGTTGGACCAAGCATGTAGCTTATTCATGGTTTTCAAAGATATGCTTGAAAATTACTCATTTCGGGTTTTGGAAATTTACGGTTTAGGGAACGAGTTTTATAGTATTTTTCTTACGGATTTTGGTCCTAAAGCTATGAGTTTGTAGGTTAATGAAACTCCTAAACCCAACATTAAAAAAAGAAAGTGAAAATTGTACTCTTTAAAAATGACCTAAATTTACGTTTTTAACCAAAGTTGGAGGACTATAGTAAACCATTTTTTGATTTTTTTTTTAATTCACGAAAAAAATGGCTATTCAAATTAATATTCCTCACTTTCTATTGGACAACCATGTAGCTTTCTCACGTTTTTCAACCACTTGCTTGAAAATTACTCCTTTCGGGTTTTGTATATTTACGGTTTAAGGAACTCGTTTAAAGGTTTTTTTCTTACGGATTTTTGTCCTAAACCTATGGAGTTATAGGTTAATGAGCTCCTAATCTCAACATTGAAAAAAGAAAGTTAAAAATGTACTATTTCAAATATGACCAAAATTACCGTTTTTGACAAAAAAAAAAATAAAAAAAAATAGAAGACTATTGTAAACAATTTTTTGACTTTTTTTTTTTAATTCACGAAAAAAATGGTTATTCATATAAAATTAACATTCCCCACTTTATATTGGACCAGGCATGTAGTTTATTCACAGTTTTCAAAGATGTGTTTGAAAATTACTCCTTTCAGGGTTTTAGAAATTTACGGTTTAGGGAACGAGTTTTAATATGTTTTTCTTACGGATTTTGGTCCTAAAGCTATGGGTTTGTAGGTTAATGAAACTCCTAAACCCAACATTGATAAAAGAAAGTGAAAAATGTACTTTTTAAAAAATGACATAAATTTACGTTTTTTACCAAAATTGGAGGACTATAGTAAACAAATTTTTGATTTTTTTTTAATTCACGAAAAAAATGGCTATTCATATAAAGTTAATATTCCTCACTTTATATTGGACAACCATGTAGCTTACTCACGTTTTTTAACCACGTGCTTGAAAATTATTGCATTCGGATTTTGAAAATTTACAGTTTAGGGAACTCGTTTAAGGGTTTTTTACTTACGGATTTTGGTCCTAAAGCTATGGTGGGGTTGTAGGTTAATGAAGCTCCCAAACCCAACATTGAAAAAAGAAAGTGAAAAATGTACTCTTTAAAAAATGACCAAAATGACCGTTTTTGACCAAAATTGGAGGACTATTGTAAACGATTTTTTTACTTTTTTTTTAATTCACGAAAAAGTGTATATTCCTATAAAATTAACATTCTCCACTTTATATTGGACCAAGCATGTAGCTTATTCATGGTTTTCAAAGATATGCTTGAAAATTACTCCTTTATGGTTTTGGAAATTTACGGTTTAGGGAACGAGTTTTATTGTGTTTTTCTTACGGATTTTGGTCCTAAAGCTATGGGTTTGTAGGTTAATGAAACTACTAAACCCAACATTGAAAAAAGAAAGTGAAAAATGTACTCTTTAAAAAATGACATAAATTTACGTGTTTTATCAAAATTGGAGGACTATAGTAAACGAATTTTTGATTTTTTTTTTAATTCACGAAAAAATTGGCTATTCATATAAAATTAATATTCCTCACTTTATATTGGACAACCATGTAGCTTACAAAAAGTAAAAAAATCGTTTACAATAGTCCTCAAAATTTTGTCAAAAACGGTAATTTTGGTCATATTTGAAAGAGTACTTTTTTCACTTTCTTTTTTCAATGTTGGGTTTAGGAGCTTCATTAACCTACAACCCCATAGCTTTAGGACCACAATCCGTAAGAAAAAAACCTTTAAACTCGTTCCATAAACCGTAAATTTCCAAAACCCGAAAGGAGTAATTTTCAAGCACGTGGTTGTAAAACGTGAGTAAGCTACATGGTTGGTGCAATAGAAAGTGGGGAAAATTAATTTTATATGAATAACCACTAGTTTCTTGAATTAAAAAAAAAGTCAAAAAATCATTTACTATAGTTCTCTAATTTTGGTCAAAAATGGTAATTTTAGTCATTTTTGCCCCGTGTAATCATTTGAATAAAACATTATTAAGTAAAAGAAATTATTTTTTTTTACAACATGATGAGGTAGAGATTCAAATACCTCTAGGTCAATAATTCATACCCATGTTAGTATGAATTTAAAGCTAATTCAGATTAGATTTAAACATTTTAAATTAGTTTTGTTTTTTCTATTTATATTATGATGTGGTGTTTTATAATCTCACAAATTTTAATATAAAATAATTTTTATATTATATTTTTTCATATAATATAACGTAATTTTAATATAATACATTTTTTTTTATTAATTTTCTGTAAGAAAAAAAGGAATACTTTGGAAAATTGAAGAAGATGCCTATTTTGGAGCTGCAAAAAAAACTGAAAATGTAAACAATTTATAGAGAATTTAGACTCAAATCCTTATTTGAATTGATTTTGAATCAAACCATAAAAAAAATATTTTAATTATATTTTAAATCAAATGATCAAATATGAGATTTGATTAATGTACTCAAATTTAAAGGGAAACTTTTCCTTGCTTTTTAATATAGTAAGTAACAAGTATAGATATAGATTACCAAACACATCTTGACAAACTTTTAAAATTAGGATCCACTTGCTAAATCTACTATCAAACACATTCAAAAACTCTAAAAAACATGAAATAAACAGACAAGAACAGTCTTGAGATGAAGGAAAACAAAAACAAAAAACAAAGGTTGAATTAAGTGAGACATTTCAACATAATAACATGTACACCAATCATAGATAAATAAATATTACACAAAAAAACACCAGCAAAAGCTTAGGAGGGAAACCAAAGCTCCAATTCCAAGTGAGACAATTCAAGATATTATACCCATTTACACCAATCATAGATAAATACTACACAATAAAACAGCAGCAAAAGCTTAGGAGGGAGGGAAATCAAATAAGATTATAGACGAAAGAAAGTCGGGCTTGACAAGACTATGAAACCCCTGGGAAGGACAACCTATCTCGAAGAGTATCGAAAATTGCCGAAGCTGCTGAATTTTGTGCAAACGTTAATTTTAATCGACCTAATAATTCTCCATCCTTTGCTTGTGCAGCAGCATCGGCTGCTTCCTTCGCCATGCCAATCCGAGCATAAGCCTGTAAACGAAAAATAAATCTCAGGGTTTTGCAATCCGCACACATTGCTTGATAGCTGATCGAGGGATTATTATCCTCGAATTTCGATTTCAGTACACTTGGAAATTTCATGATTTTAAATGCTAAAATTTTAATTTCAGGTAAGATTGTAAATCCCTATTTTCCTAGCAGGATCAACTAAGTACTTATTGAGACTAACAGTAGGCAAAAGAAATGAAGTCTAATCGAATAGGTTTAGACATATATCCTCGACCAAGAGGTCAGAGATTCGAATCCTCCACCCTACACATGGTTGAACTCAAAAAAGAGAGAAGAAAGAAAAAAATGTTACACTACCTCTGCTCTTTCTCGTGGATCTGTAAGTTTGGGAATATATTTCAGTGCTTCAGCCTTTTCATCTGCTTCGGTGCAAGCCTCCACGAATGGCTTGTAACCTGTTAAAAGAGAAAACGAGAGAGAAATTATGGATAAAAGCCTAACTGAATATAACAATTCTAATTCTTTTGCCTCTATTTCTAAAAGAAAATAAATTAAAAATTAAGGAAATTATGGATTTTTTTTTCCTTCCCTTTCTTGACTAAAACATGAATCAGACTGTTCATTGACAACGAGGAAAAAGAGTTACAAACCTAACCGCGGAAATAAAGTTAAGAAATGAAATTTATGTACTGAGGTCAGTTAAAATACAAGTAGGTACACCCTAACAAGCATGATTGAAATGAGAGTGAAAGGCAGCAATAAGTTCTTGCTTAGATGTCAGTGTGTTAGGACACCGCCTAACGGGATCAAGAACTTCAATGTATTGATACGAAAAGATATATGAATTACAAGATTACAAGTGATTATAGGTACTTGCACCCTCCCATCTTGAGAACTATCTCAAGCCTTAGTCTACTTAACCAATTGACTCCTCTCCTCTAATCTCACTCCCTCTATTTATAACCATATACTCTAACTAACTTCCTAAGTAATTATCCTATATGCCCTTACTACTAATATACTAATATTGCCCATATACCCCTAACTAGGGTCCTCACATTACTCCGTCCTTTAAACACACCTTGTCCTCAAGGTGTGAGCTGTCCAACAACATGACGAATGCTAAAGAAAAATACCGAGCTCCCCAGATTTTTTTTTTTTTTTTTTTTTTAACAACAAATGCAAACCCAACAGAAACTAAAAAAAAAAACTGTTTGTCGTTATCTTCTTTTCCAATGGTCCAAGCCCACAAATGTAATTTTAGTTGCCTTCTTCTCCAATGGTCCAGGCCCACAAATGTAATTTCAGTTTCCATTCAAGTTCCATTTTTCGTTTGGGCCCACTTACGTCATGCAACCCTAAACTCATACTTATTTCATCCATGAATATTGACTTTCTCCTTCCCTCCAATACAAATAACATGTGACTTTTTCTAATTCATCATAATGGGCTTGTTTTGGTGTATGAAGCAGCCCATCTACTTTTAATGAATTCCCCCTACCACGTAACCCTAGATCTTTCCACAGCCGCCAACAGTCTTCTTCTTTTTTTTATTCGCATCTCCTCACTCTCCTCAAATTCTACGGCTGTTTCTTGACTGCCAACCGCCGCCGTCTCCGGCCTCACTCGCCAACCAGACGCCGCCGTCTCCGGCCTCACTCGCCAACCAGACGCCGCCGTCTCCGGCCTCACTCGCCAACCAGAAGCCGCTGTCTCCGGCCTCACACTCCAACCGGCCGCCGCTGTCTCCGGCCTCACACGCCAATCAGTCGTCGTTGTTTCCAGCCTCACACGCCAACCAGCCCAAGTGCTTTTGACGTCCAACGACTTCGACTTCCCTCCACGCACGCAGCCATGGCGTTTCAGGGCTCTCGTTTCCGACGCCGTTCTTCGATTCCGACCATGATTTCTGAAGCCCATCGTCCCTGATCGCACCAGCCGCCGGCCAAGGCATCCTTGGCGCCTTCCCTGAAACTTCTTCTTCTGTCGCTAAACTCCGTTGTCGGCCATGATTTCCGACAAATAACTTCACGTTCCAATGGCGTTTCCCCAAGGCCTTCTTCTCCGGCCAAAAACTCATTCGCCGCGCCTTCTTTCGCCGGACCAGCCGGTCTACAACCCGTCGCCGACCATGGTCTCCTTGGCGTTTGCGTAGTTTCATCTTCGACTTTCTCCGCAATCGAAGGCAGCACCTCCTCCACATTTTTTTCAGCCGTCGAGGTAACAACCAACATGGATGGTTTTCTTCTTGTTGCAGATTATCCTTCTTCCAACATTCAGCCTTCTTTATCAACACTTCCGATGGCTTCTTCACTCGAATGTGAAATTTTGTCGGTAAGTCTTTCCTCCGTTTCTTTTTCTTTTGTCCATCTCCACGTCTTTTACCGTCCCTCCTTCGTCGTTTCTTCAAACATCGATTTATCGGTAAGTTCCTCATTTTTTTCTTATTTTTCGAACTTGTCTTCGCCGGTGATTCCTCCTTCCTTCTTTCCCTCTGACCTCGTCGATCAGCATTACCTCGCATTTCCGGAGGTGTTCTCGCCACTCTTCTACTACAAACAGACAACTTCTTAGCAATTTTGCTACTCAATCTTGATTGAATTGGATTTTCTTTAATCTTGTTCTTCTTTGCTTCTTGATTTTCTCCAACTTGGCTATTGCTATCTTTCTCTCTAAGTTTCTGTTTTCTTTCTGTTTCTTGATGATCCACTATCTTACTTATTCCTTCCCGTATTAGTTTCATTGCTTGACTACTACGTTTGTCTTCATCGGCCCATATTTTTTGTAGCTTCCGCACCGACTCTTGGACACGATCTAAGATACAAATAAATTCCCTAGCTTCCATTGCCCCTTCCATTGCCCGGATCGAACTGCTCTGATACCAATTGTTAGGACACCGCCTAACGGGATCAAGAACTTCAATGTATTGATACGAAAAGATATATGAATTACAAGATTACAAGTGATTATAGGTACTTGCACCCTCCCATCTTGAGAACTATCTCAAGCCTTAGTCTACTTAACCAATTGACTCCTCTCCTCTAATCTCACTCCCTCTATTTATAACCATATACTCTAACTAACTTCCTAAGTAATTATCCTATATGCTCTTACTACTAATATACTAATATTGCCCATATACCCCTAACTAGGGTCCTCACACAGTGTTCACCTCACACAAGAGCCAGTAGTATTTTGATTGGGAGGGAACAAAATCTTTAAAATTTGGGGGCAATTTAGAGAGAGAAAAATAACTTTTTATATAACATTTCAAGCAAAAATGACACAAACCACCTCTTAATTATGGAGTTGGTTAGAATCACACCCTTGAACTTTTAATTCAATTTTTTTTTTTTTTTTTTTTTTTTAGGAAATAGAGACAATTTCATTGATTAAATGAAAAGATACAAAAGAAGTCCTATCAAATAATTACAAAAAAACTCCTCTAATGGTTATAAAAGGGTATTAATATCATAATTACAAAAAGGTGGTGAAAGAGTTGATATCTTTAGAAGTATCGCTGAAAATTCTGGAATTTCTCTCTTTCCAAAGGCTCCAAAGGAAGGTTCGGGCAAAGCCAAAGAGTTTTTTTCTCCTTTTTGAAGGGATGGCCCAAGAATATAGACCCTTGAACTTTTAATATGATTGATCAAATTAAAATTCCAAAGGTGTGATTGTAAAACATTTAGGGGTGGTTTGTGCAGTTTTCCCTATTTTTAATCTAACAGAACAAGGGGACACCCCCTCATTCTTTCTTCGCTCCGCCCTAACAGAAGCTCATGGAGAACACCTGTCTTGCTCCTTGCACATGGAGTCACCTTTGTGCTCGAGTGCTTTATAAAACATTTCTCATTATTTCTTTGTATTCTTTCATCTTCATTTCTTCATCAGTTTGGTTCTCATTCAATATATATATATATATAATTAAAAAAAATCTCAGAAATGGTTTGCATCTCATTTTCAATATCTAATACTTTCAGAATAAGTAGCATGGAAATACGTGTCATTTAATAGGAAAAAAATATTTTTCTCTATGAAGGCAGAAAAACTAATACTCTAATAATTGGAAATTTACCGACGGGTGGTCTTTTCTCCTTTGAGAACGTCTCCAACGCAACCCAATCTCTTGTGGTAGCCAAAGCAAAAACTTTAAGCCAATACCATCTTTTCTCAGAAACCTGAGGAATAACATGAAAATATAGTTGGGAGTTATAAAATGAACAGGAATACATGAACAAAAGAATTATCGAAGACCCCAGGCAGGGTGAGAACCTCTTGTTACTACAATGTATTTTTCTCACATGGTTTCTTAAACTTAAGGAAACAGCAAAGAGAAGTTTACACACCTTGAATTCTGTTTTAACTTTTAGAGCAGCTCGATGATTTCCCAACACAATACATGTTCGAATTGTATCATTAATACTTGAATCAACAAAAATGGCCTGCTTTGTACTCACCTCCAGCTCATGTTGTATTCTGCAGACGAGATCAGAGAATGATTTGTAGTAGTGTTTTGGCTTTAAAAAAAAAAAAAAAAAAATCACAAACATAAACTTATACTAACTGCAACAATTTTGCATGCTCTTCAGCAGCTTTTGACTCAAAAACGTGTTCCTTGGTCTCTGCAAAAAGACTGTGGGCCTTCTCAATAAGTTTTGTGCGTGGAGTATGGAGTGGAGATCCCTTGCTAGCCATCGGATTTTTCCCTAGCTCCCACGACTCTTTCCATAGAAGAAAAGCTACCTCCTGTAAAAATAAATAAATTGTATTCTGAATGTATGGTCTAACCAGATTGATAATAGGAGAATGGACATTGGAGTGTCGTTCACAGAAAGATTTATACTAATGAAAAATTGTGGCTGATCTTCAACTGCCTTATCTGATCAAAGGGGAGTCTTGTGTGGTTTAAAGAAAAAAGATGTCCTAACCAGAATGAGGGTAGGAGAATTTGGATGAAATTTCAAGTAAACCCTCGATCTTAGCTATGTGAAAGTGCAAATATTTAAAGATTAAGGTTTTCTGTCTGGTCCTAGGTCTCGGACTCCAGGGGGTATCAACATGGCTGATAAGATCCAAAGAGGCCATTTTGGTGCACTTTTTTTTTCCTCTAAAGAAACTTTTAGTCCCAAAGAAACCGATAGTTAGAGCCTTGCCTCAAAAGCCTTTTAAAACATTGAGATTTATCAAAAGTCTCACAACTGGAGAACGAGGGGGGCAATGATTGAAACGGTGGTCTGATGCTTGAATACCCTCTATTTGTAGAAAACACCAGTTAGGAGTAAGGCGGTGCGTAGGACTTCAATTACTGCAATTTGTCTGCTGTGTTTAAACTACACGTAGGCAAGGTCAAAAGGAAGGATGTAGCCGTCTTTCACAAAGCTAGTTGTGAAACATATAAATTGAATGAAAAAAAGGATGCAACCAAATATTGAACAATAGACGTACATTAAGTTGTCCAGTTGATAGGAAAAAGTCCTTCAGGAATTCATGCTTATAGCACCTGAAGGAGATAACATAATCAGTCAAGCAAATAAAAAGGACATGAGGTCATGTGTCTATGCCCCCATTAAGCCATACAATTTATGACCAGCAACCAACTAAAATAAACATTAAAAGTTTGGTAGATCATTCGTAGTGGTTATAATCAGTATCTGCATCCATTTTTTTTTTTATTCAACCCAAAAGAATTACAATAGATGAAAATCAAATGGTCCTCCAACGCATTAGTGAAGCATACGAGGAAGAGAAATGATATCTTCATTGCAGCCTACATACGCTATTAATTTGCTAACAATTCGTAAGGGCAGCATGTCTCTTATTGGCTCATATCGGAATACTCTTGGTTGCTTCGTATAGGTCTAACCATAGGTATCCAGATCAAATTTACTTGCAATGTTGTTGTTCTCCCTTTTTTAAAATTTTTTTTATTATATTTTTTAATTATAGATATTATAATACGAAACAGTAAAGAACACATTCTTATTACTGGTTGTGTTAAATGAGTTAGACCACAGATTTGCAGATGCCGTCAACTTTTTATTTTATTTTATGTTTATGTTAATGGAAGATAGAATTTACATCAAAATGAATATATAGACAACAGTGGAGGACAAGAAATCCTCAAGCTAAAAGATAGAATAAAAACAAAGAGAAACTCACTCAGATAGATTAAATAGAGGCAAAATTAATCCCAAATTAATAATTGAAGAATCTGCAATCTGAAAATAAAGTACTGCGTTTTTGGCATCAAATTTGTTACTAGAGGAATAGAAATGTTTTCTGCATACCGGGCATAAGCAATAAATAAATCCCGTGCCTGAATTCTGGCCTGTATCATTCCAAAGAATTCCAATGGTTGCCTCTGCATCAAAGCCAATTATGCATGCTATTCAAAAGTTGTATATATCACTTAGAGCTTCTTATCTTAGTCTCATTCCATCAGCAGAAACGTGATAAGAAAATGTGTATATATTAGATATTTTTAAAGAATTACCTTTTGCCAGATATGGAAGAGAACAAGATAAACAAGATCAGAATCGCCACTTTCAGTTGCTTTGATTAATGCCGTGTCTTCTTCTCCTATGCTTAACAAGAGAGGTACCTAAATGGACAAAAAGAAAAAAGGAAACGAGCTTACATGATAAATATTTTCATAATAATGATTTTTTTGTCTTTCATTTACAGTTCCATAGTGGTAGTATAACAAAAATGTATATACAATAAAAGGATATGATAACATCAACAACAATCGAAACCAATCATGACCATTTTAAAAAAACTCAACCTGATCGAACCAGTCTTACGGTTTGAAAACAAATATTCAAAAGCTACATTGCTTGTATTAAATGCACCAAAGGGAAGATGGAGAAGCTCTATCAATAGTTTCCAAAATGGAGACTCCAAGGATGGAAGATGACCACTAATTTAAAAAGGAAAGACTTTTTTTCCAGCCTCCTACCTGTTACCTCTCTTTTCTCAAGTCCCTTCAAAAACGGCATGAAAAATTGGAAATTTTGAGCAATTTCCTTTGAGTTCAATGTTTTGAACTGGTATTTTTACTATCAAATCTTTATATTTATTACCTTTGCTCAAAAAAGCAATTATAGGAAGAAAAATAAGCAAATTGGAGAACTTTTGCAATCTCCTTGGCCTTTTTTTGGTTTAAGGTTGGATGGCTAAACCTTGTTTCTACTGCTGTATATTCTTAAATCTTCTCTTAATATATATGTTTCTTATCCCAAAAATAACAGAAACCAAGAAGAAGAAATGAGAGATGCAAAGAAATAAAGACCTGTTTGGAGGAACGTGGTTCATGATCAACAAGCATAGCAGCTAATTTCCTGCGACCAATTTTATCTGCATGACCAGCAACTGCAGCATATGATATGCCTTTGCACAACTTCAGCTGAATTTCACAAGAGTACATTTCAGACGCCATTGCATGATACTAAAAGAACAGAATCTCAATAATAAATAATTGGAAAATATAAAACCTTATCAAGTAGATCTTCAAGAAGGTTGGCATCAGGAATATTTGATGAAGCTGTTATCTTTGAACATGCCCAGTGCATTATTACCACCTCCTGTATAAAATGAATACAAGAAATATGGATCTTGTTGAAAGCATAAGCAACAAGCAGAACAATCGGAAATATTCTATCTAAGCATTTAGTGCTTGAATTTCAGTTGAATTGGGTCACTGAGGGAGATATGATATTGAATAGAGTGAGAATTGACAATTTTTTCCGGCTGTAACAACCTCAAAGTCCTAGCAACACTATATTCCAAGCTGACAGTCAATACTTGAGGAACAACCAAAAGAGGAAGGGAAAAGAACCTCAATATTGTTAGGGTATGATTCCTATACTTCCTGGAGTTGTAAATTCTCAAAATTGTGGGCCTCATTGCTTCTGACTTAAGACTTAAATATCTTTTATCGATAGGCAACATTTGATCAAAAGTCAAAACCTAAAAGAACCTTCTTTTCCATAAGAGTGGGGTTAACGTTAACCATGAAAGAGAAGCTCCCATCTTACACTCAAAATGCAAATTCAATTCTTCATACCGAGGATTTTTCTTTCTAGACATTTTCAAAATGGAATTTTTAATTCTGATTCCTCGTTGCCTCTGAAACTGAAAGTAAAAATACCCTGCTTCTTAAATGAAAACTATTCTGGCTATACTTTCATCTTTATTTTCAATTTATTATTATTGTAAGAAACAAGGAAATTATTCATTTTAGCATGTCATTCTAAAATGAAAAACATAATTTCTACATAAACAAAGTTCTATAAGAATAAATTTAAACCAGGGATCACTTCTTAATATTTTCACAGCTACAGGGGTGTATAGCAAAACACAAGCCACGAGAAAAATCATATCGGTTGATCCACGCATTATAGGATAATACATACCTGACTCGTACCAAGATACTCAGAAACCCGTAATGCAAGCAAGTGTTGGTGGGCATTGATCAAACGAGCAATCAGAACAGACGGTGTAAGAAGCTGAAAGGAACGAGTTTATTTAGTATAATATGAAGATTCATCAAAGTTCAAGAAACTGGAAACTCTTATCAGCAATCATAGAGGACCTTAAACTGTTGTATACTGAGAGGGATGCCAATTTCTGGGCTACGAACAGCATTTAAAACTCGTAATAATCTGCACATCTCTTGTATTCGCTCACGATTAAAATTGCTGCCAAAGCCAACTGGATATCATTATGGAGAGCAAAATCAGAGATAACATTATAAATCTGTAGACTTTTTAAAAGAAACAAATTTCATTGAAGGGTGAAATATGTAAAAGGTTAAGGATAAGGCATCCTCCCAAAACCTAGCCAACAGAGTTACATCAGTTGGCACAAAACGAAAAGGTACAGAATAATAACGAAAATCTTAGAAAGAGCACTTCTAGTTCTAAACTAACCACATGGCATACAACCAACAATGTCCCCAACGATGAACATGTTAAATAGGCTAAGCTTGTGTTTGTTTGGAGGGATCAGCATACTTAGGCTTAGTTTGGGACTGGTGTAGTTTTAAAATAATTGTTGGTAGTTGTGCTTTTAGAAAAATCAATTGTAATATGAAGCAAATAAGTATTTGGTAAATTTCAAACTTAAACGTGGAAAAGTATGATAGATAGAGATAAAATAGGAATTTTTAAGAGTTAGTTAGAAGAGGTATGAGATTTTTTGGGAAGTCAATCTCTAAAGCTATGGCCCCGTTTGATAACCATTTCGTTTTTAGTTTTATGTTTTTGAAATTTAGGCTTGTTTTCTCCTAATTTCTTTATTATGGGTTACACTTTACTTTTTCTTTACTTAGAGAAACATTTGGATTCTTAGTGATTTTTGAAAACATTGGTAGAAACTAGATAACAAAACAAAGAAAGTTATAGGTGGAAGTAGTGTTTATAGGCTTAATTTTCAAAAACCAAAAACTAAAAACCAAATGATTATCAAACGGGGCCTACGTTAACTAGATTTTACAAACCAACCTAGTTGAAAAAGTGATTTCCTTTAAATGAATTTATAATGAGTTTTACCAAACACTAAAAACGGTTAAAAATCCCTCATAATCACTTTTATCCCCTCCAAAAGCAATCCCAAACACACCCTTGATCCTTAAACATGCTATCCACTTAATTGTGTTATTACCAAATAATAAGTAAAAATGGCTGGCACCTACTTATTTAAATTAGAAAGAAAATAATAAGCAACATCATCAAAAAGGAATTAAAATGTAACACTATAATAACTGACCTGCAAAAGGCTTGGCCATAGCTGGCAGCTCTTAGCAGGGTCTGCTGCCGAGAAATATCAAATTCATGGCCAGCAGCATCTACGCATGCTTCAACAGCCTCATGTAATGATGAACGTATCAGTCTTAAGTTTTCATCTGCCTGGAAAACATAATA
Source organism: Herpetospermum pedunculosum (assembly GCA_028017165.1). Classification (NCBI taxonomy): domain Eukaryota; kingdom Viridiplantae; phylum Streptophyta; class Magnoliopsida; order Cucurbitales; family Cucurbitaceae; genus Herpetospermum; species Herpetospermum pedunculosum. The sequence goes on from CM051522.1 coordinate 80,672,200, forward strand.
TTGAAAACTAAATAAAGTGAATAATAACGAATATAGAAAATATTTCACTGTATTCTATAGGAACTAATACTATCAACAAGTAGATGAGTTTGCAAACACGCCCAGCTACAAGCAAGTAGCTCTTAAACTAAAATTAAAAAATACCATTATAAAACATGCAACACTAAGCTCATATTCAGAACCCCTTCAATGTGGTCCTCTATTTCAGCAACTTCTAAAATATATATAGAAAATAAAATATAGTTGAGACCAAATGTGAAACAGCCACTGAGTTTTTCTTTTAAGTAACTATATCCTCAAAAATCCTCTTGGATGGCCTATAGTATATGGGAATGGGAATATGAAGCCTAGAAATAGGATGACTGTGTTTGGTAAATGAGAATGAAATTGGTTAAATGTGATTTATATGCCAATGTCCAGTAGTAAAATAGGTTTATTAAATATATTCCCCATCCCTTCGTTACTGCAAACCAAATGGTTCCCCCTTTATTGCTTTCTAACTAAATGCAGGGAAAAGAAAAGGGAAAGTATCTCTGCATGCAGAGAAGCCTCTCTCTCTCAATAAACAAAGGATATGAATACTTTCTCTAATGATTCTTGGATCCAGAGAAATTGAAAGTTTGAAACAAAATTAGTACCCATACAACTCTGCGAAGAGGAACTTACTCCATATGCTTTAGCTAGAAACATAATGTTATCTTAAATCATAAAGGTCACAAAGATTACCAAAAAGCTCTCCAATTGGCTTGAATTAAAAAAGGAGAGTAATTACAAAATCTTAGACACGGAATAACATCAAGAATCATTGAAATATTTTTTCTAATAAGAATCAATGATGTTTATATATTTCGAAGAACTACATGTTTAGTCCATAAACCTTCAGGTTTGTGTCTAATTGGTCTTTGCACTTTAAAAAATGTCAAACAGGTCCCAAAACTTTCAAGTTTGTGTCTAATAGGTTCCTAAACTTTCTATTTTGTGTCTAATAGGTCCTTGAACTTTCAATTATGAGTCTAATAGATCATTAACTTATTTGACATTATTAAAAATTCATGAACCTCTTGGACACAAAATTGAAAGTTTAGGGTTCTATTAGACGCAAAATTCAGTTTTATGTCTAATAGATCCTCGCTAATTTTTTTATAAAAAAAAGTTGAATATTCCAAGATCTAAGGGACACAAAATAGAAAATTATTTCAATGATTTGTTTTTTTTATCAAAAGCATTCAAAGTGGAAGAAGATTTCTCAAAAGTCCTCTTGATTTGTTTTTTTATCACTTACAAACATCACAAATAGAAAATTATTTCAATGAGCTATAACCAATAAGACTACAACTATTAGTGCTATAGAATATGGAAAATGGCCAACATAACTATTCACTTAAAAAATAAAGGTTAAGATACCATTTTGGTCCCATGTACTTTGGGACTTGTTCTATTTCCGTCTTGTACTTTCAAAAGTACAAATTTAGTCAATATACTTTCAATAAATTTTAAATATACTTTCAATAAATTTTAAAATCAATCTCAACTATTAGTTTATGGTTAACTTTTCTAAACAAAAACCGTCTTTGTTAGCTTTCCCTCTATAAATTTTGGAAACATACTCGCATTGTGCCTTTTCTTGAATGTAAATTATTATTATTATTATATCAAGTCCGATAAAAATTGATTTCAAACTAACAATAAGGATTGCCTTCAAGATTTATTGAAAGTACAGTACATGGACTAAATTTAGACTTTTAAAAGAACAATGACTTAAATGGAATGAGTTCTAAAGTACCGGGAACAAAATGATAATTTAACCAAACATAAATTACTAAAAGATAATTTTTTGGTTCAATTCTGCCAGCAGACTCTCCTAGATATTTTATTGAATGTCCACGAAGGAACGACTCTCCTCATTAAATTCCAAAAGAGGGGGCTTTTTTATCCTCATTGTAAAATTATTAAAAGATAATAGTTAAGGAACAAAGTTAAGCCAGTCTCCACCTTCCAAGAATCAGCAAAAAGAGCTTGGTTAATGTTACATACATGTTTTCACAAGAAAGGGAAAAAATAACATTACCTTTGCACTACGTCTGTCAAAATGATCCAACGCATCATAAAGAAGAGCTGCAGGAGAGGTACTTCCAATCCTGAAGATTGTTACTGTGGAGTCGGGTACCCTTTGAAGAAATTCCATACTTGTATTAGATAATATCCTTACCCCATCGCACTCGGGGATAAGAATGGCTGGTTCATCATACAGGTAACGGACAGGATCTCCATCTGGACCCATCATCAAAAGCATATCATCCCAATAAAGAAGCACGCTGTCCATTCCACACCAAGCTAACTGCTCCGGAGGAAGAGCTGACTGCAGCCAGAAAACAAGAGACAGACATGATTAAACATGATCCAAGTCCAATCCATTCAAGAAAATAAATGATAATTAGATGGAAATAATAAAGGGAGGATAACTTCAGAAAAATGCCAAATGAATAGATGCTTGTAAACTGAATAAACTAACTGTCCTAGTCCACCATGCTTTTCATACACGGAGAGGGGAGAAGAAGATGAAACGTTAAATCATCTCAAATAAAATTATATTCAAAAGAAAATCTAAACCCGAACATTTAGGCCCCGTTTGATAATCATTTGGTTCTTAGTTTTTGAAAATTAAGTATCTAAACAATACTTCCACCTATGTTATCTACATTCTAAAAATGTTTTCAAATTTAAAGCTAAACTTTGAAAGCAAAAAATAAAGTAGTTTTTGTTTTTGAAATTTGTCTCAGAATTCAAATGTCTCTAGCATAAATTTCAAAAACATATAACTAAAAACGAAAATGTTATCAAACGGGCATGAAACATTCTATTCAACTGAACAGTTGTTATTATGCTTAAGTACGACCAAAAGAATAGACTAGGACAGGCATCTTTACATAACTTCTATCCATTTCCTAAGAACAATATCAAGTTGCAAAAACATATTGCTAACCTCACACTCACGATCCAGAATGGTTTTCTGCAAGTCTGAAGTCAAAACCAAAAGCCTCCCGTCGTGAGTGAACGCCGCCAACCACTTTCCATCTAAAGAGACGGCCATCCTCTGCAGCGGCCCATCTAGCACGCCCTCGCCTAGGCGCTGCACTCCGTCCTCCTCAACAGCTATAACACACGCCTCCCCAACTCCGAGCAACACCTCCACATTCCCGGACATGGTGTATTGCGGCTCGATTACCACCATACAATGCGGCAAATCCTCAATTCCCGGGTCCGAAAGCTTACCTGGTTTCGGATTCTTGAAATCCGAGATGCAAAAAATCTGGTTGGCCTCGGTTATGCACACAACTCCATTGCCCCAAAATACACATTCCACTACATTCTGCTCGAAACACTCCTTCCCCATCGAAAAATTCGGTTCCAGAAGCTCGGCATGAATGTTGTAGCGGTAAACAGTGCCGTCCTGCACCACACAGACAAGAGTTTGATCGTCGGTCCACGACATGCCAATCAACCGTCCTCCAGGGTTCCGCCAAACGGTCTCTGCCAGCTGAATACCTGCACAGTTGAAGATTCGTAGCTTCCTGAGGGCAGATTCTGCGTAGAGCTGAACGATCTTCGAGTCGTCGCGAATAATGGCGATGGGACCGCCGAAGGGAGCACAGGCGACCTTGTTCCGGCCAAGGTCAATGTGCTTCCATCGCATAGGATAGAGCTCCGGCTTCCGGTAGTACCGATTGTGGAGGAGCTGCCACTCCGCAGCGACCGATACGTTGGCCATGAGAGATCGATCACAACCAGAGAATTCTGCAAGATTTCAGTCTTCTGTGAAAGGAATTTGACGAACGAAGAGAAGAATTAGAGATTGCGATTCGTAAATTGGCTCAGAAAAAAGATCATTCAATCAATTCGAGAATTGGAGAAAAGAACATGAAAAGCGAGGAAAGTGAAGGTACCATTTTTTGTCGAATGAAGCTCCACCGGTTCACAAAGATTTCCGGTCGGACAGAACCAGACAGTATTTGGATTGTCAAACTCCAAATAAATGGGCCCAGATTGGGCTATTTGTAGATGGATAGTATTGAGGTTGGGCCAGTTAATGAGGCCCGAAAATAAGCCCACTTAGGCCTCATCTGGGTTTAAAACATTGGGCTATTTTTGGCAGTGGCCCATAAAGCAATTGAATCTAGCCCAATTTGAAATGTACAGAAATGGGCCCATTTCATAAATTGCAAGTTTTTTTTTTTTTTTTTTTAATGTAATTGATATTTCGGAAATTATTTCAAATTCATTAATTTAGGATGATATTTTTATAGAGGTTTAGGTTGCACAAACAGCAATCAAACCCAAAATAATTATAAATTTAGCAAAATTTAAAACATTTTGTAAATATGGCAAAAAAATGAGTGACTATCACTGATAAAAGCTATTGTTGATATATGACTATCACTGATAGACTATTATTACTGATAGACTCAAATTTTATAAAAAACTTAGGTGATAGACTACTATCAGCGATAGACTTCTATCGGCGATAGGTCATACTATCCGAGATAGAAATTGCCATATCAAAAAAAAAATTAAAAAAAATGCTATATTTTTTTTATTATTTTACTATAAATTGACATCCGTTAAAATTTCTCTTTTATTAAATGTCCACATATTTTAAATTTTAGATTTATTGTATATTTTAATAAGTGTTTTATAATGCCAGACGAATATGGAGTGCTTAAAAATAATTTAACGTTGCTTTTATGAAAAATAATAGGAAGTTAAATGAAAATTGGTCCTAATTTCATAGTTACAAAGTACCGAAATTTACTTAATAACTTTTAATAATCAACTTAAGTATTATAAAGTTCTCATAGTTACAAAGTACCGAAATTTACTTAATAACTTTTAATAATCAACTTAATAAGTATTATAAAGTTCTCGATCATATTGGGGAGTCATTTTGTAATTAATTTTTTTCTTTTTAGTTCTTGTAAGTCATTAACTTAATCATAAGAACTTAGGTAAAATATCAATGTGATGTTATTTTGAATCATTTGAACCAACTTTTCTTTTACTTCATAATGAACTACAATAATAACTTCCTTTTTTTCTTTTTTCTTTTTTAAACTTTAAATTCATGTTCAAAAGAGATATGATAAAAAAAAAATGAATGGAAGAGGAAATTAATTGGTCAGCCTTACAACTGTCTTTCTAGAATGTATTCTTATGCATTTTTTCCCGTTTAAAAAAAAATTACATTTCACCGGATGATTTAGATGCATTAACTAGGTACGTCATTGATACTCTACTCGTGTCCTAACTATCTGAGAGCTAACTTTTCTTCGATTGTTTGTCTCTTGCTCTGCGAGCTTTCTTGAAGTTAGCATCCGTTATTTTAAGATTTTTTTGAACTTCTTGTGGATCAATGCGACTAGCCTTTTCAGCATCATTTACTGAAACAAGAGCCTCACTATTATCTATTTTAACAAAACTATCCATCAAAAGTTTAGTGAAAAAGAAAAGAATGACACCTCTTAATTCGTCTCACATTACAAAAATTATATAATAAGTTAACTTTTTCTTTTAATTAAAATTTCAAAATTGAAAGATTATGTATAAAGATTTATTTTTTTAGTTCAACAATATAAAAACTAGGAATTTGAACGCCCAATTGTTAGGATAGATGTGTAATGTCGTAACTAATTGAGATATGCTTCAGTTGACATGTACATAAAGAATTAGAAGGTAAAATTTTGTCTCTCTATGAAAAGTCTAATCTATGCATTTAGTTTCGACTTGTAATTGTGTGCATTTTCTAGTCCTTATATGGGCAGCTTGATGATTAAATGTCATCTTGGATGTTTGCTACCATTTTTTTTCATTTGTTATGACACTTGGGAGAATTTATAGTTTTTTTTTTTTTTTTGAGTACATTGGGGGTGGGGGATTCGAACCACAGACCTCGTGGTCGTTAAGACATACATATGCCCGTTGAGCCATGCTCGCTTTGACAAAGAATTTATAGTTAAATGTGAGCCATTCATTAAAGTTTGAAATTAAACTAATTTGTTTGTTAAAAAATCATATCTCAACTCACCAATGTGATATAATAAAAGTAAGGTTATGGGATTGGGACCCACTTTTAAACTTTAGCAAACATGAATAATAATCTCAATATGTGAGGTTGACATAAAGAGAGAGAGAACAATGATGATGTGCAAGGCATTATATTCAATCAAGTATTTGTGTTTACTTTATAAGAGAAGGGCTTCTAATTAGTTAGATGGGGCTAATCACAAAAAAAACCACTTGATTAAACTTCAAACTTAAATTTTGCCAATCAGCCATATGATAATTGTTTAAATTATTTAATCTCTCATTTTAATTATGATGTACTCCTATCACAATTTAATAATTATTTCTATAAAGTGTATTTTTTTTATAGTCTTTTTTATTTGTTACACATTTTTAAAAGAAAAGAAAAGTATTTTTTTTTTAATTATTTTTTTAAAAAAAAAAATTGCTAGGAATAAAAAAAATATGTTAATATTCAAAAACTAAACCGATACAACCTTCCTAATAATTAAAAAGTTATTTTTAAACTAAAAAACTGAATAAATATAATTTAATTTTTTTAAAAGGGTTGTGTTACATAAATAATGAGGTCTGACAAATATAGCCAAATTTAAAATATTTTACAAATTTAGCAAAAAAAATCAGTGATTATCACTAATATATGACTATCTCTATAGACTACTATCAGTTCACTGACAAAATTCTATACAAAACTGAGGTTCAGTGATGAAAATTGTCATATTTAAATTTTTTAAAAAAAAAATACTATATTTTTAATTATTTTACTTTAAATTGGCATCTGGTACAATTTTTCATTTTTAAAAATTGAACTTGTATTTAATTAAAAAATAATTATAAATTGTTAAATCGTGTAAAATCAATTAACATAAAATTGTATTCTTGACTAAGAGGTCAATGATTCAATCTACCACTGTATCTTAAAAAAAAAAATATTATAAATATCAAATACCACAAAAAAGACTTCTTATTTAATAATAATGGGACAAACCCAAACCCTGCATATTTATTAGCTAATAAATGAACATTTTTGGAAAGCATCATCATAAAAAGTGGACAAAGTTCTCTCTCAAATTGACCCACAAAATAACCTTAACTTATCCTAAGATTAAAATTAAGGTCTTTGTATTTTACCATGTGGATTACATGGATTACCGGCATGTGATTTGTTTATAAGTGATTTATTATAATTCTTAATTTAATTCTACATTTTTAAACGCTCGTATTATTAAAATTGATTTTGAATGATTAAAAACATGTTTTGGAGTGATTTCGAACACGACACAAAAGTGATTTTAACTATTTCAAAATTACTCTCAAACATGCCCTAAGAATCAGATTTGATGAAACTAAAATCACCCAAACTTTCTTCTTTAGTATATGTTTTGTTGAATGATTTTAAACAGGTTAGATTAGCCTGTATTAGCAATTACAATCACGGGTTCAAAGGCAATAATCAACATTATCTTGTGAAAAAGAATCAGCCAACAGTAACAAATAATTTGAATGGATTTAACTTTTTCTTACCCACCTGACCTTTTTAGATCTTCATGCTTCTTTTTTGGTCAGTGAGTAGACAAATTTTGAAATTATACATTAATCATAATGAAACAATTGAATCTATTGGCAATTTTGCAAATTAAATATGCTTTTTCCTATGTACTTTTGCTGATTTATCAGTGCTAAACTTCTCACTTTCACCATCAACTAAAACTAAATTTATGGTAGCCTAGCCTTGTAGGCCAACTTTTTCCATCTATCTTTTTTCTTCCCTTTGAAATTTGGTTCCAAGTTGAAAAAAAAACTCCTCTCTTGAAGTCTAACCAGCTCGATCAAGCAAAAAAGCTCGTCATAAAGAAGTCAACTAGAAGCGAAGATTGCTATAACAAATGGTCCATTTATTGACGAGTGAACGATGAAGATTGAGCTTGTGCATGACCTTCGTTCATTTGGCTACATCCACCTCTACCCCAAACAGGTTTAAGTTCGGTAAAATTACAAGTTTAGTCTCTAAGCTTTCAAGTTTGTGTCAGATAGGTCCCTGAATTTTAAAAAGTTTCTAACAAGCTCCTGGACTTTCAGTTTTATGTCTAATAAGTCATTGAACCTTAAAAAAAGGTCTAATAAGTTCACAAACTTTCAATCTTGTATCTAATAAGTCCTTGAACTTTCAATTTTGTGTCTAATAGGTCATTGATCTATTCAACATTTTTTAAAATTCACGAACTTGTTCGACACAAAACGAAAAATTTAAGTTCATGAACCTAGTAGAAACTTTTTAAAGTTCAAAAATCTATTTGACACAAACTTGAGAAACTAAAGTCGTAACTTTACCTTTAAGTTTCTATCTATGAACATTTATGGTAACATATAGCAATTCAAATATAGCCTTACCTTAAAAAGGAAGGAAATAGTAATTTATGGCTAAATAACAGCAGAAGAAATGAGGCAAGAAAAAGAAAATGGTGACTAAGATTGGAAGAGATTCCCATTGATAAATAAAGAGCAAATAGTTGAGTGCCAATATCAATATAACACCACTCCCGTGAATGTTCAGTTAAATGAAAACAAACAAATTTGTTGAATGTGCGTGTGTGTGGGGCGTCTGTGGCGTATGTGTACACAAGAGACCACAGTGGACAACAAAAGATAATGTTCTGAGCACTATCCACTAACAACCCACTTTCATTTTCCCCTTCAAATTTTTCTTCTCTTATTGAAAAGTTGAACCCATTTTGCTGTGAAATTCCACTACATTCTTCATTTCACACCCCATAAAATTATATAAAATTTCAGTGAACCTCACATGGTTGAAGAACCTTGTCTATATTGCCCATTCAATTCCCCCACCTTTGAAATTTTCATACTAAAAAATATATTTTACCGTATAACCATCATGGGTTGACCTAGTGGTTAATAAATGGTTTAGAGAGAATGGACTCAAACCATGGCGGCCACCTACCTAGGATTTAATATCCTATGAGTATTTTTGACAACCAAATATAGTAAGGTCAGACGGTTGTCCCGTGAGATTAGTTGAGATGCGCACAAGCTGGTCCAGACACAAATTTAATATCTCTATTACCTAGAGTTTAATATCCAAGGAAACTACAACCAAATGTAGTATTATCACACGGTTGTCCCGTGAGATTAGTCGAGGTGCGCGCAAACTGGTTCAGACACTCACAGATATCAACAAAAGAAAAAGAAAAAAAGAAGTTAGACTGTAGTATAACACCAACTTCTAAAGATTTCACACTTTTTCTTTTGCTTTCTAGATCATATGAGAAAATGAGAAAAAAAAAATATGACACCCCACTTTGGTTTTCTTTAAGGTCAAAGAAAATCATTGAGGATCAAACTTCCAACTTTTGATCGTCTTGTCAAAATGCATCTTCTGTAGAAACTGTTTGAGAGAGTGTATGTACAGTAATCTCAAAGGGGAGGGGGTATTTCTTGAGAAAAATCAAGTACCTCAGTCCAGCGTCCTCTGTAGGCATTATTGATCACTACCTTTAGTGGTCCTCCTCATTGTTCTGCTTTTTGCCTTTTTCCTCATTGCTACAAAAGCTTTCAAGATCGTTTGTGAAATGAAATCCATAGCAACCAAGTAAGCAGCCTGCAAGGGTGGTGGCTTCTGCAATTGTGTTTTATCATCAAAAGCAAATAAACAACAATGCTATTTTTGCAGAAGAGAACGTTTTCTTTCTCCATTCCTGCAACTTCAATTCTTTTTCTCCTTCTTCTTCTCACATTTCAACCAGTCAGCTCATCCACACAGCCAAAGAAAAATGTAGACTTCCATACAAGCAAGAAAGACCACAGCCAGAAGGTTTCTTCTTCCTCTTTCATTTCATATTTTACATGTTTTTCATATTTGAAACGAATATCGATGCAGAAAAAGAAAGTTTCCCATTGTGAAGAAAAGAAAGAGTGGTTTAGAATGTATAGCTAAACTTGATTATTGGTTATAATGGCAACAGATTACTTCCAACCTACTGTTTGATATCACACTCCATGGATTTCTCCTATGGGCTTCAATGGGGTTCCTTATGCCTGTTGGGATACTTGTTATCAGAATGTCTAACAGAGAGCAATGTGGAAGAAGGCTGAAATTTTATTTTTACATTCATACAATTCTACAGGCAAGTTCATCACAATCTTCTCTAGCAATACTCTCAAATACTAAAATGAGTAGCTTTTTGGCTTTTATATTCATAAAGAAGAATCCTTTTTAACTAAACAAATAATAACTGTAGAGAGTTGCAGGAAAGCATCATTAACGCAATTAACTTTTTCTTTTTGTTAAACAAGCAAACCCATCCACTTTTTTCTCTACTTTATGAGCTTAATGATGGTTTAAGAGAAAACACAAGGTTCCTGATTCTGAATATCTTATACAGCCCCCAAGTTTGTTAACACAAAAGTTGATCAAGCAGATTATTATGAATACTTGTGTCGAAAGAAAAGACATATATCATCATAATCTGACTAATTAGAAACTCATAGCCAAATATCCATATTGTTGAAATCTAGCAGGTTTGGATTATAATATTGGAGTTAGGTGAGATTTAGCTCTGGAAAGTCATAAGGATATAAAAATTTATGCTGGCAGTTGAAGGATTTTGATCATCTTCTAACCACATAGATGGGGTCCACTTTGATGAACCTCACTCCAATAGACAACCCTGATGCACTGATCATGATGCCAGTATTTTTCAGGTTAAATTAAAATTTTGGTCTCTATAGTTTTAAAAGTTAGAATTTCGTCCCTATGGTTTGATAAAACCTCATAAATAATATCTACCGTTAGAAGCAACTAACGGATTGAGCACGTGGCAGTTAGCTATCATGTGTCAATGAAATGGTATTTTGTCTTTAGTTGACTGTGTGGGTTAAGTGGTTAACTGGATTAAAAAAAACGAGTGTCCAATTTCAAAAGAAGCTACATTAAATTGTCAATTTTGAACTCTTTTTTTTATTCAGTCAACTACCTAAACTCACATAGTCAGCTAAATACAAAAGATCACCTCGTTGACACATGAAAAGTTAACTATCACTTACTCGATCGCTTTTAAAAACGGTAGAGACTATTTATGAGGTTTTATCAAACCATTGGGACGAAATCCTAACTTTTTTTTTCTTTTTTTTATAAGAAACAGTGACTGAAAATCCTAACTTTTAAAACCATAGGAACCAAAACTGTAATTTAACCTATTTTTCATTCCATAATAAGTTAAAGCAGCCATTACATTATCTTAACTTGATTATGTTCAACAGATACTCTCTGTATTACTAGTCACAGCAGGAGCAGTCATGTCTATCAAGAAATTCAACAATGCTTTCAATAATAGTCACCAAAGGATAGGGATAGGCCTATATGGAATGATCTGGTTACAGGCATTGATTGGAATTGTAAGACCAAAAAGGTATTTTTTCTTATTTTCTTCAAATATGCAGCAATAAGTTATTAGAAAGAGTTATTGGGAGGCTGTTTTCTGAGTAGTGTCCTGTTCTATTTTCAGAACTGTTTCTAAAACTATGATTTTTATGATTTTTTTTTTATAAGAAACATTGAACTTCATTGATATAATGAAATGATACAAGTATCCAAGAGTTACAAAAAACTTCTCCAATTGTTAATAACAGAAGAAAGACTATATTCACAAAAGGAAGATATCAAAATACACCAATTCATAGCTAAATAAGTAAGTGAGGAGTAGAATTCGTGTGTGTCCTGATTCTTATCAGAGAAGATCAAAGAGTCGTTGAAGTCATGTAGACAACAAGAAAATAGTTATTAATGTTTACGTTATTATACACGAGAGCCGATAATTTTGGAACGAAAATAGTTATTCAACAATGTTTTAACTGAATTATTTGTTCTAAAACCAAACAAACAAATAAAAAAGTTTCCAAAACAGCTCAACCAGGTCCTTCCTTAATGAACACCTCTATACTCTGAATCCACTCTTCTCTCTTTCTTGCAGGGGCTCTAAAACAAGAAGCCTGTGGTTTTTCGTACACTGGATGCTTGGCACTGCAGTATATCTCCTAGGAGTCTTCAATGTATACTCGGGATTATTTGCTTACCACGAGAAAACATCACGAAGAATAAGAATTTGGACCATACTTTTCACTGTTGAAATTTCCTTGATTTCGTTCTTTTACCTATTCCAAGACAAACTGGAGTATATACAAAAGCAAGGAGTCATTTTGGGCAATGATTTGGTAACACCTACTGATCAAGTGCTCTCTCCAAATGACAAGCAAAAGGAGCTGCCTACTGATCCATGCTGAAGGACTAAGGAGTAAATAGATTTGTCAAAAGGTTGCTTTCACTAACATGAGATTGTTGTCATTCTTCTTACTCAATTCTCTCTTCTTATTGGGATTTGTATAGGAAAAGAGTGGTATTTTGTAAGAAATGAAATGTGAGTTTGCAGGAGACATTTTCTGATAGATAATGTGGTTTTTTTTCTGTTTTCTATTATAGATTTTTACATAATGGATACAGAGTTTTTGAGGAATAAAGATGTGATACTGTCATCTGATAGTCAGTGAATGTAAAATATAGTCTATCACAATTTTCAAACTGGCCAGGGAATCAGAAAAGCAATGTTACTAACATTGCTTGCATCTGGAAGTCTCATTCTCTAGATTTTGTTAGAGAGGGAGAGAGAGACAACGTTGTTATTCTTCACTTCTCTTCTCAGAAATCAAGAACCAACGAACCCGGTTCAAAATCCTAGTGTTAATTTTTCATTTTTTATTTTTTTGATATTTGTGACCGTGAGTGTCCAGGTCAGCTTACGTGCGCACCTCGACTATTTCCACGGGACAACTGTCTGGTTCTACTACATTTGGTTGCCAAGAAAAATCGTAAGATTATTAGATCCTAGGTAGGTGGCCACTATGACTTGAACTCATTTCCTCTAAGCCCTTTATCATTTACACGGTCCTTATTGACCACTAAGTCAACCCATGGTGGTTGAAAATCATGTTATTATTCTTGACGGTTGATACAAAATTAAAAATTATTAAACATATTTTAAAAAGCTCCATAAACATTTTCAAAAAAAAAAAAAAAAAGTTCCATAAATAAAATTTCAAGAATATTTTTTTTTATTCTTAAATTGTAAATATATGAAACAGTGGCATAATTGTAACTTTTCAAGAAATATAGAACTAGAAAGTGAAAATTGGAAACAGAGAAGGAACAATATTACCTAACACAACCAAAAGGACTCGGATGACAAAAAGAAGAAGAAATGGGCAATGAACCTTCAATATCAAGAGATTATCACTTCTATATATAGGATGTTTGTATAAACTGTATATCATGGAAAAAGTTGCACATAACCAGTTAGTATAGCAATTCCCAATATTACAATAGGAGGCAGAATTACAAATGCTCCAACTGTAGCAAAGAAAACTGAATCATTCCTCTGAGATACTTCATTCAAGTATGCTTGTCTTTTGATATTCCTCTTCTGAGAAATTGTCAAAAACCTGGCACTAACCTTCTTCAAGTTCTTACCCAACGGAATGCTAAAATCGTCGTCTCTGCCTCTGAACAGTTGTGCAAGCTGATCACGCACCGTAATTTTCTGGTAACTGCCATCACTCTCATAACCTGAGAACATAAAATCTCAGTAAGTTTGTAATGTCTTTCTATTTCATTCCCATTTTTTGTTTGTTTGTTTAGAGAAGAGAGTCAGCTCACTTACCATCAACTAATTGGCTACCAGAAGAGAGTTGCTCCAAGAGATCAAGCTGTGTGCGTGCAGAAGAAGATGATCCTTTACAGTTGAAAAGAAAAATAATGATAATCTTTTAGTACTATATAAAAAAAATCTTTAAAACAAGTTAAATTACACTTTAAGTCTCATGCTTTAACCTTAGTTTCAATTTGATTTCTATGAAAGAGTAACAAAAATCCAATGTAGCAAGTTGTTTATAGATATCGAAATGAAATCTATGATATATAATATTTGTTTTAATTAAGGTCCCGTTTGATAACCATTTGGTTTTTGAAAATTAAACCTATAAATACTACTTACATCTATGGGTTCCTTAGTTTTGTTATCTACCTTTTACAAGTGTTTTCAAAATCCAAGTCAAGTTTTGAAAACTAAAAAAAATAGTTTCTAATTTTTTTGTTTTTTTTTTTTAATTTGGTTAAGAATTCTAAGGTTTCCTTAAGAAAGATGAAAATCATTGTCAAGAAATGGTGAGAAAACATGCACACTTTTCAAAGATCAAAAAACCAGAAACCACATGGTTATCAAACGAGACCTAAGTAAGAGTATGATACATAAAATTAATTGAAGATATAAAATTCGGTTGGATTTAAAGATATTTTGATGGAAAAGTATGAAGATAGCTGGGACTAATGCTATTTTGGAGTACAAGGGGTATTGTCCATTGAATTTTTGTGATTCTTTTTCAAGTGCAACCACAAATAGCTTGCTATGTTGGGTTTTTGTTCTTCCTTGCTAATAACAAATGCTTGATAAACTTGACTCATATAATTAGAAAGATAATATTACTTTTTGGAGGAATAAGTTCAAACTCCATGGTGACTATCTACTTAGGAAGTTAGGATATTAATATATATATTTTTTATATATTTGTGAGTGTCCCGGCCCGCGCTTACGCGCACCACGAGTCTGACCCTACAACATTTGGTTGTCAAGGAAACCCGTACAGGTGACTACCAAAGATTGAACTCATTTCGTCTAGAAGACTTTAATAGTAACAAGGTCCTTCGTGACCTTAGGATATTAATATTTAAATTATAAGAATGATAATGAAATTTCTATAAGACCTAAACTGAAATCATGTAAAAAGCATATAAACTAAAAAAAATGTAATTAACCCAAAGGGGATTGGAATTGGATCCCTCTTCCATAGCAAAAAGGGCTCCATAATGTCCATTCCCATCATATATTCTCAAAAGGAATTTAAAATCTCAATCGTTCAGATTTACTGATAGGGATTCTTCCATTGTAGAGGAACCAAGAATCAACCCACTCACAATTTTGAAGGAACAAATAAAGGCAGTAAGATAATAGAAAGAACACCAAAAGAAAACAGTGAATTAATGCATACCAGAAGAAGACGAAATGAGAATTTCCTCTTCTTTAAGTCTACCCTCGGCGCCCTCTGAAACAGCGAATTTTCTCGAAGAAGATGAACAACGAGATTGAAACTTGAAAAGCTGCGATTTATTCTGCAGCAGATTTGAAGAAGATGAAGAAGAAGAGTGTGGATTTGGGCAATGGAAGCCAATAATGAAATTTGAGGCCATGATTTTGTTGTTTTTCAAGGGAAAAATCTATGGCTTATGGTTTCCATTACTGGGATTTGGAGGGGAACTTGAATTGGGAGCTATGATTTTTTTTTTTTTTTTTTTTTTGTGAGTACTCGAATTTTAATTTCCAGCATGGATTTATAGCCACTTCTTTTTTTGTATTTTGATCGAAAATAGCTTCACCACAAGAATTCTCTTCAGAATTTCGACCATGACTGTGACTGTACAGAAATTGGAGCTAGAAAATGCCAAAAATTACAATAATTTAAGAGGAACAATTATTTTTCAAGGTTCTCAATTGAGTATACCCGACATATATAAAATGTCGATGTTGACAAAAATATTGATAAAATGTCTGGATGAATATTTCTGGTATAATGGAAATGTCCATTAACCAGATATAATTTATTAGGTAAACTTTGTTTATGTTGAGTTTTTTTTTCTTTTTGTAACAACACGTGAAGCGGGGTTCGAACCTAGTACTTCTTAGTCACTTGTCCTATGTCATACTGTTTTTTTTTTAATATTACTATTTTGAAAACTTTTTATAAAAATATGGGATGTTTCAAACTATTTTTAAAAATATTGATGTTTTTATTGAAGTCAGGACGATTCGTCTAGGCCCACACATATGGGATGTCACGATCTCCAACGTGGCTTTCACATATTTGATTAATGCACCTTCAAAACTCGATATTTTTTTACTCAGATATGCGAAAATTTCGAAAAATATATAGCTGAAAAGCTAACATCGAGAGCTTTAATTTGATACTCAGTTTCATTATTTTTTGAGTTGTATATCGAAAGATAAAGATCATCCAAGTTGAGCTACAATTCTTAACAAAAATAGTGAAACCACTTATCAATTTGGAGTCTCTCTTTCCAACCATACATTCTTTCAGAAATTTTGAATATATGAGTAAAAAGATATTAATTTTGTAATGTACGCGGTTAAAAATAGTTTGGTACATACAATAATTTTATAAAAAAAAATAAAAATTACAATATTAAAAAAAACAGTCAACATGCCATGATCTATGGTTGTTCACGTTGAGCTAATAAATTTGAGTGATTAATAATGATATAAAAAATCAGTTGATATTTGTGTTATGTCAAAGGTTGATTTAACAAAAAGTCGTGGTTTTGCAATGTTTCATTAATAATTAAATACTATACAACAAAGAGTCAACATGAGCATAGTTCAATTGATATAAAATATGTACTTTCGATCAAGAGGTTAAAGATTGATTTCTCCCACCCAAATAAAATTATAAAATATATATTTCAAATGTAAACTATCTAACTTTTTTATTATTATTATTTTGAAATCAACTATCTTTAGAAATTAAAATTTAAAATTGAGGAAGAAATTTGAATGAAATCCATCCATTAGTCAATGTTTGTTTGTTTTTTTTTCCTAAAAAAAAAAAAAAGAAGAGAAGAGGTGCGAGGGATATTTTAGTAATTAGCTGAAAAAGAGAATGGAAATGGAAATATGACCGTTGAAGATCTACAAAAACCAGGCGTTTTCGCATCATTATTATATTCCATTTGAAAAAAAAAAATAATAAAAAAGGAAAATATTTTAAGAACTCCCACTTGGAATCCGATTCAAAGTCTTTCGTACAGCGAAATCCCAAAACTTTCCCCGAAAATACTCTCTCCCACTCTTTAACGCTCTCTCAAAGGAAACCCAACAGACAAAAAAGAAGAAGAAGAAGAAGAAGACAGGGCGGCGGTGGGTTAATGGCGGAGCAGACACCGGAGGCGGCGGCGACTGCGGCGGCGGAGGCTCATCCCTATGCTTTTCATGTATCTGGACCTCGCAATGTTAATTCTCCTAATTGGCGAGACCTCATTAATTCCAGTTGGTAACTTCACTCTCTCTTTCCATTTCTTTTTGCTCCATATTTCTTCTGATTCTCGTTTCTTCTTCATTCATCTTTAGATCACCGCTAAACTTTTGACCTTAAATACGGTAAATTTAATCTTATATCAATACTTTAACATTCTCCGTCACTTGTGGAGTTTAAAATTTACAAGAGCCCCAATGAGTTGGTTATTTATATTAATTGAGAGGAAATGACTTTAGAGATTCAAACACATGACCTCCTGATCTGATAACATGCAAGTCTCTACTAGTTTCTAAACGTTTAAGCCGAGATGTTATGTAGATTTAATTAATGAGTTGGTTATTTATATTAATTGAGAGGAAATGACTTTAGAGATTCAAACACGGGACCTTCTGATCTGATAACATGCAAGTCTCTACTAGTTTCTAAACGTTTAAGCGAAGATGTTATGTAGATTTAATTTTAATCAATACTTTACCATGGATTGGAATGTTTGATGTTTGTGGGATACTTAGGGTCTATTTGGTTGGTGATTTGTAATTGTATTTTATGTTTTTAGATAGGTATTCAATAACAGATTTAGAAATTAGATCATAATTTAAATAAATTGTTTGAAATGTGTTTAATAAGATATTTGAGAACCATAAAACTAGTTGTATTTTATCAACTAAATATTAGCTTGAATATAAACTATTATTAATCAATTTTGATCGTGTTTTATGTTATAAATTTTGTATAATTATTATTTTATATCATACATATTTTAATCTAACGAGAAATGAATTGAGTTAAAAATATAAAATACTATATTTATTAAAGTTTTAATCTTTTAAATATAATTATCCATGTTAAATTTTCAAATTCAAAATAAGGATACACTGAAAACATAAAAAAAATTGTTCTCATAATTTACACTATTTGGATCACATAATCTGAAAACAGTTTTCAAAAACACATATGTCAAACGCATATTCTTTGAACTCAGTGAATCCAAAAACATAATCTAGACTGCATACCAAACAAGCCCTAAGAACCATAAGAATCTCAAATTTGGAAAGTTTTTCAGAATCTCAATTTTGAAATCGGCTTTCAAAAACACATCCGCCAAACGCATATTCATTGAACTCAGTGAATCCGAAAACATAAAACATAATCTAGACTGCATACCAAACAAGCCCTAAGAACCATAAGAATCTCAAATTTGGAAAGTTTTTCATAATCTCAATTTTGAAAACGGCTTTCAAAAACACATCCGTCAAACGCATATGCATTGAACTTAGTGAATCCGAAAACATACCAAACAAGCCCTAAGAAAGTTTTGGTTTATTGAGGTTGAAAGTAGATGGATTTGAAATGGTTCTGAGACTGTGGCTTTTATTGGGAAACCATGTAACATAGTTTGCTTAGATTGGTTTAAACTTAGTCATGAAACTAAATTTTAATTCTAATATGTATGCATGTTGAATCTGATGAGAAATTTCAAATCCTGCAGGAAGGATGAGAACTACAAAAGAACTGTTGTTGCCTGTTTTATTCAAGCAGTTTACTTACTTGAACTAGACAGACAAGAGAACAGAAGCAACAAAGAAAATGCTCTGGCTCCCAAATGGTGGATACCCTTCAAATACAAGCTAGTTCAAACCTTGATTGATGAAAGAGATGGGTCCATATTTGGTGCAATACTAGAATGGGATAGGTCTGCAGCCATGGCTGATTTAATCCTCATCAGACCCAGTGGTGCACCAAGGGCGGTTTTAGCATTAAGAGGGACGTTACTCAAAAGCCCGACGTTCCGGCGGGACATAGAGGACGACCTTCGGTTTCTCGCTTGGGAGAGCCTGAAGGGTTCTGTCAGGTTTAACGTCGCTTTGGGGGCGTTGAAATCAGTTGCTGAGAGTTATGGAAGCAGCAATGTTTGTATTGCTGGTCATTCCTTAGGTGCTGGGTTTGCTCTGCAGGTGGGGAAGGCCTTAGCTAAAGAAGGAATCTATGTTGAAACTCACTTGTTCAATCCTCCTTCAGTTTCAGTAGCAATGAGCTTGAGAAACATAGGGGAAAAAGCAGAGTTTGCTTGGAAGAGAATCAAATCAATGCTTCCTTCAAGCAGTGAAACAACAGAGAACATCAGCAATATTGAAGGAGAAAAGGCAGCTGGTGGAGCAGCTGGTTTAAGGAGTTGGGTATCTAATCTAAACAGGTTGAGGAATCAAGGGGTGGGAATTGGGAAGTGGGTCCCACATCTATATGTAAATAATAGTGATTATATCTGCTGTTCATATACTGAATCTGATCAAGTAGAGAAAAAAAGCAATGAAGGGAAAGAAAATGTTAATCCCACAAAAGCAAATGGGGGGAAAGCAGCAGCAGCAGCAGCTGCAGCAAAGTTGTTTGTGATGTCAAAGGGAAAGCAGAAGTTTTTTGAGGCTCATGGATTGGAACAATGGTGGTCTGATGATTTGCAACTTCAGCTAGCTCTGCATGACAGCAAGCTCATAAGCAGGCAGCTTAAGTCCTTGTACACCCTTTCAACAGCACAACCAACTAACACAGGGAAATCCCAGTAGGTGAAGTGAAGTTGCTGGAAATTTGCTGGCTAAATAACTCTTTTTCGACTTCGGGATATACATCGGTATAGTTCTGATGATGTCATTGCCAACACAGGGAAATCCCAGTAGGTGAGGTGAAGTGAAGTTGCTGGAATTTTGTGGCTAAATAACTCATTTTCGACTTCGGGATATACATCGGTATAGTTCTGATGATGTCATTGCCAACACAGGGAAATCCCAGTAGGTGAGGTGAAGTGAAGTGAAGTTGCTGGAATTTTGTGGCTAAATAACTCATTTTCGACTTCGGGATATGTCGGTATAGTTCTTCTAATGGCATGTTGTCTGTTGCTTCATTTGGATTGTGATCAACATGAATATATGAGGATTTCTCTTAGTGATTCTTTTCAACTCTGTTTGGTTGAGCAAATCAACCAATAGTGTGTTTCATTCATTTGACAGATAAATCATCATAAAATGAAATCAGTTTTCTAGATTCTTTCTTAGAGCAATGTTGAACTAATTTTTTTTTAATAAAAAACAAAACTTTTCATTTAATAAATGACAAGAGACTAATGTTCAATGATACAAACTCAGAGTACGAAAGAACAAAAACGAATCACAAAAGAAAACCCACAGAGAGGAAGTTGAACCATTTGGGGAGAAAAGTTCACTCGAGTTTTCTTTTGTGAATTTCTAAATGGAAAACGACTGTGTTCTATGAAAAATGCAACATTGATCAGCTTAAAAAAAAACTCTAATGGCTGGGTATTAATTTTTATTTTGTATTTTGCTCGTGTATCATTTTATGAAGTATGGAGTTGAGGGGATTGAAAATAATTAATATGTCGTCAGTATAATGCAAATGAATAAATCATATAGAAATGAGCAGCAGCCTAGATTGATCACTTGCAGCTTGTGTAATAAAAGAATGGTTGGAGATTAAGAGCAGCCTTACCTCCATCCCCTTTGTTTCTTTTTGTTCTCTTCCGATCCAAACATAAACTAAAGTGACCATTCCTTGTATATGAAACCAAAAATGATTAGCAAACAATAGTAAAGAGAAGAATAGAAAATATTACAATCTTTTAAGTTTTGCAATCCAAACGAGACAAAAAGGTGTTCACGTTGAATTTTACCGCTTAGGAATGGCCACAAGGATCACCTTGCTTGGGATGCCATATAAGGATCCCACGCTTTAAATGGAAAAATATCATGAAAATTAAAAGTGAAAGAGAATGTATCGCGAAGAGTTTGAGTCACAATCCACTCAATAAGCAGAAGCAGAACAACATTTTTTTGACAATGTGTGGGGTTGGAGATTCAAACCTCTAACCTCTTGGTCGAGGGTACAAGCTTTATGTCAGTTGAGCTAAGCTCATGTTGGCAAAAGCAGAACAACATCAAGAATAGAAAAGGAAAACAGGGAATATTTCTTCAGGAACCTCAAGTTTGTATATATCTCTGCTCTTTCTCGTCTTTCCCAAATTTTACAGATCATACTGACTAAAGCAGCAGCTACACTAGCCTAGGAACATGAAAGTATGACTAACAAGAGAAAATTCTCTACTATAATTCAAAGGAAATAGTCCTTTCCAGTCCATTACCATCACTGGTTAGCTATCTAAATAAATCTCTTTCTTCAAGAACTGTCCTCCCAACAGATGAGAAGATGAAGCTGGCTTACCCGGAAAACAACATATATGTACAATCTTTGCTGAGATGCAAATAGGCATGATTTGTCAGCGTTGGGCATTGAAACAACAATCCGAGCACAGGTATGATGAGCTGATCAACAGCCATGGATGGAACTGGTTTTGAAGTTGCAAGCTACGAGGCCTTGAGAATCTCTTGCTGTAGAGAACATGCTGATTCCTGCATCCAAAAGGTATAAAGCTAAAACAAACATTTTAAGTAAAAGAAAATGCAGATAGAGCAAACAAACATGGAAGCTGAGCAAGTGAAAGCAAAAAGAAAAATGGGAGGAAGAAAAAATAGATAGAGTAAAGAGAAAGGGGAGCTTGTGTATTAGGTGCAGGGCTGAAAAGTAGGGTTGGTGATGCTTGTGCAATAACAGAAACTGAACGAAGACAGTGCCAAATCTACATGAAGTAAGCTGAGCAAGTGAAAGCAAAAAGAAAAATGGGAGGAAGAAAAAATAGATAGAGTAAAGAGAAAGGGGAGCTTGTGTATTAGGTGCAGGGCTGAAAAGTAGGGTTGGTGATGCTTGTGCAACAACAGAAACTGAACGAAGACAGTGCCAAATCTACATGAAGTAGTATGATTTTTTTAAAATGGAATACGTATATAGCTAGCCAATGCTAAACTTTCGAACTCCTCACAGCACCACTATGTATCCTCAAGGTAAAACTCACGAACACGTTAAAATTTTGAAGGGTGAAAAGCCATTATACGCAGAGATCAATGTGCCGGTAATATACTGTTGACTGACTCCAAAGAAGGATGCCACACTTCTTTCTCTGGCCCTCATGGTGTGTGACGGGTGTCATGTGTTCGTCTGGTGCTGAATACCCATGTCATCTTTTTGCTTACTGCTCCTTTGCACAGTGCTATTGGTTTCTTATGTTTGAGGCCTTTAGATGGTGTAGGGTCATGCCAGGCAAGATCCAAGATATTCTAGCATCTATCTTTGTGGGACATCCTTTTCATGGTAGTAAGAAGAATTTATGGCTAGCTTTTAACAGAGCTTTTTTTTCTTCTGGACTCTGGTGTGAGGTGGTCAGATTTTCAAGGACACGCACTCGACTTTTGATAGTTTTATGGATTTGGTTAAGTTTCATGCTCTTTATTGGTGTAAATGTAAACACCATGTTTAATAACTAAGGTCCTTTTTTCCAAAAAATAAAAATAAAAATGAGTAGAACAAATGCGGATGGGGGATCGAACCTCCGACCTCAAGGGAGGGAGGGCATGTCAATTACCGTTGGGCTAAGCTCACTCTGGCTTTAATAATTAAGGTCTTTCTTCTTTAATTCTCTTATTGCAATACACCTTTTGGTTTTGGTGGTTGAGGGTCTATCTATTCCCATTCCTCAGTGAATTCTGTTTCTATTTCAACAAAAAAAAAAATGTGCCGGAAAATAGTTCTAAAGAAGAGCTTCCAAGGCGTGTGAAACATATGCAGCATGGAGTTTAATAATTAAGGTCTTTCTTCTTTAATTCTCTTATTGCAATACACCTTTTGGTTTTGGTGGTTGAGGGTATATCTATTCCCATTCCTCAGTGAATTCTGTTTCTATTTCAACAAAAAAAAAAATGTGCCGGAAAATAGTTCTAAAGAAGAGCTTCCAAGGCGTGTGAAACATATGCAGCATGGAGTTCAAAAGATCCAACACAATTATCTTCAAACTTCTAGGAAATATATACTCTAGGCAATTCACTTGCGGACCAAAGCAATCTCGGTCGATGGTCCCCACTGCCATCAGACATGAACACAACTTCAAATCATATATCAAATTTACTATACTCGCAAATGCATCCCTAAGGCACAACAAATGCAGCATTATAATTACTTTAATATCTCTTCCATTAATCACTAAAGTTAATCTTCCTGATTCCTGAATTGTTCATAAATTCTTGTTGGAGATTTTTTGGCAGCCAATTAAAAAGGCAGGGCAATTTCAAGGGGATGGAGGAAAAATAAAAAATTAAATTTTAAACATGATTCTGCGGACAATAATAAAGAAGGGGGGAGTGGGAAAATTATAATGAATAATGGGAAAGAATGTACATGCTTACAATTTTGAATGCTGTCCTTACCCACCTTCACTCAATAGGAAAATTAATGGCACACCTATGTTTTCATTTCCCTCTTTCCGAAGGAAATAATACTACAAGTTATACCTCAAGGATTTTCTGAATTGAACCAAAATCAGTAAGCTTCATTCATATTGATCGCAAAGCAGGAATGTGTCGGAGTAAAAAACAAGAAACAGTCGATGACATGCATATACGAATATGACAGAGATCCACTTACAGTTGGTTGACTGTTGACCCACTTGTCCAGGTTCAGTAAGACTTAATTCAACGTCATGACTAGCTGTCCAACCAGGCTCGTAAGCTTCAAGAAAACCAATTTTCGCCTTATTAGGTAGATCATGAGGATGAACGAATGGCACTCCAGGAGGCCATCCAATCTCCATTCTTGTGCTGGCACAAGGGCTATCTAACGTGTGAATGTGACTCTCACAATCCTTAAGATTACAGAACCTCAATTTGATACCCTTCTTATCTGCAATGTCCTGTACTCTCTCCTTCAGAACTCTCTGTGCCTCAAGCCGTAATCTCTTAGAAGGGGGGAGGGGTTTGGCACTTGAATTATTCTTTCTCCTCCTCATTTTTATGGATCCTGTACCAGCATTTCATCGATCCAACAGCCTGTTAATTAAAAGCTTCTCACTAAGGTGGCTACTTACGCTAAGAAATTACTAAAGAAGAACACTACCCGGGCAAGCAAGCATTCAAACTATCAAGCAATAATAAACATCAAAAGAATGTAAATACATGGCTTCCATTTCCAATCCATATTTTACCCAAAAATATACATTGAAACATGAATCATTTTCTCACAACGCACTTTCACTATATAAAGCAATTCTCCAAATATAAATCAACATGGCAATCTAAAAAGATGGCTCTTTGTTACATCTAGACAAAACATCGTGCGTACTGGAGAAAAAAATCAAGCCAAGCGGCTAAGTAGAAAATTAATATTGGACTTATAAAGCCTAAATAAATGACTTTTTCTTTTATTGAGGGTCTATAAGTCCAAGATTAATTTCATAAAAATGACTTTTTTTTCCGATAAGAAACAATTTCATCGATAAAAAAGGGAGAGTCGAACCCCATACCAAGGGAGGTTGCAAGAATTTTAGAAAGAAGATTTGGCCTACCATCTTGGGATGTAGAGAAACTGAAATTCTGGAAATTTGGGCGGTTAAAGAGTTGGTCAGTCGAGGGTGATCTCTGCATAAAGTCATCCACTGGTACAGGAAGCTGGAACTGAACATCCACCCCATGGCCAGCTGCTCTCATTTCTGAACAACTGAGGCTAGTCATGGATTTAGGCATGAGTTTGAATGACAAGGAACACCGTCCATACATACTACCTTGAATATTACTCACATCTGTTCTGAGCAAAGCAGGATTCACATACCCCGCAGTTGCCTGATAGAGTGCAAGTCCAGGATAAACTATAGCATCTTGAGGACCAAGATCTCCATCCACAAGAATCCATCTACCATTGAAATCTTTTATTAGTAAACCTGCCTTATCGGACTTGACCAGAGTAATGAGACTTTTATCAATTTGATGCTCATGGTCAGACGCATACATAGCCAACTGACTATCCTCTTGAGCAGTTAATTTATGGTGATGCTCTCCATGAAATGAGGGCCTCCCATAACAGCACACAGACAACACAGAAGATGATATCTCCCTACTCCTTAGGGGAACATTATCGAGTATTTCTGTGAAAGGAGAGCTGCGCAAGTTCAGAGAGAAGCTGATTGCATCCAAAATAATTCGAGATGCCTTTCCATAGAGTGCAAATATGTCTGTCAAACCTGCTGGTGGTAACTCCATTCCATTGCTGGGCTCAACTGGAGTCAATCCCGGCCTATAATCATACGTTTCTTGCCACATCTGAGCATCCACATAGTAACCAGACGTTCTGCACCACTCCCGCGAATCATTGTTTTGCATCAACTCAGCAGATGAACATGCAGCTCTCTGGTGGAAGTAGAGGCGAGCAGAATCTAAACCAGACCTTAAAAGAGCCCCATCACACGCAGGGAATTGGATGATGGCAGCAGAGTATTGAGCTAGTGAATGTGACAGAG
This sequence comes from Herpetospermum pedunculosum, assembly GCA_028017165.1. Taxonomy (NCBI): domain Eukaryota; kingdom Viridiplantae; phylum Streptophyta; class Magnoliopsida; order Cucurbitales; family Cucurbitaceae; genus Herpetospermum; species Herpetospermum pedunculosum. The sequence continues at coordinate 80,697,848 of CM051522.1, forward strand.
TTGAGACCGACAATTTGAAAGACTCCGAAGGAACGCCTTCACATGGTGCTATATCGGTAAGCTTCACACGGCCCAATGATGGCAGGCCATTGCCTGCCATGAAATGGAATGCTTTCAACGGCCAAACACCTCAATTCAAGCAACTATGTTAATTCTACATACAAGAACAAGCGAAAAACGCGTAATCAGCGACATAAAAAACAAATACCAAATCATGAAAGTATGTACAGTGGGGTTTAATATATCCGTTATAACTTTGAACTCAAAATTCAACTACATATATCAAAAGCATAAATTCTTAACTAACATGGTTTTTCGCATTACCAACTCAAACAAATTTCTTTTTTTTATAGGAAACAGAAACAATTGCATTGATAACAACTCAAACAAATTTCTACCCAGGTCACACAGGCAGACAACAATATAATCCCCAAGTCACACAGGCAGAAGAAACCCGATTGTAAAATGTAAGACCGAACAAAACCCATCATTAGCGCAATATCTGAAGGTCGGGTTTGGATCAAATTCAAAGCCCTAAATCCATGGCCAAATATTGACGGAAAAAAAAATGAGTAACTTGCAAACGGACCTGAATATGATGAGTGTTCCTTCCTTAGACGCTGGAGCAAGTCATCTGCCTTGTGTTCTTGACAGCAACTGCTCGAGCGAAGATCAAAATCGAGCTGAACAAGTTGAAAATGGCAGATTTTAGAGAGGATAGAAGGAGATTTGTGCCAAAAATACGTCGAGAGAGAAGATCAAAATTCGAGTTGAAGGAGAATAGCGACCTGAGAGAGTCAATTTGACCAAGAAGTTTGCGCCGTTTTCTGCCCCCTCCATATGGTGCGTGCGCTACTGTCCGAAATGGCGTTTTCTGTAAAATCATGGGCGAAAATCTTGAACTCGTTTATATTTATTTATTTTTCCTTAAAAAAAAAAAAATTGTTTCCAAAAAAAAGTAAAAACCTTGATTTTTCATTTATCATAAATTAAATAATACTGAAAAAATGTATCACAAAAAATTTAGATGATGATAGATTGACATTTAATCTTTTATAATAAGTTTTTTTTTTTTTTTTTTTTTTCGCGCGCCAAGGATAAGTTAGGTTTTTTCTACACTTGTTTTACCATCTTTGGAACCCCCGAATTTTGGATGATCATTTTCGGTGTCGGGTTGCGACATAAAGTCAAGGAATTCAAATTTTGTTTTGAAAGAAAAAAAACGGTCGGTCTCTTCCAAATAAGTCGGATTTGGCATAATTTTAAACGAAAGTAAATAGGTTTCCAATTTTACCCTTTCATAAGAGATTAAAAAAAAAATTATGTCTTCCTACTTCCCGTCACTCCTCCATTCTATATGATTCGATAGTTTCTTCTCGGTTATTCAATCAAGCAAACTTAACGTCATTCAAACAAATTTCATGTTAGATTTAAATATTTGATTGTGCAATTTTTGTTGTATTTTCCTTTTAAAAAAATAAATAAATAATGTTATTTTCAATGCAAACCCTAAAACCTCATGTGTGAAACAGAGCATTAAGAGAGGTCTCTAATCTCTCAATTAGTTAAATTAGTTAATCCTTGTGTTGTTTGTTGTTGGTGTAGTTGATAACCAGATAAGTTATGGATATTTTCATTTTTTTCTTAGTTTAGTCAAATTTAGCTGAAATTCTCTATATTTTGAACTTTGAATAAATATTGATATCAATATATTTAATTAGTCAGTCATTTACTTTTTTTTTATATATTAAAAAAAAAACATGGCTAGATATAGTTATTTTTATGAAGTATCAAAATGATTCATGTGAAAATTTTTATAATTGGCAAAACATATTGAATATTTTTTAGTTAAATTATTCAGCATTTTAATGTTAAGTGTCTTCTCAAATAAATATATTATAAATCCCAAAAAAATGATTGCTATAACCATAAGAATATTTCTCCTACCCAAAAATTAAGAGTTGTTTAATTTTATATAATTTAACTTATATTTTTTTTTTTTTAAGTTCAACCATTGCAATGGTAGGAGAAAAAAGAAACTATAAAACGAGCTAATAATTTATTTTTCTCTTCTTCTTGAGTTCAACAATTGTGAGATAGAGATTTTAACCTCGAACATGCCTTCATACTGATATGTTGAGAAAGAGCATTGGATAATAACATACTAGGTGGCAAATAATATACCAAAAACCAAAATAAATACTTTTTGAAAGTTTGAGAACTAAAATACACCTTGAAAGTTCAAAGTGACAATGACCAAAATGGCTTCCTTTTTTTCAAGTCCAAAAGCTAAAATGACACTTCATGAGTTAAAAGAGAACAATCCTGAAAGTACAAAAGGAGATTTAAACCTCATAACAATCTTAAGATTTTTCTAAATTCAAGAGCTAAAGATTTCCATCTCCACAACATTTAAATACTTTCTCACAATGGCAGAGTTCTAATCTAATAGTAAAATCTAAACACAACAGATTATCCAAAAGAAACAAACTAAATTGTTGAAAGAAAAAATGAAAACATTATCAAAATATAACAATAATCATAAATAAAATCCAACTACAAAAAAGATGAACAAAACAATATTCAAAAGATGAATGTAACAATATTAACTCCACATCAGGGAATATAGCAGAAGTGTAATAATACTACAGACTGCAGTTAGAACAAAGTATATCTAAATGTAAATTCGATAATAACAGGAAATTAACTACTAACAAACCTAAATGCCATTTAATCCAAATATCTTTGCTACAAGGAGGCTCTTTACCAGGTCGGAAGAAAAAAAACGTCGCATCTTTTGGAACCACATACACAGATAGAACCAGAGAGAATTAGAGAGAGAACAAAAGATATGTAGAGTTCTTATGGTTTGCGGGGCGGAGAACTACTGCTACTGCTCCTGCTGCTGCTTCTCCCTCTCAAAGGCCTACAAAGCGAACAATAACATTACAATAATAATATAAGATTAAGAGAGAGTTAGGGGGATAACTGTTGCAATACAACTAAAAGTACTTATTAATAGTTTTAATGGTGTTTGGTTAGATAATCATCAAGATCACAGGGCTCATAAAAACACTTGAAAAGGATTGAAGTGCTTTCTTTTAGTTTCAGAAGTCGTCCCAAACTTGCAATAAATCGAGTACCGAGTCACTCTGTTTATCTAGAAGCTCAGTATAAAGAATATCCAAATGTAACAACTCCCGTGGTAAAATATGCATTTTTAGTTTTCAAAAAAAGAAGGTTAAATCTAGCCTTTGAGGTTTGTATCTATTTGATTCCTGAACTTTCAAAATTACAAATTTAGTCCTAAACTTAGAAGTTTATAAAATTCAATGATCTACTAGGATACAATTAAAATTTTGGGATTCCATTAAACCTAAAATTCAAATTTATATCTAATAGACCAATTAATTTTTAAATTTTTTAAATTTGTCAGGGACCTATTAGACACTTTTAACGGGACCAAATAGACATCAACCTCAAAGTTCAAGAAGTAAACTGGTAATTTAACCAATAAAAGAAACAGCAAAAGTCCATGCACCAGGCTCCAAGAGATTTAGACTTGAGAGCAAACTGGGCCTCCAAGAATATCGAAAATTCCCAACAGTCTCAACATTCAGATACAAATATCGACTTTAATGCACATGATTTACCTTCTTGGACTACGAGAGACCCTTCTGGCCACCTGAAATATAAATTAGAGAATAGTAAAGCCACTTAGAATGCAAGGAAAAAACGAGCAATAAACCCAGAGAAGGGTAAAAAAAGACCAGATCAAATCAACCATAACCAACCTTGCGTGGACTAGGTGATGCAGAGTAGGATGATGATCTCCCACGTCTACCAGCAGCTCCAGGCCGACCTCTGTATCGAGATCACCATAAGAAAATTATAAGATAAATAACTGGATTACAGCGGGCATAAAAAAAAAAGTATGGGTAGCAGCACTGTGGAATATTATATTGATTAGGAAAAACTAAACGATAATAGAAAGGGTAAAGTAGATGATGATATGATATGGAATAAGCTATCTAAAATACTTTGATGTCTGGTGTTGTTGTCGTGGGATTTTAGGTTTTGTAAGGCTGGTAAGAAGTACTGGATTTTATCACTTGGCATATCACTACTACTTTGCTACAATATGTACAAAATATAATGATGCTTAGAAACTAAGCTTTAAACGATCTCAATTTCCTATTTATTACCCAAATCTTTGTATATTAATCAGAAATATCTCCAAATTCCCAAGAAATGTATGTACATAATTCCTTATTAGTGTATAGCATTTGTATTGTAAGTTAGCTTTTAAAAAGGCTAAGAAAATGCATAAAAAAAAGAGAAAACTATAACTATAGGCACCTGAGACATTATGCCCTTCACAAATACTAAAGGACGCACTGTGAGAATGGCTGTTTCCCATTATCTAGATCAGAAGGATCCCTCAGGGCCCAAAGGCAACACTCTAGAACATGGAATATTGAAAACTGGACATTTGATTTCCGAATCTTTATTCAAACATCTAATGAAAAAATCTAGAGCAATTACTCTAGAATTTTCTAAAATGATTAGGATAGCGATTTAACTAGCTTCCTACACCAATATAATTCTTCGGCTCAGTGCTAGCAAGGCTCTATGATGGAAAAGTAGAAAAAGAGGAGAATCTTTGAATGAATTGATGTAATATGTCACCGCACACTTGTTTCATAGCTCTCAGTTGAGGCTGTTTAGAAAAGGTTCATTGTGATTATTTTCCCTTTTTGATCAATGCCAACTGCCAAGGGTAGGGACTTCTGTGATCTACTTCGTCATTTGATTTATGCCCCCACAAACACACAGTGGACAATCAAACAATATAAATATTTTTTCTTTAAAAGGCAGTTGGTCATGACAAAAGAAATCATTAGGCATCCAGATACCTCCGTGGTGAAAATGATCGGGAACGTGATCGAGCTGGTCTTCTAATAGGTGAACGGCTCCGTCTACGAACTACTGGAGACCTTCTGGGAGGACTACGAGCCCGTCGAGGAGGTGTACTGAGAAAAAAACACAATTTAATTATGTAATGCTCATTTACCCAAGTATAAATGTAATTGAAACAACAGAGTCAGACTGCAACATATTCAAGTAAAAACCATGCACGACCACAGTGAACAAGAAATTAAAAGGCCTCACTGCCATACTCAAAAGTGTTCCTTTCTCAAGCATTAGAAAGTAATCATTCTTCTAATACCAACACCTTTGTTCCATGGAGAAAACAAGTAAAATTTTAAATAGTTACACTCTACTAGCTAATACTTCATTCTAAGTCTGCAATAGCATCACTTTTAATTTGCTCGGATCACCCAAAAACCAAAGTTACATGTGTCTAGGCATAACAAAATGATCAAAGGCCAACACGAATCGCACAACTAAACTAAACATGATGCAAATTTTAGTCTTCTTCAACATACCTGACGTTGCTTAAAATCTTCCCCCTTTGATCAAAATACCTAACGTTGAGAAAAGACTCTCCCCCTGGGGAGCCAATATATCTAAAGAGGGAAGATTGACTCTCATTCAGGCTACTTTGGCTAATCTCCCTATATATTACCTATCACTTTTCAAGGCTTCCAAAGCTGTGACTGAAGACATCAAAAGGCTTTACAGGAACTTTCTATGGAAGGGAAGTCACGAATATAAGGGAAATCTTTTGCTTAGATGGGACCGGGTCAAAATTCTCATAGAAGAAGGAGGTTTAGGCATTCTGGATATTCAGAAGAGAAACATCTTGTTATTCAGAAGAAGGAAGTATGGGACGACTCACTTTGATACTAAGTCAAACACCATAACCTTGCATACTTCAAAAGGTCCTTGGAAAGCTATTGATGCCTTAAAAAATTTGATCTATGGGTACACCCACTTATAAGGTGGGAGATGGGACAAAAACTTTCTTTTGGAAAGATATTTGGTTCGGAAATACTACCCTCCAAGCCCTTTTCCCGAATTTGTACAATCTGTCAATGAAACAGGATGCATTCATCGCTGATTTGTGGTGCCCTTCATCGAGTATGTGGTTGCTTCATCTTAGAAGAAACCTAAATGAAGTGGAAATTGAGGAATGGTCATCTTTTAACAACATTTTGCCTCCTTTCTGCCCAACAGAGACCGAGGATACATGGTTATGGACTTTGGAAAGAGATCACCTATTCTCTTCTAAATCTTTAGCATTGGCTATTGCCTCAAATGGTCATTGCACCCATGCAGATTTAAACAAATTAATTTGGGCTGGCAAAATTCCTAAAAAGGTGAAATTCTTCACTTGGGAGCTTAGCCATGAATGCATTAACACCTTTGACATGCTGCAGAAAAGACTCCCAGAGCATTGTATTTCTCCCAACTGCTGCCATATGTGTTTAGCCAACAAGGAAACACAAATCCACCTTTTTATGAATGCTCCTATGCATCAAATTTCTGGAGCATCATACAAGAAGCCTTTAATTGGTCATTTCCTCCCGAGCAATATCATCTCTCTCCTATACACAATGATTATGGGTCACCCGTTTAAGAAAGCAAAAAAGACGCTTTGGCTTTGTTTTGTTCGGGGATTCTTGTGGAATTTATGGAATGAAAGAAAGGCTCGCATCTTCAGAGACACTCATAGAAATATTCAACACTTCATAGACTCGACTTCTTTTTTAGCTATTTCTTGGAGCAATTTATCTCCGCTTTTTTGTAATTATGATCTTACTACCCTCCATAATCAATGGAGGAGTTTTTTGTAGTTCCCTTGATAGGGCATCTTTTGTAACTCTTTTCATTCTATCAATGAAATTGTTTCTGTTTCCTATCAAAAAAAAAAAAAAACCACGGTCTAAAACAATAATTCAAGATTAAAAAAAAATGTTTACATATACTCTTTCTGCATAATTCACTACTATCCATACAAATACTCTAACTTGGAAACAATAAGATTCAAGTTAACATGTGCGGCAAGGCATTAATAGTCAATCCTGTCACTATATGATATATTAGTGAGGTTAGAAACAATAAACATCTTTGTGTATCATTCAAATTGCAAGAGAAAAGACTATGATCTTTCAAAACAGTCAAATGCACAATACCGGCGCCTAGGAGGAGGAGGTGAACGTCTTCGAACAGGACTGCCACGAATTCTTCTTGGAGAGGGCCTAATAAACCAATGTTAAACAATGTTGATGCTCCCACCATTTAAAGAAAAGGAAATAGATTTTTTGTGTGTAGGGGGTGGGGGGTGGGGAGGAATGATGTTCAACCTTGGAGGAGATCTATGTCGCCTTGCCAAAGGCGATGGTGAACGACCGCCTCTCATCGGTGATGCAGGCCTCCTTCTAGGAGGAGAATCACGACGGAAAGGAGATTGTATGCGGCGACGCGGCGGAGGAGACTCAGGACGGCGGCGTGGAGAATCAGGTTGTCTTCTAGGAGACTCACCTCGTCGAGCAATGGGCGAACGCCTTCTAGGTGAAGGAGGCTTTCGACGAGGTGAAGCTGATGTAACAAATCAGAAATAAATCACTAAAATAATACTCATGAAAAAAAAATAGAATAATAGGCAAAAACAGTTGGACATTGAAAAATATATAATTATCGAAAGCTATACGTTCTCTCTGTCTTTTAGTGTCATCCTTCTCAGCATCAGCACCAACACTTTCAGGCTTCGGACCATCTCTCTTCGGAGCGGTTGTTACCGCCCTTGGAGGTGTTGGCATCTTCTGTCTTTGAGGCAATGTAAATCTAGCTCGAATAACATTCCCATCAATTTGGGCCTACATTTAGCCAATCATCACAATCATTTCCCAGTCATATGACATTATCAATAGATGCACTTCAAGTACTTGAACATTTAAGCAAAACCTACACCATCCATATACACTTGGGCTTTTTCAGCATCAGATCTCGTTTTGAATTCAACATATCCATATCCTTTAGGAAGGTTGACCTATAAGCATTAAAACAGATGTATCAATATATTATTAAAGAAAAAGTTCTTCAAATACAATATGCATTGTAAAAACTCACTGTGCGATCCATTGCCAGCTCAACATTGACTACTTCACCAAAACTACCTAGAGGGTATACAAAAAAGGAAATTCATAAGAGCTACAAAAAAAATTACAAAATAATTATTAAAAAAAAAGCAACAGATTACCTATTGAGAGGAAAATTCATATTTGAGGGTGACCTATTTTATTGAATGAGACTAACAAATTTACAGATAATCATATGCAATATATTCATGAAAAGGAACCATCTATAATTTAAAAAAAGTTGAGGGGAAAGGTGCATACAGTAACTTAGCAAAACAGATATGATGAAAAGTAATGACAAAGTATTCAATTGTTAAGGACAAAACAACATGGTCAATGATCATAACCAACAAACAGGCTATACTAAAATCATGAAGTCAACGTGTTATATCTTTCAGATGATGTGGTTGAAGCTTGAGATAAAAGTTGCTTATGTCTTACTCTTTGGTTTTAATCAATGTATTCTACGTGTTTCAAAAAAAAATCAATGCATTCTACTTGTAACGTTTAAAAAAGAATGATATGTAAACAAAAGTGCATTTATCCATCAGAATAATTGTTTAAAAGCAAACGTGAGCGAGTGAAAACCCATACTGAAGATTTCTCTTAAATGACCCTCGTGGACATTCCTACTCAGTGCATCAATGTGAAGAACAAGTGACTCGCGTACAGGAGATGGTTTCCTGAAATCAATAGACAGTTTGAAAAACAGAATATATAAATATATGACTGACAGACAAGGAAAATATGACAGAAAGAAGGCAATGGATGTAAATCGTTGAGTACAATGCATGACTGAATGAAATATTAATATAAACAAAATGCAAATGACAACTTTTAAATAGTCAATTACATAAAAGTTGCAAGTGATTATAGATTACTAAAGATAAAATTTACAGTTGCAAGATAATAAATGCTAATAGATCATTGTTTATCACGTTCCACTTCAACAATGGGAAAATAATTCAAAGTTGAAAATCATGCAATAGTTACACCACAGTTCTGAAGAATTACTAAATTCAAATAATTACACTTTTTTCTGTTTCAATAAATAGTGAATGAATTTAAGTCAAACCATGTTTTAACTGACTAAATGACAAGGGAGAATGAGCTTTCTTACTATAAAATCGCAAATAATATATCGGAAAATGCATGCCATGAACAGCTAATGAAGAGATCAATTGTTAATGAGATGATAAAAAGTGAGAAGTTGGATTCGACTGTAGATTGGAAATGCCATTACCTGGGTGGCGGAGAACTTCGTTTAGCTGGTGGAGGTGAAGCCCGAGGCCGCCGCGCTGCTTCAGTCGGACTGAAAAACAAATAAAGATGTGATTTCGATGTATAAAGACCGCTTACAAACGATTAACATTTGGAATATGAAGCGCCAGAAACAGAACACGGCTTCGAATGATACAAGAAAATCCAATCAATGGCGACAAAAAGGCAATGCACAATCCACCGAACTCCCAAGCATAAAATTCCTAATTCGGATACTTCCTCGCACACTAAAACCAACAAGCACCAAATGTAAGACCCCAAAATGAAAAATGCAAGTTCGAGTGAAAGACGAACCTCTTTTTCTGAGGAGGGGGGCTTCGGCTCCGAGAACTAGCGCTGCGAGAGGGAGACGAAGACGAAGAAATGGACCTTGAACGAGAGCGGGACGCAGATGCAGAACGAGACCTAGCGCGGGAGCGGGAACTGGAGCGGGAATCAGAACCGGAGAATGAGCGGGAACGTGAGGAGGATCCGGATCCCGACGGCGGCGAGCGGCGGCCTTTGGTTGGTTTCGCCATGGCCGGCAATAGCTGGAGAGTGAGAATTGAAACCCTAGCTTAAACCCGTCTCGTTTGGGTTTAGAGATAGAGAAGGGAGATACGTACTGAAATGACGGAAATAGGAGAGAGGAAACGAAAGTCTCTAATTTCTCTTTTTCTTATTATTATTTATTTATCATATTAATATATAATTTCAATTTCATTCAAAACAAAAATTATATATATAATTTCAATTATAAGAGTAGATTCAATCTTTCAAATATATTTAATTTTTTTAATTCAAAATGTGGGTAAGGATTCGAATATTTGATTTATCTGTCTTAATTAATTGAGTTACGTTCAAATTGATAATTTTAAGTAAAGTTTAGCTCAATTGACAATGTGTTCCTTCGACCGTGAAGTCTAAAAATCGAATCACCCTCTTCAAGTTGAACTCAAACACAAAAAAAAAATGACAATCTTAAAATAATTATGGTAGGATAATTCGACTTCGATGGTTAAATATCTATCAATTTAAATGATATTAAAAAATCAAATTCTCATCTCTAACTCTAAATTTATTGTATTAAAAATAAAATTACTCGTGGGATAATTCGACTTCGATGGTTAAATATCTACCAATTTAAATTATATTAAAAAATCAAATTCTCATCTCTAACTCTAAATTTATTGTATTAAAAATAAAATAAAAATAACTACAGATTTTAAAATAAAATAAGATAATCTTCACGTGACTTTAAAGATGGTAAAATGTAGTTTCACCTTAGGTCGACCTTTTTTTTATTATTACTAATTATTAATACAATAAATGAGGGTATTGAGAATTTGAACTAGGACTTCATGGTCACTAGGCGATACATCATGCCGTTGACTATGCTCTTGTTGGCGTGAGATAGGAACGATTATTCATGGTCAATCTATCTTACTTCACCTTATCTATGTTAGATCTCTCAAAATCCAACCAATTGATATCGTTTCGTTCATTTTATCTCGTCATGCATGTTTTATATCTCTTTGGTTGACCAGCGTTATTTTTTCGTGAAAAATAACTTCCTAAAAAATTATAGATTTGAATCCTACGGTTCGAGCTAACATAATTAATAATATGTTCAAAACTTTTTAATAATTAAACCCTAAAATTAAAAAATTAAAAAAAGAAGAAAAAATTGAAAGTAGTGAAAAAATATTTTTTAATTTTTTATTTGAAGAAAAACACAATTATTGTTTTATTTGAAAATGTGATACCAAAAATCACATCAAACTCTCTCAAATCCAATTCAAGCATATTTTATTCTTCAAATGCACTTTTGTCAACTCAACTAATTCTAAAGAACACTATAATTTATTTTAAACAAATATTAGAAAGCAAAAAAGCCATTCCATCAAATCACCAAACTAAGTACACAACCATTTTCTCAAATATTTTATTTGTTTATCATTGTTATATATATTAATCAGTTAATCTTATGAAAAATCATTATCATATGATATATAATGTACTATTCATAAGATTAACTGATTAATATATAAAAATGAAAAATAACTACAGAGAAGCAGACTGTTACAACAGTTAAATGTTAAATAGACAAATATTAAATCAATATTAAAGCCAAGAAGAAAGCCAGAATTATGAATTCCATTGCAAAGACCAACAAGGATTGCTTCCAACTTTAAGCTTACTGGTAAATGCATACAGCTCAAAATACAGTTACTTCAGTTTAAGCACCAGTTAAATACTTTTTTCTTTTCAAAGTTCGTGTGAATTTACATTGACACATACCGGAAAAAAAGACCTGTAAAGTTAAACATACAGCCATAATTATGCAGAAAAATGTGCATTTTTCTATAGATGAACTCACATGGACAATCTATTTCAGTTCTTCCATGGAAACAGAAGCATCAGAGCGACGTCTCTTGGCTTCGTGGTCACCCAGTTGCAAGGAAACACAAATGTCTTCGCTGTCGCTCCTGAGCGAAGATAGGTTCTGGGAAACGGCACGGTCCAGAGGGCTGTTTTGATGGGAGGGAGAGCAACTGAAAAGGCTTGGAATGAACTGATGTTCGACGCTGGGAGCCATGTTCATCCCGGCTTCGAGATGAAACTCGGTCTCCAAGAGTGGCCGGTCTTTAGCTGAAGAAGGTTCTACTTCTGTAGGCACATGCTGGATCTGAAAACCCAATGGCTCAAATTTCTCTTCACTCTTCTCCTTTGGCAGCGTTGTATCAGGAGGAGAGGAGTCTCCGACTATCGACCCGATAACCGTCGCTGAGACAGTTCTTTGATCTTGCACTGCCGCTGCATATAGCAATAAATAAACAGAACAAAAACATTTATCAGAACACCGCCAGAAGAGTGAAATTAACCAATAGAAAACTTAAAAAGATAAATGGGAAGAAGTTCTCATACCTATAAGGCAAAAAAAACATGTTAATCTTGATCATAAAGGATAAAACAAAAGTTGTTACATTCACTCATATCCTTGTTCTGCAGTCTTTCAGTTTAAATACTCTCTCTATCCTATTCTTTGTCTTCTCTTCACACTTCTCACAGCGGTTGACATCATTTATCTAACATTATGATCCATAGTGGAGTTTCAAACGCACGTTGTGCTCGACAGAAAATGTGCTATTCTGGATAAGAGAAAGACTCCGATGTATTTGAGGGGAGGTTCAGTGGTCTTTTATTTGAGGGGAGGATTGTTACGTGCATGCAACTAACTATTGATAAGAAAAAAAATATAGTAGAACTCAGGCACATAGTACTTTACCCCTAACATAATTGGAAGAAAGTCTTGAACAGCACTCTAGAAAAGAGAGAAAAGAACAAAATGACAAATAGACATTATTGAAAGGCTACCTAAAAAAATTATGTGCTTCCTCAAAAGATTGAGGCATTTGGGAGAAGTAAATTGGAAATACAAATGGTACAATAGATCAATGCAATTTGTAAGACATTGAGAGAATGGATAGGAGATGCTTTTGAAGCCCTAACCTTTGAACCCTTCATCACTTGTGATTAGATCAAGTTCAAGCAAATTGAGAAGGCGCCCAAGATCAACCCCACTCGTCCAATTCTCAGGAGGTTGGCCAACTTTTAATTTAAGCCGACCTCGGTTTGCAGTTCCACCCCATATGATCCCTATCGGTTGCAAACTCTCTCTATTCTCACCCTTTAAAACGATGAGGCTTCCGCTATCTCCTTCGAGATCAAAAGTCTGTTGATTCTCACCGACAACGAGAAAATCGGTTAAGAAGCATATTCCTTTCTCATCATTGTACTCAAGAGCATAGGCCAAAACAGTTCCTGTGGTCAAGCCAGAACTTCTTCCAACTTTCACCACCTGCTTCCCTATGAGGGTGCTGATAGGCGACTGCAAGTCGATAAACTTCACGTCACCAACCTCTCCCACACCTTTCACAGATGTAGTGACAGTCGACATGTCAAAATCATCGGCAAAAGGAATAAATGCCCCATCTGCCCTGACGAAAGTCTCTGCCATTTAACAAAACTAGAATAAGTGCACTGGGGTTACCAACGTTTGGAGAGATGAAATGGAACAATAGAGTGAATTGGAATAAGAAAATAGAAGCAGGATACTTAAACTGAATAAAAGTATGAACTCCAATTAGGACAAAGGCAGTCCAGAAAAGCAAGTTAACTTCGATATTAAGTCACCTTATAAATCGAAATGACTTCAGAAAATAAATATGGTAAATATAGAGCTCATACGCACGTAAAAACAGGAAAAATAAAATCTATGGCTCATTATCACATGACCGTTTAAATTGACGGCTGGGTTCAGTTATCTGAGCAAAGTATTAAGAGGAGTAAATCGTGCAACAGAACACTGTCACTAGATAATGAAGATCTTTTGTTCCGGCATAAACTCTATTACCTGGGTTTATTCCAGCAAAAATTCCGTACCAAAGCTCGTCGGTGATGAATGAAGTAGCTCTCTCCACAGCACCAAGATACACCCCTGGCCCAAGTGTCGGTGGAAGAGGATGAAACATCTTCTGATTCGGATAATCTAAATCAACTGCAACGTGACGGTTAGTGAGAAAACCAACTTGTCGACTGCCCGTTTGACTCCTTACTATAGCACCCAATGTTCCATAAGTCTCCTGGCTAGCCACCTGATGAGGTAGAAATTAGATTCAATTTTACTGATACAAGTAGATTTTTTCTTATAAGAGCATAGCCAGTAGTAATTAAGTCATGCCTCAGGATAAACTTAGGCAGCTGGCCAGCCAAAATTTCCTTTGAAATCAATATTGTTTCCCCTCAAAAATCCATTCTACCGAAAAGGAAGTGAAAATGAGCATATGCTCCCAACCATTTAGGAACTACTACAATACGGGGATTGCTAAAACCAGTGATGATGTTTTCGGTACAGGTCCAATTTATGTTCTTATTTCTTAACCCTTGTGCCAAGATAAAGTATGGCATCTTGAAAATCAAATTTTAGTTGCATCTGATAGAGGGGGGCAGGATTCATGTCAAAACCAAGATGATCTTGGAGGATCCCTGCATCATTAGTCGAAAATATATATTTGTACCTAAAGCTTGTCTCTCACATTAAGTGCCCGCTGCCGCTCACTCTCTCAAATCTTCCCTCTTGTTTTCTTAAGCTGCTTTTAGAGGTCTTTTTCATCCCCTCCTTGGAATTTTAAGCACTTTTTATTTCATATAATTTCGAGTTTTTAGGTCATTAGTTGCAAAGAAACAGGAGCGTACCTGAGAACCAGAGCCAATGCATAGACCAGAGCCGCGCAGATCATCGACAATTTCAGTGTACAACTGTTCTTTAGGAGCAGGGTTGGGTGCACCAAAATATGAGAATTCTACAACATCCACATCACACCACACACCACCTGGCCCCTGAAAAAAAATTAAAGAATCTAGCATAATTATTAAAGATCAAAGTGAAATTTAAAATGCTGCTACTTTGCAACCACAAGGAAAGGAAAGGAAAGGATTTGAATATAAAGTAAAATGACTTCTTCTTCAAACCTCAAGGGCAGTGGGCAGGCATTGGATAGGACTAAGCCATTGCTTGTGAACTTTCCTGGAAACAAAAACAAGAATAGCAGGAATGTCAGTCAGCACGCCCTTTCGTATACGGAATCCAATTGCCGTTCCAAGACTGTAACAACGCAGGATCTTGCTATGGAAGGCTCTTATTGTCATGAGCTCGAGTAATGTGGTTGCTCGCTGCCCTTTTGGTAACGGATGAAGGATATCTGGTAGCACCCCTTTCTGAAGATTTGCAAAATAATTTGCCCTCTCCTCGGCAGCAACGCTTAATCGGATAGGGGTGGGCCATGAAAAGTAAGCAGCATTGCTCTCACAATGCTGTCCAGCAGACGCGAACGGCTGAAGCGTAGGTGGGCTGAAGGAAGGTAAATTAGAGTGACTGCAGCAATTTCTTTCAAGATCCAAAGCTGATTCCTCTGATGGAGTCGAACCAGAGCAGTTAATCCTGCTATTGTGTCTAGTCTGGTCCATTATATGGTTCACCTGATGATACAAATAGCAAGAGAAGAAAAGAAAAAATAACCAAAATTTGAAATAAGTCAACCAGTTGATGGAATGAATAGGAAGAGAACCAGTAAAACTATCATCAAGTGAATAAAACTAATCAATGAGGAGCTTGATCAGAAAGCAGAAAATAATCAGTTTAAATTTTGAAACAAGTACATAATTGCTAAAAAAATTAACCTGATAGGTGATGATATATTTAATCTTTTATAATATTCCCTCATTTGTGAGTTCATATGTTAATTTGATTCACAAAGTCCAACACGTAAACTATTACTACGAATTGAGGAGGAAATAACTTACGAACTCAAGACCTCCTACTCTAATATGATGTCGAACTACCAACCACAAGACGTAAAGGCTTAAGCTACTTAAAGCTGATAGATTAAGCATGTACAATATTTTACAAATATTCTTAACAATAGCTCAATTTATGGCTAAGCAGGAATAACATTGACTCAGAGAAAAACAAGCTATGATGTTCAGTTTCAATATTCAGAATTGAAAGAAGAAGAATAAGAAAAACAAAACAACAAGAAGTTGCAGTGGTTTGCACAAGACTAGCTGTCAATGGTTAGTTTTATCTCAGAAAACAACAACATAACCAATAAACTAAAACATAACACTCAATGATTAAGCCAGACAAAACATAAAAAGGACAAGATGGTATTAAGTATTCTTAGTTCACTCACCATAGAAAATAACATAAAACATGGAAGAGAAAAGGGAAAGCTGTAAACAAACTAATTTGTATTCCAAGGAAAAAGCAAACCCACAAAACAAAAACAGGATTAGATAACACAAACCCAACAATCAGAGAGAGCATAAGAAACAATCAAATCAATCCATAACCCAAAGGAACAAAATCAAAGAGGAAAAGGATAGATGAAAACTCACTCCAAGAAGAGCTGAAATTGGAGTGAAATGGTTTGAAAAAGGGCTAACCCATTGAAGAATTAAGAGAAATTAGAACATGGGTTTTGGTCAGAGACTGGAATAAACACAGAAAAGTGGAGCTCAGGCTCAGGTGATGCAGAAGAAAGACAAAGACAAAGGCTCTGCTCTGGAAATAAACATTGAAAAGTGAAGGTTTGAAAGGGAAAAAAGGTAAAGTTTGAGTGGGGGTATTTTTTTAATTCGCTAAACAAACAAAGCTTAAGCGATGGTGGGGAGACGTGTCCACAGTATTAATTCTGTATATATTTTGTGTACAAATCACGATGGCGCTCTTCGGTTTGGTCCAAGCCCAATCGGGTTGCCATTTTTTTTTTCTTCTTAATCTTAAAATTTATATAAAATAAAAAATTCAACCATATTTTCATTAATCCTTAATTCATTTTAAGGACGGAACCATGACCTCTTAAATAATGAATGTCAATTGAGTTATACTCGATTTGACATTTATATAAATTTTTAGTATTTGTCTCAACTATCTTATGTTGTCGTCAAACCGAGCATAGTTCATTTGACATAAAGATGAGCTTTCAACCGTAAAATCATCTTATGTTGTTTAAATACATGTTTTTTACGATACATTAATATACTCAACAAGAACATAACTTAATTGACATAAAATTTGTATTACCGATTAAAAACTATCGATTCAAATTTCGTCCACCCCACACAACGAACAAAAAAAAAAAAATAATAATATACATATTCGGAGTCAGATTGTCTATTTATTAAAAACAAATTCATTACAAGGAGTAGAGTAAAAAAAATAACTAAAAATGGCAGTTTTTTTTTTTTTTTTTTTTTTTAAGATATTTAATTAATCTGGAGGATTAAACACAATTTTATGTGAATTGAGTTTTGAATTTTTTTCAAATTAATAAAAAGTTTAAAAGTTTAGAAACTAAAAAAAAAAAAAAAAACTATAAATTTTTTTTTTTAAATCATAAGTAAACTATAAATTTTTATATGAATTGATATAATTTTAAATGAGCTAGTTGCATAAATATCAATGAGGCCCAAAATAATTGTAAATTTAGCAAAGTTTTTTTTTTTTTTTTTTAAATATGGCAAAAAAATTAGTGGCTATCACTCATAGACTTTATGACTATTACTGATAGACTTCTATCATATAGACTATTATCACTGACAAAATTCTATAAAAAAAACTACTATCAGCGAATAGAAATTGTCATATCCGCAATTTTTTTAAAAAAAATGTTATATTTTTAATTATTTTATTCTAAATTGACATATGTTACCATGTTTTTTTTTATTGTAGTTTTATCTTTAAAACATTTGAATTCATTAAAAAGAAAAAAAAAAAACACAAATTTTCAAAATTATATGCGTTTTCAAAACTTTACTCAGATTTGAGAATATTGATAAAAAATAGATAATAAAATAAATAGTTATCGAACCAGACCTATAAAAATCAGACCAAGACCAAAATTTAGAAACAGCCCATTGCAGTTTCATTTAAACAATTTTTGAAGGAGTTAGTATATATATATATATATATATATATATATATATATATATATATATATATATCAAGCTTTGAGAATTCAAAGATGTGAACATGGTCCAGAACTATTTATCAACTTTCAAAGCCCACAAAGAATGGAGCAAAGAAGGAACATAATATTGGCTTCTTAACTTGGCAACCAATTCATATGAATTCATTCATTTCTTTTATTTCTTTTTCCCCTCTTCTTTTTTAAAATATATAAAGATTTCCAAGTAGTTAGGTAAATGAAGGGTTTGAAATTATTGTTAGTCCCCATTTAAAAAAAAAATTATAATTTGAGGATACCGTCACAATCTGATTTTTGAAATTATTGTTAGTCCTCCACTTTAAAAAAGAAATTATAATTTGAGGAGACGGTCCACTTTAAAAAATAAATTATAATTTGAGGAGACCGTCACAATTTGATTAGCAATTAACAATTTTGCATCATTAAATATATAACAAAGAAATGACAAAAATAAAATTTAGCATAAAAAAATGGGTTGGTTGCACAAATAGCAATCAGGCCCAAACTAATTGCAAATTTAGCAAACTTTAAAATGTTTTGTAAATATGGCAAAAAAACCCGTTTCTATCACTGATAGACTTTATATCACTGATAGACTTCTATCAGTGATAGACTGTTATCACTGATAGACTGTTATCACTGATAGACTATTATCACTGACAAAAATCTATAAAAAGCTGAGGTGATCAGCGATAGACTTCTATCAGTCATAAGATATCAGCGATAGAAATTGCTATATCCGCAAAATTTTTAAAAACATGTTATATTTGCAAACAATAAGTCTTAAATTGTCATTTACTACAATTTTCCTAAAAAAATCTATTTATATGATAAAACTTGTATTTACAATCATTTTCAAGTAGTTGGGTTGTTGGCATCATTTATTCCTAATAATATATGATTTTAGTAACTCAATTTTATATTTTTAAAAGCTAAGCTTAGTAACTCCCAATTTGTTTATTCTGTTTATTGATTCACATCTCCCTAAGTACTTTTGAATTCCAGCTCAATTACAAAGAAGAAGAAAAACAAATGTTCTAAAATTACAAATAAATACAAATCTGTTTTTGAAAAGTACATTACAAGAACAAAGAAATTACAAGTAAATACATAATCCGATTCCGAACCGTCCTAACTTCTAAAACCGATAAAACTAAAAACAGAATGGTTATCAAACGAGCTCTTTTACACTCGATACACATAGATGATCAAAGAGAACTCTCTTCCACTTCAATTACACAGATATCTCAAACGAGCTTTTTACACTCGATACCAATAGAGGATCAAAGAGAACTCTCTTCCACTTCAATTACACATATATCTCAAACGAGCTCTTTTACACTCGATACCAATAGACGCGTCTCTCATCCACTTCGATCTCGAAACATGAAATGAATCGATCAAAACACATAAAGCTCAGCCAATTCCTCCAAATTAGAATCAAAAGTGATGTTTGGATCAGAATTTTCCAACATCCACAAGAGATGATCAAAGAGAACAACTTCACATCTCACTGAAATGGCATTATTATTTTCACAATAATAATGATCTTCATTAGCCTTAGCCTTGGATTTGGATTTGTCAATCAAAGCATTTAACAAAGGATGGCTCAAATACTTTGAACTTATTGCATATCTCTTCCTTGTGCTACCAACATATATAATTACATTACTGCCACTGACCTTTTCTTCTTCTTCTTCTTCTTCTTCTTCCATTTTTCTTTCACAAACCCAAAGATCTTCTCTTGTAGATTTGGACCTCAAGCTGCTATATGAAGAGGATCTTCCCAATTGTCTTGAAAGACTCTTGCATTTCCTCAATAGGGAATTTATCTTCTTCATTTTGATTTTGTTTTTTCCTTTTTTTTTTAGAGTGAGATTTGGATAAGAGAGGGAGATTTTATAGGAGACTTGAAGGAGACTCTGAAATTGAGTGGGAAATAAGATTAAGCAAAAAAGATGAGAGAGAAATAGAGAGAAATAGAGGGGTTGGTTGGTGCAAAGTCTTTGTTTTTTGGTGATATATATATCAATATATAATCACTACACTTTTGCCAACCAGACCCACCCATTGTTTAGTCTTTCATTTTTTTTTCTTAGAGAAATAAATGTTGTATATGAATTCAAATAGGTTATTGAGTCAAAGATTTGTGGCGGCTAGTTTGGAATTGTTCGAAATTTTTCTCTCGTACATCTAACATTTTTAAAAATGACGATCATGTTTGCATAATTCGATCAGAAGAAACGTTCTCTCTAAGTATATATGTTTGTTTGTGTATGTGTTGAAATGATACCTTCATTAGAGATTTTCATCAAAATGATACTTTTAATAGTATTTTTATTTAATTTTTTATTTTTTATTTTTAACATGTTGGGGTGAGAGATTGAACGTAGGACTTTATGGTCACTAGACGATACATTATGCCGTTCATACTTTTAACAGTATATTGTAGTTGATTATGATCAAAACTAAACTTTTATTTGTGATTGGTTTAAAGGTTAAGATTGTTGAGTAGAAGCTAATTAAACAATACATGCTCCCATGAATTAATGCAAGTTACATAAAATTATGATAAAAGCTACTCTAAGGTGAAATGTATACATAATAATAAATACAATGATAACAACATTCAACTTTTAAAAGTTATTGTTATTTTGCATGAAGAAATGCTATTAATTAATCCATTTGAAGGCTGTTTGGGGTGAGTGAATTATTATAATAGTTTGTGAGTTATAATAATCGGGTCATCAAACATAAACTGAGTTATAATAATTCAGTCCACTCGACTTCAAGTTGGTGTTCCAAACACTCACAAAAAAATTCATTTTAACTTTTTTACTTTAAAAAAAAAAAATAAAAATAAAAATAAAATTATAATGTAGATGACTCTCATGTTAGGGGAAAATCATTAATTTGAGTAACTTTTTCACCATCTATTTTGGCAATAAAATTATGATTTTAATTAATAAGAGAAGAATAGGTGTTTGATGGTATTACCAAGATGGTTCATGGCATTCATAATGAAGATTCTATTTTTTTAAGTAGGGTGTGATGCATAATGGTTAATAATCATAGCTGTTAGCTAAGCTATTGACCTAGTGCCATTCAAATGACAAAGAAACAAACAAAAGTCCTAGAAGTTATTTAAAAATTTATTGTACTATGCATTTAAAATAAGCAAAATATACCTAATAGTCCCTCATCTTTAGACAAATATCAATTTGGTCCTTAATCTTTTAGAGTTCTTAATTTTATCCATATTGTATTAAAAAAAATCTTAATTAAGTCATTTCATAAAAAAAATTATCAAATCTTGTTAACAAAAAGTTGATGAATTATTATATTAACATATTTGAACACATAGAAATGCTAATAAAATCTGAATATACGAGTAAAATGGTAATTTTAACAAAATTTTCCCAGACATAATTGAGAATTTTAAAACATTAAGAACCAAATTGAACATTACCTAAACAAAAATTAGGAATCATTGGTATATTAAGCCTTATGAATAATAAACTTCAAAATTCTAGATTTATATAGTCTAGTTTCAATTTGTAAGTATATGAAGTTTAAAAATCAAGATACATTGACGAGTTTGTTACCAACAAGAGCATAGCTCAACTGACATGATGTATGATCTAGTGATCAAGATATCTTAGGTTCGATCTCTCACTCCTCATGTTATTAAAAAAAAAAAAAGCACGAGTTTGAAATAAGTAAAATCACATACCAAACATATGTACACTTTCTCGAATCTCGTAAACCGAACATATATATTTTACTTTTTTAAAAAAGAAGTTGGGAGAGATGTCCATTATCCATTAGGGTAGATTTGGGAGAAAACAGAGCTTGTACCCTTGGCTCTTGTGTGCTACCAAAAAGAAAAACATGTAGTAATCATTGCGTTTTAAAAACTTCTTTAATTTTTGTGCGTACATTTTCTTAACAAGTGGCTTCAATAATACAATTCCTTCGAACAGAATGCACCCTGTAATTTTCGTTCATTACAAAGTAGAATTGGGTTGTTTGTCGTTTTTATATATATATTTTAAACTCGTCGATATTTTATAATATAAATTTGAGCGTAGATAAATTAATATCCAATTATTTTTTTTACAAAAATATTTAATTAATGCGAGTGGAGAGATTGAACTCCAGAACTCTCGAAAGTCAACGACACAACTTTATATCAATTGAACTATGCCCTATTTGACAATTCATATTCTTATTTGTAATGTTGTATTCTAAGAAAATTATTACCTATTAAGTACAATTTTATCAGTGTGTTTTACATATAGTGTAGTTTAAGTATTCTTTTAAGTTTTTTTTTTTTTAAAAAAAAAATTAATGAATCTATTTTTAAAGTGATGGGATCCTCATATTTTCACTTTTTTTTTTTCCTTTAATTTTTGGGATTGCTTGACAGATTTTTCAATTAACAAATGAAAACGATATAATACGTCAACTTGAGCTTTTCGCTTTTGGTGGTTCAATGTTCTTGAATGCTTCTTGGTAATGGTTACCCAAAAAAGAAAAAAGAAATCATTAAAAATATAGAAATAAGCCAAAAAGTGAAACATATGAATACGTGATATGTTTATACATCTGATCTCATGTAAGTAGAAAGAATCATTACATCTCAAACTTACAATTCGTTGAATTATAAGTTTTGTCTATAAATTTAGAAGTTTGTATCTATTTGATCTCTAAACTTTTACTTCTGTATCTAATATGTCATTGAGTTTTTAATTGTGTGTCTAATAAGTCATTGAAAAATTCGAAATTTTAAAAACTAATTTATCTATTAGATATAAATTTGAATGATATGTTTAACGGAACCCTAAAATTTTAATTTTGTGTCTTCTAGATATGTGAATTTTAAAAAAATTGAAAGTTGAGAGACTAAATTTATAAGTTTTAAAGTTTTAGGACCAGATAGAGACAAACCTCAAAGTTTGAGGGACTAAATTTATAATTTAACCTTAAAATTAATACTCTATTTTCTATTTTGTTTTTCTTTTATTGAGTCCATACTCACTATATGAGCATTCTAATCCTTTCATATATTACCTAAAATTAAAAGAGATAAACAAAAGTTTGACTACTCGAGCTATACTCAGATCGACTAGTATGAGCATTCTTATATTTATACTCGACTTCTTTTTGTCGACTTTTATGATTATGTTGAGTAGTTTTCCAATCTGAGATCAGACTTCTTTTATTGTTTGGAACTTTAAATATAGCAACCTTGATGACTTATCACTATCATTTTTAACCAACATATCGACCATGACCTCCACTACCTCCATGGAGACCCGCCCAAACCAAGGGCCAAATTTGAAAGACCACAAAAGTTTAAATTATTAAGTACTTTTTCAGGTAGGGATTTGAACCAAAAATCCTTAAAAAGATATACCGGAACATCCTGAACCCTTACCATCGGGGCCACACCTCCACTAACCTCCAGAGAGACTCGCCTAACCTAAAGAAAAATTATCGAATGAGACTGCCACAATGTGATTAACTCTTAAAAATTGTTGGATGAAGATTCAAAAGTCCACAATGTGAATACCTGTTAGATGAAATTTTGACATATTTTTCTAGTTTCTCTCTCATACATCTGGCTGTGTCAAACTACCAGCCACATTGTGACAGTCTCCTCAAATAATTTCTCCAACCGAAGGGCCAAATTTGAAAGACAACAAACGTTTTAAATTATTAAGTTTTCCACATAGGGATCTGAACCAAAAATCTTCAAAAAAAAAGATATCCCGAAACATCCCAAACCCTTACCACCATTAGGGCCACCCCCTAAAGAGAATATAACTTGCACCGAATTGAAGAATGATGAAAAAGTGTTGAGTGAAAAGACTTAAGGAAGGGTAGTAAAGCAAGAAAAATTGATTGAAATGGGGCAATGCATGAGGGGCAGTGCCCCACAAGAAATGGCCATTTGACTGAGAAGATTGTCGTGTAGAGTGGAAAGACAAAGGGAATGCACGTGCAGAGATATTTAGAAGAAATGTGATGCAATGTACATAATAAAGATAGAATTGAAGAAAACAAAGGGCACATGGCCCAGTCTTTTTAGCTTAACCACAGACATCCATTTCTCCCATTTTGCTCGCACATAGAGAATTCGGTGCATGAACTGCTCACTCCCATTCCCTACTCCACAACTTTTTCTCTTATCATCTATTCAAAGCTCTGCATTTGGTTCACAAATTTGAAAAGGTTCTTGAACTTTTATGGGTTGTTTGGGGGAACGAGTCTCGAATTTCGAAAGTTTAATTTAATGTCATTTGTGTTTGGTTTGTAGAATTGTAACTTGTAGAAGCTAAAAGTGTGTTTAGTAGGTGATCTAGAAATAAGAATCTGAAACAATGGATTTAGTGGAAAATAGAGGCTCGATTTCTAATTTTAGAGTATTTTTAGAGAAGAGAAACATTTTCATTGATGAATGAA
Source organism: Herpetospermum pedunculosum (assembly GCA_028017165.1). Lineage (NCBI taxonomy): Eukaryota > Viridiplantae > Streptophyta > Magnoliopsida > Cucurbitales > Cucurbitaceae > Herpetospermum > Herpetospermum pedunculosum. The sequence goes on from CM051522.1 coordinate 80,722,173, forward strand.
ATAAAAGGAGCAGAAGCTCGGACACCTAAAGGTGAATTACAAGAAAGCTGTCCAATAAAAAATCAAATAAGAAATATTATAATTGGTAGAATTACTCAATGAGGGGAATGAAGAAAGGAAACCTTTTCATTTCGGCTATATTATAAGCATATAAACTTCTACGATTCCTAGGTTAAAATGGTAGAGATTTGAAGCTACAACCTATAAAGAATGGTAGAGATTTGAAGCTACAACCTATAAAGAATGTTACTAATGCCTTGGGGCTTCGCCAATTTACCTAGACTCTAATCTTTTGGATGATGAATCCAATTTGCCAATAATATTTGATTCAACGGAATCAAACTAAAATGACATTCATATAAGCAACTTTGTCATTGGTTCATAGAGGGTAGCTCTTGAAATTAGTCTGAATTGAACCAATCCCCAATCTCAAACTTATAAATATTTTCTATCCTTACAAAGTTGCTTATATTATTTTATCATCAATTGGAAAGCTTTCATGTAACTCACCTATAGGTGCTCGCAGTGTTTTAAAAAGCCCTCCAAGGCGCGCGCCTAGGCGCATCCAGGCGCAAGGCGCAACATTAGCGACTCGCCTTGGAAAGGCGAGGCGCATTGACGAAGGCGCGCGCCTCAGCCGCGCCTTTCGAAAAGCCCCAAGGCGCGCGCCCAGCGCCAGGCGCGCGCCTATTCAATTTTTTTTTTTTTTTTTTTTTTAAAACCAAAACGACAGCGTTTTTACTATTTAAAAAAAAAAAAAAAAAAAAACCCAAAACGCAAGGTTTATTTGCGTTTTGGCTTTTTTTAAAAAAAAATCATCAGCCCATTTCTTCTTCATTTTTTTTTCCCCCTTCGATTTCTCCCTCTCGGCTGCCATCCGACTTCGCCAATCGCCATCCAACTTCGCCGTCATGAGTTTGATCTTGATACTTAGGATTTTAGTTTTATTGATTTATGATTATTGTTGTTGAGTTGAGTTGAAGACTTATGTTTAAAGACTATTGTTTACATTTTACATTTGTTTTTTTGTTAGACACTCATTTCTTTCCATGAAAGTCTTTAAATTGTGTATATATACATGTATATTTTTTTTTAAATGTTTTTTTATATATAGTGCGCCTCGCAAAATAAAGCCCGCGCTTTATTGTGCGCCTTGCGCCTAGGCTCCAGAGGGTCTTTGCGCCTTAGTGCGCCTTGCGCCTTTTAAAACACTGGGTGCTCGTATCTATCAATGAAATTGTTTCTCTTTAAAAAAAAATCAACTTCGTTTCGGTTTGGATGGATCTATATAAACCAACCAAACTCACACAAATTCAACCTATTTAAACCAGATAAAATTATCAAATTTATCTAACATCGATAAAATTTAACCAAACAATTATTTTAATCATAATTCATGAATTGAATTTTGATACGACAAAGATTGTATATATAACTATAGAAAGAAGAAAAAAACTGTATATATGTGTGTATATATATATATAGAGTTTGATTTTTCTGGAACTCATTATCCCCAAAAATAATTAAAACAGAATCTCTAATTACAAGAAGGGGAACATCAAATCTAGCAGTGTATGATGATGTCTCTACTGCCCAAGCAAGCATGGGCAAAATGCAGATTTTAATGAGACTGAGCTCTGTATTATTTCTATGCATTTGATGTGTATATATAAACAAACTTTTTTATATAATATTTTATCACCTCTCTGTTCCTAATCCTAACAGACATCCCCATCAAAGTACTAAACTACTCGTGCCTAAATAATGCTATAAAAGGCAATAATTAAAGAAATTCTCTTTCCACATGCAACATTCCTCGATTAACCAACATTTTTCTAAGCTGAAATCAAATTCAAATAGAATTATGATTAGGGTGATATTCGAGGTGGCAAAACACAGAGTTTTTTTCTTTCCTAAAAAATTATGTAATTAAAAGAAAAAAAGATTATGGTGGTTTCGGCCAAAAGAAAAAAATATTATTTATTAGTAAATTGTGTCATACACAATTTACTAGTCTACAAGTCAAAGTGAGCATAACTTAGCGGTAATTAACATGTACTACTTCCCTTGAAGTCAGAGGTTCAAATTTCCATAGCCTCATTTATCGTACTAATATGGGGTGACTTATGAGATCCCATGCTTTTATTCAACTACCATCGTACTAATATGGGGTGACTTATGAGATCCCATGCTTTTATTCAACTACCATAGTTCTGTGACTTTTTTTTTTAAACCACCCTATTTTTTGAGTTCAACAATATGTGAAAGTAGGAATTTGAACCTCTGATCCTTTGGTCGAGGATATATGCTTTAATCAGTTGAGCTATGCTCAGGTTGGCTAAAAGCCTAAAACAACCTATTTTAACAATTAAATTTAAAACTACCCAATTTTTGAAAAAAAAATATTATGATAAGGATAGTCAGTAACCATTTTACCATCACTGAAATGATAGGAATTAGGAACTGAATTCCTATAAATTTCAATCTAGTCCATTCAAATTTATGGACTAAGTTTTCTTTAAAAATATTTTAACCGTCCAATAAATCTATTATGAGGGAATCTTGCATTGTGTATTGTTTTTTCTAAAGGTGCACTTTTAACGAGTGCTAACTTTAGATTCAAGGACACAGTTGTACAACCTATAGAACATATCCTATTCAAGTAAGGTTGTTTTTGATGAGTGCTAACTGCTAAAGCAAATTTAAAAGCTTAACTACCAAGAATAAACAGCCAGGTTGTGTCTTGCTTAGAAGCAAAAGCATTACTATATACCTCTTGTGATGATTATCCAAATATTGCCAAGACAACAAGCCATTGAAGTCAAGCAAAAATCACTATTTGACAAGGACTAGTTATCTAGTTAGGATAGTTATCATTTCTTCAGGACATTGACATCATCAATTAAAGAAAATGTAGAAAAAAAATCAAAATAATTCATTTTCAAAGATCTATGAGAATATGCACATACCTGTTTCTGTCCAGCAAAATTGTCACCCGCTGTACAATCTGTTAAGTAATTTAGTTTTACTCTGGCTGGAATTATTAATTTACAAGAGTCCAGAGAAACTTCAAGACAGGTATAATATGTCATTCAGTCCAGTCCAGTAAACAGTTCATAGTTCAAGGTTTTATAAGGATGGATGAAGTTCAAAATTGTGATATATCTTCAAAGGTCAAATTAAGGAGTTGAGTAATTCTGGATGTCAATCATACAGCACTTTACTCTGCAACTACTTTAACATGTACTACAAATTAAAAATACATAGGTACCAGTACTACCACTTTTTTTTTTGTTTTGTTTTGAAAGAACCGAGTTTTTATTGAGAAAAAAAATGAAAGAATACATGGACATCCAAAAAACCAAGCCCACAAAAGGGAACTCACTAAAGGAAGGGGATCCAATCAAGCAAAATAAGACCTAGAGAATAATTACAAAGTACATAGCGGATAGTGGATCTAGATTATGAAATCATTTATGCGTGGATGTGTAAATACCAAAGTGAATCTGAACTCAAACACGAGTGTATTCGAACTAATTTTGACCTGCTGACAGGCTAGTAAAACTAAGAACCAAGTGTGTCTTTTTTAGAGGTGCACATTTGTTGAGATGATATGTGAAAAAAGATTTTTTAGGCTTTTGGGTACTACTCCCAAATTTGTTGGGATCAGTTTCTTTTAAAGCTCGAGGTGCACTAAAGATCCACAATAGCCCTCTGGGGCTTAAGCGCGATGCGCAAAAATAAAAATCAAGTTAGAATATTCAAGATTTAAGAATGTAAATAAAATTTATAGGTGAAGAAAAATATTATGATGAATAATAATTAAGATGATAAAAAGTTTAAGAAAATAGTATTTTTATTCAAGATTGTTAGAATATTCATGCCTTTCTTTCTTAAAAAATAGAAAAATTAAAATAGGAAATTAGGTTTGAAGCGTTAAGGCGCATACCACAAAAACTGAGGCAAGGGCTTTATTAAGAGAGCCTCACCTCAAGCGCCTCAGTGAGCTTTTTAAAACACTGGTTGAGATACGATGAAAGAAGTTATTCTTCACTCTCTCGTCTAGAATGAGGAGAAAGTTTTCTGAAAGATCCGTTTCCTACTATAATTTAGAGTATTTGGTCGGAAAGAAACATGAGAGACTTTGCAAGGGGTGGAGAAGTCTTGGAAAGAAGTTTGGAATCTAGCTCACTTCAATTGGTTCATTTGGGAATTTGCTTTGAAGTGCTTCTCGGCATCCCTTTGTTCTTTTATTCGTAATTATTAGAACATTTTCTAGTAATTCTTGTTTTGGCTTTGGTTGCTTTAGTATGTGTTTTAGTATGGCCTAGTATTGTAATTTTTATGTTGTTTTAATGAAGTGATTTCTTGTCATACAACACACACATATATGTACTATGGTACTAGAAGTTTTCCTCAATCCTAAAACAAGAAATTGTGTTTCCTTTTCCATTCATATTTTCCCTAATCAACATTTCCCAGGTAAGGAAAAGGGATTAATGGACTCAAATATGAAATAATAGAAGAAAGAAATTGAATTGTTCATATATAATTATTGAGTCAATACTAAAAGTTGACTCATACTTGGCTCCCATTGACCAACAAAAGACGAACCCAAACAATGAGAATTCCCAAAAACATCAAATGATAAATCAACTTCAAGTCTTCGAGCTTGCATAAAGAAAATTCAAAATTCATTACGACCATGTTTGATAACCATTTGATTTTTAAAAATTGTGATTGTTTTCTAAAATTTCCTTATAATTGTTTTCATCTTTCCTAAGGAAAGATTTGAATTCTTAGCTAAATGTCCAAACAGCTTCCAAGACAACTTCTTTTTTGTTTCTCTTTAGAACCCCAAAGCATGGGATCTCATTAAGTCACCCCGTTTTCCCATATGAATCGATGATGAATTAAAGTTGTAGGGAGTAGAAGGCAAAATTTCGCATGATTATAATGATATAATCCGAAAGGAGAAAAACTTGCATATAAATATATTACAGGTTTCAATGATATTACCTGGTACAGATCTGAAAAAACAAGCTCTAAGTTAATCACATCAATATCAGCTTTTGGATCAATTTCCCCATTCACATGAACAATGTCATTATCCTCAAAACAGCACACAACCTGAAACAATAATAATAAACTATTTAACAGCACAAAATTATGTACTGAAAAATGCAAGATGCACCCAAGTTATTCTTAGAGATTCCACGACATTGCTTTACCTAATTGAAAAGAATGTGTATGTTGAGAAATAGGAACAAAATCTTATACAATATTATAAAACAAAAAAATAATTCAACAAGTTAATGTCCGTCTTTCTCTTAGATCACAGTTGATATTGCAGAGAAATATATCAGCTAGTTCATCTGTCAAATCGATAATAGCCTTTTAATTTTGTGTTAAATACGTCGAAGGCCTTATTAGACACCTAAAGTAATAGACTTATTTGACACAAATCTAAAACTTCAATGACTAATGTCCGATTAATAACGATTTCATTTTTAATTTTCTGTTTTTTTTTAAGAGAAGAGCAACAAATTCATTGATGAACTAAAAATTAGAAAAAGAAGCACTTGAATTCTTAGTTAATTTTTTTTTTTTTTTTTTTTTCTTTCTTTCTCATGGAACATGTAAGTAATATTTATAAGCTTAATTTTCAAGCATAAAAAATCAAATAATCATCCCTAGACTTGTAATTTAACCCAACATAAAAGACACTAATTCTGATATATAGTATTTTAAATGTGAATGGAGATTCCAACTTTGTAGTTGAGCAAGCCATAGGGCAAATTGTGCTATATTAATATGAATTATTATTGAAATTCAAACCGATGGACATGCAAGATAATTGAGAACTTTCTAAAACTCAGGTTTGGATAACTTTCAGAAATCTATTCAACAACATTTGAAAAGTTGTAATGTGTGGAAATCATAATTGAGTGTTTTTCCCTACTGTGAAAATGAAAACGGAGAACTGATTTCAGAGAGACACGAAGCCAACGAGTTATCGCAAAGAAACGTACCTCTCGATCTCTCAGCGGCCGCGCTCTGCTGCGTGTCAACATTTCAACTTCGCCAAAATACCAATTGAAAATTGAGAGTCGCTTACAAGCACCGCACGCCACTCGAATCGGGGAAATTTGCGGATTCCGCCGCCACTACTCAAACAATTTCCGATCAGCTGCGGCGAGGCGATACTAATAACGAAGGCGGGAACAGGATGCGATACTGCCGATCCTTCCGCCGGCCGCCGCTTAGGTTGAATCGGTTCGGGGCTGTTATTTAGTTCAACTAATTATATATATTTTTTTATTACAACAAATGGGGTTTGGGAAAGAAAATGAAAATCGTTTACAAATATTTAGGTTGGTTGAAAATCAATTAAAACTCTAATAATAATTATAGTTCATGTAGTTTCGAACGTCTACAACTACTACTAAAGAGGGAAGAGACTAATTAAAAAAAAAAGAAAGAATAATAAAACTAAAATATAGACCAATTTTATAAATTAATTTTAAATTTTATTGACTAAAATTAGACATATAATTAGACATGGACTAAAATAGAATAAAATCTAAATATAAAAATAGTATTTTAACCTTTTAGACCATTATTGTAAAATGCAAACTTTCCTCTTGGACTTCACAGATTCTTGTATTCAAGTACATTTATGCAAGCATCTATAAAATATCGCCTCTGTAAATCAATTTTTTTAAAAAAAATTATTTAAATTGATAATTAAATTGATTTTACTTCCGAAATTAAATTATAGATCTTGTTATTAGTATCTATATCCATATACGAATATTTAGAAAAGATATCGGAGATATTCATTAACAATCGAACCCTTCAATTCACAAATATATCAACGTATCAACGGGTATTTATAAAGGAACCAGAACAACCGTGAGGGCCTTCCAATCACTAATAATCACAAGCTACAATATCATATGTCATTATCATCATCTCTAGGTTTAGTCACTCTCTCTTGTACTCTTTGAACATACTTAAAAAAGTCCTATTCCTTAAGACTTGATGGCTTCACTACAATCCCCCGACCTTGTTCTTGCATTGATGCGTCATCAACTCCGACCACGATCCAAATGTTCCACGAACATCCAACCATTTCTCAATACAATCTGAATGATGCCTATGTTTGCAAGGCACCTCTCTCGCCTCCCCCATTGACTTCAAATCCATCCAAGCAAATCACACAATCTATCCCCAATTCTGTAACCCCAACCCTCATCAGCATAACATCGGCCGAAACCTTAGACGCCAGGAAAGGGCCCGGACTTCTGGCGGAGAAGAGAATCGAGAACATGACCTTCAAACACTACAACCCCAACTTTTTTATGATTTCCACTCAAGTCCAAGCAAGCACAATTAGTAGTCAACAAGAGTATAACTCAACCGGCATGATGTATGACTAGTGACCAAGAGGTCCTAGGTTCGATCCACCACCCCACATGTTGTCCAAATAATAATAATAAAAAAAAAAAAAAAAAAAAAAATTATCTAAACTAACAAACCAAAGCAATTGTTTTTTTTTTAAGTATGTCATTGTAGTGTGCAGCTCGCTATCTTCTTTGCATCTTGAATCTGGAAACTGGTTTTGAAGGTTGAGAATCACAAGGCTGCCAAATCAAAAAGTAATTAGCTTTTGCATCAACCAAATGAGTCAGTAAAATGATGGAAATAAGAATAGTGTAAACTAAGCAAACCACCTGCAGAGATTCTGTTTCTTGTTTACAAGTTTTTGGTATAATAGGAGGGCGCTCAACAATGGATCCTGTGAAAGCCTACACTCAAGAGAAAGGACGCAGCCATGGATCAAAGAAGCCAATAATAATAATTTGGCTCTAAATTATCTGATAAACACAAGCTTTAAAGTACCTCACTAGTAGATGGAGGCAATGTTTGATTCTTTTCTTTTACTTCAGCAAACGTTACAGACTTTGCAGCAGAATTAGGGTTTCTCACTCGCTGCAGGGTCAAAGAATGGTTGCCACCCGACATTTCTTCTGAAAACAGTTATAGTTGGAATGTATAAGGAATGGTGATCAAAACAGTTGGCTAAATTATCACAAATACCCTTAATTTTGTCATTTGTTTCAAAAATACTCTTATTCTTTCAAAAGTTGCAATATTGTCGTTGACCATTCATAAAGGTTTCAAAACTACCTTTGGAGTAAAAATTTGTTACAATGTTGGACACAAAAGTCGACGTGGTAAAACGTCTTCTTTCAGACTTAATTCAGGCAAGCATCCGAGTCACAAGAAATAATGCCATGCGTACATGACGAAACGTCGATTTTCCGCCCAACATTTTAAAAGATTTCTACTCTAAGAATAGTTTTGACACATTTATGAAAGGTCAAGGGTAATATATATTGCAACTTTTGATAAAATATGGGGTACTTTTTTTTTTTTTTTTTTATATCCGTGAATGTCCTGGGCCCCTGGCCAGCTTACGCGCACCACGACTAATCTCACGGGACAGACCTCCTGACCCTACAACATTTGGTTGCCAAGGAAATACGTAAGAAATTAATTCCTAGGTAGGTGGCCGGCCACCAAGGATTGAACCCATTTCCTCTAGGAGGGCATTGAAGTCCCAAGGCCCTTTATGACCACTAGGTCAACCCTTAATGGTTACTTCTTTTTTTTTCTTCTTTTTTGATATTCATGAGTGTCCGGGCCCGCTTACGCGCACCTCGACTAATCTCATCACGAGACAACCGCCTGACCCTACAACATCTGGTTGCCAAGAAGACCCGTAGGAAATTAATTCCTAGGTAGGTGGTAGGTGCCTAGGTGGCCACCAAAGATTGAACTCAATCCCTCTAGAAGGGCTTTCATAGTCCCAACTCCCAAGGCCCTCCATGACATGACCACTAGGTCAACCCTTGATGGTTAATAGGTACTTTTGAAACAAAGAGCGAAATTCGAGATATTTGTTATAATTTAACCAAAAAAAAAAAAAAAAAAAAAAAAAAAATACAGTTTATCAATCCTATAGAATTAATATGACTAATATGAAGCATGAAATAATGCCACAGGTAGATGGCAAATTACATTTGATGCTGCACAAATGAAGGGGAATATAGAGGTGAAGACTAACCTGTGGATGAAGATGAAGGATGTACCGACCAACCTGAACACTGCATAATAAAATATACATAATACAAGACGGAATGCTGTTTTAATAAAACAATATATCGACTAAATAACAAAAATACATGAACAGTAAAGCAAATAAGAGGTTGGTCACATTTGATGGTTCGGTAGAAGCCTCTTGGTGCTGCTGATATTTGTCCAGTAGCTCTTCACTGCCTATATTTTCTTCTCTCAGCCACGAAGATGTACTTGTCTGAAAAAGTTTCAAAGAAATCAATCATCAGAAATGGTCTTAAAACCAAGCTTTCATTGAATAAACAAGGGCATACAAAAAAACTGAGCCCAACAAAAAGTCTCCAAAGAGCTTACAAAAAAGAACTTCAATCCAACAAAATCAAACCAAGACCATAATTACAAAATGACAATCATAAGAAATGTTTTTCTGTGAGCTTTAATAAACCCCCAAGTCAAGGAAACTAATCCTTACACTACCTTTGAATTGCCGAGCTTATCCTCATGAAACTTCTCTAAAGATTGATTTGAAGTTACTTTCTCTTCCTCATCTTCTTCATCACTTTGGTAGTCATTTACAGCAGCAAGTTCTTCTTCCTTCTCAAGTTCATTTGCAGCAGCAAGTTCTTCTTCCTTCTCAAGTTCATTCAATCTCGACATTATCCGGACAAACTCTTCATCTTCTTCTGCAATTTTTGCCTTATCAACTCCAGGAACAATAGGAGCATCTTGCTTGCTTACTCCTGAAAATAAACATTATCAATGTCTTATAAGTTCATATCATCTGACTTCATCCGTTTTAACTTGAGCTTACAAGTAGTTTATATAAATCTATATACAATTCATGTGTAGGTAGACAATAAAGGTGGGAACCCCAAAAGTTAAGTACATTTATTCATGTGTAAGATAAGGTAGACAAGGCCTCACATGTCTTACAATGCCAAATTGTCAATCCTGAGATACTTCATAAACAAAGGTGTGGCAGGGTGATTGTTACGCTATTATGGCATCCTAGTTTTTTTGCAATTTTGTGGGGAGTTTGGATTGAGAAAAACAAAAAAAAATTGAGTGGTGGAGCGGTCTTATGATGAGATTTAAGTTTAATGTTTCCTTGTGGGCGTTGATCACTAGACCTTTTTGTAATTATGGTCTTGGGTTGATCTTATTGGATTAGAGGCTCTTCTTGTAGTTTGGGGCCCTCGTTTGTTGGGCTTGTTTTTTGTATGTCCTATTTTTCATTATTCTCAATGAATGTTCGGTTTCTTACCGAAAAAATAAAAAATGAATAAACAATACAATACGATGAGGGAGAGGAGGAGAATCAAATTGTGGAAAGTCAAATATCAACTCAACTCACACATTCAACCTAGGATTAACTAGAACGAAACTCGTACCCACCAGGAAATATTAAGCTCTTTACCAATGAAATTTCAACCGAAGCATAACATAGCAACAAAAAGAGAGAAAGGTATAAGAGCCTACCTGATTCAGATTCCAGCTCACTAGAGATTTCCTCCACATACTCCTCTTGTATCTCAACTAGACCTTCCTGGTGCAAATATGAAATGAACATCAGCATGAGTATTCTTTTTACTAGCTTCTAGGTAAAGCTCATTGCCAAGACTCAAAAGACCTTTGTAATTATTCTCTTTTTTTTTCCCTTTGAATTCTAGCCAATTAGAGTTACTTTTTTCCCCATGTCAATAATTGCATCATGCAGGTCCATGATCCTTTAGAAATTAGTATTTATTGAATAAGAAACAGCAACCATAATAGCAAATTCCATTCAATTATTTCCACATCATTTAACAAAATTATCTAATCTTACGGCACAACCGCCTGATCCTACTACATATGGTTGCCAAAAAAACTCGTAGGATATTAAATCTTAGGTAGGTGGCCACCATGGTTTGAACTCATTCCCTCTAAACTCATTATTATTTTCATGGCACTTTTTGACCACTAGGTCCATGATGGTTAAAGATGGACAAAAATATATTGATCCAACTCTTCTCTTTGTTTCTCTCAGAACTTCAACTTAGACTATATCCTAGTCATTGTAAACAAAACTCACATATATTTAACAAGAAACTTAACTGTAAATGTAATTCTCAAGCATACCTCGTAACCCTTATCGCATCTAAACTGTTAAACCCCTCGCTCTCCATCTCTTTCTCTTTTTTTTCATTAATATACATGACACAAAACTTTCATTAAAGAAACAAAACATGCATCAATAGGAAAAAAGGCCTCAACCTAACAAATAGAATATACAAAGTACCGATAAGGCTTCTAAAAAGACAATATCACAATTTCAACGCTAGACAACATCAAAATTTCAACGCCAGAAAGTAAAACAAGATTTTTTTATCAACTTCGCACCAAGGCATAGTTTACCAATTGATTGCTAAACTTACTGCAGATTCAGAAGCCGTAGCATCAAAAAATGAGACCTGAGCTCTAAGATCGTCCATCATGGCCTTCAAAGAATCAAGTTGAGAATCCAAAGTTTTACCTCTCCTCTTTAAAATTTCCACTGTTTGTTTAGACGTTCTCTCAGCAAAGTAACCTTCTCCGAGAAGAACCTGCAATTGGGTTTAAGACTGACTCTCAACTTGATGTTTTCAAAAGAAAACCTCCCCACATGGTATGTCTAGAACACAACCATGAACATTTCTAATTTAGGTCCTGTTTGATAACCATTTGATTTTTTATTTTTGAAAATTAAGCTTATAAATACTAATTCTACCTAGGGGTTTCTTTGTTTGGTTATTTACCTTTTATACGTGTCTTCAAAATCCAAGCTAAGTTTTGAAAACTAAAAAAAAGTAGATTAAATTTATATTCCTATTTTTTTGGTTTTGGAATTTTGCTAAAAATTCAAATATTTCCATATGAAATATGAAAATCATTGTAAGCAATTGTGAGAAAACAGTAACAATTTTTTAAAACTCAAAACCAAATGGTTATCAAACGGGGCCTAACCGATCAAAACCTAAACAGTGATCGTGTTTCACTCATAAACATTCTCTTTTTCCCTTAATTTTGC